>JAEQBH010001741.1:0-600000 GCA_016808115.1 Tetrastigma voinierianum | reverse complement strand
GCCGAGGTTCATTGGACCCTTCGAGATGCTCGAGAGGGTAGGCCTAGTTGCGTACCGGTTAGCGTTACCGCCCAGCATGTCAGGTGTTCACGAGGTGTTTCACGTCTCCATGCTCCGGAAGTATACTCCAGATCCAGCTCATGTGGTGGATTGGGGATAGATTGAGGTTGACACCGATGGGACCTTTGAGGAGGGACTAGTGTGCATTTTGGATAGCCGTGATCAGGTTTTGTGGCCTTGAGCCGTGAGTGATGAGAGTGCTATGGCGGCAACGTGTGGAGTGGAGGAGTCAACGTGGGAGCGCGAGGACACGATGCGGGCCACCTATCCCTTCTAGTTTAGTTGTTTAGTTGTTTAAATGACTAGTTTACATGCATGGTACGGTCCTGCGAATTACTGTATGCATGTGAGTGATTATGATTGTCTGAATTCAAGACGAAATTCCTTTAAAGAGGAGAATGTAAGACTAGAAATTCCAATTTACGGAATAAGGGCAAAAAATCGTAATTTCGATTACAATTGTAATTCGGTTAAAAATATGGAATTAATTCTCTAGACCTCGGATGGCCAAGCGGATTCAAGTTGGAATCGTCTCGCGAAATCTGGCTAGCACATAAAATTTCGTAGAATTCCGAGACGGTCGGATCGACATGTTTTTCGAGCATCGCGGTTCGAGATCGTGCTTGATTTTGATCATGAGAAAGTCACATATAACACGTACTCATGTGCCATAAGTGGTATGAGTAGAGAAATAATGAAAATGGAAGGCCAAGATAGAACCGAATGTCAAATCTGGGAAAAGAGGGACATAACGGTCATTTTGGAAGAATTTTTAGAATCAGCCAGATGACAAAGCCCTTTCTGATGACATCTCTAACCTCACTAAAAAGACAAAAAAAATGTGATTTGAACCAGAAAATCCAGCAGCCATTTTTTTGAGAGATTTCTTTAGAGAGAGAAACTTCTCTCTAAAAATAAGTGAATCAGACCGTGGCGGAGTCTTCGAGACAAGAAGGAGGAAGCGCTGCGCGGAGAGGGCTTAGCGTGGGTGCAGTTTGGGAGTTTCCTCGGCTCAGAGAGGTAGGGGTTTTCTCCTACTTGAGTTTATTCCCTGTTAAATACTTTGCAAATGTTTGGAGTCGAATGAGGCCGTGACGTTTGATCAGTTCCAAACCTTGGAACCGAAATGTTTGGATTTGAGACCCACGAACAGTCCGTGTTCTGTTCTACGGACTGTTTGGGTGAAATGTGTGATGAATGTTTCAATAAATTATGTATTGGTTAGCTTGAGGCCTTGAATGGCCGTTTGATGGAATCCCCAAAACTTGGGACCGGGTGGAATTTATTGAAACCATATGTACTTGGTGGCGTGAGGGGTATTCTGACGATTTTAATTTGGCTAAATTGTGAAATTATGAAATGAATTGTATTGTGATATGCATGGTAGAATGGCCGTGAGATGCGGGTTCATAAAGTGAACCGATGGCTTGTTGAGTGTTGGAACCGTAAACCCTAGGGTTTTTTCATTTCCTAGGAATAGTTAAAATGTATTTATTGAAAATATGTGTTTGGTTAAATGGTAGATCCGAATTGCTTGTGTTTGATCATTAACTTAGTGAGCTAATTTTGATGTTTGAAATGATAATTACATAACATGTTTGTGTGATTAAATTTGTATGTGAATATATTAGTGTTTATATATTTGCATGTGATTGAAGCAGCCATTGGAATTGGCACCGCGTACATTCCATATGCCTTCCAGAACATCCTAGGACTATAGGAGTTAGTGCATGAGATGAGTCTAGAAAATGGTTCGGAGGGTAGTCTAAAATATTAATTGCTCCGGAGTAGTCCACAAACTAAAAATATCAATGCGTCGGAAGCGTAATTGATATTCTTGGTGAATCCACAAACAATTAATATATCAATGCGTCAGATGACAGGTGATATATATACATCGGAAGGGTTGTCCACTAATAAACAATAATTCTCATACAAGGCTTGAGCGAGTGTGAGAGAGTCGTGAGGACTGGGATCTGAGTTAGTCATGTAGACATTTAAGTGGATCGTGCGTTTCTTGAATGTGTGTTTAAATTGGAGCGTTACTGACGCTTAGGTGGTGGTAGCCCCTTAGGCGATTCTCCTACTGAGCATTAGCTCACCCCGTCGTGGGACCCCCTTTTACCAGGTACAGGGAGCGTGCGAGGAGACGGTTCGTCCTTGAGGCTGTTTTAGAAGAAAGCCGGGATGTGGCTTTGGTGTCACATTGTATACATGTATTAGAATGCTTTTCATTTTAATATATGTAATATAAAATGGTTATTAACTCTTGAAACTATTGGATATAGTTTGGATATATTGTGATAGTATTGTATTATGGGCCAAGAGAGTCGTTTACTCATGTTAGGATTATATTGGGCCCATTTAGGGCCAGTATATCACGAATCTTGTATTTGGGTAGGAAACTCTCAGGTAAAAGGAGACTCTTGGAATTTTCTAAAGAAGTAAAGTGGCGTCGGGTGTAGGTATCCACTTATGTCCGAGTTGTGGGTAGTCAACGGACCCACGAGTGGCGTCTGAGGCACCCACCGACTCGGCTGCGATGTGGCGTGCATATGAAATACAATATGTCATTTCTGCGATGTCATGCTACATACTGTCAGCTACATGCAACTTATTTAACAAACATGGATAAATATATTTTCTACATATAATTTTACATCCATGAAAATAGTATATCAGACGAAATACTTTAACACTCGGCATGTTATTCTGTCAAGCAATAACACACAAAATGGTCTAATCTAGGACCCATAAAAACAGAGCACCACACGGTCCTTTCCTTTATTTTTTTTTGAGCGGAGTGCTTGGTTCCATTTGTCACCAACTCGAGAACATCAAGATTTACACCTAAGCCGAGAACATCGAGTCCGGGATCAAAACCAAACGCCCAAACATCGAGATTGTTGAGAGCAGTCCCGTTTGGGATTTGAAACCTGCGGCCTAATTCGGCCCCTAAAGACAGCCTATGCCATTAAATGGCCTTTAAGCTAGAAATAGTTCAAGTGAAATTTCCCCTTACATTCACGGAGTTTGTGAACTCTAGGTTTTGGGTACTTACGCGTGGCCCTCGTCGTGTGGACCGACTTTCTTCACGATCCGGCAAGAATTGTGACCAGAACTCAGAGTATATCTTAGAGAAGATAGAATCTCTCTCTACTCTCTCTCTCTCTCTCTGCTCTCTACCTTTCTTTCTCTTTTTTATTTTCGCTCACTTTTCTTGGTTTTCTCTCTCCTTTCTTCTCTTGTTTTCTTTTTTTCCTTTCCTTCTCTACCCGTTTTCCCTACTTGTTTGTTCCATTCCCTTTCTTTTCATTTTCTCTTTTCTCATTTTCTCATTTCTCCTCTCTTTTGGATAGCCTCAACCGTATGGATCAAGTGGGGGAAGCTTCCCCCACCTTCCTTCTTGGCCACTTGGCATTACCATGATTTTCCTCCTTATTTTCTTTATTTTCTTTTCCCCATTTATTACATCATGTTCACATGGCTCAATGTGAGCCATGTATTTCAAGTGTACCTCATGGCTCTTGCCATATGACATCACATGATCATACCATGTGTCACCCAACCCCGCTTATCTTGAAAATGTAGTGCGACTATCTGTAATTCAGCGAATTGACGTGGTGGCCCAGATTTAGTGAGGCGATTCAGCAGTGAAGTCGTTTTCGTCATCTGAATTTAGAAAAATTCCGGATTTTTACCGGAGTGCAGTTTTACCGCTATCAAAATTGAATTTTTCTCGGGTTTTTTATACTTTCTTTTCCCTCCATTTCTAGCAACATTTTTCTTCCCAACATCTTCATCTTTCATCGATATTATTTTCTGTATTATGGTCGGATATGGTATTTTTTTTTTATGTTTTGAGAGGTGGTGGTTTGTTGTTTTTATTTTTATTTTTCTTCGTAAAAGTTTATTATTTTTGTTATATATATATATATATATATATATATATATATATATATATATATATATATATATATATATATATATATATATATATATATATATATATATATATATTTTATTAAGGAAAACACATATCTTTTTAAAAGAAAAATTTAAAACCTATTTCTTAAATAGGTAGTATAATTCTTAAATAGGTAAGTTTTTAATCACGGGGCATTTCAATTGTGGAACATATTATAATTCTTAATTTTTTTTTAACTTTTTTACATTTTTATACAACAAACTAAGAAGTAAATTACACTCAAATTAGTAGATGTACAACAAAAATATAATATGTTTACAATACAGTTGCACTAGAATTACAATAACTTAAAATAATAATAAATTTATTATACTTTATATATATTTTATAATACAATCAACATATATAATTTTAATAAATTCTATATGGATGATTCATAAAAAATATTTATATTTTTTGTACAATAACCAAATTATAGCTATACCAAAATTAATAAAGGTACAACAAAATTGTTAGACATTTATAATAAAGTTACACTATAATCACTATAAATTATAACAATATATATATATATATATTATTCTTTTCATATTTTTTAATGCAATGAAATTGTTAATTAGGTTAATTTAAATTTCATGAATAATTTTTATAATTGTATATGATTGAAAAGGTTATCATGTTAATGTTGATAAATCGTTTATTTTCATAATACAAACTAATTAACATTATGATATTTAGAGTATATGAATGAGACATTTCATAAGTGAGACATACTATAACATTTAAATTTAAGATAAAAATAAAAATGAAACTAATTTTTAGTATTTTCTTATGTTTCTTATATTACAAACTAGTAATAAGTTATACCAAAATTAATAGAGGTACAATACAAATAATGTATTGTTACAATACAATTACACTAGAATTACAATAGTTTATAACATCAATCTTTATTTTACTTTATTTATGTATAAATGCAACCATGTCAAAATTCAACTTAGTTTTCATATCTAATTTTTATAAATTATATATGAGTGATTTCTAAGCATAGTATTACACAACAAGGTACTATTAATTTAAACAATTACCATGAATGATTGTGGCATATTTGTGATCAAATTTACGCAATTGTAGAGAAATTGTGGACTATCTCGTACAATTGCAAATGTATTTTATATGTTTAATATAATATACTTTTTTGTAAAGTTTAATAAAGAAAACATAAATTCCAATTAATATATTTTATTGAGTTTTCATATTTAATACATAAGGTTACAAAGTATCGAGAGAAAATTTTAACATGGTTGATAATGTCACCACGAAATGAAGTTAGAGAAAATGTCTATCAAGCGTTGAATAATTAAAATAGTGGCAATAGAAAAGTGGACTTTGTTGTTGCCTGAACTTATTCATTGTATGAATTTGGTTAACTTATGGTTGTAATTGTTGTATTATTATTAGATCATGAAAGGTAGTAATAGTACTCGTATTACTTTTCACATTGATATGAAACATGTTATTTCATTATGTTGTACATTCTCATACTATTAGTGTTTTCTTATTATAATATTAGTTATATTTTATTGTAAACATAATATAACGGGTAAAAATACTTTGTGGTATTGTATAGTAATGCTATTTTATTTATATTATAATTGTAATATAATTTTTTCGTTAGATTCTTGGAATTAAAAATAAAATAAAATGAAACATGGTTTGGATTATAATTTACAAACATATATTGTTGCCAAAAGAAAATTCCCCTATTTTTTCTTCTTCGATGGTGGGTGGCCTGTTGGAGGTAATGGTAGAGGGAGTTCTTCCATATGCTAGAGTTGAAAAGGTTTGACTTTTTATTAATTATTTTTCAGTATTAAGGGTAATTTCGGTATTTTAATCAAATTTGCCCTTCTCAACTCTTACACCCTTCCTTTTGAGTAGTTATCATAATAAGTGTCCCCTTAGAATAATTATCTTACTTGGTCCACCCTTTTGGAAAATTTGCCCATTGATTAGCTATAATAAAGGAAAAAAAAAAAAAAGAAGAGAGAGATTAGAGATCAAGAGCGAACATAAGTAGTCGATAGGAGAGACTCGGTGAGAGAGTGCATGTGGTGAGCCCATCCAAGATTGTGTGGCTCAGTCATCTCTTAGAGCACATCCAAGTTCAAGGGGAGTTTTTGAAAAATTGTTGGGAAACCTCATGCACCAATTTCTATTCACATTAGTACAATATTGTTCATTTTGGGTCTAATCCTTTATGGTTTTGTTTTTGGGCTTTCCCCAAAAGACTTCATACCAATTGGATGTTGTTCATACTTATATACTTATAAGTCTTTCCATTCCTATCCGATGTGGGATTGGAACTTTGGGAGTACATACCCAACAATCCTCCCCTCGAACAAAGTTCCACCGAACTTCTTCTCAAACCAGGATTTTTCATGTCTTCATTGCGTTTGGATGCACGCCTTATATGATGCACCACCTGCCAAGACCAGGGGCTCACGACATCGTCATGTGTTCAATCCATGTTCACCGCACCACTTGTTGCGGCAGAGACTGAAACTCTAGCATTCTCATATATAGAAAACGGTAACCCAAGAAAAAATGTAAGAGAAAGAAAGGAGAGATTTTATTAGGCATTCAATCAAACACTTACAGAACGCATGCACAAAGCAATGACATGCTACAAAACTCTCAAACCTCTCTCAACAGTTCACTCTCTCTCTACACCACGATGAACTCACCAGCTTTCACCATGGCCCCTCACTAATGCTCATGCCGCTTCATACCGAGACATAGCCACCATGAGCCCAAGTTCTCTGGAGCCTTACATCTTGACCCCATTGCTATCACACAACTATGTATATGCAAAGGAGCTAACCTAGCAACTCAACTAAACGGTTTTTTAGTTCTTGAAAACAATCACGTGCAACGAACAAATAATGAGCCATATCTTAACAAAAATAATATAAAAATTAAAAATAAATATTAAAAAAAGCACGATTTGAAAAATAATCCTAACTTTAGTTTAGTTTTCTCCGCATATGCTTTCCACGTGGGTTGAAGATTCCAAAAAGTAAAAGTGTCTTTTCAAAAACACTTTCAGTGTAAATTCATAATTTCTGAAACTTTAGAAAGTGTTTCTTCAAGAGACCTGTTAATGTAAATTCATAATTTTTGAAAGTTTAGAAAATGTCTTTTCAAGAAACGCTTTCAGCTATATTCATAATTTATGAAACATTAGAAAGTGTTTCTTCAAAATACACTTTGAGTTAAAATGTAAGGTTTTCAAAATTTTAGAAAGCATCTCTTGAAGAAACACTTTCCACGTGGCAAAAAGTACACTAGATTTAGAATTATTTATAAACCTTTTGTATTGGAGGAATTTTGATTTTTTTGGGCTAAGTATCATAAAAGCTGGAACTTTCCAAAAAACAATAAAGAAATAAAAAAAAATCTTAAAAAAGTGTAGTTTGAAAATTAATCCTGAATATAATGTAGTTTTCTCCACATCAGCAAGGCAATTTAGAAAGTTTCTCTTCAGAAGACAATTTAGAAAGTGTCTCTTCAAAAGACAATTTCGAAAGTGTCTCTTCAAGAGACACTTTCCTTCAAGAGGTTTGAAAAACTGAAAGTGTCTCTTGAAACACTTTTAACTTAAATTCAAATTTTTTAAAATTATAGAAATGTATCTTCAAAAGACTTTTTTAGTATTAATTAAAAACTTTCAAAATTATAAAGGTGTCTTTTCAAAAGATGCTTTTAGTATAACATTTCAATAATTTAGAAAGTGTCTTTTCAGCTTAAATTCAAAATTTAAAATTTATAGAATTTGTCTCTTCAAAAGATACTTTCAGTGTTGATTCAAAACATTCAAAATTATGAATGTGTATTTTATAAAAACACTTTTAGTATAACATTTCAACAATTTAGAAAGTGTCTCTTCAAAAGACAATTTCTAAAAATTGGTAAAACTAAAAGTGTCTCTTGAAGAGACACTTTCAGCTTAAATTAAAAAATTTTTAAATTATCGAAAATGTCTCTTCAAAAGACACTTTCAGTGTTGATTCAAAACATTCAAAATTATGAATATGCCTTTTCAAAAGACACTTTTAGTATAACATTTCAGCAATTTAGAAAGTGCCTTTTGTTTTCTAAAATTCGAAAAGCGAGTGTCTCTTGAGACACTGAAACTAAGTCAATTTTTAAATTAGAAAGTGTCTTTTCAAAAAGCATTTTCAGTGTTGATTCAAAACTTTCAAAATTATGAAGATGTCTTTTCAAAAGACACTTTTAGTATATTCTAAAAATTCAAAAAACTGAAAGTGTCTCGTGAAGAGGCACTTTCAGCTTAAATTCAAAAATTTTAAAATTATAGAAAGTGTCTCTTCAAAAAACACTTTCAGTGTTGATTTAAAACTTTCAAAATTATGAAGGTGTCTTTTCAAAAGACACTTTTAGTATAACATTTCAATAATGTAGAAAGTGTTTCTTGAAGAGACACTTTCTAAAAATTCAAAAAACTGAAAGTGACTCTTGAAGAGACACTTTTAGCTTAAGTTCAAAAATTTTAAAACTATAAAAAGTATCTCTTCAAAAGAGACTTTTAGTGTTAATTCAAAACTTTCAAAATTATAAATGTGTTTTTTCAAAAAGCACTTTTAGTATAACATTTCAACAATTTAGAAAGTGTCTTTTCAAAATACACTTTCAGTGTTTTCAAAATTATGAATGTGTATTTTCAAAAGACACTTTTAGCATAACATTTCAACAATTTAGAAAGTCTCTTCAAGAGACACTTTTCGCTTTCTGAGTTTTTAAAAAGTGTTTCTTCAAGAGACACTTTCAGCTTAAATTCAAAAATTTTGAAAGTGTCTCTTCAAAAGACACTTTTGGTGCAAAATTTTCAAATTTTTTGAAAGTGTCTTGAAAATACACTTTTAGAAAGTGTATTGACACTTTCCACGTGTCAAAAACTACATTACATTTAGGAATATTTCTAAACCTATATCATTTGAAGAATTTTTTTTTTTTTTACACTAAATGTCTAAAAAGCCCCAAGTTCAACCTCAGTGGGTTCACATGCATTCTTTAGGCCTCAAGGAAAAATAGGGTGTTAGAGTTGGGTGATCTGAAATTTGTTCGACCTGACCAAAAAGTTTCAAGATACATGAATTTTTTTCAAGAGATTTATGGTGGTAATGAAGGATTTAGACCGATTTTATAATACTTATAAATATGTTGTATATTTTAGGGTTTTGTACTCTATAAAATTATGACTTTATGGGAACTGTCGGACAGGTTGGGCTTTCCTCAATGTAAATCCAAACTTCTCAGTCATGTCCATGTCTACTAGCTTCAAACTTTCTTGAAGCTTCCATTTAAAGGAATGAAGTAGAGAAGCCAACATCAAGTGTACCATCCTATGCCCTAACACCAATCCAGGACATATCCTTCTTCCATCACCAAATGGAATGAACTCAAAATCTCGACCATTCATGTCAATATCGTAGTCTAAAAATCTTTTTGACGCAAATGAATTAGGGTCGGACCTAGAGGTGTAAATGAATCAAGCTACTCATGAGTTACTCGACCTCGACTCGTAAAATACTCAAATTCGACTTGGAGCATGAGTCAAGTTCGAGCTCGAGTAGCTTGTTCATGAATCGAGTTTGAGTATCACAATACCCAACTCGAACTGCTCATGAACTTAATCGAGCTTAATGAATAATTTATAGTTATTAAGTTTAAATTTATTTGAGCTAATCGAGTCAAACTCGAGTTGATTTTGAGTTGAGTTCAAAGTACAATTATTTATTAATTTTTTAATTGATTAGAGCTTTATTGAGTCGACTTCGAGTAGCTTGACTATTTTTCTAGTCGAGTTGTGAACATCTAAAAAAAACTCGATCGAGTTTCAAGTTTTTCAATAGAGTCAAACTCGAGCTCCACTTGATTACACTTTAATTGGACCATATCGTGGGATCTTTGCCAATAGCCCATACATTGTCAAGAACTTGAGCATTTTTGGGACTACATACCCTCATATTTCTGATTCCATTTCGGTCTTTCTAGGAACCAGAAATGGGACTGGTGGGTGCAATCTGAATGTTTCTTTTACCACTGTTTGAAGATAAGAGAGCTTTGAGATGTCCGATTCTTCAAATATACCGTGGGATCTCCGATTCATGTTTTCTATATATAATACTATTTCACCATTTATAATTAATCAAGATGATCATCAAACTAATAATTTATTTAATATTATATGATTTTCTGGTTAGGACTAGCTAATTTTAAGTTGGATTAAAACCTTAGCCTCCACCCTCTTTAAAAAACATAGAACCTTTTCTAATGCCAAGACTTAGGAAAAAGAGCTATCTAATGGAAAATCGGTTGGCTTCCAAGATCTATATATGATGCATATTCTTTAATTCGATTTAATATGGGAACATTCATATCATAGATATAACCTTATCTCTAGATCTAACTCTTAAACACTATTATTTTCATTGTTCATATACCATAACAGTCATCTAAATATTTAGGTATTCCTAAAAAGCTTTTCGTTTTGAAATAAAGAGTTTGATCTTTCTACTTATGCATTTAAGTATTTGAAGTAGTTTATTCTTTCAAAGGTCATCTTCTTTCTTAGTCTAAGTATGCCATTGACATTGTTGATCAGCTCATCTTATTGATACCAAGATTGTTGATCATCTTTAAAGGTTAACGTTCGTTATTTTACTTCTGATGACACCCTCCTACTAGACACTACTTTATAGCATACCGCCGTTGGTAGCCATAAGGATGGACTAAACCACCATAACAAATTTGACCCTTTTTTTTTTCATAGCCGTGGGTGTTTAGGTGAGTTTTCGTACACCTCGACTAATCCTATGAAACCATGAAGTTTACGACTAGATAAATCCTCCAAATGAGATACCCTTATTTCACATACTTAGGAGCCTTTACACAAAACTAATTCACAATGTTTTTAGGACAACAACTCCTAACTCCTGAATATGACAAATCATTAGAAAAAATTTCAGCTAGAAAGTTGGTAGTTTAACATGTGTTGGGAAAGTGTGCATAAATGTAAGGGTTTGAGAGATTGAGAGTTTTGTGAGGTTTTTTCTCGGTATTGTGAGCATCCTAGGGTTTTTGATTTTGTGATTTTTCCTAGTTGTCGTAATACTTTGATACTCCAATCTTGTAATCTGTGTTTTCAAGAATAGTGGAAATATTCTCTCTTATCAGTGGATGTAGGCATAATTGACCGAACCACGTCAAAGCCCTCGTACATCTTTACGTTGATTTATTTATCTTTGTGTTCTTGAAATCATGTTCTCATGCATCAAAGCTTCCACGATTTATAACAAATAGTATCAAAACTTCAAGTTAAAGATTTCTAGAAGAACAAAAGATTACAAAGCACACAAGATGAATATAAAAGGAACTTTAGTTCAAGGTGGAGTCGGTTGCTCTCTTATCAAGATGTGATGAATGATTGACTTGATGGGATTTGATCAAAGGTGAAGATTGTTAGAATATGTCTTAAATTCCTAAGTTGTATTAACTCAATTTTTTTTAAAATATTTTATAGGATAATTCCTAGTTATAATATTATTGTAATATTTGGTTTCCTTATAGAATAAAGAAAGCTTTTAGAAATATCCCTATGAACACTATGGGTTACGAGGGAAAACGTTATGAGAGAGATGAGCTTGTAAAAGGCTATTCGGTTTGTGGAGAGATGTAAGGGTTTGAGTGATTGGGAGTATTGCCAGTATTTTTTCAGTATTTTGGGCATCCTATGGTTTTTGGGATTTTTTCCTAGTCGTCGCAATATTTGATACTCCAATCTTGTACTCTTTTTCAGAATATTGAAATATTCTCTTCCATTCGTGAATGTAAGCATGATTGGTCCAACTACGTTAAAACCCTTCTCTTATCCGTGAATATAGGCATGATGGGGGCGAACCACATTAAAACTCTCGTACATCTTTATGTTGATTTCTTTATCTTTGTTTTCTTTAATCGATATTCTCGTGCATTAAAGCTTCCACTTTTATAACAAACCTCATGGACCCTTCTCTATCCACATTAGTATGATAGTGTCCACTTTGAGTCTAAGCCCTCATGGTTTTATTTTTGAGCTTCTCCCCAAAAGGTCTAAAACTAATTGTATGTTATCCATGTTTATAAACTCATAAGCTTTTCTATTTCTAACCTATGTGAGATTTTAGGCGCACACCATATTTTTAGATCTTGGTTTGCATTACTTTTTTTCATTTTTTCCATACAGAGTGTTATAGCTCAATCAGTGGAAGATTTTTGGTTTGTCCTTTCTTTTAGCTTTACTTACATCCTTCACAGTTGAAAGCAACTCAACATTTTTGTGTGCGCCCTACTCACCGAGCAGAGTCGGCTCCACCTCTATGTTTTCGTTTCCCATACACAGGAAGAATCCCATTCCTCATAAACATAGAAGAGCTGAAAGGAATAGCACGTACCGACCATGGATTACATAACGTGTTTGCTTTTTCTTTCCTTGGTTTTGACATGCGTTCATCTCCTCAAACTCAGTCCGATTCACCGGAAACCCAGCATAGCCAGCCTCCCTCCCGGCTCCTGGCCTTTGCCGATCATCGGCAACATCCTCAATCTCGGGGACAAACCTTATCGATCACTCACAAATCTCTCCAAAACTTACGGCCCTGTAATGTTTCTCAAGCTTGGGAGTATTTCTACCATAGTCATATCCTCTTCAGAAACTGCAAAAGATGTCCTACACAAAAATAATCAAGTCTTCTCCAGCCGAATAGTCATAGACGCTGTCAGAGCTCATAACCATCATGAATCTTCAGTGGTATGGCTTCCAGCATCTCCTCGTTGGCGAAAGATTAGGAAGATCTGCTTCATGCATATGTTTTCAGCGCAGCAGCTCGATGCTGGCCAAGGGGAGCTGCTGGACCACGTCGAAGAATGTCGCGGTAGGGGTTGCGCCGTTGATATTGGCGGGGCAGCCTTTACGTCAAGCCTTAATTTGTTTTCAAACACTATTTTTTCTACTAATTTGGCACATCATGGAACTAGTTTTCCACAAGAGTTCAAGAACATTGTCTGCAGTGTGATGGAAGCACCTGGAAGACCCAACTTGGCAGATTATATCCCAGCCTTTAGATTGATTGATCCACATGGTATAAGGCGGAAAATGAAGATTTATTTTGATAAATTGTTTGATATTTTTTATGGTATAATCAATCAAAGGTTGCAATATTCAAAAGCTTCATCAGTAAGCCAAGATGTACTGGATGCCCTCCTCAGTCTCACTAAAGAAAGAACCTTGATTGAACTAACGTGTTCTCAAAGCGTTGACTCTGGAGGTGAGTTTTATATATTCGCTAACCACTCCTTTACTGGCATCTTAAAAATTTTATGAAGTCATGGATGACTATGAAAGATCATGATAATGAATCTTCTTTTTTCTTCGATTAAACAAGAAAATTTAATAACAATCAAATCGACCAATCTTCTTTGAGTTTTTCTTATTTTTTTCTTATAAAGGCGTTAGCAAATTTAAAGTGCAATTATGAATAATGAAACATAATAACAATGATTGGGGTTGTTCTATTGTGCTTTTCATTTCTATATTAAAAACTTTCTGCATTAACATCTTAGTTCTTTTATATTTTGATGATACTGATCTTTGTAGTTGAATATATTCTTTTGGGACACCTATAGACCATAGGGTTTGAACAGTGGGAGACATATGAGTTGCGAATAATGTGGGCATTATGGTTTTATGATTTTTCTTAATAACATAATACTGCATCTA
This sequence comes from Tetrastigma voinierianum, assembly GCA_016808115.1. NCBI lineage: Eukaryota > Viridiplantae > Streptophyta > Magnoliopsida > Vitales > Vitaceae > Tetrastigma > Tetrastigma voinierianum. The sequence goes on along the minus strand of JAEQBH010001741.1, from coordinate 586,171 downwards.
TATATGTTTCTCTCCTCTATATATGGGACTTTCTCTATTTTGGTTTTTAAACTGTATATTCTGTAGTGTTTCTCATTTTGACTTGTTTTTTTCTAACGTGCTTTTTATATAGTGAGGATCTCTCTTGCAGAACTGGACATTTCAACACAATAAAGTGTTAATGGCGGGACTCTGCACAACCGGAAAAATATTAAAAATCAGCAGGTCAAGTCATGGGTGATAGAATAATGTTGAAAAGATCGTTTATCTCAGACTTATAAATCATGATGAAAGCTACCTGGTGCACCACCTGCCCATTGCTTCTCCTATAAATGAGCTGAAGTAGAATGTGACTTCACAGTTTCAAAAACTCTGACACTAAGTTGATGCATTGAATATTGGTCAGGATCAGACTTGAATGAAGACCTGTGAATTGACTGAGGGTTTATGGATGTGGGATTTGATCTTGAAGAGCGAAGTGCCCGATTAATTCAGAAGTGGTGCTGGAAGAAGAATATATCAGAATAACGTTGAAACTCGTAGGATTAATACCGCGTAGATCGTTAATCTCTTATTCAACCGATAATGGAAGCGAAGTGGCGTGAAGTAGAAAATATGGACATGATGAGAAGTTTGGACTATTTTTAAGACAACCTCAGGTTGTGATCAAAGTTGATATATTTTGACTAGTTCAATGTGAAATTATTAACTATGTAATGGATTAAGGCAAAAACTAAAATTTGGTTTCTATTTGACGGTATCGTGGACATAGTTGACAAGATGTCATTAGGTTGCGCTTGGGCATATAGGTGTTGATTGATTTTAGTGGGGACCCAACCTTGTTCTTAGGTTTGAGGCCTCCTTGAGCCTAAGGGAATTTTTTTTTTTTTTAAATTTCAATGGGGTAAGGTGCTCCCATTAAGCCTCTACTAGATCCATAAGAGTTAATCTTTATTTTGCATATTTCCTATGCACAGTAACAAAAGACTCAAATATTTCCTAAATGGAAGGGCAATTGACTCAAGAACTTACACTGTGATCTATTTCATGATGTTTTCTCTAGAATAGTTTTTAAGAATCCCTTTTCAAGAATAATTTTTTGGAAATGAATTTTAAGAATAAAATTATTCTTAGAACCCTAATACGACAAATAGAAGCTCTAAAGAAATAAAATACAATGAGTATTTAAAAAATAATAATTTTATCAAACATTCTCTACTTCTTGCTATGGTAATATAATGTTTTTTTTTTCTTTAATAAAGTGTATTTTGGAAATATTCTGCAGTAGTTTCATTGCTCTATCTTTTTCCATGCAGAGGTTTAATTATCTTTGGTTTGGAGGAAATATACTTTATTCAAGACTAGCCAAATATGGGAACCGGATCCATAGCTTCAGATCTTCTGTCATTGTCTCTGACGCAGAAGACAAAATGATAAGTACTTTGTATACATCTACTGATCTATACAGATAATACAAGATAGGGAGCATCCCGTGCCCCGTTAAGAATAAGACTGGATAGGGTAGACAATGGATCACATAACAATTATCGCAAGACAGCGCTAAAAGAGAGATTCTGAGTTTGTTTGTTTATAGATTTTGAACACTATTTTTTGTTCTAAAAAAACAAGGAAAATAAAAAAAAAACACAGATAATACGTTAAATTCCCAATTTTTTTTGTTCCAAAAAGCACAGAAAACTCTAAGTTCAAAGAACAAGAACTTTTCAGAAAACATCTTGATGTTCTCTGTGTTTTCAAAAATTGTTCTCAAGAACGGTATTAAAAAACAAAAACCAAACAGGCCTTTTAGTTTCTAAGGGAGGAAATCATGTACTCGTCCATGATCATGGAAAAAAATTATTTCCGCCCTATAGGAGTGACTTGCTTAATCAGACTAATATGAGTGAGCTTAAAGATATTAATTACCATTCCTGTAACAATTTCCACATCACTTTCTTTTCATGATGGTTATGCTTCAATGGATCATAGGCCTTATCAAAGTGTTGTAGGACATTTACAATATTTCTCACTTGCATTCTTTGATTAAGTTAGATGGTCTAAATTCTGTTGGTCTTGACTCAAAAGGTTTTGTAGCATGGATTTTTAAGGGCTTTAGTGAAGGGACTATATATGACCCACTATTGATTTTATCGAGGTATGAATTTGTTCAATTCTCGGATACCGATATATATATATATATATATATATATACTCTATCTATATATATATATATATGTACTTTTAGGATTTATATTTTGAGATTCTAATGTATTATGGGAGATTAAGAGGCAATATGGACATTCTACAGTTTAACCGAAATATGACAATACTCGAATAGCGTATTTATATTTTGAGATAATGGATTTCTTTTCCTCTGCCATGGCTTTTTCACTGTGTAGGATTTGCACTAAATCAGTATCTTCTTTGTCTTTTATTTTCTTATAGCCTATTCTTCATTTTTTTTCTTTTAATTTTTTGTTTCCTATTCTTTGTTTTTTCTTTAATAGTTAATAAGCTATCTGTTTATATTAAAAATAAATTTTTGGGTCCAAATGATTTTTAAATAATTTTTCTGCCCAAAGGGTAGTGGAATGAGTCAAATAGATATGTCAAACCATACGAGCCCAACCCAATCTAAGAAAGCCCAAGCCCATGAGAATCAGCCTATGAAAATGTTCAAAGACATTTTTGAAAATTTTGAATAATTTGTCAAAGCTGTCAGCTAAGAATATTGAGACTTTGTCTCAAAGGTAAAGATGGAGGAGACTTTTTTTCCAAGTCATGACATGACAGTATTTGAACAGTTATTGAAAGTAGGCAAAGTTACTTGGGGAATAAGACTCTAATGGGGACATGGACACTTATTGGAGAAGGTGGGTTATATATATATATATATATATATATATATATATATATATATATATATATATATATATATATATATATATATATATACTTTTAGGATTTATACGAGATTCCAATGTATTATGGGAGATTTAAGAGGTATTATGGACATTCTATAGTTTAACCAAAATATGACAATACTCGAATAGCATATTTATATTTTGAGATAATGGATTTCTTTTCCTCTGCCATGGCTTTTCCTTTGTGTAGAGTTGCACTGTCGATTATCTTCTTTGTCTTTTACTCTTATAGCCTATTCTTCATTTTTTTCTTTTAATTTTTGTTTCCCTATTCTTTGTTTTTCTTTAATAGTTAATAAATACATTTACATTAAATAAATTTTTGGGTCCAAATAGTTTTAAATAATTTTTCTGCCCAAAGGGTAGTGGAATGAGTCGAATAGATATGTCAAACCATACAAGCCCAACCAAATCTAAGAAAGCCTAAGCCCATGAGAATCAGCCCATGAAAAGGTTCAAAGACATTTTTGAAAATTTTGAATAATTTGTCAAAGCTGTCAACTAAGAATATTGAGACTTTGTCTCAAAGGTAGAAGATAGAGGAGACTTTTTTTCCAAGTCATGACATGGCAGAGTACTTGAGCAGTTATTGGAAATGGGGAAAGTCACTTGGGGAACAAGACTCTAGTGGGGACATGAACAGTTATTGGAGAAGGTGGGCTGGGGCAATTATTAAGAAATGCCTATAAAAGAAAGACTCAACATCAGAGCAAAAGACCGACAAATTATCCATCCAAGACGGACTTTCAAAGACTCAAAACCAATGCAAGAGCATTTAAGCATTTTTCTTAATCTTCTACAAGTTCAACAATCGTCTTTTCAAAATTCCTAGCCTAGTTTTTATATGTTCTTTCCCAGCATTTGTTATTTCAAAGCTTTTTTGCTTCAGAATTTCATTTTCTGTCTAATTCTACAATGAAATTTATTATCTTTCAAGCTAGTATGTACAGTTTTTCTCTTAGCTTTCAAAGTCCAATTTTCAAAATATTTTCCACTTATATTTTAAGGAATTGTTGAGGGAACTAGAGAATGCAGTTTTCGCTTGAGTAAAAGTTAGATTTTGGAATAGTATTAGTTTGAAAATACTATAATTTTCCAGCACGTTGGCGCATCCACCAATTCCCATGCTTCTTATATGTTATGGTGAATTACACTAAAAAAATCCACCAACCAAATACTATCTCATTTTATGCACCAATGATCCACTAATCATTAAGCTACAACTAGGGCCTAGGAGCTTTCGCTACTTGAAAGAGACATGGTTTGTTTCTTCCTCAACTTGTAATTGGACTGTAACTTTAATTTCAAAATATATAATTTAAAAAGACAAGGAAAAGTGTTTACCAGTAGGAAAAAAAAGGAAATAGTGAGTGTGAGTGCGGTCAGTGTGTAAGAGAGATGAGGATAAGAGAATGTGAAAGTGGTCAAGACAGTGAGTGTGACAGTGCATGACAGTGAGAGTGTGCAAGTGGTGAGGAGAGAGAGTGACTGTTGTGTAATGAGAGAGAGATATATAGACCCCCCACTACATTCAAGCCTCAATGGGCTCTTCAGTATGCATTCTTTACGCCTAAGAAAAAAAATAGTGTTAGAATTGCGTAATTCGAAATTTGTTGGATTCGATTTTGAAAAGTCTTACTATGCCGTATATTATGAATTTTTTGAGGACTTGTGAAGGTAAAAAACGGATTTGGTCATTTGATATGTGACACCCTAAATCCGGGGATCTCGTTGACAACCCATCAACCTGTGGAATTCTTGTGAATTTCGGGTGACCCGATACCACACTATTCTGTCCCATTTATCGGGATCCATATTTTCACAAGAATAGGATGGGGATCTCTGAGTGTTAGAGCATATATTAACATATAACCTATATGGACATGAGTATAACCCATCTGGGTTCTCTGGCGATAGTATTGTTTATAGGGTCCTTCTGTCCATATCCCAATATGCATCCCTTTGCGAGACTCATTCATTCACATTTAATTCTAATGAGAGGCCAAACACTGATGCGATCAGTAAGACTCCGATCCATGACCCTCTTACCATAATTACATACCCGACTATTTAGACAAAAAAGAAAATGAGTCCCGAAAGAGAATTTAGTTACAATTCTTTTGTCTGACATACTTTACAAAGGAAGATCGAGGGCACACATGGCCTCCTTCATAATCACGGCCTGTCGAGATCTTGCTCTCACGTACAACCCCTGTGCACGAAGGGTCTCTGGGAGTGAGCAATGCCTGATAGAAAATTCAACTACAAAGGCTCTCACTAATGCACATGCGATGGCATACGTAAACATCGATCATATTTCCATATAAATAATGCAATCATATATGGCGATATTGTGTGTCATGCATGAATAAGACACCTCATGCCTGACCCAAGTCCCAGGCGACTCCTCACACTGCTGATGCCAAGTGTGAAAACCTGATCATTAGTGTTTCATGATGACTTAAACTATTGACAACCCTCCAATATATACTTGAATTTTCTTTATCAAATCCCGTATGTTTATTTGGGTTGCGAATTTCAGTCTCCTTCTGCGAAGCCATACGCCAACCAGACACTTTTCGCAAACTTTCCTTCATTTGGATACATATGTCTTACCAAGAATTAAAATTTGGGTCTTTAACCACTGAGAATTATCTACCCCATCTTGCTTCGCGAACCACGTGAAATTTATTATTATTATTGTTTTATACAGCGTGAGTCTCGATTTTGGACGTTGTCCATTTAGAAACTCACCACACATTCACCAAGAATGGTGAATAAAGTACCACCCACGCCCGACTCAGCCTTGATGTGACCATGCATATGAAATGCAATCATGTCATTTCATGCCTACATGCACAATAAGAGCTACATGCAACATTTATAAATTTCGGATAATTATATTTCCTACATATAATTTCCATTTATCACAATTTCCATATTAATACATCAATCAAATATATATAAACGTGATTTTTACACACAACATCATGTTATTTATTTTTCTAACAATAACACACAAAATGGCCCAAATCTCGGACCCACGTAAATAGGACACTTCTCGGTCCCTTCATGACCTTTAACCATTTTTTGTTTCCATTCATCAACAAATTACAGTGATACTGAAAAACTCAACAAAACTCAAAGACATCAGTCCCATGATTAAAACCAAACCTCAACCCAGTCCGGGACTGCTCAAAACTAGTCCTAAAAATTTCCAATATTTAGTCCCAAAATCTTAGGACTAAATCACACGGCCTATCTCGGCCCCGAAGAAAACCTATGTCATTTCATGGCTTTTAGGCTAAAAATATTCCAAGTAGGAAAATTCCCTACATCGTGAGTTGACGAACTCGAATTTTTAGTGCCTGTAGCTCTCGATCGTGGAGAAGGCAAACCTGCCTTTGCTCTAACAAAAACCTACGGTCCGGTTTTCGTAAATCTTAGAGATAAGTGAAACCCTTTTTATCTCTTTCTCTCTCCTGCTTCTTCTTCCTTCTTTCCTCCCCTTCCTTTCTTTATCCACCGAATTCCTTTACTATTGTTTGCTCTCCTCTCATCCTTCCATTTCCTTATCTCTTTATTTCTATTTCTCTTTTATTTTATTTTCTCTTTTCTCTCATTTTCTCTTCTCTTTCCCCTCATTTTCTCTTTTTGATTATCCTTAACAAAATGTCAAAGTGGGGCTTCCCTTTTCCCCCACTTTCCCTCCATTGCCGCATGTCGTCACCATGTATTTCTTATTTTCTTCTTTATTTTACTTTCCCTTTTATTACATCATTTAACACATGGCTCAATGTGAGCCATTTATTCCAAGTGCACCACTTGGATCATGCCATGTGTCACTCCCCTAGGGTGCCATGTGGCATTCACATGATCATGTCATGTGTCACCCGACGCTCGATGCCTCGAAAAACGTGAAATTTCGATTGTCTCGGAATACAATAAAATTCAACGGGGCAACTAGATTTCGCGAGATGAATTCATCAGTGGAGTCCGTTTCATCATCCGAAATCTAGAAAATTTCCGGTTTTCAACCGAAATTATCGTTTTACCCTTTTTCAAAAAAATTGAATTTTTCCCGGATTTTATATTCTTCCCCTCTTAAAAGAATTTCTCTCTTGAAATTAACACACACCAGCACACACAACACATGCATATGCTGTAATATTCTAGGGCCAAATATTAGACCATGCACCTTCATCCTCAAATAGGAAAGGATAGGTGGCCCGCATTGTGTCCTCGTGTTCTTAGGTTGCCTCCTCTACTCCTCAGTGTTGCCACAACACTTTCACTAGCCGCACAGTCTTGCGTCGCAAAACCTGATCCCGGCTATCAATGATATGCATCAGTCCCTCCTCGAAGGTCTCATCTATATCAACAATAATCTCTCCCTAATCCACAACATGAGTTGGATCTAGAGTATACTTCCGGAGCATGGAGATGTGGAACACTTCATGGGCACCTGATAAACTAGGTGGTAGCGCCAACCGATATGCCACTATACCCACCCTCTCGAGTATCTCAAAGGGCCCGATATACCTTGGTGCTAGCTTTCCTCGCTTGCCAATTCTGATCACTCAACTCTTAGGCATCACCTTCAAGAAGAGGTGATCACCCACCTCAAACTCTAGAGGTGGAGGCTATCTATTAGCGTAGCTTTTTGTCGACTCTGAGCCGTAATAAGACGCTTCCGTATATAATCCACCTTTTCAGAGGTGTCTCTAATAAGATCTAGAATAGTGATGGAGCTCTCTCCCACCTCTATCAAACAAATCGAGGATCGACATGGCCTCCCATATAAGGCCTCATAAGGTGTCATCTGTATACTCGCCTGATAACTGTTGTTATGGGCGAATTCCACTAAGGGTAAGTGTTCCTCCCAGCTACCCTTAAGATTCAGGATGCATGCTTGCAGCATGTCTTCTAAAATCTGTATGGTCATCTCCGACTAACCATCTATCTGTGGATGAAACGCAGTGCTCATCGTCAACTATGACCCCATAACCTTTTGGAAACTCTTCGAAAGTGTGTAAGTAAACACAGGATCCTATATGATACTATAGGCGACCTCCATGTAGGTTGGACAATCTCATGAATATACAACCGAGCGAATTTCTCGGTGTGAAGGTCATCCGCCTGGCTAAAGTGTAATGTCAGTATAGTGGCGGAGTCATTATAACCTGACATCATGCCTTCCACAGCGTCCGTAGTGAGTGGTCTGAAATCCATCGTGACATGCTCACTTCCCTTTCGGCTATCTCAATGGTAGTAACCCTGCTTTTGATGCTCAGCCTTTACCTGTTGTCACGTGAGACACTGTCGAACAAAATCTCCAACGTGTCGGCTTCATCGGCTCGATGTCGGCGCGAAGATCCTCGGTACATCTTAGACACACGGATGCATAAAACAAACGATGGAACTCTAAGGATCTCCTCTCTCATATCTGTTGATTAGGGAACCACAACCCTTCCCCTATACCGAAGACTACCATATGTGTGATTAGTCCGACCTTCATCGCTTTCATTACTGGTATGCCCGGTCCTAATGGACAATATCTGCGTCTACCCTTGGGGATCAATCACCACCTTTCGGTAGAAGATAGGCGTAGCTACCAAACTCCCTAGCGCTCCTTGAGCCTGATCACTATACTGTAGCCTAAACTGTCCCACAGTCTCGAGCATCTGCCACTCCCGGGAAGCTACACTAGCCCGTACTCCCCGTGACTCCCGATTGAGCGCATCAGCCTCTACATTTGCCTTACCAGGATAGTAATGCAAAATGAAGTCATAATCCTCCAAATACTCCATCCATCTTCGTTGCCTCATGTTGGGGTCTCGTTGTGTGAAAATATACTTCAGACTCTTGTGGTCTGAAAATACCTCAAACTGCTAACCATACCAGTAGTGGCTCCAAATCTTTAAGGCAAATACTATGGCCGCTAATAACTCGGATCATGTCTGTAGGAGTAGTGCTGCTCATGATTCTTTAGCCTATACGGAACCATAAGCTACAGCCCTCGAGCTATCGAACCGTCCCGGTCGAGTCCTATAAGCATCTGTGCCAGTGTACCTGTCCCTATTAGGGACTATCAAAATAGGAGCTGAAGTAAGCCTCCTTTTCAACTTTAGGAATGCCTTCTCACATAGGTAATCCCACTCAAACTTCACCCCCTTCCGGGTCAATCTAGTCATAGGTTTTGCTAGCTGGGAGAAATCCTCTATAAACCGCCTGTAATACCCTGCTAGTCCCAAGAAACTGCATATCTCGAAGACTTACTTGACCTTCTCAACTCGCAACAACCTCTGACCTTCTCGGGGTCTTGACACATAGGCCAGGCACGACGTGTCTGGAATTTCACCTCAATAAGCCAAAATTCACATTTTCTGAACTTGGCATACAACTAATGGTCCTTAAGAGCCTAGAGAACAATCCGCAAATGATCCTCATGCTCCTCCTCGGATTGGGCGTAGATCAAGATGTCGTCGAAAGACCCACGACAAAGCCAGTCAAATAGAGTGGAGATACCACATGCATGAGATCCGTAGATCTTTGTACTTGAGGTCGTCGACCGAAGGGCATCCTTTGTGAACTCAAAATGCCCATACCGCGTCTAAAACGCTGTGTTAGGGATATCAGCCTCCCTAACTCTCAACTGATGGTATCCGGTGCGAAGATCTATCTTGGAGTAGACTCGCACCCCTCTCGGCTGATCAAACAAGTCATCAATCCTTAGTAAGGGATACCGATTCTTGATCGTAACCCTATTCAACTGTTGGTAATCAATGCACAATTAAAGGGTCTTGTCCTTCTTCTTTGAAAATAGAACCGGAGCACCCCATGGTGAAGTGCTCGGTCTAATAAAGCCCTTGTCCAACAATTCCTGTAGTTATACCTTGAGTTCCTGCAACTCAACCGGTGCCATCCTATGAGAAGTCATAGAAATGGGCGACGTACCAGGGTGTAACTTAATGACAAAATCCACATCCCTGTGCGGAGGTAACCCCGATAGCTCATCCGGAAAAACATCCTCATACTCACAAACCACCTAAGGTAGACTCAATTATGTCTCCCCTCATCCTCTAGGGTAAGGCTTGCTAGCCAACCCATAATCTATCCACTCCACCTTGAGTCATGCACAGTCTGGGGTAAAGCATCATGCTTCTCCCCCTAAAAATTCACACGAATACCATCCCATGTGTAGGCAGTAATTCCCCTACTGTCACAATCAATGACGACTCGGTATGCCGTCAATGCCAAGAATGACATCAAAATCCTATATGTCCATCACCCCGAGGTCCACGTGGCGAGTCCTGGATCTCTAGCTCCTGATCCGACGTATACGATCAATTCTCACCCTAGTCCCTAGGGGAGAACTCATGTATAACGGCTCATCCAAGGTCTCCACCTCTAAGCCCAAAACATCCACACTAGATGCAACCACAAAAGAATGAGATGCACCATAATCAAACAATATCTTAGCCCATAGGCGAGATAGAATAAACATACCCTGTATCATTGACTGATCAACTGGCCCAGTCTGTGGCATGATGGTGTAGACATGCCCCTAGGTCCCTAAAGTATCGGCTTGGAAGTCTTGGCCTCGACCCCAACCCATGCCCTTGCCCTTGCCCGTGTGGCCCATCTGCGAAATAGTAGGTGCTTGTGTAACACCTTGGGAATGACATCGGTTCCCCTGGCCCATGCTAGGGTAAGGAGGAACAAACTACGTCCGCGCATGTCAGTAATGATTAGGCGTGATGTCCCATAATTAGGGATCCCACCGCCTCTGTGGACAATCCTGGAGTCTCTCATATTGCGAGGCTGATGGCAATGGTAGTATGCCATATGCCCCGTCTAGCTAGAAGCCCTAACTCAGCCTTGGCCCTAATAACTACAGCCCCGTCCTTGAAATCCGTACAAAATAGAAGTCTTATGCTTCTTCCTAGAGCTAGAAGAAGATTGATTCTCCTTCCTCTTAGCAACAACGACCGTATCCTTTCTGACAAGTCGGAAACAATGACCCACCACCATCGGGTCTCCTCCTCCCTTGAGGGTTGTAGGATCATGTGCCTCGAACCTCTGGAGGTTACTTGACCCCCCTTGGTTTCCAATTGCATCGAGTTTATTGTGATAGTGTGATAACCACACTTGCTACATAAAGTGCTTGATCCTGGCGACAACAACAGCCTCTATGGAGGTTTGTTAGTCCAAAGCCGGTGATCGTGGGTTATTACTCCGCCCACCACCCGGCGTCCTCTTCCTCTACTAGCCATCTACACGTGTCAGATAGCAATAGAGTTCTCAAATTTCTATCTCAGTCTAACTAGTAGTGCAGCATTACCCGACCAATAGACTTTAACATCTCATGAACTACACCGTTAATCCATTTTCCTTAGTGGTACGCCATGGCAAACACTAATACATATCGGTTCGAACTATCATGTTCTTTTGTTTTCCGAACCCTAAGGTTATGTTTCCTAACCTAGTGTTCCATATACAATCACACCATTTATATTATTTTCACAAATCACCACACATATTACCTGACATGTTAAGCCTGAAACCATGACACACAACGATGCATGATCTAGACCAGAAAGTGACCATTATACTGATCTGTACCAAGTTGGCATTTCGGGAATTACTTGTGTATACCCACATTCGACTCCTAGGTAATCGTTTACCTAAGCTCGATACCAGATGTGACACCCCAAATTCGGGGTTCCCGTTGACAACCCGTCGGCCGTGAGGTGTATGGATTTAATTGACCCGATACCACCTTGTTATGTGGCTGTTGGGATCCATATTTTCACAAAAAATCGAACATAGTCTCCTTTGTTCAGGGAGCTCTACCCAACATACAACCTGTATAACAGTATAATCATAACCCATCCAGGGTCTCAACAGAAGTACTATTGACCACCGCAGTTCCATCACATCCCATATCCACAGATATACATCCACTTTCACGGGACTCATTCATTCACATTTAATTCTAAAATATGAGAATAAAACACTAAATTACAGTTCGTAAGAGTCCGATCACGACCCTCTTAACATAATTACATACCCGACTAATTAGAAAATAGTCTCAAAAGAATTTAGTTACAATTCTTTTATATAACATACTTTTTACAAAGGAAACATCAAGGCCACACATCGGCCTCCTTCATAATCACGGCCTCGTCGGAGTGCCGTCTCCATGTACACCCCCTGTACCTAAAAAGGGGTCCCACGACGAGGTGAGCAACGCCCAGTAGAAAATTCTCCTACAAGGGCTACTCCCCACCTAAAATGCACATGTAATGGCGTACATAAAACATCCAATCATATTCCATATAAATAATGCAATCCTATATGAAATATTGTGTGTCATACATGAGATGAGACACTTCATGCCCACAACCCGAGTCCCGACTGACTCCCTCACACCTATAACGCCAAGTGTGAAAACCAGTCATTGGTGTTTCACCCAATGACTTAAAGCTTGTTTGGCAAACCTCGATATTCACTTGATTCTCTTTATCAAATCTCGTATGTTTATTTGGGTTGCGAATTTTCGAGGGTCTCATCGTGGAAGCCGCGAGGGCCTTAGATACTTCAGACACTGTCATTTGGATACATATGTCTTACCAACAATAAAATTTGAATCTTCACCCTAGGCGAATTATCTACCCCCATATTGCTTCACGACACACAAATTTATTATTATTATTGTTTTATACAACCGTGAGTCTTGATTTTGGACCTTGTCCCATTTCCGAGCTCACCACACATTCACTAAGGATGGTGAATAATAGTACCATGCACCCACACCCGACTCGAAGCGATGTGACCATGCATATGAAATGCAATCATGCCATTTCATGCGATGTCATGCTACATGCACAATAAGAGCTACATCAACATTTTTAAATTTAAGATAATTATATTTCCTACATATAATTTCCATTTATCACAATTTTCATGTTAATACATCAATCAAGTATATATAAACATGATTTTTACACACCACAACAACATGTTGTTTATTTTTCCAACAATAACACACAAAATGGCCTAAATCTCGGACCCACATAAACAGGGCACCTCTCGGTCCCTTCACGGCCATGAACAATTTTTTGTTTTCATTCATCAACAAATTATAGTGATGCGAAAACTCAACAGAGCAAAGACATCGATCACCAAAGTTAAAACCAAACTTCATTCCGATCCGGAATTTATGAAACCAGTCCCAAATTTTCAATATTCAATCCCAAAATCTTAGGACTAAATCAAACGGCCTATCACGGCCCTGAAGACAACCTATGCCATTTCATGACTTTTAGGCTAAAAATATTTAAAGTAGGAAAATTCCCTACCTCGTGGAGCCAGAACTCAAGATTTTGGTACCACGCATAACTCGTCGTGGACCAACTGCCTTTTGCTCCTACGACCTCGTCGGAATTTCCGTAAATCTTATAGAGAAGTGAAACCCTTTTTTTCTCTATCTCTGTTCGTTTCTCTCCTATTTCTTCTTCCTTCTTTCCTCCCTTTCCTTTCTTTATCCACCGAATTCCTTTTCTATTGTTTGCTCTCCTCTCATCCTTCTATTTCCTTATCTCTTTATTTCTATTTCTCTTTTCTCTTTTCTCTCATTTTCTCTTCTCTTTTCCCTCATTTTTTCTTTTCGATTATCCTTAGCAAAATGTCAAGTGGAAACTCCCCCTTTAGCTCAATGTGAACCATTTATTCCAAGTGCACCACATGGCTCATCCCATGTGTCACTCCCCTAGGGTGTCATGTGGCATCCACATGATCATGCAATGTGTCACCCGATACCCGATCTTCAAAAAACGAAAAATTAGCATTGTTTCGGTCCGTGAGTCGTGGGTAACTGGGTTTCGTGAGGCAGATTCAACGAGTGGAGTTGTTTCGGTCGTCGGAAATCCTAGAAAATTTTCGGTTTTCAACCGAAATTACCTTTTTACCCCTTTTCAGAAAAAATTAAATTTTTCTCGGTTTTTACATTATATATTTATATGTTATGTATTCTAGATTGTAATTGGTGTATTGGAACGAGGAATGAGAATGAATAATTCCTTTCCATTTTTATTTTTTATGGAATGAAATCAATAATTATTGATTTCATTCTTGATGCTTGGATTAGTTTAGGAATCTTACAAGAATGATTGTTTATTTCCATTTCATTATTTTTTTAATAGTATAATTTGGAATGACAAATATACGCATTCAAAATAATACCCTATCATGATTTTAAGTAAGTTTTATTTTATTTTAAATAATGAACTTTTATAAATTTTTACTAAATAATAAGATTAAACAAATAATATATAATTTTAAATAATCATATAACCCTATATACAAAAATTTAATCATTCATTTCATAAAACAAATTATATATATATATATATATATATATATCATATTTAAATTAGTAAAATAAATTCTTGGAAAGTATAAATTAAAAAGGTTAAATTTCATCTATTATTTAATAAACATCATATTCAATAAAATCCATATCATTAAAATATATCTCTAATTTGTGTGAAAAATACTTATAAAAGCATTTCTTTTAAAATAATTTTAGGGTTGTTTAGAATATTATGATTCTAATAAATTTGTGAAAATAATTTAGTATACATATAAGAATTTGAATTTTTATAAAAGAGTCACTAAGTATAGTGATAGGGTATTTTTATTTTGAATGGAATAATTTATATATATATATATATATATATATAAGGCAACAGGTTAAGAACATGCAATCTAGGAACTTGTCTGACATTTATAAAATTTTATTTGACTTTAATACCTATTAAAAAAGGTAAAAATAAATATGTTAGTTTTTCCTTTTATGTGGGCTTTATTAATTAAAGCAAACTGGATTAAGTTTGGTCTAATTAAGTGAGATTATTGGGCTTCTTAATAAAACATATGGGCTGGCTAGTGTGTAGGCTGAGTACGGCCCGGCCCGTGATGAGAGGGCCCGTGGTCAGAACTCAATATAAATAGAAGGCCTAAGTCCCTCCCAAACCCTAAGTGATACGTACAATTCTCACATACAGAATTTACGAAATTTTTGGTCAAGTGAGAGGCATTCTCATTAAGCCAGATTCAGCAAGGGTCAATTGGGAGAAGATCTTGAGGTCGTTTCTTTGCGGAGTTCTTCGTCGATTCATCGAAGACATTTCCAACCATGGATTCCCAAATCAGGTCTGGTATGTAATTCTGATTTTTCTCCATTAAAATCATGCTTTGTGTTCTAACATGGTTATCTAGAATTGTTTAAATCGTATCCAACAGTTGGTATCAGAGCCAACCATAGATTAGAATTCAATGCATATGAATCGGAGAAAAAAATTTTGGGTTTTATGAAAAACGGGCATTCTGTCCAGTTTCGGAGTTTTTCGATAAATCAAAATTAAAGTACATGTTGGAATCTGCAGCGAGGCGATCCACGGTGGGTGGCCGTATTTGGGAGGTGTAGGACGGCCCTCACGCTCGCCACGCCGCGCCGACCCGCGTTGAAGGCATTGGCGCATGAAGGACACGCGCGAGAGCGCGACGGCTAGCGACTTCATCGGCGTCGGCATGCCCACGATCGACAACCTGCGGTCAGCCGGATCGCGTCAGCCACGTGGCCGGTTCCGGTTAGTGGCGGTAGCGGCGGCGGCGATGAGCTGGCGGCGTGGCGTGGCGTGGAGTGATGGCGTGGGTGATGGCGATCATGATGGCGTCATCTCGGCCGTCTTCGATTTCGAGCCGCGGCCAGACCGGCCGCCCAGGCCGGATATTGACGAGCCAGTCCGCGGCGGCGACCATCGGCGGTCAACGGCCGCCCGACCCGGTCAGCGGTCAGCGACGGCGACGATCAACAAACCCGGCTGACTGTGACCTTGTGGCGCCACACGCTTCCACACGCGCCGAGACAGCCACGGGTGGCAAGCGCGTGAGGGCGCGTGTGAGGGTATTCGGGAAAATTTGGTATCTTGCAAACTTCGTGGTAAGAGGAAATTCTCTACAATGTGGTATATAGACTTTGCATGTTTGAGCTTTCTGAGATATGAAAATGCGTATACAGAACCTATGCGCCTAGAAATTAGGGTATTTTTACGTATTTTGGTATTCTCTATAGTTTAGGAAATACATATAGTAGCTAACATGTATATCCTTGCATAAAGAATTTGTGTAAGTCTATATTGTTGACTATTGATGAATGATTGAGCAGTATAATTAGCATTACATATATATATAGGAATGTGATACATAAGTTAATATCCTCGGTATGAGAGATTTTCAAGATTCAATGTGAGTTGTGACCTTAAGTGGCACTTGATTCTGGATTTAGGAAATGTCGACCTCATATTGTGGTGGGATGTCTCTGTTCTATTACATGATCATACTCCCAAAGGAGGTGGTCTGTGTTAGTTCATGGAGGGATACATGTATGTGTGCTTGAGGAATGGCCCGATCTTAGTGGTTCATGCGCAGGTGGTGATTTCACGAAGGATTAGAATATGTTCTCATGGCCCATTTGTCATGTGGAGAATGTACAGCGCATGTCATATTTTACGCCCCAGGTGATTATGTGATGATGTATGTAATTCTCTATGAGTATTCACATGATGTTGATTGTATTGTTTTGTTTTATTTTGGAGTCAATTTTTTACGTGACGGTAATTCCATTTCAATTGAGATCCTTCTTGGATTGAATTTGAGGAAATGGAAGAGGATTGCCTCAATTTAGATGGAGCGGCGGATGTTCACATGGCGCTTACAATGGATAAAGCGGCGAGATATCACAACCTCCTAATCTTGGTGAGACGGACTATCTTTGCACAGGAAAGCAATAGGATTTGCTTGTTGACAATGAAGAAATCCATCTGACAACACTTGAAAAGTGGTTTTACTTGATGAAACATCTTTGCTAAGAAATGATGGCAGCCATAGGGGCTGAAATCAGGTTCATCCAATGCGAGGTTGAACACTTCTTCAAAAGCTCTTCAACTTGCATAGTAGATGTTTTGAAATTTGGGGTTAGAGATTATGTCACGAGGATGGTGGACCTAAGCGAAACTCGAGCTCTTAATGTTACCATTCTGATGCTTACATTGTGCATCAAGCCACGAACACCCTTCACCTAATTTGGGATTATAAAGACAAACTACAATTCCCGAGATGAAACTTGGTGGTAAATGACTTGATAGCAAGGGTGGTGGCGGAGGAAGAAAAGCTTAAGAAGGATAAGAGCATATGGCCTTATATGCTGCAAGTCCCTATAAGAGGAAGAATAAAGTTCAAAAGTCGAACTCTTAAAGGTGCTCATGGAAACTCTAGATCCAATCAAAATATTATGGGTCCAAAGGAACATTCTTGAAAAGGATGGTGATCTATTTGCTTCTTTTGTAAGAAGAAAGGTCACATGAAGAAGGGTATGTAAAATTCAAGCTTGGATGTCGAGCGTGGAAACCTGAGTAATGTTTCTTTAATACTTGTTTGTGAATCCAACCTATAAAGCACCGTCCAGTTCTTGGTGGCTTGATGATGGAGCAACTAATCATGTTGCATTTACCATCTGAGATTCATAAGCCGGAGGAAGCCAAACAAGGATGAATCAAAGCTCCCTTTGGCAGGAAATAACGAGAAAGGTGAAGTCATGTTCGTGG
The DNA here is from genome assembly GCA_016808115.1 of Tetrastigma voinierianum. Taxonomy (NCBI): domain Eukaryota; kingdom Viridiplantae; phylum Streptophyta; class Magnoliopsida; order Vitales; family Vitaceae; genus Tetrastigma; species Tetrastigma voinierianum. The sequence goes on along the minus strand of JAEQBH010001741.1, from coordinate 568,596 downwards.
GAATGTAATCTTTAGTTTTGGGTCACGGTTTTTAAGTTGATGTTGAAGATTTTGTTATGTACCTTCTTTTAGAAGAATTTAGTTTCGATATCATGTTTGAGATTCACTATGATTATTCTTTTGAAATTAAAGAGCAATATTATTTCAATATTTCTTAATTCAAATAAGGTTGAGTCTTTGTCATATGTCCAGCGGTTATGCAGTTAAGTTTTATCTCCCGATAACATATCACACGTAGCTTATCACAATTTGAAAGAAATTTGTTTCTAAGAGACCAGCTACCTAAGGATGAGTCTTATGCATTATGGCATACTTGACTTAGCCATATCTCTAAGGATAGAGTAGAAAGGCTAATAAAGACTAATATCTTTGCTCTTAAAAATGACTTAAGAGATATCGTGAAGCTGTTGTAGGGGTAAAATGACTGAATAAAGAAAGAAAGCTATGATCCGTGGTCGACTTGTTGGAAATCATTCACAGATATAAGTGGACCTTATGTGGCAACCTTATTGTAGAAATTTTATTTCATCACATTTATTGATGACTATTCTCGATATGGTTATTTGTACTTGATTAAAGAAAAGTCGAGTCTCTTGACAAGTTCAGATTTTGAGGTGAGTCGAAAACAGTGGGGAAAGAATCCATAAAGTTCATTAGATCGGCCAGGGTGGAGAGTATTATGGCAAGCATGGGCGATCTTGGACTGACAAGGGGCCAGTCGCCAAATCTTGAGGACTCTGGGATAGTGGCCTGATTTTACTATGCACAGGAGTCTGGCAAAATGGGTACTAATAGAAGGCGCAATCGTACTCTTACATAGATGGTAAGGAGTATGATAAGTAGGAGAAATTTTGGTTTAATGGGGTGAGCTTTGAAAGCGACTGTACATTTTGAATCGTGTACCTACAAAAGGCTAATTTCATTGACTCCTTTTGAGTTATGGAATTTGAAGGCGTAAGCCTAGCTTAAGCAAATCTTAAGGTTTGGGGATGTCCTACTTGAAGTAGGATTATATAATCAACATTAAGTAAGTTGGACTCCGAGAACCACTCGATGTTATTTTGTATCTTACACGAACATTCGAAGGGACCTCGGTTCTATAATCCCGATGGAGCACAGAATTGTGGAATCCGCAGACGGTAGAAAGTTTTTGGAGTTTGATGTGGTAGAAGAAGGTAGTGCTCACGGACTATTGAGGAAGATAATGCGATGGTAATGTGGTATCTATATCTCCTCCCATACAGATAATTGTGGAAACTCCCACACACCATTTTGAACCTGTTGAGACTAGGGATCCTGTTGTTGAGACAGCTCCTAATGAAGTTCATCAAGGCTCTCAGGTGCAGGATGTGGCTATTACTACTCCAGTAAGGAGATCCACTAGGGAGGCAGATCGGCTATGCCCTTGGGACTATTTAGATGCATGTAGGAGAGCAAGACTACGATGTCGGTTACATGGTGATCCGATAACTTATGAGGAAGTTGTTTCTTGTCCCTCGGTCGGAAGCGTAGTTGGATGCGATGAGAGATGAAATCATTCTATGAGGCATAATGGAATTTGGGAACTTATTGAATTACACTGAAGGTTATAGACCCATTAGGCACGCAAATGGGTGTATAAGACAAGGGACTCTAAAGGAAAGGTTAGAAAAGTTTAAAGCCGGGCCGGTAGCCAAAGGTTTCACTCGAGGAGAGAAGGAGTGAACTGAAGCAGCTTTTTCTCCGGTCTCTTCTAAAGATTCTTTTCGGAGTGATCCTTGGCATTAGTTGCTCATTCGATATGGAGTTACACGGATGGATGTTAAAACCGCCTTTCTCAATGGAACCTTAATGAAGAGTCTATATGATGCAACCCGAAAGGTTTGTGGCAAATGATTCAGGTAAACTTGTATGTAGGCAGAAAAGAGTCTATTTATGGTCTCAAGCGACTTAGACAATGGTACTTAAGTTTCATAGTGTTGTTGCTTCATATGGTTTTGTTGAGAACAAAGTAGATCAATGTATATCTTGCAAGGTCGGTGGGAGGAAATTTATTTTCTAATCCTCTATATGGATGATATCACCTTTATGGCAGTGACAGTTCTTGCATGAGACAAAAGCGGATGTTGTCGAATAGCAAATATGAAGGACCTTGGTGAGGCGTCTTTTGTCAGGCATTGAGATTCATAGGAATGGTTCTTGCGAACTATTTGGAGTTTATCTCGAGGGCATATGTTGATCGAATTTTAGAAAGATTCAACGTATGCAACAATGTAACCCGGGAATTGCTCACGTGCAAGGTGTCAATTGAGTCTATCCTGATATCCTCATTAGAATATAGAAAGCTGAATGAAGAATGTACCTTCTGTTGTGCACTTGGGGTATTATGTATGCTCAGTATGCACTAGGCACGAATAATACCTTGTAAGGGACTTCTAGGCGGAGATATGGGTCAAACCCGAGTTTATGATCATTGGGTTCTTGCGAAGGTGCCAAGGAGTACTTAAAGAGGACAAAAGACTATATGTTGATTTACAAACGTATTCAGGACCTCTGGTGATTGGGTAGTCGGTCGAGACTTTCTTGGTGTCGGGGATGAAAAGAAGTGCTCAGCCCGGTTATATCTTTAAGTTAGCCGGGAGGTGCGGTGTCATGGAAAAGTGAAAGCGAAATCAATTGCATCCTACACCATGCAGCGGAGTTTGTAGCATGCTTTTTCGTGACTACTCGGGCAATTGTCCGAAACCTCATTAAGGAGTTAGTGTTTGATTTTTGTGGATAGGCCCTTTGGAGTTGTATTGTGACAACCCAACTTCTATTTGTGTTGTTTAATGCTGCTCTTGAGGTCTCAAAGTGTAAGCACATGGAGGTCAAAGTACTTGACTATAAAGGAAAAGTTGGCCGTTGACATTGAAGTGGAGCACATATCAACAGATGATATGATTGCAGATCCGCTAACTAAAGGCCTTCGCCCTTGTGTATTTGATCGACATGTCATTAACATGGGCTTAGGAGTATCATGGGATATTGTGAATTAGTGGGAGCTATTAAGTTTTATGTTGCTCTTATGAAGGATGAATCCGTTTCATTACATTTTAGTAATAATTGAATTTGTATCAACTCTTTTTGCATTCCAATAAGGTATTTGTGAATGTAGGTTTATCGGAGTTAGTACATATAATTGTTGAAAATCTCAAGGCATTGTGTAACCTTGATCCTGAGGCTATGGGGCATTCTTGGCATTAGCCTTATGACATGTTTTGTTACACATAAAGTAAAGTTGCCTATTAAGGTAACACATATCTGAGGATCGTTGGAACCATGATGGATATTCTCTGTGGTGACACTAGGTTTTGTGACACTTAGGAGGAGAGAATTTGGACTAACAAAATGGATAACATGAAGTATACTCATTATGAGGTATTGTCCATTTAAACACACTACCATATTGAATCCATATCGATTAAGATTGAAAGCACTGCGTGACCATGGAAGGGCTGGCATTGAGTACATGCAATTACAGCCATTATTCGATGTTCGAGACTTTATGGGATCGGATTGATAATAAGAATAATCTCTAGACCAATATAAAAGTGCGCTGATTTTGTTTGTTTCAAGTGTCTCCTTGAAGTGGGAGAATGTTAGTTTTCCTTTTATGTGGGCTTTATTAATTAAAGCAAAGTTTGGATTAAGTTTAGTGCAATTAAGTGAAGTGTGGGGCTTCTTAATAAAACATATGGGGTGGCTGGTGTGGCAGAATTTGAGGAGTGCGACCCGGCCGGAGTGATGAGAGGGCACAGTGGTCGAGCTTCGATATAAATGCGGCCCTCCCAAACCCTAAGTGATACGTGCAGTTCACATCTGGAGATTTACGAGAAATTTTTTCGAGATCAGTGAGAGGCATTCTCATTCAGCCAGATTCAGCCAAGGGTCAATTGGGAGAAGATCTTGAGGTCGTTTCTTTGCAGGTTCTTCATCAATTCCGCATCAAGAAGACATTCCAACCATGGATTCCAAATCAGGTACAGGTATGTAATTTACAGTTTTTCTCCATTAAAATCATGCTTTGTGTTCTAACATGGTTATCTAGAATTGTTTAAATCGTATCCAACAAAATATGCATAAAATTATGGTCAAAATGGTAATTTTGAGTTTTTATATATTGTAATTTTTTTTTCATTTTAGAATTAATAGGAATACAATTTATTTATTTATTAAATTTAGAATTAGTAAAAATATAATTAATCATTTTAGTTTTTTGGATGATTTTACTATGTTTATGTTTCCTAAATTTTCTATTTTAATTAAATGATATATTATCAAATATTTATTCTAAATTATTTTGCAAGGATCATGGCGTGAAACTTGAGAGAAGTTAGAAATATGGGATATGAGAAATAAAATTTCAAACTAAAATAGTAAATTCAAGTTGTTTTACATTATCTCTTTAGAAAGAGGAATCAAAATACCACATAGGTATGATAAATCAAAATCCTATTCACAAGTGTTTAAAATGTCAGGATATATCATAATATATCATCGATATATAGGGTATCAGTCGATCCCGACCTAATATTGGGTTTCGATAATCATATAATCGAAAAATCGAGAAAATCAAATAATATCAGTGATATATCGGTGTAAGGATGATATTTTGGTAAAAGAATCGTTCAAGCGTGTCAAGCTTGCCAACATGTGTGGAAGAGAAGAAAAAAAACGATAAGATTGCCAATTTATGGCAAAGTCGACGATATCACCAATATTTTGACCATTTTATGGGCAATGTATCACAAAAATCGCTACACACGTAACTTCTTTCCCTTTGATTTTTTGAACGCCAGTTTTGTCATAGGATTTTCCGTAACTTCTTTTCCTTTATGATTTTGTTAATGTAGTTTTGTTAGATAATAAAGTACCTCAAATATTATCTCTTTTTTTTCAAATATAGTTAAAAAGGATACATAATATTTATATTTAAATATTCAAATTTCCTAAAATCTCTAACCATAATTTTATGAAACATTTCTAAAAGTCAAATTAATTATATTAAAAATATATTGAATAAAGATATTTTCAAATAAGTATTTAATTTTTAATAATACATTTAATATTCCCTTCAATAATATATTTTTTGATCAAAATATTTAATAATACACGATAAATTATAATTACTTAATAAATAGCTCAAAAAAATTATTGAAATAATTTTTAATTATAAATTGATGTCAATATCAAAATATTCTCATTACAACTATCAAATTTTATAAATTAACTCTTAAATAAAATATTTTTGAATGAATCATAGAAATAATTTATTTCTAAAATGTTATTAAATATGTTTTACTAAAACTAATTTTATTTTTTAATAAAAAATATAAATATTATAAAGGAATTTTAAAATTCAAACTATGCAATATTATCATTATATACTTTCCAAAAATAATTTATAATGAAATTAATATATATATATATATATATATATATATATATATATATATATATATATATATATATATATATATATATATATATATATATATATATATATATATATATATATATATATATATTTAAATTTTGAATAATTTTTAATTACCGATATTTATGTAAAAATATCCACTGATGTATCTCCGATATATCCATAAAATCCAAGTACCGATATATCCGTCGAAACCGATATTTTCATCCTTGCTTAGAAGTAGGAGTTTGTTTCCGCTCATGGAATGAGATTCCATTTTTCACTCTCCATTCCCTTATACCAAACACACCCCTAAGGTTTTGTGGTTCTATAAAATTAATCATCACAATATTTGGGATAGTGAAGTTCTTCTCCCCTATCACTGGTTTTTCGCCCCTATTTTGGTTGAAGACTATAGCTTGAGGAGTCTCACATGTCCTCGTGACCGGTTCCAAAACATTCCACTACACATTTGTTGTCACATCCTACATCGGATAGGGGAGAAACTTCATGCCACTATATAAGTATAGGCTCCTCTCAACCTAGTAGACGTTTCACTTAGTAGGGAGCCCCATGGGGCTTGGGCAGATATCCATCCCATGAGTTGGGCCCGGTCGATTTACAAATATTTATAATAGCAGTTATGATCTTGATAGAATTTTTGGTTACATTTGGGAATAGATGAGTGACAGATTAGTTAAATTTCAAGTTTGTCTAGCTGGATTATGTTATTGTTTTCAATTCTGATTTGCTCATTTGACTTCTTAGAGACTAACTTAGTTATACTTTTTGTCGTATAGGATACAATGCCACCAAGAGGGATTTATCTTCCCATACTAGTCGAGTACAATGAGCATGTGCCTCCTCTCGATTTGAGCATGGGCCCTATAGATGAAGGGCTTTATAGATGTTGGGGACTTTTCTTTGAGTTGGTTGAGAGCGTCGGGCTTGAGTACATTGGACCTAATGGGCAAAGAGCGATCTGCTACTACTAGGGGCAGCTCCTTTGATGGTTTTAAAAGGTTGGGACCTCCTTATTTTTCTAGTACATCAAACCCAATCGAGGCGAAGGCTTGGATAATAAAAATAAAGAAATTTTTTTTTACGTCATTGATTGTTCTGATGAGCAGAAGGCCTAGATCTTATGCAACATTCATGTTAGATAAGGAGGCTGACCATTGGTGGCGTATGACCAGGAGTGTGGAAGCGCTCATGAGGCCATTACTTTGATAAGGGTCGATTATGCTTTCTTCACATGGAGAGTATTTCACGATGGTGTGAAGATGGGAGAGTTCATTGTGCGGAACATGAAGGGTCGTAGTGTGGCTCAGTATGAGGCCAAATTTATGGAGTTATCTCGCTTTTCCCCACATTTGATTGCTATAGAGGTGGATAAGGAAATTAAGGTTCAAGATGGGTTGAAGCCCTACTTGAAGAATAAGATATCCATTATGAAGTTGGGTGTGTATTCAGAGGTGGTGGATAGAGCTCTTATTGCAGAAAGGGATTCTAAAGAGCTTTATCGGTATAGAAAACAGCAAAAGAAGAGGAATAGGAGTGATAGTGCCCATGGTAATCATGTACAAAAAAAGTTTGCTCCAAATAGAAATCAGAGCAAAGAGAAGACAACGTAGAACTCAGATATTGTTTGTCCTACTTGCGGTAAGAGGCATGGGAACAGGCCATGTTATAAAGAGACAGGAGCTTGCTTTGGTTGTATGAAGCAAGGGCATATGATTTGGGATTGTTTAGAAAATAAGAAGCTTATAGTTGGGGGATCTAAAGATGATAATGTGGGGGATAGACATAAGCCTAGAGCACAAGGAAGAGCGTTTGCTATGATTCATAGAGATACCCAAGCTACTTCTGATGTGGTGATAGGTACCCTTAGAATTCACACTATATTTTCTAGAGTTTTGACTGATCCTGGTTCGAAACACTCTTTTGTTTTAGTAACCTTTGCTGGTTTGTTGGATATGCATGTCACTACTATGGATTTTTATTTTATTGTTGCTACTCTTATGGGAGATTCTGTTGTGGCTAGTAAAATGCTGAAAATTTGTCTTGTAATGATCGGTTATCAGGAGATGTTAGTTCACTTAGTTCTTCTGGACTTCCCAAGACATGATATGTGATTTGGGATGATTGGTTAAACACGCCTCAGATTACATTATTTGTTTTGGAAACGGGGTAACCTTTACAAATATTCAGTCGGCTGAGTTTAGTTTCGAAGGGGAATATGTGGATAAGCCATTGTATGTTATTTTGGATCTATGAGCTAATTCCTTACTCAAGAAGGGTTGTCAAGGCTTTTTAGCCTATTTGGTATGTAATGAGAATGAGGTGAGATTAGAAGATATACCCATTGTCAAGGACTTTCTGGATGTCTTTCCAAATGATTTACCAAGATTACCACCAGATAGGGAGGTGGAGTTCACCATTGACTTGGTTCCAGGAACAGCTCCTACCTCTGAAGCGCCATATAGGATGGCACTCATAAAACTGAAGAAGTTGAAGGTTCAACTTCAAGAATTGTTAGATAAGGGTTTTATCAAACCTAGTGTTTCACCTTGGGGAGCACCAATGTTATTTGTGAAGAAGAAGGATAGGTCTATGAGGTTGTGTATTGAATATAGAGAGTTGAATGAGGTGACAGTAAGGAACAAGTATCCTCTCCCTTGAATCAATGATTTGTTTGATCAGTTACGGGGTGCATGTGTGTTCTCTAAGATTGACCTTCGCTGCGGAATACCAAGCGAGGTGAGTGAGGACGTGCAAAGGCCTTCCAGGACTAGATATGGGCATTACGAGTTCTTGATTATGCCCTTTGGTTTGACTAATGCACCTGCCGCTTTTATGGACTTAATGAATTGGGCATTCAAATAGTATTTGGATCAGTTTGTAATAGTTTTTATAGATGATATTTTGGTGTACTCAGGGAGTAGAGAGGAGCATGAATACCATTGGAGTATTGTGTTGCAAACCTTAGAGGGTAAACAATTGTATGCTAAGTTGAGTAAGTGTGAATTTTGGTTGGACAAAGTCTATTTTCTTGGACATGTGGTGACTAAGGATGGTATCTCAGTTGACCCTAGGAAAGTAGATGTTGTAGAAAATTGGAGAAGACCTACCGTAGTGATTAAGATTAGGAGCTTCTTGGGACTTGTTGGTTATTTTAGAGTTTCTCTAAGATTGCCCTACCTTTAACTAGGTTGACGCAAAAAGGAGTTAAATTTGAGTGGTCTGATGAGTGTGAACACAACTAAAGAGTTGAAGGACAGGGTGGTGATATAACCTGTTTAACATTCCCTTCGAGGTTCAAGCAAATTTATGGTGTATAGTGATGCATCCCATCAGAGTTTGGGTTGTGTCCTTATGCAGGATGGTAAGGTTGTGGCTTATGCTTCTAGACAATTGAAGCCTTATGAGCGAAATTATCCCACTCATGATTTAGAGTTAGCTGCGGTAATTTTTGCCCTTAAGATTTAGAGACACTTTCTATTTGGTGAAACTTGCAAGATATACACAGATCATAAAAGTTTAAAGTATTTGTTTTCTCAAAAGGAATTGAACATGAGGTAGAGATGGTGGTTAGAGTTACTGAAGGATTTTGATTGTATTATTTAGTACCATTCGGGGAAGGCAAATGTAGTAGCTAATGCTTTGAGTAGGAATTCAGTTGGCTTTTTAGCAGCAATTAAAGGTTGTTAGAAACAGTTATTAGATGACTTGAGGAGTCTACGAGTCCACATTAGTGTGCATGACTCATGAGCACTTGTGGCTAATTTTAGGGGAGCCTGTCGAATTGGTTGGGAGAATTATGAGTCTACAAAAAAATGATTTGCAATTGGTGCAACTTGTGGATAAGGTTAAGAAAGTTGGCAAGACTGACTTTGTTTTATTTGATGATGGGATTTTGAGGTTTGAGACTCGACTTTGTGTCCCAAGTGATGAGGACTCGAGGAGGGAGCTTTTAGAGGAAGCTCATTGTTCTAAGCTTGTCATCCATCCAGGAGGGACCAAGATGTGGTGAAGTAGAAATAATAAGAATAGCGAGCCAGCACACTATTTATTGATTGGAGAGAAGGGACTCTCCAAACCAATGAGAGGCCGAGCGGAATGAAGTTGTGCTAAATGAACGAGTTATCCTAACACTACAAAAAAAAAAGCCAAATAGCTAGGGAAATTTCCCTAGCTATTTGAAGAAATTCCGTCGCTAAAATAGAATAGCGACGGATTTATGACAGAAATAATCCCTAGCTAAAGTGCTTGTCGCAAAAAATTAATGAGAAAAAATTTTCCCTAGCTATTTTTTAACGACGGAAATTCCCTAGCTAATTATATATTTTCCCTTGCTAATTTTGGTCGTAATTCGAGGAGGACCAGTGTATTTTGTTGAGATAGCAACGGAAGGAGATTCCCTAGCTAATTGAAAATGCCTAGCTGAAATTAGCTAAGGAAAATTCCGTCTGTTACTGTCTAGAAATAGCTTCGGGTATACAAACTAATTTAGCTAAGTTTCAATTCCGTCACTATACTTGTCTAATTTTAAAGAAATAGCTACGGAATTGTCCCCAACTAAATTAGCTATGGACAATTCCGTCACTATTCTTGTCGAATTTTGAAGAAATAGCTACGGAATTGTCCTAACTAATTTAGCTAGGGACAATTCCGTCACTATTTTTGTCGAATTTTAAAGAAATAGCTACGAGGTTGTCCTAGCTCGTAGCTAAAGAACAATTCGTTACTATTCTTGTCAAATTTTGAAGAAAGAAATAGCTACGAGAATTGTCACCAGCTAGACTAGCTAGGGACAATTCCGTCACTATTTTCATTCAATTGTAAGAAAATAACTACAACAATAGCTAGAGATCATTCCATAGCTATTTTCACTATTTTATTTTAAAAAAAAAATTAGAATACATAATTTTAAAATTTTATATTAATAATGAATAAAAACATATACTAAAAGCAAATTTTTTAATTAACCATAAGTCAAAGCGATGCAGAAATTAATACGTGCAATAGTGTCCAATAAGTAAAAATAAAAATAATAACATAGGTATCAATCAAATCTCAAACTGTCGTCATCCTCATCATTAGCTAGTGGATCTGTGGTAGAGGTACATCCGGCGGGTGGGTGCTCTGCTGGAACTCGGTGTCCCATCTGTCGCATCAAGGCCGCTAACTGTGATTGCATATTGGTCATCTATTGTTGCATTGCATTCTTCATTTCTTTCATCTCATTATTCACTTCTTTCATTTGCTGCATTTCATCCTTCAAAAGAGTAATCTGTGAGTCAGCACTCTTTCATTGTCTCCATATTTACCATCGTTCATTTGTTTCCATTACTCGTTTGTTCGACCACCCTAATCCCACTTCTTGTGTGACAGAGGAACTAGAAGCACGATTGCTAGAACAAAAAGCCACTCCCCTTTGAGCCGATGTCGTACACTCATTGCTTCTTGAGCCCTCTTATGGTCTCCGAATAGATAGGATCATAGTCAATTGGTTGAAGATCCATAGAACCCTCAACTGGCTGAGAAGCAGCTGTCACACGTTCCTCCACGAGGTCTTGTGATAAAATAGAAAATAAATTACAGTGCTAGATATAAATAAATTAAATAATTCTAATATTTTCACATGCCATAACTTTCAACATTTCTTTGCTGTAGTCAAATAGTTTATTAATATAAGAATACCACAACAATCATCTGAGACTTGTTGTCAACAAGTACAGCTATACCTTTATTCACATGCATCTTCTTGAAGATCTCATAAAAATTGGGATCTCGACCCAATTCTCTAGCCTAAAGTATGAATTTATTAAGTAAAAAAATAACATATGTTACAAATTAGAGGAATACATTATTTAAAATTTGTAAGGCAATAACTAATAAAAATGTGTTATCTAAAATTTTAAGTTATATTTAAAAAAAAAAAAAAAATGACAAAAGGAAAGAGAAAATTTTAGCCAAAATTGTAAAACCATGCAAGGATTTGAATTTTTTGGACTATTAGGCCAAGCGCTAAATATTTAAATGTTTAAAGTTAAAAATGTTACCGTCTCGGCGTGCTCAATGGTCGACTTGAGAGAGAGCGCATCTGTGTGGCGAGACATGCACAGTACCTGGTCCAGCTCTTACAGTCGTCGGTTCTTCTTGCTATCTCTGATTTTTCTTCTTTTGGCTCCTCCAGTCTGAAACCATACGGCCACTCATCCTGGATATAAAATCGAGTCTATCTCTTACAATCTTCAATTTATGAATAGTCGAGTACGTTCATGACTTTGCTCTCCACAATAACCCTCTTTGTCCATTCATCCAGGTGCCCATGAACACTGATTTTGTATATAAAAAACAAAACACAAAAAAAGTGTATTAATAACAAGGACATCATACTTTTATGCTTGAATAGTAACCAACTTAATAGTTGAACAAATTAGATAATTAATTTGCAATGCTTTTGTTTCTTTGTTTATACCTGAAAATCGTCAAAGTAAGTCTTTTTAGTCGATTTAGAAACTTTCTTCCACGAGAATGCTTTGGAATCAACCATTTTCTTGAAAGACTTTGTAATAATAGCCAGGAACACTTGTGAGATGGAAAGCGTAAAATAAACATACAACATTGAAAACAAACAATTCATAACTATATATAAAAACAAAACCACTAACAGGGGACATCATATTTTTTATTAAAATAGTATGTACGTATATGTCTCTCATCCACAATCTCTATTATAACCTTTGCACATGGAGGAACGATAATAGATGATGATGTCGATGGTCTTATTTTGTAAAAGAACAACATGCGATGGTGTAGAATGTGGTGTAGATGATGGTGATGGATCGGAAGTGTGTGGAGGAGGAATGATGGGTGGTGGCCTTATATATCGATAAAGGTGATGGTGCGAGGTGTCAATGATGAGTGATGGTGATGGTGATGGTGATGTACGGATAAGGTGGGTAGAAGATGGTCTTGGCGTACAGGGACGTAAAATACTAGATGAATCTCGATCATGTAGATCCGTCCACCCGTCTCGTCCCTCCCACCTCCTTGCGCCACGTCCTTTATCGCCATCTACTATACACAAAGTAAATACATGAACATATAATAGAGATATAATGAAAACATAAATTGATATTGTGTGATGAACAATATGCATATTAGAATAACCTGAGCCAATGGATTGCAACAAAATATAGAAAGTCTTTGAAACTATAATATTCTAATACAATTATAAAAGTTTAATTATCGGTATCACTATCATCCTCTAATGGATCTTCTAACATTTCATTTGATTCTGATGGAAGTTCCAACTCATCTTCAGATTGAATATGATCATCTTCAATTTCTATTAGAAGGCCACAATTGGAGTCACATAAGTTTTACGGATCTTCATCTACATGCACGGAGCTCAATATTGTTTTATGTCATCACTTCTTGAAATGCTAGTGCAATAGCTAAGTTTACTACTTTGTTGAGATGTTGGTACTTCAATATTTGATCGAGCTTTGATTTGCAAGCGGCTTACAGTCCTCTTATCACGAGATAAACTCGGATATGTACAATAATATACTTGAGTGAAGCAGGCGCCATAATAAGTAAAACCATACCGATTAAATTTGCGTTTATGGTTAACATTCACTGAAAACACCATCCGAATGAATCTTTGTACCCACATTTCATGTAGGATCAAACCACTCACATTTGAATAATACAATCCTATTATTTTCGAGTCCAGGATACTCCAACTCAACAACTTCTGATAGTTGACCATAATAATCACTCTCATCTGCACTATAATTTGAGCCTTTAATGCATACTCCACTGTTCATAGTTGCTTTAGAAGAACCGTGCCTTATTGTGTGAAATTTATATCCATTGACAAAATACCCGGGATAGGTAGTCACATATCTAACGAGACTACTTAGATCTGTATGAATGTATTGGAATCTCCATTTGAAGGATCATTTATGCATTTACTTATATTGACAAATGATGTTAAAAAATGTAAGATACTAATAAATCAAATTATTCAAAACATTAAGGCTTAATAATTCTCACATAGTTCTTGAACCAATTCGCAAATTCAGTTTCTAGCATAGAATCGACCTCATGGGTGGGAATGGTTGGTTGCCTATGTTTTAACTGCTCAACATAAACATTGCACAAATATAAACAAAGGGACAACAATGGATATCAGTTTTTAATTCTTCCTATTCAGGACAAAATGATCCTATGATTATACTTGCAACCATTTTGGGTATACATACTCAATATATGGTGCAACCTCCTCACAATTAAGTAAAACGTAGCTCCGGGCTGCTTTGTACTCTTCATCTGTCATACATCTTTTCTTTGCTCTTCCAAATGCTCTTTCGGGGTGCTTGAAGATAGATAGCTTGTCCTCAGATTCATCTTCTACCGGCACCGACCATCATCATTCCGAGGCACATTTCTATGCTTTGTATTGACATGGTCCTCAAAATAATAAGAACAAAAGGATGATGCTTCTTCTACTAAATATGCATTGCAAATTGAACCTTCAACTTTTGCCTTGTTTCTAACATTCAATTTCAACTTACGAAGATACCTACAACCATTATGTCAGGTTTCAATTAAATCAAATTACAATATTAATTTATGCTTGAAATAATATAACACACCTATATAGTATTTACCTCTCAAAATGATATCCACATGTTGCAGCACATTATCCTTGCTTCATAAGCCAAATGGACCAGAAAATGCTCCATTAGTCGAAAAACAGGAATTGGGAATATCATTTCAAGCTTACAAAGAATGAGAGGTATGTCATTCTCCAGTCTCACCATGTCATCTATTTTGATTGTGGTTGCGGTTAGCTCTTTGAAGAACAAACTAAGTTCTGTAAGGACCTTCCAAACATTTAGGGGAAGTATTTCACGGAAAGAAATTGGTATTAATCTCTACATAAATACATGACAGTCATGACTTTTCATTCCAAATAACTTCAGCTTCTTCATATCCGCACATCTGCCCATATTTGACACATATCCATCAGGGAATTTCAAATTTTAACCCATTCACACAAATTGTTCTGGGCCTTGCCTTCTTATCACATGTGTAAATAAGCTTTGTGGTATTTTCCGTAGCCCTTCATCCCGCTTCAACTGTAATGCCGACAACAATCATCCAACTCTTGGCTTGATTTAAAAGTGTCCCTTTGTTTTCCATCTACATTCAAAAATTGCAAAGAAAACATTGTCAAACATGTTTTTTCTAATATGCATTTACACCAAGTTAAGTGACGAATTAAATTGGACCTCCAATGGGCAAGTCCAAAAATAATCGTTGGCTTCCCTCCGCCACATGTTTTATGTCGTCCATTAGTTCCAAAGAAGGCCCATTTCAGCTACCTTACCCAAACTCGAATCTCTGTCAAGATATCATCTCCCGAATGAACACTGTGGAACCGTCACCGCTTTATTTTACGAATGCGCCTATTCTACTTTAATGGATGATCTACGGTGTAGAAACCTATGGTGGTTATCAAACCACCACTCGCCACCACCGACTCGAGTAAAAGCATCGACTTGTCCATGCACACAGATGTTAACCACCCCCAGTGACTCCAACCAGACAACATTGAATATGCAGGAAAATCGCTTACTGTCCACATAAGGGCCGCCCGCATCATGAAATTTTGCTTCTTTGAGATGTCATATGTATTCACGCCAACATCCCACAAATGATTCAACTCTGCTATAAGAGGCTGTAAGAAAACATCCAACTGCCTTTCGCTTCGCCCGAACCAATATTGACGTAAACATATATCGCTTCCTTCATACACAACCATGTGAGGCAAATCAGAGGTGTCACTAATACCGTCGACATCGTTGTCCGTATTGGCCAAATGGTCAAAACCATCGTCAGACCCAATCTCACATTTCGACTTTCAACAGCAAAATCTGGATGTATTTGATTAAAATGCTTCCAAGCAAGTGAATCTGATGGATGACGCATCACCCCTTGTTCAACCTCATGCTCAGAATGCCACCTCATATCATATAGTGATTGATGTGATATGTCTCCGCAACTAGGAATTAAAGGGAAGTAATATCTTCTTATATGCAACTTTCGTTTTCTGCCGCTAAGAACACGAGGTGGCTTCTAAACCGAGGATGATCACAAAACTGGCAACAATAAGTCACTAATAACACTTCCAATATAACATACATCCATAGAAACAACAATCAATCTTTCCACCTGGGTAGACCCATACCGCGCACAACTTCTACAATGTAAAGTCATGCAAAGTGACCAAATTATCCCACCCTTTCATCATCTGTCACCTAATCAAATAAATTTCGCATATGATTTTCTCGAATTTCCATGCTCATAAGTCGAAGCCCCAAGTGACAATTGCGACGCGTTTTTACAAACTGTGCCACAACTCATTATCTCGCAACTTTCAAAGATATCATAAAATTTAAGGAGCTTCAGGATTAGGTGGTTCATCCATGTCATCCATATTGAAGTTGCAAGACTAGCAAAACACATCACTATATGGTATGTAATATGGTTCTTCACTACATACATACGATTCATCACCTTATTTTGGTCATCATCCACAACCATCGTATTCTTCTCTGATAAATCCAAAACAAAATAATTGCACAAAGTTTCGCTATTTAGCCATTATTGGTATCTAACAAGTTTATGATCACGAAAAGACATATCATTACTACGGCATATAATGGACATCTTAATTTTATCTCCGTCCATCCATCTCGATTGACTATGCGTGTCAAGGAAAGTTTCAACCCATTCAAAAATCTTGACTGTAATTCCATTCATAAACCTTTGTACATCCAATCGACGATCCAACTCATTTTCGCCTCGTTATATTTGCAAAGAATAATGCTCAATCATATAATTTAAATGAATTAACTATGATTTAAGTTTCTACTCAATTTCTATTAATTATTTTCACTATTACATGTCATCCTTATCACCCATATATTCATTTCAAAGGTAAGAACCCATCCCATTTAAGAATGCATCATCTATATCCCATAATAATACACGCTTATCCATACATACAGCAGAAATTTCTGCAGCATTTCCCGCCGAGCCACATATCATATTGGAATATCCATATACGCACTCAAGAACGAAGGGATACATATGTTAACAATTTATATATGCATGTAATAAACATAAACTATCGCCACAGATGCACGCAAATCTCCAAACGTCCACACTGACAATTCAGCTGAATTCCTCACCTTCCAGTGAGGCATTCGAACGGGTTTTCTACGTGCTAAAAAATGTACAACAATGTACATTTTTAATTATTCTTTAGTTATATCAGTTCTATAAATCTATAAAAAATTTTAGCAAAGTTTCTCAAAATACTTAATTTCCTGCTTGAAATAGGTCATCTAAGAGTGTATGCAATAAAAATTAACCAAATTATACAAATAGCAGCCAACAAACAAAGGATGCTAAATTAAAAATATTACACTCTATTATTTAAGATCACCATCATCGTCTTCACTCTTAGCTATCCCTAGCCAACAAATGCCCTGCAGACATAATACGTAACAAAGCAAGATATATTATCAAGCACAATAAATATTACACTTCATATTTATGATCACTCATCATTGCCTCGCCCTAGTTATCCCTTCGGGCCAACAAATGTCCAGATTAATAGCCAAAACAAAGCAATATATTATCAAGTTAATAATAAATACGCACTAAATAAAAAGAAAAGACACTAACCAAAATTGAAATAAACCTAAAATAATTTATTTAAGTGAACTAAAAATTACTTAAATTCTTAAAAGACTCTTAAATCTATCAATGTTAACTTAATTACCAAAAATTATTATTCATTTTAAACTCTAATCTTATTAATTAAATGATATTGAATAACTTCTATTATTCATTATATATATGCCTTGTAAATTTTAATTTTAATGTTTGTTTAGTCAATAAAAATGAAAACCACTTTTACCTTTTTATTTTTCTAATCTTATTAACCAATTAATCTTGGTAAATTTTAATTTTCTAATATTGTACTTAATTTTTCCATTTTCTAATCTTATTAACTAATTTTTTAATGTTGTTTTGGTAAATTAGGATTTGTTGTAGAGAATTTGCATATAACATTTTTGTATAGATATCCAAGAGGTAATTTGATTTTCAGGCATTAACTATCCTAAGACATGTTATTTTTTGCATATAACATTAACTGTAGAATTAACTATCTAAGACTAATATTTTTGGGTAATACAATTTGATTTTCATGTTCTCGTAAATCGTTCTAAACCAAATGTGTTATGACTAAATACTTGCAGATATATTACTTAAGAAAATCATTTGTGTCAGCTTTACATACATGATATATTGTTAACCACTCATTGATCTTTGATTTCTGTTGCTTAACTTACTAATATAAATTGAACATAATTTTTCAATTAACCCATGGTGGTTGTTTCATGGGAATGAGCTTCGATTCGCATGTTCAAGTCTAATTTGATTGAAAATACGCTTAAATACCCACAAATATGTTCTAGGGCCATTTTGAGTTTTCCATTAAGTGACCAAATTTTACCACTATACCTTATTCAATGAATAATAATAATCGGAATGAAATATACAATGACTTCAAATATTACCATTAATTGTTGAAATGACTTACAGATGAATATGCAGAGGTAAAATATTGTGAATATCTAGGCAATGCGTTTGCAGAATCTGCATGAAGAAACAGAGCTTTAATTAGAAAATTGAAAAATTAATAATTTTGGTTACTCGTTCATTATATATAAAGTTTAAGGTTCAAATGGACTAGGTGTAGTTTGAGTTCTAAACCATTATCGTGCTGAAATTAGAATTAATGGAAAATATGAAATCGCCAAAAAGAAAACCTAAAGGTGAAAAAATATCATGCTATTGCTAGATGAAGGGAGCATGTCTCTTCCAGTGCACCAATCCAAGCCACACAAAAAGGCAAAAATTAGGAGAACACAAGAACCAAGTGAAAGGACAAGAAAGGGAAGCAAAAAATAAAGGAATTCCAAGTTTGAAGGACTAAGCTTCTCATTTACTCAATGAGGTAAAGATCTAAATTTCAAATCCTTTTCCTTGTACTAGCAGCTTGAAAATTAAGGACCAAAGAAACAAAGAATAAATAGATAGTTTCATTACACTTGAATGATAAAAAGAAAGACAAACAACCACTTGAATAGCTAAAGCGTCCCTACAAACCTAATTACTAGCTACCTCACACCCAAAATTATTTGCAAGCATGCTCCACAAAGAAGAATGAACCCATTTGCAGTGGCTAGAACCACTACTAGAATCTCAACAAAATAGGGAAATTCCATTGCAGCTCCATTACAGTGAACTAGAAAATCAAATAAAAAATTTTCCAAAGCAAGAAAAAATAAAGAAAGGAAATATAAATAAATAGAAAAAGTTAATATAGACACCGTTCCTAATCATTCCTAATGCATTCCAAAATCCAACGACAGGGGCCCTCTGTTTTTCTGTCATTTTTGGACATAATCTGAGTTCAAGTTGCATTAAACTATATGGGTGGATGCTAGACTCAAAGGAGCTGCATGGGAGTCCAAGAACACCCAAAAACGGACTTTGGGCGAAGAAGTTATGGCCGTCAGAGTTGGAGGTACAACCAGAATTTACTGCTCGAAGATGCAGTGCCACCCGAGACTCACGCACCATGCGTGGCACTCCACTTTGGATTAATTTATGAGCTAAAGGAGTTCGGAATAATTCTTTGATGCTAATGACCATTAGATTTTTAAATTCCTGGTCACTATTTACCTGATGTACATGTCAGAATCCATTTGAGTAAAAGTAGCGCTAGTCTGACTATGGCACGAGATAGAACCACAAAGCAGTTAACATATCTCATCCAAATAAACCAAACACCAACCAAACAAAACCGTCCTCCCTCCCAACTGGTAAATAACTAAAGACAAAATGTTTGTAGCCAATATTGTAATCAAGTAATGACTTATCTTAATACCAGCTTCTAATTTTCAATTAATAATACTTGATTGAAATAAATTGATTGAATTGAATAAAAGTTAACCATCAAAATAAATTCAGTGCGAAAGGAAGAACAAAAATGAATGCAAAATATCTCGATTAAACATGGGGCTCAAGCAAGGGTTCACACACGAAACAACTGCGAGAAATTCAAAACCTCTAAAATCAACAATTACCAAGGGGGGTTGATCGTGAGTAACAAAGAGCACAAAGCGAAATCATATTAAAGGCGTTTAATCACATGTTTAATTGTTGATTATTTTAAACCTCAGAATTTGCTATATATAATTATTAAATCACTCTTACCAATTGATAGGCCGAAAACGTAAACGTGGTGTGTAAAATGTACGCCTATGTGCGCAAGTGCACGCGTCGCCCCAAGTAATATAGTGTACCAATGGTACGGATATCTATCCATGGGGATAGGTATGTTGACTACAGAGATTTGCTTTTCAAATATTATGGATATCGTGTTGTGTGAAAGAGGTACTAGTGCCTGAATGTAAACTAAACAAACTGATCTGAATGAATTCTTTGTGTAATGGAGATTAGGGCTATGTCTCCCCCTGTCACTTTCGATGGATTATTTCTTAAAGATGATATTATTCAGTTTATTTATGATTTGTTAGTGGCTAGGTGATCTTCACAGTACCCCTACTCTCGAGGTGTATCCGCCTATCTCGCTAGTAGAGTTGAGCGTATCTCTACCCCAACTCGATACTCCGAAATGCTTAAATGTTCTAACCTTAATTGCCACCTTCGGGATCGGAATATCTCTATTTACCGAATCGACCGAAGGCTGCCCTACTCAGATCCCTGGATATCCTCATCTCTCGACTCTCGGATCCCCAGTATAGTCACGCTAATGTTGGCCAGACATCATCATGTAAATGATTCCTAGATATAGAGCAGATGCTAACGAATTATAAACAACTGAATAATACAAAATACTGATCTTTAATCCATAAAAATATGACAGGGTTCAACAATACCCTAAGTGTAGATCTAGAACTTATGCGGAATAAGGAAGATACCAATATGTAATATGTAAAACATCAGTACTATTGTCCAAAAAGAGGAAAAATACAAATCACTGGCTCTCCTTCTTTGCTCGGCGTATTTCTTGGTCTGATTTCAGCGCCTTGAATTTAAATGCGATTCCCGATACCTCAAATTCTGCACCCCTATTTGCTTTTAATGATGAGAAGGCGAAGCTTCGCGGCGGCGTCGCGATGTTGAAATCCGCCCAGCGTTGAGCGTCGCGGCGTTGCCGCGTTGACTTTAAAATTGGATTAACCCGGCGTCGCGGCGTTGAAGTCCTGGCGTTGGAGCGTCGCGACGTTCCGGTATCTTTATGCACTTTCATCCTACGCTCTAGAATTCTTCAAAAGCGCCCTTTTCGCACCAATTTCATGCATTCACTGAATTGCACTAATAAGATATTAGGCTATAAAAATACGTATTTAAATGTAAAATAACGCTAAAAACGAAAGACAGACAAGGGTATAACCTGAGTGTTTTAGGCACTCATCACACCCCCAAACTTAGCTTCTTGCTTGTCCCTAAGCAAGAACTGACTCTAAACCGAACACACACTCTACATACTATAGTCTAACACGAAGATAGTGATGCCCATGCTGATAGATAGAGGATCAAATTGGACCAGCTTCACACCGCTGCCGTTCTATTTGAAGTTCACAGGATTTGCAAAGGTGTTCGACTTTCAAAAGAACTAGGTTGAACTCGGTGAAGTTGACTAGTGCCTCAGCATCCGGGGTATTCAATAACCTTTCCCCTATGTGCGTGAAATAAATGACCTCTAGTGTATACTTAGGTTCCGACGCCCCCAAACTTGAGTTCAACTCGCCTAATTGGGAAAATCTAACTCTGAAAAGGATCGGAGCGCGGGTAATTGCAATTTCTAATATACCTACTCACTACATAGAACAAAACTGGGTGCCCGTAGTTTTGTGTTAAGTGTCCATGTAGCGAGAGTTAGTTGGTGACTCCCACGGTTAGTTGCGAGCACCGGGCATTCAGTTCCTCGAGCGTCACCCCGAACCTCCAAGCGGGCCTAAGGGCCCTAAGGCATGGGAAACTTCCATCTTACGTCCCCCTGTAAATGGCGGTGAAGTCAATGACTCTAGACGAGTTGGCTTAGAGGCATTGGGCCTTGAAGGCCCTCGGGTGATGCCGGGAATCCACGGAAGATCCCACTTATTCTATCTCTCTCTCTCTCTCTCTCTCTCTCCTCTCTCTCTCTACTCTCTCTCTCTCTCTCTCTCTCTCTCACATATATATATATATATATATATATATATATATATATAATTTTTTTTTTTTTTTTTTTTGGGCTCGAAGGCAATCCTCTTTTATTCACGGTGTCCCATCTCTTTAGTGTTTAGAGACTCCCAGGGTTTGTTGAACCTTGGTAGTCGGGCTCAGCACCTAGGCATACCCTAGAGGTCATTTGTGTGTGAGTGTGATAGGTTCCTTGAGAAATAGTTTCTTGAATAGCCGGAGGTGATTCACTATGCCTCCCCACCTATTCAACCTAATTCCCGATCATTCAAACATCCATTGAATCCTTTCTTCCATGACAATAGTGGATTCATTTCAGTAATCCCTCTTTCTCGAAACGCTGGCATCCTGAAACACAAAACTACCTAAACCGACACCATTTTACATGTATACCAGTCTACTTAAAACACAAACATGACTAAACACAAAACTCAACATCCTAAGATAAGCAAGCGTAAATAAAACTAAACAGAAATGTAAACTAACATGCATAAATGAAAATAAACTACAGCACACGTAAACATAAAACTAATATACGAAAAACCGGGCACCACTCACACCCCCCCAAAACAAAAATGGGTAGTGTCCCCACGGCAATGAAATAACATAAGAAAGGTGAGGAACTCCCTTGGTATTCGGGCGAGTCAGCACATTAATTGGCTGGTGGTGGCCCATTTGAGTGATGGGCGAAGGCTGCGCCAAAG
The DNA here is from genome assembly GCA_016808115.1 of Tetrastigma voinierianum. Lineage (NCBI taxonomy): Eukaryota > Viridiplantae > Streptophyta > Magnoliopsida > Vitales > Vitaceae > Tetrastigma > Tetrastigma voinierianum. Next base: position 546,081 of record JAEQBH010001741.1, on the reverse strand, counting down.
TGAGCTGGAGGAATTTCTTTGCTGCGAAGAATAATGGCACGGTTGGCCGCGCATCTGCGTCGGCGCGAAGAGCCTCCATGTTACGTGTGAGGAGGACGGCTCGGTGCTCTGGGTCTCATCCGAGAATGCATCAAAGCGGCTGGTAGGGAAGCACGGTCCTCGGTCGGGTGTGGGTGAGACGAGGGACTTCCCAGTCTCTGAAATTCGCGAGAGTCAAAGCGGCAGATAGTCATGAAGCTCATCCTAAAGTCAGGGCTCCTTAGCGAGAATCGTAGACCCCCTCAGGTCGTGGTACACCCGGTTTGTCCCTCTTAACTGATATTGCCTTGATAGGGTGTAACCACGCCTCATTGTCATCTAGGGGCACCCCGACTCGTTTGCATAAGCCATAAATGAGGAAAGGGTGCCCCAAATTCATCTTAGCGTCCCGGTTATGGAGGATGGCATCCTCGATAACACACTTAACATCAAAGGAATATCACGAATGATGGCATAGTTGAAGCGAGGGCATGCTTAGCGGTCGCTACACACGTTCGTCGTCCGGAATGAGGCGGCGTGATGAAGTGATCACCGGACAGATATAGGCCCGATGTTTGGCCTTGGAAATTGTGGCATTGCCCTCACTGTTGAGTTTCCACTCACCCCGCCCATTAGTCAAGACCCGAATGACCTCGGGGTAGTCGGGTCGCTCGTAAAGCAGATCAAACGGCTCCGTGGGGATATGATCCAGATTATAATAGCGATTGATTGACTCCGCGCTGAAGTCGACCAACACACCCCTCACTCGAACCTTCTTGACGACGTGGGAGGTGAGGTTGGCGTAAATTCTGCATTACCACACTCATCGCGGTGGATGAAGGTGGTTAGCGAAGTACGCCATCCGCAGCGCAATTGTCTTGTGGAAAAAGTCATCAGGGTGGTGGAAACCCTTTTCCTTGACGAAAGAACGGTTCTTTACCAAATGGTGCGAACCGATGGGAGGCACCTAGTTAACGAACGCCGTGTAACATTGAAGTCGAGGGTCGGATCCTCCAGAGCCGGTTTTATGGCTGACTTTTTACTCTTTCCAGTTTTGATAGGGAAAGGACTCGGACTCTAGGAGGGTAATGCAATGAAATGAACAAGGTGGCACACCCAAGCCCCAGGCTATGCAATATGACAAACACCTAAAGTGCAGGAAGCTTGAAGATAGACTAAGCGAGTGCCAGCTTTGTGACCCTAAATGTGACCCTACCAACCTGAAATAGACCTAAATGTGGCCCTAAATGTGACTCTAAACGTGAACTCCTAGACTTAAGGTGGATGACTAGACCAGTGCAAGGACGCTTAAGTGGAGTGTGGAAATGGCAAGCAGGGACAGGGAACTGAGATTTGTGGAAAGAGATGGGGGCAGCGGAGTCAGAGAGGGTGTCGGAGGGCAAAAGAATGGTCTCCGACCGGTGAGGAAGTGGACTCCGGCAAGGGTTTGGGTAGGTGCGTTACACAGGACACTAGGGTTCAGGTAAGAAGAAGGAAGGTAGGAGCAAAAAATGAAGGTGATTTGGGCCTTAAACAAGGCATGATATGACGTTGAGAGCGGCGTCGGCGTTCCACGAAGAAGTATCGCGCGTCTGACGTTGGGATCAGCGTCATAGCGTTCGAGTGGTAAAAACTAGCGCGTCGCGGCGTTGAGATCAACGTAGCGGCGTTCCAGAGGTGCAAACCTAGCGTCGCGGCGTTCGGAAGTAGTAAAAATCAGCGTCGTGGCGTTGAGATCTCACGTCGCGGCGTTCGGAGAAGGTCTAATCGGCGTCGCGACATGCGGAGAAGGGTCAAGCGTCGCGGCGTTGGCGTGTCAGCGGCGTTACAGCGTCGTGGCGTTGAAATAGCGTCGAGGCGTCCGCAGAGAAGCCCAAAATGTAGTAAATCCAGCAATGGTCACAAAATGAAAACTCCTAAATGCAATTGCTTGACTCTCTTGAACTTGTTCGCGGATCCTCATAGGACTTTCGATTGCGGGTCTTGAAAGTAGACATCCAAAAAGGGATTCCGATTACGGACAGAAACAGAAAACCAATATACTTAAAGCAGATAATAATAAAAATTTAAACCACAGAAAGGAAAATTGCAAGAAAACTTGGGTTGCCTCCCAAGAAGTGCTATGTTTAATGTCGTTAGCTCGGCGGCCACGAGATCTCGATATTAACAAAGACCCGAGCTCTTAGGTTGCTTCTTGTACTTAAATGCAGTGCTGATCGAAGGGTATTCCTTATCGCTTGGAACTCGCCCCCGAAATACGGCTTCAATTCGTTGGGTGGTAGCGTAGATGTTGCTTTCCGGGATGTGGTAACCTGCGCCTGCCACCGTGTGAAAAGACTGAGTCCTTTGTGAAAGGCACGGACCATCCCAGACTTCAATTTTCCCGGAAAGAGTTTTAGACGGGAATTAAACAAGAGAACTTGTTGTCCCGCCTCGAATTCCTTCTGATAATGTGTTTATTGTGCCAGGCTTTTGTCTTTTCCTTGTAAATGGGTGCATTTTCATAAGCTTCGTTCTTGAATTCGTCTAGTTCATTGAAATTTGTAGCGAGGCGGCTTCTCCTTAGGCTAGTGTCTTTGTCCATGTTCATTGTCGAGTTGCCTAGTATTGGAAACTGATGCTCTAATTCCTTTGGAAGATGGCATGCTTTGCCATAAACAATTCTACAAAGAGGCGACATACCCCGAGGTGTTTTAAATCTTGTTAGTGCGCCCGAGTGCATCGTCAATCTTTTAGACCGATCCTTCTTGGAGCTGCATTGGCTGTCTTCTACCCCGAAATGGACTTAATTTCTCGATTTGACACCTCTGCTTGCCCATTTGACTGCGGGTGATATGCAAGGGATGTGCGATGGTGCACCCCATACTTTTGCAAGATCCTGTCAATCATCTTATTGCAGAAATGAGTACCGTTATATGTGATCAGTGCTCGAGGGGTTCCAAATCGTGAGAATATGTGGCTGCGAAGAAATTGAGCCACTACCTTGGCATCGTTAGTGCGGGTGGGATTAGTTCGACCAGCCCCGAGACATAATCTGCGCGACAAGATGTACAGGTTGTTATAAGATGGGGGAAATGGTCCCATGAAATCCTATCCCCATAGGTCAAACGGTTCTACTTCGAGAATGGGATGCATGTGATTCGTCCTTTAAGAAATACCGATGGATTCGACATACATCCTGATTGGATCTGAATGATGAGCATCTTTGAATAAGGTAGGTTAGTAGAAGCCTGATTGAAGCACCTTGGCTGCTATTCTCTGGCCACCAAAATGTCCACCACATGGTAGAGTGTGGCGTGGTTGAAATCTTTATTCATTTCATCTTCGAACACACATCTCGGGATCATAGTGTGCTTGATATGCATGGGGATTAGCTCCTCCAGTAGTAGTGTTTCAAGTGTGCGAAAAAGCATAACTTCTTGTTTATAGTTAAATTCGGAGGGGTTACCTTAGCTGCAGAATAATTCACATAATCACGCAAACCATGGAGCGCGCCTCTTGTCGTCAATAGCTAAGAGTTTCTCGTCCGGAAAATCGTCATTCACTTGCCCACTTCGATCGTGAAAGATGATGCGCGGGTTCGAGTGCCTTTCTTGTCTTTAATCTCAACGTCAAATTCTTGCTGACAAAAGAACCTTAGTTAATCGGGGTTTAGGCGTCTTTTAGTCATCAAGTATTTAATGTGAGAATGATCGGTGTGAACTCGACCTTGTTACCAATCAAATAAGGCTGAATTTGTCAAAAGCAAAACCCAATGGCAAAAGTTCTTTTACGTAGTGGCATAATTCAAGCTGAGCATCATTCGAGGTTACGCTTGCACTTAATAGATTACGGAAAATTTTCTCTCGTTTTACGCGCCTTAACTTTGCTCAATCGCAAAATCGCTTCGCGTCGCACATAAGTTCAAATGGGCGAGGACGATCGGAGCTACCACCAATGGGCGATACGGTATCTTTTAATCTCTCTGAAAGGTGCGCGAGCTGCTTGGGCGATGAACTCAAATAGGGTCCCTTGGATTAGGAGATTAGACAATGGTTTTGCAATCTGAGAGAAGTCTTTGATGAATCGCCGATAGAATCCAACGTGGCCTAAAAAACTTCTAATCCCTTTTACCGATGAGGGTGGAGGTAATTTTTTCAATTGCTTGATCTTTGCTTTCTATCTACCTACATTCCTCTTGCTTTGAAATCCGTGTCAGGAGTACAATACCTCTTGTACCATAAAATGGCACTTCTCCCGATTAAGTACTAAGTTGGTCTCCTCATCTTATCAATCACCGATCTCAAATTTTCAGGCAGTTTGTCAAATGGAATTTCCCAATGCCGAGAAAAATCATCCATGAAGATTTCGATTGTCTTCTCGACCATGTCGGAAAATATGGCCATCATACATCGTTGGAAAGTGCACGGCATTGCACGACCAAAGGGCATCCGCTGAATCACGAAGATATCCCATAGGGGCATGTGAATGTCATCTTCTCCTGATCTTCAGGGGCTATAGCAATTTGATTGTAGCCAGAATATCCATCCAAAAAGCAATAATACTCATGACCCGGCCCAAATGATCCGACATCGCGATCCGAAGCGGCAATGAGAAATGATCTTCGAGTGGCTTTGTTAGTTTCCGATATTAATAAATCCTCCACCGTGGTATTCGAGAAGGCGAGTAATATGTTATTCTCGGTTCATATGACAATTGTTCCTCCGGCTACTTAGGTACTACTTGAAGCGGACTTACCCATGCAGCGTAAAAATAGGATAAATTACCCGGTATCGACCATTTCAATACTTCCTTTCGGACTACCTTTTTCATTGTTGGATTCAACCTCCTCTGCGCTTCCACTGAAGGTTTATGTCCATCTTCAAGCAAAATACAATGCATGCACATGGAAGGGCAAATCCCTTTTAAATCGGCTAGAGACCATCCGAGTGCATTTTTATGATCTCTAAGGACCCTCAATAACTTCTCCTCCTCTAGTTCAGTCAAGGATCTTTGAGATGATCAGCGCTGGTAGGTGGATGCTACCCCAAGATATGCATACTTCAAATGGCTAGGTAGAGGTTTTGTTCCATCTTGGGTGGTTGTTCAACCCGATAGCAGGCGTTTTGGCTCCTTCGCCTAGAGATTAGTATTTCCTTCTATTGGTCAGAGAAGAATCCATCCATTTTATATTCCTCACGCACTCTTCGCTCATATTTTTCATAATCATTATGTACTAGGCTAGCCTCCAAAGGATCTGTGAGACCACTTTGGCTAGACACTATAGCCTCTACTATCTCTACCATGAAACATGTATCACTTTCTGCCGGATGTCTCATAGCTTCAAACACGTTGAACTTGACTTCATCCTCCTGCACTCTCAATTTCAGTTCTCCCCTCTAAACATCAATCATTGCTCTGCCAGGTGCAAGAAACGGTCTACCCAAGATTATGGGTATTTCCCTATCCTCTTCCATATCTAATACAATGAAATGCTGCTTTGGGAGAGAGATAAACTTGTCGACCTTTACTAAGACATCTTATTGCCATCTCGGATGCTTGGTTGTCGGCAAGGCGGGAAATTAGCGGCGTAGTTGGACGAGCTTCACCTAATCCCAAACGTTTAAAAATTGACAAGGGCATGAGATTAATGCTGGCACCCAAATCACACAGTGCTCTCTCAAAGATAGCATTTCCAATGGTGCACGGGATAGTGAAAGCTAGCATAGTGCTTTTAGATTTTAAACTGACTTCCTGCAGTATGGCACTGCATTCTTGATTAAGTTAGCTTTGTTCGAAATCAGCCAATCTTCTCTTCAAGGATAGTATGTCCTTCATAAATTTTACATAACTGGGCATTTGTTCCAAAGCATCAGCAAACGGGATATTGATGTGTAGCTTCTTGAACACTTCCATGAATTTGGTGGTGCTTATCCGACTTATGCTTAACAGGCGTTGTGGATATGGAATTTGTGGGTTGTCCACGACCCCATTAGTGTTTCCTTCATGCGTGTCTCGGGAGAAAGCTATTCCTTATACGCATCGACGTGACTGGCTGGATGACCTTCTCATTCTCTACCTCACTCTATAGCGGGGATTGCTCACATTGCCCCCCAATTCTTTACAACTTCTCGGTATTATTTGCTTTAACATGTTCATTCTCATCTCTCCTCGCGGGTTCACTTAGCGAGTTTGCTTGGTAAGGAACCCGGTTGCCTTTCTATCAATAGATTGGCCATTTGACCCATATGTACCTCCAAGTTTCTCAACTGTGCGGCTTGATTGTTCAATTGGGTGGCCTGTTGCTGCATATTCGCCTTTGTCTCATTCATAAAAGCAGAGTGGGAGGTCAGCATTTGTGCAAGGGCTTGTTCTAAGTCCACCTTTTTCTCAGGGGGTGTGAGTGGTGCTCGGGTTTTATGGCATATTATTCTGATTGTTCCTCCATCCATACCCTTGATTGTTCTGACTGTTCTGATTCTGATTATTACGCCACCCTTGGCCTTGATTTTGATTCTGATAATTGTTTCCCTAATACTCTCCTTGTTGTTGTGACTGACTCTAATTGAACCTCGACACGTCTTGGGCACGCTCTTGTTTGGTTTCTGACGGCGTCTGTGCTATTGTGGCATCCTCCAGGAAATTCACAACTCCATGGGTTGAAATACGTATGGCATTCGCGATTCCTTCTTGTCTATTCAAGCTGTTTGGTCGAAATTTGTGCAACATGATTAACCAGATTGTTGAGAACCTCATTGTCCGTGCCACCCATGCCTTTTACTGGTGTAGTCTTCTCCCAAGGCCACTGATTTGTATTAGTCGCAACATCTTCCAAGATTTCATAAGCAGTGCATGGTTTCTTCATTAGCGCTCCTCCAGCCGAGGCATCAATCAACATTCTAGTTCTTCCTCGGACCATTAGAGCGTGGACACCGCATCCATCTTGTTAGTCGTGATGTGGGCACTTTCTCGGTGGTTCGTGAAATACGTCCCATGCCTCTGCGGGTTCTCTCCTTCCTAGTTGTCCAAAGTATTGATCTCTTGCCTGAGGATTGTGCAATTTTTCGAAAAGTGGAAAGAACTTGGTCAGGAATTTCTGCACTAAATCGTTCCATGAAGTAATGGAATCCGGCAGCTGACTTGTTAACCAATGCTTGGCTCTATCACCTAGTGAGAGTGGGAACAATCTCAACCTAAGGGCTTCTTCAGTGACCCCATTGTACTTGATCGTGTCACAAACTTCAAGAAAGTTGGTCAAATGCATATTTGGATTCTCATTGGGCAACCCATGGAACAGGATGTTCTGAAGCATCTGTAAAGTGACTGACTTCAACTGAGTTGTTTGCACAGATGGAGTGGTCTTGATATTGATACACGAACAAGCGTAGGCGGTAGTGCAAACTCCTCTAACAACATGAATGGATCATCTGGCTGTATAAACGGCCTGGGTGCTTGATTCCTTCCGTTATTCCCATTTCGGCCTCTCTGTGGCTCGTTTTGCTCAATGCTAAGATCATGTTCTTCATTGTTTTCCATGTTTGCTAGATTTCTAGTGACCATTACATTCTCGGCGTATTCGATTGTAAAAGTTCTTTCGGCTCGGGATCAAGCGGATGTTGGTCAACGATCGTCGTCGCATGTACCTTTGAAACCTTACCGCAATCACACATGAAACAAAAAGACCAAATTACCAGCACTTGTAAAAACAAATAAAAACAAAAATTCCAGAGTAATATCTAATTACTTTATTCTCTATATCACTCTAAACCTATCCCCGGCAACAGCGCCAAAAACTTGATAGGCCAAAAACGTAAACGTGGTGTGTAAAATGTACGCCTATGTGCACAAATTGCATTAAGCCCAAGTAATATAGTGTACTGATAGTGCGTATATCGATCCACGGGGATAGGTATGGTATTCTGATTTGCTTTTCAAATATTATCTGGATATACGTATTGTGTGAAAGGGTACTAGTGTTTGAATGTAAACTAAACAAACTGATCTGAATGAATTGCTGTGTAATGGAGATTAGGGCTATGTCTCCCCCTGTCACTTTCGATGGATTATTTCTTAAAGATGATATTATTCAGTTTATTTATGATTTGTTAGTGGCTAGGTGATCTTGCTTACGAAGTACCCTCTCTCGAGGTGTATCCGCCTATCTCGCTAGTAGAGTTGAGCGTATCTCTACCCCAACTCGATACTCCGAAATGCTTAAATGTTCTAACCTTAATTGCCACCTTCGGGATCGGAATATCTCCTGTTGCAGATCGTAGAAGGCTGCCCTACTCGAATCTGGATATCCTCATCTCTCGACTCTCGGATCCCGGTATAGTCACGCTAATTGGCCGGACATCATCATGTAAATGATTCCTAGATATAAACGGTCTAACGAATTATAAACAACTGAATAATACAAAATACTGATCTTTATCCATAAAAATATGACAGGGTTCAACAATACCCTAAGTGTAGATCTAGAACATACTGAATAAGAAGATACCAATATGTAATATGTAAAACATCAGTACTATTGTCCAAAAAGAGGAAAAATACAAATCACTGGCTCTCCTTCTTAGCTCGGCCCATTTCTTTGCTTTGATTCAGCGCCCTAGTTCGTACGATTCCGTGCCTCAAATTACGCACCCTGCAGTTTTAATAGTGAGAAGACAAAGCCAGTCGCGGCGTTGCTGTCGCGACGTTGAAAGCGTCGCGACGTTGCCACTTGTTGACTTTTAAATTAGTTGACCCAACGTCGCGACGTTGGGGCGTCACGACGTGGGGACGTCGCGACGTTCCAGCCATCTTTATGCACTTTCATCCTCTGCTCTAGAATGCTTCCAAAAACTGCCCTTTTCGCACCAATTTCACCTGCATTCACACCAATTGCACTAATCAGATATTAGGCTATAAAAATACGTATTTAAATGTAAAATAAAGCTAAAAACGAAAGACAGACGCGGGTATAACCTTAGTGTTTTAGGCACTCATCACCAATGTGATAATCTAGGATTCTTATTGGATTATACTCTGTTATAATTTTAAAAAGAGTATTAGATTGTAATATGTAAAGTTGATAGATTTAAAATAAATAAATATAATTAAATGTTTTTATTTTTATCAAACCATGAGATGCCTTGAGCTGGCCCGAGCCATATCACACTCGGACTAATCTCCATACGAATCAGGATGGACTACAAGGACGGTAAAATTCTACCATATAACACAGTTGCATTCTAAGGCCTCGAACTCAGATCATTGATAAAACTAGACTAGAAGAAACCTCGATCACTTCACCTACATGTTAAATGGTAATTAAATGTTTTTTTTTTACATCTACAAAATACAAAAATTAAATGTTAATGCCTCTATTATTATTATTATTATTATTTTTTACTTTTATTCACTTCTATATATTATTATTATTGTAGTATTATATTCTTACAAAGATTTAATCCTAATTATCCTGTATGCCCATTTAATCTCTTTACCATCACTTGACCAATTCTGGAGGGCTTAATGATTATATTATTTTAATATATAGTCATCATTTTTCTAAAATTTAATGGAATTTTTTAAAGGATAAAATTAATTAATTATTATCTATTTCGGAATGATTTGCGCATTTGCATTGATTAATACAAATCAATTGTTTAGAAATCCAAGATTAAAAAAGCTGAATAAAAAGGCGTTTTAGACATGCTTGTTTTTGGCTGGTCAGCATCCCACTTGTTTTTTCCGGTCAGCATCCTTTTGGCAAAGAGCACAAAAGGACTTATGTGATTAACACCCAAAAGGAGTTAAGAGTAACAAAGACCGGGATGAACCCACGCGCAATTTTAATTTCAGAAATTCAGCAAAGCGATATTTCTTTTTCCAATCAAGCCACCCTTAATTTTAATTTTGACAATCAGCGCGTAAAGCACGAGAGCATGACCCTGACCACAATTCAAGCAAACAAACGACGAGATCGTTCGTAACACCAATCCATACACACACACAGCTAAATCTCATACATGCTTGCTCAACTCATAATCGTTGTTTCAACTTCCATCTACCCCGTCATTACAACCTCCAAAACTCCCATACTCGAGAATAGAGCAAATCAAAACATAAAAAACCTAAAAGCCGTTGAAACCGGAAACAAAGCAAACTAAAAATTCACCAAATCAAAAGGGAATCGGGGAGACTGACGTAAAAAGGTAAAACTAGGTTTTGATTAGGGATTTACCAGAACTCCAATAGGTCGATCAACAAAATTCGATCTTTGCCTCTTCAAAATCAAGAATTACTTACTTCCAATTGTTATAGGTTGAGAAGATCAAGAAACCCTAAGAGAAAATTGGAGAAATGAAGAAGATAACTTTAAGGGTTTCTTCGTAAACTTTGTGAGAGAAGAGTGAAAATTGTGGGGGAAAGAGGTATTAATTAACTTCCCAATTTGGCCAACTCTCGATCTCTTCTACTCTTTTCAACACCTTCTCATTTTTTAATTTACTTTTTTTTTAATTAAATTACCTGTTTGATGATAAATACGAAAACAATTTTAGAAAACAGTTATTAATTCAAAATATAAAGTTTTATCTTATTAAAATTTCAAATATTAATAAAATAAAAATATTAAAAAATAATGAGTGAAATTGAAAGGAAATGCGTAATGAAAGAAAATTTGAAAAAGAGTAAAAAATAATAATTTCCACGAGATTATTAAAAAAATGTAAAAAAACAAATAATAATTGAAATAAAATAAATAGATTATTCAAACGAGTTCCTTACTTAGGTGGTGTTTGTTTTTATAATGCTAAATAGAACTTTTTTTGAGCTTAAAACTGAATAGTACTTAATAAAATTAAGTATTAAGTTGTTTGTTTTTTAACATTAGGTAGTGAGTAGGGATGACAACAGGACCAGTTATTTTGGATTCGTCTGCTGCGCTCTTAATGGCACGAGGTTTAATTTAATTTTAATGCGGTTTTAACGGGTTTGGGTTTATTTTCTCAAATCGAGACGGGTTCCAGTATTGTTACTCTACGCCAAAACCTTAGAGAAAATTAGAAATTTTCAAAAAATGATAAAATGTTAATAAAATAATAAATTGCTATAAGGAGTTCGAGAGCTTAGAAAATTCTCTGAATTTCGGATAATGGCAATTTGCGCCGTTAAATTCGTTTTCGCGAGAAATCTAGTGACCTAGAAAAGTTTTGTCGGTGCGAGACAAGCGGAATTTTTCGATTTTTACGGGTGATAAGTTGCAGTGACTCAGAGTGACGAGATTTTACGAAAATCTCGAGAAGTCGAAGGAATGGCTTGGGCTAAGTTCATTTAAAATAAAGAGTGAGCGAAAGAAATAAATTTTTCGGGGCGAACGGGACCTAGAATGAAACAATATAAACCATGTAACTAAAATAATAAGCCTAGCCTCGATTATATTTTAAAAATAATTTTTTTATTATTTTATTTTATACTTTAATATAAATAATAATTATTATTATGTTTTAATAAATAATTTATAAAAATTCATAATATTTTTTTATTTTTATGAAAAATATTAATTTTAATATAATAAAAAAAAGAAAATATAAAAAAATAAAAATTAAAAAATAAAAACAAAAATAAAATGTAAACGGTGCGAGTTTGAGAATTTTCCCATCTTCAGCCCAGCCTGTTTAATTTTTTAAATGAGACAAGTTTGGGAATTGAAAAAAAATAAATGGCCAGGAAGTCGAGGATGGGACCTTGATCCGAGCTCTCTGTTATCATGCTGAGTGGTGTATATTCTTGATTTCTTAGGTTGGACAATGATTGAGGTTTTCTTATTTTTGTGGAAATGACTTACGAATTAGAAAAGCCAAATATTTTCACTTTTTCTATTCGAGGAACTTTTTTAAAAAATTTCATTGATAAGTCCTTAAAAATTTTAAAAAATAAACAAACAATCTTGAAATTTAGCTTCGACATTAAGTCAAAAACAAACGTCACCTTGGTTCCATACTAATTCCTATATTTCTACCATATTCATGTTTAATGAACGCATCTTATACGTCACTAGCGTTTCACATATTTTCCTAGTTTCGTACATTTGCATATGGCATTTTATATACTTGTATGGTATGACACCTATGTATTCACACACATCAATCATGTATTCTTGTTCCTCTATGAATCTACTTTACTTAGAAATTGGAATCATTCCAATTGAATCATCAAACTCAAGTTATGGCATTTTCATGCCAAACTAGTCATTTTGCCCATTTTACACTAGGAACAGTTTGAAAATACCCATTTTCAGGGGTCTTAACTCCATATTTGACACTGGTTCTTTGTACTCATTTGAAGCTAAGGTTCTAAGAGTTCTTCTCCAACTAGAATCACCTAAATCAGAGCACCGAAACTCAAGATATGTCCTAAACAACCGGGACTCCTCTATGTTCAAAACAGAACCGGAAATTGGCTTGAACATAGCCCCACTTTGAGTGAATTTCTGGGCCAAATAGAGTTAGAATGTGAAGGTACCTATTTCAAGGTGTTTTTTTCTCCTTGAAGTCTAGTTTAACCAACCACTTGAATCACTCAATTCGGATAAGAAATGACCAAGTTATGGCCAAAATACTAAAGCTGGTCCAAAACAAAATGACATAACACTTATGGTACCGGTACCACTGCATTTAATCTGGAATGCCATTTAGGTTTTACCAACCCTACTTTCAAAAATCTATGGTTGGGATGAAATCCTATCAAAACCTAGGTTGAAAACCATAGACATCCATGGTCAAATACACATAATCTCATACAAAATTCATAATTTCCATACAAAAATCCAAAGTTCCATACTAAATGTTAGATTCCATACCTTAAACTTGGCTTCTTCTTCCTTCTTCTTCTTCTTCTTCTTCTTCTTCTTCTCCTTCCCTTCTTCTTCTTCTCCTTCCCTTCTTCTTCTTCTTCTCCATGGTTTTTTCCAAAATGAGACCAATTTTGGTCTTAAATCAAATATCTCTTCTTAGGCCATGTTTAGCTCCCAAAAACCCATTTTTTTGGGTTAAGTTTTCATTTATTTCACTTTAGTCCTTAAGTTATTCTCTTTTTACAAAACAAGTTAGGCATATTTCTATTTTAACCCATAGCCTTCCTATCTTATTACTTATGTGCCTCTTTTTGGCAAATTACATATGTACCCTTGTTTTATCTTGCTGTACAAATTCCGGAGTTTCTTTTATTTCCCAAAAATTCATATTTAATTTTTATTAAACCCTAAACAATGTTCGAAAACTGCTAGGGTATATTTCGAGTGTTACACCAATCGGAATTTGTTTTACAACGAGTCCAAAATCTTTGATGGGGTATCCATGGGCGACCCACTCCTATTGCTCAGTTCCACTTTTTGAAACCGAATTTCATGGCCATTTATGGCCTTTTACCATCAAAACACAATTTATTGCATAAATCACAACACTAGCAGTCCAAACAGTGACTACACTATCCAAAACGGCTCCAAGAAATTCCAACAACTCGGTCCCAAGTTTTGGATAAATCCCTTGCTAGACATATAGAGCCAAAAATAAAATTCTAGGCATACTTAACGACGGATACCATCCCTAGCTAAATAGCTAGGGAATTATCCTTTGCTAAATCAGTAAATTTGAAAAAAAATCATTTGAGAGTAAATTATAGTGACGGATTATTTCCTAGCTATTTAGCTAGGGAAAAATCCCTAGCTAAATACAAAGAGTAAAACAGAAGTATTTCAGAAAAGCCTTAATGACGGAAGTATTCCTATCTAAATACCTAGGGGCGTATCCCTAGCTACATAGCTAGGGACATATCCCTAGCTAAATACATAATTTCCTAAATGGGAAGAATTTTGAGGGTAAGAATAGCGACGGATTAAATCTAGCTATTTAGCTAGGAGACCAATCCACAATAAATGCATACATTTTGTGAAATACAAATTTAAGGGCACCAATAACAACGGATATTTTCCCTAGCTATTTTAGCTAGGGATCAATCCCTAGCTAAATATATAAAACAAAACAAAAAATTATTAACTATAGACTTAACGACGGACACTATCCGTAGCTAAATAGCTAGGGAAAAATCCCTAGCTAAATGCATACAATTGGGATAAATAGCGACAGAATGGTCCCTAGCTATTTTAGCTAGGGATCAATCCCTAGCTAAATATATAAAACAAAACAAAAAATAATTCGGTATAGATTTAACGACGGACATAATCCCTAGCTAAATGCATGCATAATAGCAATTTAAGGGCACCAATAGCGATGGATTTGGTCCCTAGCTATTGATCCCTAGCTAAATATATAAAACAAAACAAAAAATAATTCGGTATAGACTTAACGACGGAAACAATCCCTAGCTAAATAGCTAGGGAAAAATCCCTATCTAAATGCATATATTTTGTGAAAATAATAATTTAAGGGCACCAATAGCAACGGATTTTGCCCTAGCTATTTTAGCTAGGGACTAATCCTTAGCTAAATACATAAATCAAAACAAAAATATTTGGATGGGCAGCAGCCCGGACGCTATCCCTAGCTAAATAGCTGAGGAAAAATCCTAACTAAATACATACATTTTTGTGAAATAACAATTTAAAGACATTAGCGGCAATTTTTTCCCTAGCTATTTTAGCTAGGAAAAATCCTATTATACATATTAAATTGTAAAAAAATATTTCCAGATCATGATTTAGCGAGGGATTTGTTCTCTAGCTAATTAGCTAGGGAAAATCCGTTTCTAAAGTTGTTGCTAAATTTGCCGCCAATCTTTGTGCCAAATCAGCGACAATTAGCTAGGGACTTTGTCGTCGCAAATTTCCGTCTACAATAGTCCGCAAAATCCGTCATGAAATTGTCATTAATTCGAATAAAAAATCTCTTGCTATTCCGTCGGACCGTCGCTAATCCCTCGCAAATTAGCTAGGGATTATTTCCCTAGCTAATTTTCGTAGCTAATCCGATAATTTCTTGTAGTAAATGCCCTTTGTTAGATGTCGCAGGAAGTGGTGAGGGCTGCAGGCGAAGCAAACTCGACGAAGGACGAGGACGGGACAAGTCTGTTCTGCGTCATTTGTTCGATTCAATTTCAACTTTTCTCTCTGCTAATGAATATCACTTCAATGGGTGATGGCTCAACTAAGTCTTCCTAACCCCGGTTAGGAGATCGTAATGGCTTCGCCGAGCAGCTCTTGCACCTCTAAGATCGATACGGAAGGGAAAGCAATTAACCTTAGGTATATTCTTTGTTTTTTTTTTTTTTTCTTGAATGCAAGTGGTATTGGTAAAAAGGTCTGCAGATTATCCCATTGTTGCCAATCCTAAACTCAGTCAAGTAAGGACTTGAAACAGAATTATTGGTGGTCAGGTTTGAAGAGAGATATTGCTCAATTTGTGGCTCGGTGTTTGGTTTGTCAACAGGTTAAAGTTGAGCACCAACGACTAGTAGGGTCCTTACAATCACTTGCTATTCCGGAATGGAAGTGGGAGCACATTCTATGGATTTTTTTTATTAGGTTACCAATGTCCTTAGGAGGTAATAATGATTGTAGATCGACTAACCAAGTCTGCTCATTTCTTTCCTATGAAGGTTAACTTTTCCTTGGAGCCATTAGCTTATCTGTATGTCAAGGAGATTGTGAGGATGCATGGGGTACCGGTTTCCATTGTGTCTGATAGAGACCCTCGTTTCACTTCTAGATTTTGGTATAGTCTACGGAAAGCTTTGGGTACTGAGTTGACTTTTAGCATTGCCTTTCATCCTCAGTCTAGCAGTCAATCAGAAAGGGTGATTCAGATTTTGGAAGGTTTGTTGAGAGCTTGTGTTTTGGACCTAAAAGGTAATTGGGATGATCATTTGCCTCTTGTGGAGTTTGCCTATAATAAAAATTTTTATGCTAGTATTGGGATGGACCCTTTTGAGGGGTTGTATGATAGGAGATGTCGGTCTCCTATTTGTTGGGATGTTGTAGGAGAAAGGAAGCTTTTAGGGCCTAAACTCATGCAGTTGACAGTTGAGAAAACAACCTTTGATTAAGGAAAGATTAAAGGATGCTCAAAGTAGACATAAAAGTTAAGCTGACAATCGTAGGCGAGACTTGGAGTTTGAGGTAGGTGACCATGTTTTTTTAAAGGTTTTCCCTGTGACCTCTGTGATGAGATTTGGAAGAAAAAGAAAGCTCAGTTCTCATTATGTGGGTCCATTTGAGATACTAAGGAGAGTAGGCTTAGTGGCATATAGAGTAGCCTTACCTCCAGTTTGTCGAAAGTTCATAATGTTTTCCATATTTCGACCTTGAGGAAGTATGTTTTTTACCCTTCTCATGTGGTGGAATTGGAGCATATTCAGATTTCTGAGGACTTAACCTATGAAGAGGTACCCATTCAAATTGTAGACGTGATGGATAAGGTGTTATGACGTATAATAGTCAAGTTGGTAAAGGTCCAATGGAGCAATCATGATATCCAAGAGGCTATAAGGGAATTAGAAGAAGAGATTAGGGAAAAGCATCCCCATCTATTTCGAGACTCACGTATGTTAAGTTTACAGGATTAAACTTCTATTAAAGGGGGTAGGATGTAACACCCGGTAAAAAAAAATAATTATTATATTTTTCTAACGAAGGGTAAATTAGTAATTTCTGTTGTGAAGCCCTTATATAAATAGAAAACAATAATAATAAAACCCTTATTTTAGTTTCTCTCTGCATAGGATTGTCAGACCATAAAATCTCCACACCTTAGGGCTAAAGAAGGTCGTCAAAGGTGAGTCTTATCTTCCCGAATCTCTTTTGAATAAAATGATATCGTGTTAGTAATCAGTTATAGATGGTTTCATTCTTTTCCAAACAGTTTTGAGTTCTTTCGGGTCCATAGAATATTTTAGGAAGACCTAGAATGTCATATCTAGGGCTAAGAAGCAATTTGAAAGGTAAACGTCCGTTCCTAGAAAATTCAAGATTTTTTTTTAGTATAGATCATGAATATTTTTTTTGGGTTCTACATGATTTTTCTTTAAAGAAAAATAAATAAAAAAGAGGAAAGAATAGTAACCGTAATTTGAAATTGGAAATGAGAAGAATATAAAAAAAAAATGAAGAAAGGGAGAGTGGGAACCATTATATTACAGAGAGAATGGGAAAGGAAAAAAAAAACACCAAACCGTATGGTGCTTTGTGTGAATATAAATGGATTTGAAAAAGGTCAAAAAATAGTTTGTCTTTTGTGATAGGGGTATGTAGTGGAAAAAGAAAGAATATTTACAAGTCTAAAAACCTACATAAAATAGGTCTTGAAAACCTAAAATATGGTAGGTATAGAAATTCTAGGTATTAGTGAAAATTTGGATAAATAAAGAAATAATTCTAGATATTTAAAAAATAAATAAATTTAGAAAGTAAAATAATTATTTGAGAGAAGTTCTTAGAAAATAATTAATAAATAAAATAATCTTAAAAAATGTCTTGTTTGTTAATAAATTCTTTTATTATTTGTTTTAGGTGAATATGTTGTTAATTGACTTTCAAGGTTAGCGTTCAGGATCTCAAATTTTCTTTGAGGTAAGAGATATTAATACAACTTTTGCAAAAGAAAATATTTTATATGTTTTTACGTAAAGATTATCTATATAGTTTTTCGAAAAATATATTTATTTGCCTTTTATGTGATTTGAATGAGGAAAAGTTTGATTTGTTTTATTCCTTTGATTGTCCATGGATCAAGTAGGGATTTTGAATGAAGGTATTTTTGAGATTTGTTTTGTTTATGAAAGAAATTATGGAGATATGATGTTTTGTGATTTGAATTTTTTTTGAATAAAATGTTTAACTCTGGTTAGTTCGGCCATGTCAACGGGAATAATAGTTGACACTATTCGGTCAACGAGAAAAATAGTTGACCTTTATATTCATTGTTTACCAATGTAATTGATTTGAACCCCAACCTCTAAGGGTTTCGGTTTAATGTTACTAGTACTAGTAGTGGTTGGTTCCACCTTAAAATGAACAATTTGAGGCTAGCCACCAATTTGAAAGTCCCACATTGCTGGGCACCATTCGATATTTGTGACCAGAGTAAAAGTTTTGATTTGACTATTTGAATGAATTTGATATGAAAGCGTTTGGATCCAAGAGAAAGGATTTTTTTTAAATATTTGAATGTATTGACAATAAGAAATTGAAAATGATTGATAATAATATCTCTTATTTTTGCTAGTGGTTTGAAAATGTTTGATCCATAATCGCATTAATCTGCTACCTTTATCGGGAGCTTCAAGCTCACCCTCATCGGGTCGACCATCTTTTCAAGTACTCTAGTTTTCAAGGAGAGGAGTTACTGCATGTGTTGAAGACCGTATTTTTGTGATTTGACTGAAGTTAGCTTTGGACTTATTTAATGGATGGATTTAATTTTATTTAAACTATTTAGTTTATGTGTTTATTTTGGAAGAACATGGATTTTATTTTGGAATCTTATGTTAGTTCGTACTTGGATGTTGATTGGAAAATTTTTGTTAGTATAGATTTGAAATTTGGAGATAATAGAATGTTACGGTTTTTATTTGAATAGGTTTTCGATAAGTGGAATCAGTTTAGTCACAATAAAGGAATAAAGTTTTGTGTTGTTTCGTACTTTGAGTCTTTAGACTTAAGGTGCGAAATGATAGTCATGTCCTAGGACTGGGTTTTGGGGTGTGACATCTGCTCCACGTGAGTTGTAGCTATTATGTCTATAAAATGTAGACTTCTTACTCAATGTAACAGATTTTTAGATTTCAATAAAGTGATATACAGTTTTTCACTTTACCTTTACATGGTATCAGAGCATGACTCTTCTTGTGAAATTTTTCTTTCACTTTCTCGTGAACCAAACAAGAAGATTGTATAAAAAATCTGATGAAGATAGGAATAACGACGGACCAACAAGAATCTAGGTCAAGTCTTGTGATTTCTGGAAACATTAGAGGAGCGAACATAGAAAATCAAAACAAGTGACAAGAAGATAACTCTTCTCATTTTCTTGAGGATGAATCAACGATCCTTCATAATTCTGATCATCCTAGAATGGTACCCTGGTATCAACATCACTAACATGAAATAATTACTTGTCTTGGAGCATATTAGTAAAGATAATGTTGGGAACGAAAATCACGCTAAGCTTCATAGACGGAACGTTTACAACGTAAGGATTAGATTAACCAAATTTTACCAATTAGAAAAAGACGGATTGTATGGTTCTATCATGGCTAATGAATTCTCCATATCGAAGGATATTTCAAAATCTTTCATCTATGCAAGCTCCTCACAAGACCTTCAACTAGAAATCGAATCACAATTCAGGGAGAGCAATGGTCCTATGATATACAAGATCTAGAGGTAAATCAATACTACAACTCAAGGTAATTTAATTATCACGTAATATTATTTGAAACTCAAAAGATTGTGGGACAAGTTAGCATGTTTAGAGCTAATTCCTATGTGTACCTACAAATCTGCAAAGGCTATTAAAGACATTGTTGAATCTCACAAACTTATGTAGTTTTTTATGGTACTCGGTGAAGATTATGATAACTCCAAGGATCAGATACTTCTTATGGAACCTCTATTGTCAGCAAGCACAATTTACTCTATGATGCTGAAAGTTGAAAAACATAGAGCCACCACACACGTGATGAATGCTAAAAGTTTAGAAATCATAGCTTCAATGGCCAAATCTCATATCTTTAGTAACAAAAGTGGACAAGGAGGAAGAGGCATTCTTCACATGAAACCTGGATATGATGTTGGAAATTCATTCACTAACACCAAAGGAATCTCTACACGAAAGGGAACCTACATGAGAACTGAAGAGGCTATTCGAGATAAAGAGCATCAATACTGTGAACACTGTGGGATGACAGGCGACACCATGGGAAATTGCTTTAAAATTCACTGGTATCAAAATTGGCACAAGGCACTCAAACAACAGAAAGTGAATAGACTTGTGAGAGTAAATTTTGTTGGAACACTGCTAGACACACCACAGGATTGTAATGGCTCTAATGAGCTTCCTCATAAGAATGTTAGTCATTTCCCAACCTCAAATGACATAAATCTATCAAGCATCATACAAAGGGAAATAGCAAAGTATTTGAAGGATAAAGGGATCTCTACCCAAGCCCTTTTTGCTTAGAAAAATTTTGCAGGTATATCATCGAATCCAATATTGAGCTATAGCGTGCATTCCTCTGGTATACAACTAGAACAAGGTTCTAAGATAATAGACACAAGAGCTTCGAATCATATGTGCCATGACTTGGACATGTATTAATATAAAATGCACGTCTATTGTGCGCAAGTGCAAGCGTCGTATCAAGTAATATAGTGTGTGAAAAGTAAGAGTGTCGATCCCATGAGGAAAATGGTTCCTAACTACTGAAATTGGGTAATCCTATATTTATTTGAATGATGGATTGAGGTGAAAGTAACTAACAAACTAAATTCCTAAACTAGCATGCAAATATGTGAAATAAAATGGAAAAGTCTAGGGTTTAGACTTCATTTAGTTAACCATTATGCATTATTGCCCAATTTGCCCTTAATTAACATTCCAATCTCCTATTAATGGTAAGTTTCACTATTGCAATTGTGGATACAATCTACTCATATGGTTTAGGTATTTTGCATTACTCAACCCCAAAACCCTAAAAGCGCAATCAACCCAAGAAACCCTAATTACCACACCAAACCCATGAAAATCTTTTGTCAATGGTGAAATGTGATGTTCTACCTAAGTCTAATTCAACTCTCACCTTTTAGATCTCGAATTGAACCACTAATTGCATTAATGATGATAAATCATAAATAGGCACGAAGATTTGTGACGTCTCATTTCCCGGGGGTCCCGTTGACCAACGTCAACCTGCGGAAACCTGTGAGTCTCATATCATGAGACCCATACATGAGTAAAAATTGCCACATTGGCCTGGCTACACTGGTACTCCCCTACCAAAATATATCCAACTATAGTTATAATAGTTTCAAGAGTTGTTACATCACTCTTAATACAAACATGTTTCAATTGTAATATTTCATACATGTTTTGGCAAAAACGCATTCCTCTCAAAGCCACATGTCGCTTCTTTCTCAAAAGCGGCCCTAACAGCGCCAACTTCCGAACACTTTCTCTCGTGCCTCAATACCCTTTCCTTGGCTAGGTGAGCAATGCTCAAGAAAGGGAATTATCCTACATGGGTTACTCCCCACCTGCGTTTCATGCAATGGCACACCAAACATTCAAGTAAAACAATATGCAAGTCCCTACCAAATGTCTGCTACATGATATGGATGAGAATGTGACCCACCCACTCCCATGTCTTGAGCTCACTGACTCCCTCACGCATGCCTAAGCCAAGAGTGAGAAAACACTGTTTTCAAACAAAAGGTTTTTGTTCTTGAAAACATAATACCGAGTTTCGGTAAAATCTATTGGACAACCCTCCGAGGTGAATTGCTAGTTAATTCTCCGAAACAGTCATGGGTCTACCTCCAAGATGAACTGTTGGACAACACTCCAAGGCAATTCTTCGGAAAGTCTTCATTTGAAATTCCTTTCACAACCATTTTTCTTTTTATTTTCTTTCATGTCATGCACTCACACCTATTGTTCTAGGTTGCCCCAGTGCATATGAAATGCATTATGCCATTT
The DNA here is from genome assembly GCA_016808115.1 of Tetrastigma voinierianum. Classification (NCBI taxonomy): domain Eukaryota; kingdom Viridiplantae; phylum Streptophyta; class Magnoliopsida; order Vitales; family Vitaceae; genus Tetrastigma; species Tetrastigma voinierianum. The sequence continues at coordinate 524,386 of JAEQBH010001741.1, read as the reverse complement.
CACAACAATTCATGTTAATATATTAATCATGCATATACTAACCGAATTTATCCACAATCACATACATGTTAATATATCAAGCATGCATATATTAACAAAAAATTAACACACAACAACACATGTTATTCTCTCATGGAAATAACACCAAAATTAGCTCAAATAGTTAATAAACAATTTAAGCAATTAATTTTGAACCGCCCAAGCAACACAAACCACATAAAAGATCACGTGAATAGTACAACCCTAGGTCTCAAAACTGTTCACGACCACACTATGGATTTCTTCACTCGGTCCAAATCTGATGGAACGAAAACACGGCCATCTAGGCCTTAACAAATTCCCATCCATTGCAATGGTTTCTAAATAAAGAATAAATCAAGTAAGAGAAGACCTCTACTCTGAGTTGTCAAACTCCACAAAACCATGTCCACGCCAGAATCTTGCAACAGAGACCAACTTCTCCTCTGCTTCCAACGTAGAACCGATCTGGCCCAACGCCGGAAATCTGTAGAGAGAAGTCGACTCTCTCTAAAATCCGTTGCTTTTCTCTCACCGCCATACCAAATGCCAAATAAAAAGAGGAGATGTCTTTTTTTTTCTTTTCATTTATTCCCTTTTTGTCCTCATGGTTGACTTTAGGAACCCTTTTTGACATATGGCTTAATATAAGTCATTTATCTCTTATCCTTTCACTATTCATGTGACATGTGTCACATGGATACATGTAGTAGGTGGTCAAGCCACACGCCTTTGCTCGCTGTGTGCTGCGCTCTAGGGAAACCCGCTAGGGCTGCCCTCTCTCAATGCCTCACTAGTCTCTCGAACACAAGGCTTACGGGCACTTCCTCCCCAACTCGCATTTTATTAGCTACTAAATACAAGACAATCTCGCATAGGCTCCCACACCCTGGCTCAATGCTTTTCTCGATCCAACCTGCATATGAATTGAACCAAGTGAGCACGCAAAGCCCTTATATAGATGCTCAAGGGCAACTTCTAGTACAATAATGACTAAGAGTCCTACCTAACTCTAGTCTTCAAATCCAAAGAAGCCAAAGACAATCCTTCCCGCATTAGGAGTCCCTGGACAACGAAACCCCATACGTACTCACACTCCATTCCCACCACGAGCAGAGTCCTCCCCGCCTAGAGTCCTGTCTCGGCCTAGAGTCTTCCCGCCTGAGAGACCTTCCGCCTAGGAGTCCAGCTCGCTTTAGGAGTCTTTCCCGCCTAGGATTAGGAGTCCTTCCCGCCTGGGAGTCCTACCCGCCTAGAGTCCCACCGCATAGGACTCCAGGTCGCAGGAATCCTTGTCGCACCTCTGGACAGGATGCCGCGCCCAAGGTCACTATTAAATAGTCGACATTCGCCCCACCGATTCCGTTTGCCCCAAGTGCCACGCCCCGTGCCCCTGTCGCGGAGTGCCGGCGGATGTACCCACCGTGCGCCGTCCCGACCGACCGCTTGCTCGCTTCCGCCTCATGTGTGCGTGCTCGTTCACGCCAGGCCTCCCGACACATGTTTTCCCAACCCGCTCTGCTCGCTTTCCCCCCAGCGGCCACGGGCCAAGGCGCCCCATGCCGCACGGACCCGTGTTATCTAGTCGAGGCCACAAACCCTCCCCACTAGAGTGTATTCAACGCCCTCGCGACCCTCAAACCGCGCATACTCAAGGATCCGGGTCTTCAACCGCCACAATGTAAAGACCTCTTTTCCCAGCCACTTCACCGACGGCGCCCCCTTCCAATGAATCAAGTACTTTGGCCCACTTGCTCTTCCATAGCCTTCCCATCTTCTTATCCGCAGGATGCTTGCAATCTCACGAACTCGACTCTAACCATAGGCGGGTTCCGCGCTGTACCGTCGACTAGGATCACTCGTGACAAGGTTTCAGAAGTTTACATGGAATGCTCCAAGGTGAAGTCAACCTTCTCCTCGGGTAGCTTCGGCCACTGTGGTGGCCACGTTCCCTATACGCTTCACAACTTCAAAGGGTCCAGATCAGACGGAATCAAACCTCTCCGAACCGCTATTCCTCGATCTTTTCCGTATAGATCCGAGGAGTTAACTCAACAGAATCCATCTCCCCTCGCTTCAAATCCTCGAGGTCTCCGCCTCGTCCGCATACCCTTCATGCGCCTACTTGCCTCTGTGGTCGTCTCTCGCTTCATCAAGCAAATCTTGCCGAGACTTTGCAAACTTCAGACGCACTGGCTCACACTCACGCCCGTTGTTTCCGTGACCAGACGCCCAGGGCGCACGCGGGTCGGAACCCGATTGCTACCTCAAAAGGGTTCTTACCCGCGGGCCGAACTTCTCACAAGTAGACAGGACAACCGGGAAATGGGCTCTAGAAGTTCCAACTATCGCCCGAGAGGTCAAGCCACGAAGTGGCGCAAATACTCTTCCAGCATCCATTCACTTCCGCCCGACCATCGGGCTCCGAGGGTGATTCGCGGCCGAGAACTTGCATTCTGTACCCCACATCTTGAACAGCTCAACCCAAAACCTGCCTGTAAACCGCGTATCTCGATCGCTTACTATGTCTTCAGGCATCCCAAAATGTTTCACAACATTGCTGAAGAAGATGCGCGCTGCCTCTTCAGCTGGACACTCACTCGGGGCTGGGATGAAGACAGCGTACTTGGAAAACCTGTCTACCACCACCAAAACTGATCCGAAGCCCTCTACTTTCGGAAACCCACTGATGAAGTCCATCGATACACACCGGCCATGGCTTCTCCCGGAACGTGATGGGTCAGAATAATCCCGCTTCCTTCTTCCTCGTCGGCCTTGTCAACTTGACAAACATGGCATACCCGACATATGCTTGCACGTCTTCCTTCATCTTAGCCACAATGAAAAGACCGCGGCCAAGAATGCCAAAGTTCTTTCCCCTCTCCGGGTGACCACCCCATCTCGTATCATGTGCTTCCTTCCGCCAGCCCCGTCCCGCTGTCACACATATAGCTTCCCTCCTCTGAAGTACAGCAACTCATTCTCGAGCCAAGATCGCCCGTGGTGCCATCTCTCACCCGTCACTCACAGCCTTTGATACGCTGAGTCTGCGTACTTCCGCCCCAACTCACTGCTTGAAATCTGTCACAACTGAGCTCAACGATCCCACATAACTTGCCACTTCCTTCCTACTCAAAGCATCCGCCACTTGGTTGTGTCGACCACCCGGGCCAGGCACCCACACAAAATCAAAGCTCCGCCAAGAACTCTCGCCATCGAGCTTGCTTGGCGCAGTTTTTCTCAGTTGTGAAGAAGGTAGCCGGGTAACATCAAGCGGTCACTACTACGAACCGAGTCCCCATCAAGTAAGGCTAGCTTCCAAGTCTCAAGGCAATGGATGACCGCAGCCTCATCTCTTCTCATGGGCGCTCTGCATCTTCCTCCGCCGCATAACTTCCGACTCTCAGCTACCGGATGCCCCCCTCTGCACCAAAGACTCCACCTAGTGGCCCCGTCCGACGATCCGTGTGCACTCCCTAAACGGCAACTCCATGTCGGGCGCCCCAATACCGCCGAGGTGATCGCATCTTTTGAGCTCGGGAAGGCAAATTTTGGCACTCGCATCCCATTCCCACTTCCTCTTTTTCAAAAGATCCGTGAGAGCAATCGCTATCTCGAATAGCCCAAGATAAATCCTCCGTGAGTAGTTTGCTGCCGAGGAACGACCGCGCTCCGTCACCTGTCTGGCCGGGGCCAATCCTCGACCACGGGCCACCTTCGCACCATCCATCCTTATCTCTACTTTTGAAATCGTGACCCAGAAATCCTTGATCTCTGGCCCGAGCAAACTCACACCTCTCTTTCTCGGCATAACCTGTTCTCTCGCCTCGGCTTACACCATCTCGAGGAAACACGCGGATCTTGTAGAGTTTCCAGTCAGATCACTATAATGCCCGGCGTATACTCACCACGAATGAATCCAGAAGTCGAATAGACATCATTCATGAGGTTACAAAATGCAAAGGTGAGCATTAGTCAAACTAAAAGGCATAACTAAAAATTCAAAACTTCCATACCGAAGTTACACACATGGGGTCTTTGGCCTTCGTCCCTTCGCCCACGCGCCAAGACTGGCCATCATCCCGCGATCGCAAGTCTAGCCAAAGTGGCACTCCTACTGCTTCACCGACGAACAGCCTCCGCACCAAAGGTATCTGACACTGTTTCGATCGTGACTTTATTCAAGCAACCCAGACCACACACATCCGAAGCGTCCCATCTTGTTTCCGAAATGCAGCACCGTGCTCCATACGGCCGCTCGAGGGTCGGACCGCACCCGCATCCAGCAACTCCTCGTCAATCGGCTTCCGCAATCCTCTCAATCCTCGCGGACTCCATCCGATGCGGAGCTTGAGCAGAGGTCTCGACCCCGCACGAGCTCTATCTCCATGATCCGTCTCGCTCTTCCTGGGTGGCAGCCTAGGGCAACTCGAGGCATAACACGCAAATCTCCGCACGGGGGCTATGGCATCCGGCACTCGACTGCTCGTCCTGCTTTCTTTAATCTCGATCATTGCCGACATATGTGTGCTCACCCCTTCCTGCCTTTCTCGAGTTGCGGTGGCGTACAAGGTCTTTCTCCCCTCAGCGGTCTCTAGGTTTTCTTGTCGATGTCGGGCCACAAAGCATGCATCGTTTCATCCATGATCAATACCCATTCCTAAGTGCTGAACAAGGGCTACTCTCGCTCTTCGAAGAAATCGCTTGCCTAATATGAAATCAAAATCAATCCAAAGGAACACTAAGGAAGTTCCATCGCACTTTCCAATCCCCCATCCGAATTCAAGGCAGCCTCCCGCCATACCATGCGCCTCAGGTTTGGCTATTTACCGCTTGAAGCCACGCCATTCCCTTAGCTAGCTTCAAACCGAAGTCCGGCCGCTTCCCTTGTTGATACAAAATCGCGGGTCGCCCCACCGCCTACTAACGTGCCACACTTTTTCGCTCCACGCAACTCAACATATCGCCTCCTCTCAGCCGCTCACCGCGACGTATCTGCCTAACAACCAAGAGGGTTGGCCTGTAGCCTCTCGTCCGCTATCTTCCCTTCTTCGCCTCCGAGCGCATTGAGCTTCCTGGGCAATCCTCGGCCGATGTGGCCCATCGCTGCATAAAGCATCCCGACGGCCTGGTAGCCTTGTGAGGAAGTCGCCTCTCCCACTCTTCTTTAGCCTCGCGATCCCGCGGCTCTTCCAACCCGCTCCACTCTCGAGGGCTTTCCATCCGACTCCTGGTCGAATTCTCGTTGCGGGCCTTACCCCTGGGGTGGAGTAGAGAAAGAGTCACCCGTAGCCGGATAGGCAAACTCGTCAAGCCGCCATGGCCGAGGGCAAGTCTCTGACACCTTGCCTCCGCTCGCTCTGAGCCCATCCCCGCAATCCCACACATGAAGTTGAACAACTTGTCTACTTCGGGCATGTCCTCGATGTCAAGGATCAACGAAGCAAACTCCTTCACATAATCTCCGACCGAGCCCGGCTCGCTTCAATTTCTTCGGTGAGATTCCTCGCCATCCACGCCGGTGAGCTGCGGGCAAGAACTCCATCTTCGGGGCCTTTTTCAAGATCTCCCGCCTCGATTCGGCCTGGCCACAGCAAATGGCCGTCACCGTTTCCGGGTCACCACTCAGTGTTTTGCATCAATTGGCCAAATACATAGTGGCTATCGCTAACTGCTCACCCACCCAGACTGGCAAATGATGAAATATTGCTCCATGTCCTGCAGGAAGTTCTCCAGTCTTTAGGCCGCGCGCCACCAAAAGTGTCTCGGGGCTCAGTACTCGCACCTTCGCAGAGGCGGATCTCTGGCAAGAGACATGCGGCCCCGCACCACCGGCCGCTCAAAGAACACGATCTCCCTGCAGGATCCGATCCGCTCCCGAACTCCCTGGCCATGGCCCCGCATCCGGCCATGGAATGACCCCATCCGTTCCTCTACGCCTCCTGTCTCCACGATTCATGCCGTGAGTCAAGCTCAGGACTCCAAGACGATCCGAGCCGAAAGGGTGGAAGCTCGCCTTCGCTGTCGCGCCTATCTCTCCCTCGCTGCCTCGACACCGGTGCCTACCGCTCTATCCTCGCTACTGGCCACGCAGCGCGTCAACCGTCATCCTCGCGCCGCCATCCGCGCTCCGATACCAACCGTCACACGCCTTTCTTTGCTCGTGGTGCGCTACTTAGAACCCGCGCAGGCCAAATTTCTTCAATGCCTCACTAGTCTCTCATCACAAGGCTTACTGGCACTCCTCTTAACCTCGTATTTTTACACATTAAAAATACAAGACACTCTCGCATAAAGTTCCCACACCTCTGGCTCAATGCTTTCTTTGATCCAACTCCGTAATATATGAATTAACCAAGGAGCACGCAGCCCTTATATAGATGCTCAAGGCAACTTAAGATAATAATGACTAAGAGTCCTACTCTAACTCTAGTCTTCAAATCCAGTTATAAGCCAAGACAATCCTTCCGCATTGTGAGTCCCGATTGAATGAAACCCCATACACGCCCCACACGATTCCCACCACGAGTAGGAGTCCCTCCCCCCTCCTAGAGAGTCCTGCCTCCGCCCAGGAGTCTTCCCGCCGAGAGACCCTCCGCCTCAGGAGTCCGGCACCCCGCTAGAGTCTTTCCCCGCCTGACAGAGGAGTCCTTCCCGCCAACCCCATTCGGGCCAGGAGTCCACGCACAGCACTCAAAGTCAGAGAAATCCTTGTTGCACTCCTGGACAGAGTTTTGCCTCGCCCAAGGCTCTCTCTCGCCCATAAATAGCCGTACATTCGCCCCACCGATTCGCTTGCCCTCAAGTGCCACGCCCCGTGCCCCTCTGCCGTGAGTGCCGGCACACCCATCGGCGCGCCCCAAACCGATCTGCTTCTGTTTGCCTTCCGCTCATGTGCAGGTTGCTTCACGTTCTGCCTCCTGACACATGTTTTCCCAACCTCGCCTTTGCTCGTTTCCCCGTGCGGGCCATGGGCCAAGGCAACGCCTCACGCCGCACGGACTCGTGGTTATCTAGTCGAGGGGCTAACAAGGTCTCTTGTCACACCATTACGCCTCTCATATCATGTGTACCTCTCACAAGTCAATATATGGCACACGATTAACTGGGCCGCCTCTAAGATGGAAATCCGACCGTCTCTAATTCGACGAAACTGACGCTGGTCATAGATTTCCTACGAGATGATTCCAACAAAGGAAGTCCGCTTCACATTCCAGAGATCAGAAAAATTTCCGATTTTGACCAAAATTACCATTTTACCCTTTTTTAGAAAATTTGAATTTTCTCGGGTTTTACAAGATTATAGTATAACAATTAATATAAATGTGATAGAAATATCAAATAAAAGGCAAATTGATCTTCAAATACATAAATCATAACATCTAAAAACCTAGAAATGAAAATCAAAACATGAGATGAAGAAATACAATCAAAGAAGCACAAGAACACATGAAATAATCTTCTCCTTCTTCAATCTTCTTCCTCCAAGAGTTTTACCGTAGGGTTAGAAACCCTAGAGGCTTATTCCTCTGCTCTCTAGTAGGAGGTCCTTTCCCTCAAAATAAAGAAACAAGTGTTTATATAGAGTCTTGGGAAATGGGCACTAAAAATAGGGCGAAATCAGCAATGTGTGAAATTTGGGCCTTAATGTCGTGTCATGTGAACAGTGATGTTGCGGCATTGCAACTAAATGAGGCTAAAAAAATCCGAATTTTGACTGGATGTCGCAGCATATTAGTGCTTTTGCTCTTCTTCTCTGCTTCAATGCCATGGCATCCAAACAGTGATGCTGTGGCATCCAAACAGTGATGTCATGGCATCCAAATAGTGATGTTGTGGTATATCAAGCATTTCTGTGCCCAAAAATTCTTGTTTCATGTCGCAGATATAAACAATGCCACTAAGATTCCTTGTTCAACTACACTTTGTTTTTTCTTTGCTGGTTTCTTATTCCATTTTTGGTCCGATTCCGCTCATATGCATACAATGATTGACCTAATCATAAAGATGAACATTTAGATATGACACTTATTTATCATAAAAACAACACAAAACACACAAAAACATGGGGATAAAATGAGTATTAAATATACTCATCAACATGTTCAATGAAGTTACCAATATTCTAAAAACTGGACCGGACATTCAACCGGGAAAGTTACTGGTTCATGGTTCACTGGTCGGACCGGTGGTTGAACCGCGATCGAATCAGTTACATAATAAATATTTAGTTTATATTTTATTTAATTAAAAATAATGATAAAATATATATTAATAATGTTTAATGTATTATTTATTCTATTTCATATAAATAAATTACTATTTAAATTTTTTTTAAGAAAATATATATAATATTTAAACATGAAAAAATATTTAAAATGGAAGAAAACTTATAATTAGTATTAATATATAATTTTGTTATATAATAATTTTTGTTAAAGAAAATGTATATAATACTTAAACATGAAAAAAATATTAAAAATGGAAGAAAATTTATGAGTAATATTAATATATGATATTGTTATATATTAATTTTTTGTTGAACTTGTGTACAAATAGAGTTATAGTGTAGTGGTGGAGCATTGCAGTTGAGCATGCATGGTCTCTGGTTCTAGACCCTAGGGAGTCAAATATAGGAGTTTTGTCTTCCTAAAGCCAAAATAAGAATCCCACATCAAAACTTGATAGAAAAGTTATCATATTTATAAACATTCTTCAACCAACTTCAATTAAGACCTCAGCAAGAGTTGGTTGGTTGGGTTAGGTTGTTTGGTAGCCTGATAGTCTTTATTTGAGCTTAACCCATATGACCTTTTTTTTTTTAAGATTCAAAGAACAAATGAACCGTCCGGTTTGCTAAGAACCGCTCGGTTGGGAGGTTTATCGATTGAACCGACGGTTCAAAAGATGGAAGCACTCACTTGGTCCACAAAATTGGCCAAGTGACTCTCTCCATAGACATATCTCTTACCAAGGTACTCTACCTACCCTGCTTCAATTTCAATTTGCTATGTGTTCATGCTCTTTGTGCTTCTAATAATCTCCGTTTTAGCTTCTCTTCTTTATGTTGTTCCTTGTAGGACCCGAAAACTAGAGAAGTGTTGGTTGTGGGCAAGGTTGTGGGTATACCCTTTACATCCTTGATCACACTATTCCTCAGTAGGTTCATCTCACCTCTGTAGCACTTAACGTGCACTCTATTACTCTCATATGTACTGAGCATCCACATATGAATAAGGATGAAAACTTTATAAGCCTTTGGCATAAACGGCTATGCCATGCCTCTGTTGGACCTTTAAAACACCTTTCTTTCTTATCTGGCATTGTATTTCCAGATTTTACAAAATGTGATGTATGTCCTTTAGCAAAGCAATCACACTTACCTTTCCAACCCCGTGTCACTCATACCAATTCCTTTTTTGAATTAATCCATGTGGATCTTTGGGGACCTTATCACTATGAGTGTTAAAGTGGTAATCGTTTTATGGTCACCATTGCTGATTTAATTCATGGTTCACCTTTAACTTTCCTTATTTCCTGCAAATCGCAAACTTTATCCATCCTCACCAAGTTTATCAAAATGGTTGCAGTGCATTTTCACAAAAATATTTAGACCCTGCGTTCGGACAATGGAACTGAATTTTAATACACCGCTTTTCAAACCCTTCTTGCACATCATGACATTCTTCATCAAAGGAGTTGTCTACACCCCACAGTTGAACGATGTTGTCGAACGAAACACAAACATCTACTTCAACTCGCTTGAGTCTTACGGTTCTAATCTTCTCTACCTAAACCTTTTTGGGACCCTGCTCTCCTTATGGCCACGTTCTTAATAAATCGCCTAGCTACCTTCCTCCATTTTAGATTAGAAGACCCCATATGAAATTCTTTATAATAAACCTCATGTTATGCCACCAATGTTCAACCTCATAAAGACAAGGTTTCACCCCGGGCTCCCAAATACATTTTCCATGGTTTTAAGGCATTTAAACTGTATGAACTCCAGACTCATGATGTTTTATTTTCTTGGGATGTAGTGTTCCATGAAAAAACTTTTTCAGTTTTCTTCTTCCATCCCCTCATCTCCACCACCTTCCTTGCCCTTGCTAGTACGTTACACCACTTCTCAACCACTGCAGTCCACCATTTCTCCTTGTTCTTCTGGTCATTTGTCTTCACCTCCTTCATCACCTATTTGTTCTCCATTTCAGCCCCCTTCTCCTTCTCCTCTAGTCACTCGTCACACTACCATACTTCGCCACCCCCTTGCTAGGCTTCATGTGACCAACTGTACAATGACCATGCCCACACCAACTTCTCAAGCTTCTACTACGGGTCCTTCCACCTTCCATCCTTCTTCCCTTCAGCTATTATCTCTCCCTGATACACTGTCCTACGACCAAGTTTGCTCCTTCCCATAATGGCGCCTAGCCATGCAAGAGGAAATCCAAGCACTGGAGGCTAACAGCACTTGGGAAGTCACCTCTCTTCCTCTCAGAAAAAATCCAACTGGCTGCCAGTGGACCTTCAAAACAAAACCCCATCTCGACGGTATTGTTAACCGCTACAAGGTTGGGCTTGTAGCCAAAGGGTATAATCAGGTTGAAGGAGTTGACTATTTTGATAGCTTATCTCTCATGGAAAAGTCAGTCAAGGTTGGAATGTTCTTAGTATTTGCCACTGCTCGTTCCTGGCCCATTCACCAACTCGACATCAACAAGGCATTCCTCCATGGCCTCTTGGATGAGAAGGTCGATATACTCTCACCTACTGGTTACACTGGTGCTAAGTCTGGAGATTTTTGCCTCCTTCGTAGATTCCTCTACGGCCTCTAGACAATGGAATATAGAGCTTTCCTCCAAACTCCATTCCTAAGGTTTTCAACAGTCTGCCTTTAAGTCACGCCTCTTCTTCAAGTGTACCTTTACATCGTTCTCAGTCTTTCAAGCTAAGACTTTCCTTTACTATGTTTTTACTATCAAAGATATGGGACCTGCTACATATTTTCTCAAGGTTGAGCTTAATCGCCATTCCCATGGCATCCATCTTCATAAGCGAAAATATATTCTGGACCTCCTTACAGATGTTGATCTCATGGGTGCTTGAGCAGTCACTACTCTTTTATCCAAAGGACACAAACTCACTACTGGGTTCGATTATGTGCCTTATAACCTTGCTTAGTATCCTCGTCTCATGGGCAGATTATCGTATCTCAATTTTACTCGTCTAGACATCACATATACTGTCTAACAACTCAATCAGTTTGTTGGGGATCCCTGCAAGCCTCATTAGGAGGCTGCCATCCATCTCCTCAAATATCTAAAAGGGTCTCTTTCCAAAGGCATATTTTTTTCCCGCAGCAAATTCTCTCTGCCTTGCAGTCTTTGTTCCGATGCCGACTAGGCATCTTGCTCTGATTCTCGTCGGTCCCTCACAAGCTATTGCATATAACTTGGTCATACTTTAATCTCTTGGAAGACCAAGAAGCAAAATACAGTGGACCGTTCTTCGGTAGAAGTGCAATATCGTAGCATGGCGACCACCGCATGTGAACTCCAATGGTGTGCTTCCCTCCTCCGAGATTTTGATGTTTTCATTCACCTCCCTGTTCTTATGTGGTGCGACAACCAGACAGCCTTACATATTACTCATAATCCAATGTTTCATGAACATACGAAACACATGGAAATTGATTGCCATATTATGCAGAAACGATATAAGTCTGGGTTACTTCTTCCGCATCACACCTCTTCTTCTTCTCAGCCTGCTAATGTCGTCACGAAATCACTCTCTGCTCCCCTTTTTTCGGCCCAGTTTGGTTCAGTTAATAACAGGTAAGGTGGTGCTAATAGCTGATTATAAATTACTGTTTGGTAAAGTAGCTGTTAGTTAATAGAAGGTAAATATAGCTATATAGACATGATAGAGTGATATAAGAACAATGCACATATATAATGGTGCACGTGATAGCTAATGCTAGTAGCAGATAGTTGCTTGTTGTTTTTGCACTAAGTGGTAGAAATTGACAAGAAAATAAGCAAAGCCAAAATTCCACTCAAAATCATGCAAATACACAAACAAAGATCCAAGTGGGATTCTAGAATTTTGTTAGAGAAAAATAACGTAAGACCACACTTGACATAGGTCAAAAGAATATTTCTTTCCCATCTATAACCCTATACTTTGTTCACCTCTCTTTGCTCACTGGTCTCGCCTCTATATTTTCATCGTGACCAAATTATTAATAAAACCAGTTATTAATAAAAACTCTAATCCCATCTCTAACAATTTTTTTTTAAAATAATCATAGATCAATTATTATTATTATTATTATTATTATTATTATTATTATTATTATTATTATGTCACAACAGGCCATTAATCATATAGTTTATTAAATATATAATTTATAAAAAATAAAATTAATTGTGTAATATTTAAGTTTTTCATCTTCGTGTTTTTATTTATTTTTATTTCTTTGTCAATATATTTATAAATCATGTCATAAAAATTTCATTTTGAAGTAGAGTTTATTTTCAGTTACATTTTATCATATTAAATAACTAAAATTAAATTTAAAAATTAATATAAAATTAAAAATAATTTTGGAATTCTATACTATACAAAATAAATTAAACAAAATTTTATTTACAATACTTATATGTATATAAATAATTAAGGATAAAATTTTAATTTAAAAAAGATAAACTTAACTAATAAAATTATGGAATAAAAATATGATCTCAAAATTATAAAATAATTAGGTAACATAAATAGTTTATAAAAATAAAAGTTTGTTAGAGGATTTAAAATTCTTTAAATATATATGGCGCCCCCTCCTCTTCTATCCTTTGAAACCCTAATTTTTTTCATTCTTTCTTTTCATCCATGTTAGAGAGGAGGTGTGACGCCCAACCTAAGACCCTATGGTCGCGAGGGTGTCTTTTTATTATTATTATTATTATTATTCTTTCTTTTTTACTATAAACTTGTTCATCCATATACTGTTAAACATTTAACTTGAAATATATTCTATAGCAACGGATTACAAAATATATTCAAACTCCATAAATGGGAGTGTTCAACATATACAAACTTTACATTGTTTATAAAAACAAAGACATATACAAAATAGACCAAAAGGTCCTCGCGGTACTTAGCGCTATAAGACCTTGATCGGCCGATGGATCGGTTCCGGCTTCTATTTCCTTCTGCACTCCACACGGATGAAACACCCGTGCTGCTTTATGATTAGTGGAAATAATACTCATGGATCTACCCCCAACAAGGATCATCACACTTTGACACATGCATATACTATCTAACATATCATATACTTATACACATGTTATACATATATACTTCATACATATCATTACATGTTTATACATATCTCATACATTTATCATATCATGTTTATTTCTTATCATCATGCTCATATATTATTTGTGTCATTTTACACTTTTGTTTTATTCTTGTCATGTTGTATTTGTCAATACATAGCAAGATTTGCTTCTCATATCATTTCATATCATGTCATCATTTATCATATTCAATCTATTTGCATATTCTTTTTCATTTGTTTTTATGTTTCATGCTCGCATATAATACCTTAGAAGTGGATACTTTTGAAACTATAAGGACATGAAGGCATTTCAGAAGAGACAATGAACTATAAGGGTCCAAGGCCCCCGTTATCATCAGACGAGACAATGACCCTATAAGGACCCAAAGGTGTCAGAATGACCCCAACTGGGGCCAACTAACTCGCATGTTGCGCACTTTATCCCCATTAGCATGCCCATCAATCCCCTACCATGTTCTAAGTGTATTAAATCCATTTTTGCCATTTTTCAATACATATCTCATATCCTCAAATGACTATTGTTATCTTGTAATCATATGCGATATTTACGATCATTTACTCTTATCTTTGCATTTTCATGTATTTCCGTATACTATCAAATATTTCTTACAAACAAAACTCCCTTTTAGACAAATTTTCAAGGTCCAATGAGGTCCAACTTTAAAGACACCTATTTCAAGGAGATTTTTTATCCTAGAAGTCTAAATTACCTAGAATTTTGAATCACTCAATTTGGATGAGTGATGGCCAAGTTATGGCCTAAACAACTAGGACCACTCTAATGTCAAAACAGAACTAGCTATGTCATGCAACCTAGCTCCCCTTTGACGAATTTCTGGGTGCAATGGGGTCCAAATTTGCATACACCTATTTCAAGGAGATTTGTTCTCCTAGAAGTCTAGTTTACTCGGAATTTTGAATCACTCAATTTGGATGAGTGATGGCCAAGTTATGGCCAAAACCATGGGTTTTAAAAAAAAAAGGACAACATCTCCCCAAAAACCCATCATTTTCTCAATACAATTTTTTCCTCAATCGAGGGCCACAACCAAACCAAACAACCATATAACAACTTAGAGCAACCTTTAAAACTGAACTAAACCAATCAACTTCATTGTTGGAGGTAGGAGAATTCTAACCAAATAGGAAAAAACTCTAAACCTAAACACACAATTCCATCAAATATCCATACCAACTCTTACATAGACAATGATTCAAACTAGTATCCATACCTTAAAGGCTTCTCCTTCTTCTTTCTTCTTCTTCTTCTTCTTTCTTTCTTTCTCTTCCTCTTCCTCTTTCTTCTTTCTTCTTCTTTATCCTCTTCTCTCTCTCTCAAACTCGACCTAGCTCAAATGGGACAATTGCCCAAATCAAGCAAGACCAAATGGTCAGATCCACTTTACATGGCTAAGGCTGCTCGGGCAAATGGCTTTTGTGATTTATTACCCTTTTGCATTTAAGTCCTCCTATTCCTTTCTCATTTACACATTCTTTCACATACTCTAATCAAGCATATAGTCTTATGATCTTAAGGACATTTTGGGTCCTTAGTCGTAATTTACTAATTTACTAATTTACCCTTGACCCTTAGATAAATTCTGGGTTTTGCTTATTTTATTTTTAACATTATTATTCCCGAAAACTTTAACTTTTAACTTGTATTACACCCTCAACATGGTATAATTTGGGGTGTTACAGGAGGGGTGGTGTTTTGGCCTTCCTTGGCCTAAAATCACCTCTCCCATTGTTTCATCTAGGTTTTCTCCCTCAATAAAGTGGTTTCTTCCACCTGATCTAAGTTTTTCATTTTATTTTCCTTTGTTTTCTTATGTTTTTGTCGCCGACTTGTTGCGGCGTGTGGTTGCTCGTTGGTTTTTGTGTGGGCGATTCAGACGACAGCGGTGCTTCGATCAAACAAAGAAGTCACTTCAAATCCCTATTCGTCGTTATGCTTCATCAAACCTGGAATCTTATCTATTCTAGACATATTAGAATTATCTCTTGTGTAGACCTTGAGCCGTTTCTTCTTGCTATTAACTTAGATGTTGTGTCATTCTCTAATATTATATCCAAGTGATTTACTATTTACCAAATAGATAATACTCACTATGAAAACTAATATTTTTAAAAATAAAATATTATCTCAAAATTAAAAAGTCATAGATTGTTATTGAAAAACAATTTTGATCATTCAAAAAATTCAAAATTAGATATAAATAGGAAATCTAGCCTAAATGATTTATGTTCGAAGCAACATAATATTAGATCAGATGAAACAATGTTTTCAAGCTAAAAACAAAATAAAAATATGTTTGCATGAATTTTAAAATTATAAATTAAGGGAAAATTTTATATGTGTAATAGGAAAAAAGTAAACCAATTGGATTCTCCCTAACAACCAAAATCTTCACATATTCTTTTTTTTTTTCTCACAAATCTTTTTCTACATAACCAATATCTTAAAAGATTTACTTAAATAAGGGGAAAATGATAAAAGTGTAAAATATAGTATTTTTATAGGAGCTTTCAGAAAAAGCCACAATTTATAGCTTTTTCCCATCATGAGTTGCTTAACATCTGTGACACCCCAAATCCCGGGGGTCCTGTTGACAACCCATCAACCTGCAAAAACCTGTGGATATCGGGTGTCCCAATATCACACTCATTTGTCTCAATATATTGAGACCTATTCCTACATATTTAATTCACAAATATACAAAAATATATGATAGACTATTTAATCAACAGTCCATTTACAGTCCTTTTATACAACAAAAAGGTATACATGAACTATGGTCCTGACTCATCCCATATGAAGTCAAATCAGTCCCATCTTAACTGCACTTAAAGGTCCCACGACGGGGTGAGCAAGCTCCGCAGTGATAATCTCCTACAAGGGTTACTCCCCACCTAAAATCCACATGCAATGACATACGTAAACATCAATCACATTTCATACAATTTATGCAACACTATATGAAATGTTCCGTGTCATGCATGAGATGTGACCCCTCATGCTCACAACCGGAGTCCCAACCGACTCCCCCACACCTGAAATGTCAAGTGTGGAAACCAACCATTGGTATTTAACCCAATGACTTAAACCATTGGACAACCCTCCAATTTTAATTTATCAAATCATGATTTTCTTTCTCAGGCCACTGAACTTTTAAAGTTTCACCGCTAGACGCCGCACGACTTTCCAACATTTTCTGCGCTAACTTACACGCCCTCGGAATCATGTCTAACCGCGGAATAACATTTGGGTCTTTCACCGAGGATTCACCCTAATCCTGCTTCGCCCCAAAACATGTAATTTATCGTCTTGATCAATTTTACACTTCTGTGAGTCTTAACCTTTGGACTTGGTCCCATTTTCTTCCGAAATTCACCGACCCATCGTAAGACCAACACCTGAATGCCTCTCCATCACCTTGCACCCACAACTGCCCGATGCGATGTGACTGCATAGAAATGCATGATGCCAATGCATTTCCTTCATGTTACATGTATATATGAGTGCTACATGAAACATTAATACACCATGGATAATTATAATTTTTACATATAATTAACATCCATGCAATCCATGTTAATACATCAACAAGCAAATATCAACATGATATTTTCACACATAGCATGTTTTTTTTTTTTTTTACAACAATAACACACCAAATGACCCAAATCTTTGACCCATATAAAATAGTAAGCACCTCTTATCCTCACCTGCTCATCACCGAATTATTGTGATACTAAAAATACAACACAAAAACTCGAAACATCAGTCTCGAATCAAAACCAAAACTCCAAACTTAGTCCCCAACCGCTGAAAAACAAGCCCCGAATTTAGCTCCGGGACTCGGTCTTCGAACAGCACGCCTCGAAAATTCAGCCATGAATGTCCAAAGCGCCCGAAATTCAACCTCGAATTGTCCTGCGAACACCCTAAAATTCCTAAAATTCCTGGCCACTACGCTCCAAAAAATTGAGGGACTCCGAATTACGCCTTTCAAGACCTCTCTAAGCCCATCCCAAGTCATTAATGGCCTTTAGGTTGGGTAAAATAAACACAATAGGGAAAATTTCCTACCCGTGGAGTTTGACGTACGTAACACCCGAAAATCTCGACTTTAAAAGAGGTGTGCTGTACTTCGGCCAAAACCCGAAATTTTCTGTGATTCTGGATGACGAAACTGACTTCACCATCGACCGCCTCGAACCCAAACTATCGGGTATATAGTCGATGTAATTAGTGAAATATTGATGGCAGCCATCGCGGCCCATTTTACTCATTTAATTGTATATGGACCCCAAGGTGTTTGTTAACGTGGACAACACTGCAGCTCCCCGTAATGTGCCGGCATCGCCCAAATTCATGAGCCATGTCAGTTACCCGACATCCATGAGTATTCCGTTGCGCCGACTTGCCAATAACCCAGACACCCCTAAGCATGCGGTCACAAATGAGAGACGTGTTCTCCCAGTTTATAAATACCTAGAGCTAGTGTCAATGAAGTTAGGTATACATTTACTAGGACTTGACAAGACTGTTAGATCACTTATTCTTTGTACACTTTGATGATTGATGTGCAAAGAACAAAAGCTCGTATGTATCAGGTGTAATCTGGTGCCTGTGAATAGCCAATATGGTGGAAAATTGTGTATTGAATAGGCCTTTCAAGGTTTGGCCAGTTGTGTAAACTGAAAATTAATAAAATAAAATAAATTTTAAGGAATTTCATATTTTGTTCCCGCATCGAAAATGAGAAGTACTGTGGTTTTCAAAGAGCTTGAATAAGAAGAAAAATGATGCAAAAATGTTCCGCCGTATATACCGGATGGCACGCCCATTCAGTCACTTATACACGGATTGTATCGGACAGCATCGCTGTCACAAACAAGAAGCCACGATACAACAAAGCCACGCCCACAACACGGCAGGTGGTGCGGCCAACATACGGGTGCCATGACATCGCGCCGCTCATGGCGTGGCAAAGAATGCATACAAGGCGCGCACGGCCCGGGCTGGGGAGTCACGATACAAACGAGCCATCGCGGGCCGAGGCAACCGCTTCGGTCACGATACGCAGCCTGGGTCGCGACACGGCGCCCCGCGTCTCCACATTACGCAGCTACGCGACATGCACCCAAGTAGCGCTTAGGCTAGGTCACGACACAATATTTCAGATTCGACCGAGGGGCGCGACACTAAGATCGGGCTAAGCAAAGTCTAACGATACACTCCAAGCGTATACTGACACGATCGGGCATGCGCCATGACATCGATCTGCCAAAGTCACACACTCCGCCCAAGCCTATTTACACCAAAGCCGCCCGAGACACCTGGCCATAGCTGCACACGCAGTAGTGTGCACATGTCGGGCCAAGGGGTGGGCGACCGCGGCACTCGACTAAGTTTTGACTCAGCCAGACCGCTCGAGTCACCGTTTGGGATACTATTCCACTGATCGCTCATGAACACTGCTCATGCAGCATTGTTCATGAGGTTTTCAAAAAATAATAATAATAAAATGAAATAAAAAAAATAAAAAATAATTTTTTTTTTGTTAAATATGAACTTATTGTCTTGCATTACCTATGAATGCATGGACATTGTGTATGAAATGTTTTTAGTATGTAAATAGTGTCTCGAGTCAGATATTTTATACCTTGAGATACTGCATTGAAACTTAACTCATTTATTTGACATGCGTAGATGGCTAGTCGCGTGAGAGGACGTAGGGGTCGCCCACGGGGTACCGGGGTCAAGCACCACTCAGTATTCACCGGGCAGCCTTTGTCGAAGCCGGGATTACTGATGTCGCTGCAATGTGCTAAAGTGCAAACAGCAGCCAGGAGGTCCCGAGTAACCTCCGTGAGGCTTGGGGGCACATCATCCTTCGACATTCACAGGGGGAGGAGATCCGATGGTGGCAGACCATTGGTTCATGCAGATTAAGAAAGTGTTGCAAAGCATGGAGATCGCCTCGATACAACCGTAACTCCATCAGCCGCATTCCAACCAGAGGCGAGGCCCAAGTATGGTGGAATTTGGCCAAGACCTCAGAGATCTAGAGGCAAATGGCATGGAAAGAGTTCCGTGAGTCGCTCACAAGTGTTTTCCAAACACCGCTTCGGTCACGCTCAAGGTTCGGGAGTTCCTAGAGCCGGCTGTGGGACTTATGACAATGATGGAGTATGTGGCTAGATTCACAGAGCTAGCCCGGCTTTGGCCGATGACTACGTGGCCACTGACACCCGCCAAGGTCGTGAGATCTCGAGAACGACTAAAGTCATTCATTCGAGGCGTGATTGTAGACTTCGCCTACAGACATGGACTCCATGGTCGGGAAATCCCCCTAAACATGTAGAGAGAGATCGAGATGATCGGAGCACCCTGGGACAGCGAGTGTTAGTATAGTAAGAGGAAGGAGAGTCACTTCTAGCCAGGGAGCAGCGTAAGGTCGGGGGCCTCACCGAGGTTCTACAGAGCACGCCATCCGGGCTGGCCAAGGACAATCGGGGGAGGCCAGCAATCTACTGGGCAAATGGTGTGCTACCATCGCGCAGCCTGACATAAGGAGGAGTGGGATTGCCTCAGAGACAAGGATCCCGTGGTTTTGGGGATTGGGCCGCAGCCCCACTAAGAAGAGGATGCAGAGATACAAGATATTCCTCCACCCGATATAGGCCGTAGGAGCCGCTGGCCCGTGGAGGCCGCAAGGCACCTCCCATTACACGTGCGTGCCAGGAAAGGCCGACTATGGCCGAGGCAGTAGGACAAGGCCCACAAAGTGTGGGACATCGTGGGTTCATGGTTCACGCCATCACACCATCTACCAGTCAACAGACACCCGCCATACAGTAGGCAGCTTGTTATCTCGCCTAAGGGCAAGAGTGTTATTTGATTATGGTGCTTCGTGATTCATTTATCGCAAAGATCGTCATTGTGTGATAGATCTGGGCTTAGGAGGTCGAGGCCCTCGAGGAGCCCTCAGATGTGAGTTCTCCCCTGTGGATTAAAAATGAGGATAGGATGATATGTCGCGGGTTGGGCAGTTGCATCTCGTGGATTCTATCACGCTGGACCTCGAGGGTCATGGACATGTTAGAGTTCGACACATCTGGGATGGATTATCGACAAATTTACGTAGTCACATCGACAGAGTTTAAGAGGGTTACCGCCTACACGCAGGATGGTGTGTGTTTTATTTCAAGGGGACAAGCATGATATTTCTCGCTCTGCATAGCCGCACGAGTCCAAAATGTATATAATCATGTTGGCTAGCAAGCCTTACCTTGGAGGACGAGGTGAGATCGGACTTAAATCTACCTTGAGTAGTCTGTGAGTATGAGGATGCCTTTTCGTGACGAAGCACGGATTGCCTCCGCAGAGGGTCAGTAGACTTCTGTGATCGAAGTTACACCCCGGTACTTCACCCATCTCTATGACTCAAAGATAGGATGGCACCGCTTGTTGCAAGAACCCTGAGTCCAACCACAGAGCTACCGGACAAGGTTCATTAGACCGAGCACTTCACCATGGGAAGCTCGTTCTGCTTCAGGAAAAGGACAAAGACCCTTCGACCGTGCATTGATTACGTGCAAATGAATTGTGGTTACGATCAAGAATCGATATTCATCACGAGGATCGATGTGATTTGTTTGATCAATGAGAGGAGCGCGAAGTCTACTCCAAAATAGACCTTCGTGACCGGTTACCATCAACCGAGGGTTAGGGAGACATATCCCTAAGACAACGCTTAAGACGCTGCTATGGGCACTTTCTACGATGATGTTCCTTTATTGACGATCGCGCCAAAGAACATTCATGGACCTCATGCATAGGCTAACCCTTTCTAGATCAGTTTGTCGTAGTCTTCGTGGATGACATTTTGATCTACTCCCAGTCAGAGTGAGATCATGAGTATCACTTGAGGATTGTTTTGCGCCTTGCCGAGATACCATCGCTGTGTACACTAAGTCTCGCAGGGCGCAGTTTTGGCTTACTCGAGGTGAGATTTCTTTGGGACAAGCAGGCGCCGCATCGCATGCCGGCTGGACCCAGAGAAGGTCGAGGCCATGATGAGTTAGAGAGGCCGGTCGCCTTCGAGGATACGTAGTTTCAGGGATCGCTGTGTGTACTACAGAGATTCATAGAGGATATCTCCTTATTAGTAGCACCTATGACAAGATCAATCTCGTGGCGAGGTCAAGTTTGATTGGACGAATCCATGCTGGGAGGCATTCCAGAGTTGAAGAGTGAGGCTTACTATCGCTTCCTATCTTGATAGTCCTGCATCAGACAGGGTACACAAAGGTATCAGATGCCTCGAGGGTCGGGATCGACGTGTTTTGGATGTACCCGTAAGGGTAGTAGCTTATGGTTCCTGCTAGTCAAGAATCATGAAGTGCACTACCCTGTAATAATACCCACATGGAGTCATGGGTCATAGTCTTCGCCTTGATTTGGCGCCACTATTTATATGGCTTAACACCTGTGTGTACTGCATCTCATAAAAGTCTAAAGTATATTTTCACGCAGCGGAACCTCAATATGAGGCAACGCATATGGATGGAGTTCCTAGAGGATTATGATTTCACTTTGCATTACCATCCTGGTAAGGCATATGTGGTGGCTGATGCACATAGTCGGAAGTCACGGGGAGCATTGGCTAGTATAGCTTCTTGGGAGTGGCTGATGCTCGAGACCGCGGGGACGCCATGATCGTGAGTGTGCTCGTGGCACGTTAGGGAGTTTAGTAGCCATTAATCGCCTCATTATAGAGTGATCGAAGTCCCAAGGACAGATTTGCAGATAGTGTCCATCATGGACCTACACAGTACAGTGTGACGAGGGTCGGACCGCCCACGATGGTAGTCTTCGCGATAGCGACGTATGGTACCCTAGCCGATCGATCGAGAGAGGGAGATTCTCAGGAGTTTCACCGCTTCTCGATTTGCCGCGGCATCTAGGTAGCACGAAGACGTACCGTGATTCACGCCGCATACTAGAGTAGAAACAGATGAGACACGTAGACTTTATTCGACGGCCCTCACATGTCAAGAGTTAAGGCCGAAAGCAATCGTAGCCGCCAGGCTACTTCACCCATCGAGGTGGACGAAAGTAAGTGGGAGCACGTCACAAATGGATTTTGTGACCCACTTTCCACGACACCAGTTGACATGATACGGCAAGGAGGCCGGACCGGCTCATGAAGTCGACACATTTTCTAGCCGTACGAATGACCTTCACATCGAGAGATTCGCCACAGACATTCGAGAGATAGTCCCGCCACATGGAGTGTACCAAGATCCATAGTGCCTGATAGAGACCGAGGTTTCATGTAAATGCACTTTTGAGGAGTTTCCAAAAGGCTATGGGCACACTACCACCATGAGTACGCCTTTCCACCCATACCCGATGGTCGGCCGAGAGGACTATACAGTGTTAGAGGGACATACGAAGCACAAGGCCCTGGATCATAAGTGGCATTGAAGAGCACTTATCCTTAGTGGAATTTACCTACAACAACAAATATCAAATAGTATACGCATGGCACCATATGAGGTAATGTAATGAGGCCAGCGTAAATCACCGATATGTTGACCGAGGTAGGAGAGCTCCACCACCGGTCCCGATTCGATTAGAGACACCTCTAAGAAGGTGAGCTTGATACTACACGCTCTCTCACTAGCCGTAGTCACAGGCAAGAGATATGGCTTGATGTACGACGCCGACCCCTTAGAGTTCAGGCTGGAGATCATGTCTTCAAGGTGATGCCTAAGAGAGGAGTGGTCGTTCGATGTTTGGTGGAAGCCATCGGCAGAGGTTCATCGGGCCCTTCGAGATACCTCGAGAGGGTAGGCACAAAGCTGCACCGATCATGCTTACCGCCCAAAGATGTCAAACCACGAGGTATTTCACGCCCCATGCTCCGAGGTTCCGCATCCGTACCTCATGTAGTAGATCGGGGGAGAGATTGCTGCTACCACGACGGAACCTTCGGCGAGGAAACTAGTGTGCATTATGGATAGCCGGGATCAGGTTTTGTGATGCAAGACCGTGAGGCTAGTGAGGGTGCTATGGCAGCACCGTGGAGTGGAGGAGTCAACGTGGGAGCGCGAGGACATGATGCGGGCCATCTATCCCTTCTTGTTTAGGAATGAAGGTACGTGTTTATCACATAATGGCTGGGGCTTCATACGCATGGTATAAATGCACGTTGCATATGCATGTGATCTGCTAGATCGCACAAAATTTCGTGACTTAAATTTCTTTAAGGAGGGGAGAATGTAAACCCGAAAATTCGAATTTTCAAAAACGGTAAAATACACTTGGCCAAAAACCGAATTTTTCTAGATCTCGATGATGAAACTGACCACCGGCTTGAATCGCTCCCGCGAATCTACTTAACACGCCGACCCTTCACCCAGACAAAGAATTTCACATTTTTCGAGGCACTGTGTGCCCAAGGCAAGTGAAAACTTTCCGCCGCGAAAACACGCCGACGCGACAAAGTCACTCACTACATGTACCCATGACACATGTTGCATGATTAGTGAGATGATGGAGATGAATGACTTAGATTAAGCCACATATTAAAAATCAAGAAGACTTAAGCACATGGATGGAATTAGTGAAAAGTTAAATGAGTATAAGACAAAATAGGAGAATAGTTTTCTCCTCCATTGGAACACAAAAATCGGCAATGAGGGCTGGATCCATATTTTAGAGAGAGAGAGTGTGACTTCTCTTTAGATTTCCAGCTGTTCAGATCGTCGATTCTAGACGGAGCAAGAAGCAAAGTCGATCTACATGGCGAGGGCTACGCGTGGACACCGATTTGGTGGAGTTCCGACAACTCCAAGAGGTAGGATCTTTCCTACTCTGTGTTGTTCCTTTGACTAAGAGCCATGTGTAATACATAGATATGTCAGGCTTGATTTAGTCGTAGTTTCGATCTCAAAATCATTGAACCGAGTGGAGAAAATCCTTATAGAGTTGCCGTGAACAAAGGCCAACCTCGAGGGTTTCATCGTTCAATGAATACTAGTGATTTTGCAAGGGTGATTCAAATCGACCGCTGATGGTTATTAGCCCATGTGAGCTAATTTTTCGTCTTATTGATCAGGAATTTGAATAACATGATTGTGTGGGATTAATTGTGTTAATATACATGTTAAATATATTAGCATAAAATTATTTGGAATTCCAAGATATCGCATTTCCATACGCACCGGGCAACCTAGAATATTGTGTGAGGCATGACATGAAAGAAAACAAAAACGAATGTTTTTGAAAGAAATTTCATGGAAGATTTTCCGAGAATCAGGTTGGGAGATTGTCCAACAATTCACGTTGGAGGGACCCATGAATTGTTTCGGAGGGTTATCCAATAGATTAGCCTCGGAGGGTTGTCCAATAAATTTTACCGAAATTTGTTAGTAAGTTTTCGAGAACAAAAGCTTTTGTTTTGAAAAACTGTATTTTTACTTGCATTTGGGCAGTATAAGGGAGCTCTGGTGAGGACTCAAGACATGGATCAAGTATTATAGACATTCAGCAGATCATGTATTCGCTTGAATGTGATTGTTTGCCACACATATGCACTGGGGTTAGTAACCCATGTGAAATTATCACTATCAAGCCATTTCACCCCGTCGGCGATCATCATTTCAATGCATAGACGCCAGACGATGATGACGCTCACTAGCGTCATAAGAAAGCCGACATGTGGCTTTGGCATTTTCATTTTGTATAACATGTATTATAATTGTAAATTTTAATATATGTTTGAAGTAAGAGTAATGTAATAACTCTTGAACTATGTTATATAGTTGATATGTATTTAGTGAGTATTCCCACGTGGCCATTTTTACTCATTTTAATTGTATACTTTAATTCCTGTGGTCGCGTGCCAATTGTCGGGACAGTTGTGTACCTTAGGTAAAGCTCCCGTACAAAGGGAGACTCGTCCGATTTTCGTGGAGCTGTGCCTGCCACCCGACATCCACGAGTATCCCAGAAGCTGGATCTAAGCTGTCAACTTAGACCCTCGAGATTGGGCCGAGACGCAACTCCAAGCATTTTTAAGGCCCACACGTACTCGTCACATAGAAGATCAATCTTTGCCTTCTTTACTCCCACCTAAATTCTACAATCCGATTTTCGAGATCTGAGAAAGAAACGAATAGAAGAAAAAATAAAAATAAAAATCTCTCACCTCACGCACCTTCTGTCCGTCTTCTCCTTCCATTTGACTTTTTATCCTTTTGTTTGTAAATTATTATTATTATTATTATTATTATTATTATTATTATTATTATTTTGGATACATGGTTCATATTACTTTATTCGGGTCCATTTCTGTCCCGAAATAATTTATTTATTTTCAGTTCACTTAACTCAAGTCATTTCCTAACTTCCGAGATTTTCGTAAAAAATCTCATCCTCGAAGTCGACGCTCTCACCTAAAATCGTAAAATATTATTCCGCTCGTCTCGACCACGAAATTTTCTCGGGTCACTAGATTTCACGAGACAAATTCAACGGCGCAACCGCTAAGGGCCACATCCGGGAGACCGAGAATTTCCTGCCAACCGAATTACCGTTTACCCTTTTCAAAAAAATTGAATTTTTCTCGTTTTACATTCTTCCTCCTAACAAAATCCTGCCCCCCGAATTCACACATACGCATCACCACATGCATATGCTAACTTATATACAATCCCAAGACTGCGGTCGGGTATGATAATCCGCCTGTCATGCCACCTCCTCCCCACCGACAACCCGACGCCGCCAATTCATCCATTTAAACGGGTGGTGTCTGGCTGGCACTTTGTGGACGACCTCTACGTCACCGTCCTTGACTTGCCATCTACACACGTCAAATGACAATAAACTTTATTTAATCCCATTTCAATCTAACTAGTAATGCACATGCCAATTACTAATAGACTTAACAACCTTGAACTGACCCGTTCATCACCTAAGTGGTGCTAATTGCCAACCACTCCTTTTATTTATTTCAATAAAATTCAAAACTTTCATGTTCATTTATTTTTCCGAACCCCTAAGGTTATGGTTCCTAACCTTAGCATTTCACCCTTTTCCTATATACATTAAACCATGTATATAATTTTCCTGCGTAATAACCGCGCAATCACATTTCCCATATACAACATACCATGTATATGTCTTTCCGCGCAATTTGTAACACACAATCACGTAATCACAACATGGAACACACATTCAAACACAACATGAAACACACCATGCATGATTAGTCTAAACCCGTCTCATGAACTCCTAGGTATTAGTGTACCTAAACTCCGATACCAAGCTATGACGCTGGTATCAATTTCACCCCAATAGCCATGGCCTAAGCCCATGTCCCTCAAGCCCTAAGTAGTCGTGTACCTATGCTTTGATACCAAGTCGTAAGCCGGTATCGTACATCAAGCACCAGTGTAATCATAACCGTGCATTGTAGCACTCCGCAATTTTATATTCTAGCCCATGCCCAACACGCCACAGTAACGTATTGCTCTTAGCTCGATACCATATCGTGAAGTCGGCATCGTGGACCATACTTACGTGACGTAGCATGGTATCAAGACCATACTTATGGACACACACCGAGCTCCCAAGGAAATCGTTTACCTTAGCTCTAATACCATGCTATGACACCCCTATCCAGGGGGTCCCGTTGACAACCCTCGTCAACCCGCGGAAACCTGCGGATATCGGGTGCTCTGATATCACACTCACATGTCTCATATATTGAGACCCATTTCTGTATAATTTCCTTACAAATAACCCACCGTTGTTACGCGTAATATCCAATCCGATTGAACATAAATGCAAATGAATTTAAAATTTTATCCCTTAACCCACCAAGGATCACATGAGTTTCATAAAACCGAAGGAAGGGTAACAAACATACCTCTTGTAGATCGATTTCAATGTAAGCCTTCAAAGTTCGTGATCTTGTTTATTCGATCTTCAAAGGTGTCGCTTTCGAAAGTGACCACCTCTCTACAAGTATCCACACGAACAAATAATGAACGATCTTGTTGAATGCTAGTTCGAGGTTCGATGTACCAGCGAGAGTGAGTGCTACATTTTGGTTGTTCTTAGAGTAAAGGCAGCCACTACAAAAAAAATATATGTCTCACATATATATATATCTATATAAATTACGCTAGGGTTTTTTTTTTTTTTCAAAAGCAATTTTATTATTATTTTTTTTTAAAGAGTTTTAAATATTTTCTTATAAAATTTACAAAGAGTTTGATGTCTGACTCTTACACACTTTTACATACAAAATATATATTAAAAATTAGATTGTTCTAATATATTTTAAAAATGCTTCTCAAGGTACAACCCGGCCTTCTTAGTACTCACGGCCTCGAAGGAGCAGCCGTCTTCTGGCTGCTGAAAGGGGTCACTTGTTTGGGTGAGCAAAGCTCAGTAGTGATAATCTCCTACAAGGGTGGTTACTCCCCACCTAAAATGCACATGCATGACATACATAAACATCAATCACATTTCATACAATTTATGCAACACTATATGAAATGTTCACGTGTCATGCATGAGATGTGACCCCTCATGCTCTGGCTTAGAGTCCCCAGCAGGCTCCCCACACTGAAATGTCAAGAGGGTGGAAATCGGCCATTGGTATTTAACTTGATGACTCAAACCATTGGACAACCCTTCAATTTTAATTTATCAAATCATGATTTTCCTTTCTTTTGTGGGCCACAGATTTTCGGGTTTTCACCGCGGGGCGCGCATGCCTTTCCAACATTTCGCGAACTTATACTTTTGGAATCATGTCTAACCGTAGATAACATTTGGGTCTTTCACCACCAGGGGGGATCTACTGACTTGCTCGCGAAAACATGTAATTTATCATTTGATCAATTTACATACAGCGAGTCTTAACGCTTGGACTTTGTCCCATTTTAAACTCACGACCCATTGACCGCACGGTGAATGCTCAATACCGCACCACGCCCGACTTCGATGCGTGTGACGTGCATATAAATGCATGATGCGATGCATTTTCCTTCATGTTACATGTATATATGAGTGCTACATGAAACATAATACACCATGGATAATTATAATTTTTACATATAATTAACATCAATGCAATCCATGTTAATACATCAATAAGCAAATATCAACATGATATTTTCACACATCATGTTTTTTTTTAAACGATAACCTTGAAATGGCGAATCTTGAATGTATAGAAAGCAGGGCACCTCTTGGTCCGCTTCCACGGTTCATCGCTGAATTATTGTGATAAAATGCGCGCAAAAACCACAGAAACATCTCAGGTCTTAGGATCAAAACCAAACCCGAACTTAGTCCAAAACTGCCCGAAAACAGTCATGAAATTTCAGCCATGGGTATGCGAGCAACGGTCACGAAATTGACCCGAGGGTTTGTCCAAAAACGATCCTTCAACGGCTTGTCAAATCATGATCGAAATTCCTAAAATTCCTAAAATTCCTACACTCAGTCTAAAAAATTAAGAACTGAAATTTACGGCCTTTAAAGGCCTCTAAGCCCATCCCAAGTCATTAAATGACCTTTAGGTTAAAAATCTTTGGCAGAAAGTCCCTTTGCGCACCGTGGAGTTGTGAAACTCCAAGATTTTAGTGTCCACACGTAGCTCGTGGTATATCAACTTTGCCTCTTGCTCCGACAAAATCCTACGGTTCGATTTTCATAGATATGAGAAAGAAACGAAGAGAAGATAAAATAAAAATAAAAATCTCTCACCTTACGCACCTTTTGTCCGTCTTCTCCTTCCATTTGACTTTTATCCTTTTTTTTATTATTATTATTTTGGATCACGTAGTTCGTATTACTTTGTCGGGTCCATTTACGTAGAATAATTTTATTTATTTTCGAGTTCACTTAACTTCAGTCATTCACAGCCCAGGAAGTTTTGGTAAAAATCTGGTTTTGAAAGTCATTAATGACTACCGTAGAAAATCGTAAAATATTCCGCTTGTCTCAGAATTCTACGAAACTTTTCTAGGTCACTAGATTTCGCGAGACGAATTCAACGGCGCAATCCGTTTCGTCATCCGAGAACTAGAGAATTTCCGGTTTTCAACCGAAATTACCGTTTTACCCTTTTCAAAAAAATTGAATTTTTCTCGGGTTTTACAACATCAATCAGCTATCGGTAGGTAGTGGAATTATCTTTGCAATCTGCTCTGAGAGCTTATTAGGGTAGATAATTTGCTCAGCTCACAAATGCTCCTCCTCGGCTTCGACTTAATAGAGCCTTCATCATTTTTTTTGCAAGCTAAGCATGGTTGACTCTCTTCAACCAGCTCTATCTTGAGGGGATGAAGATTATATGTTTGAGGAGTCTCACTTGTCTCTGCTCCACGTACGTGATCTGTAGGTATTATGTCTATAAATTGTGGATTTCTCACTTGATGAAGTTTTAATAATGTGAAATACAATTTTTCACTTTACCTTTACGTTGGGTTTCTAGACTTTAATATGTGTTTTTTTTTTTTTTTTTATACTCAACTTTGGAATAGTGAAGTTCTTCTCCCCTATCACGGTTTTCTCACCTATTTTGGGTCTCCACGTTAATATATGTTTCTTTCTTTTGTCTTTATTTTCTTGATGCATATTTTCGTTTTTTCCCTTTAGCACAAAGGATGGTAATAAATCACTTGTTCTTAATTAAGAAAAAAAATAATGGAGAATGATTTGGTTACTATTTTTTAAATTTGTTTTTGGTTACAAAAAAGCAAAAGTCTGTGAAAATAGGGAAAGCAATGTTTGATTCGAGTTTTTTAAAAAGCAGCCCCAAATTTTAGATAACAAAATGATTTGAAAATCTGGCAAATAATGTTGCTGTATTTTCAAAACACCTTTATCGATAACGAGTTTGAATCGTGAATGAACAACCCGAAGGGATAAATACTCAAGCCCAATCCACCAAGTTATATTTTCTTGGGGCACTTCAGTAGGTTCGTATATAAGACAAAAATTATAAGCTCAAAAAACGTAAATAGTATTAACTGCGTTTTGAAACCTCTTATCAATACTTGAGTTTAAGAATCGTAAATCAAACAGACCCAACGGGATAAATACTCAACTAATCCATATGTTATATTTTCTTGGAGACACGTCCAAGTAGGTTCATATATAAAGACAAAAATTATAACTTGATGGGAAGGGCCCGAAGAGGTTGGGCTTTCCTCAATGTAAATCCAAAATTCTCAGTCATGTCCATGTCTACTGGTTCCACACCATCTTGAATCTTCCAGTCAAAAGAGTGAAAAAGAGATGTCAACATCAAGTGTACCATCCTGTGCCCTAACACCAATCCAAGACATATCCTTTTTCCACCACCAAGGGTGTGTTTGGTACATTGGAATGGAAAATGGAATGAAGAATCTATTTCCATTCATGTTTCATTTGGAATGAAATAAATAATTTGATTTCATTCTTAGTGTTTGGATTAGTTAAAGAATCTTGCAAGGGAATGATTGTTTATTTACATTCTATTGTTTGGTAATACTAGGAATTAGAATGAAAAATATACAAATTGATAAGAATACCCTATCACATGATTTTAAGTAATTTTTATGTCATTTCTATAGTTTTTTACTAAATAATAATATTATACAAACAATATAATTTTAAAATAATCATAAAAATCATATAAACCTATATACAAATATTTAATCATTCATTTCATTAAAAACTAATGTGTATATATATAAATTAGTAAAAAAAATTCTTGGAAAGTATAAATTAAAAAAGTTTAAATTTCATTCCATATCTCTAAAATATATCCCCAATTTGTACGAAAAATATTTGTAAATGCATTTTTTTCAAAAAAAATTTTATACTTGTTTAGAATATTATAATTCTAATAAATTTGTGAAAATAATCTATTATACAGGTAAAATTTGATTTCTTATAAAACTGAGTAAATATATATATATATATATATATATATATATATATATATATATATATATATATATATATATATATATATATATATATATATATAGTCAGAAAAGCATATTATAATAAAATACAATCTTAATGAAACCAAGAAAAAGTAAAAGGTTAAGAACATGCAGTTTGGGAACTTGTTCAACATTTATAATATTTTATTGGACTTTTATCCATATTAAAAAAGTAAAAATAAATATACATAAAATTAGGGACAAAATAGTAATTTTGAGTTTTTATATGGTGTCAAGTTTTTATTATTTTGGAATTAATAGAAATAAAATAAATTTATTTATTTAATTTAGAATTAATAAAAATATAATTAATCATTTTAGACTTTTGAATGATTATCTATAAGTTTATGTTTCCTAAATTTTTTATTTTAATGAAATAAACGTGTTTTCAATTTATTTATTGGTGAATTATTTTGCAAGAATCAAAGCATCAAACTTGAGAGAAGTTAGAAATATGAGATATGAAAAGTAAAATCTGAAACTAAAATAGTAAATCGAAGTTATTTTATGTTATATCTTTAGAAGGGGAATCAAAATACCACATAGGTAGGGATGAATCAAAATCCTAGTTAAAAGTTGTGGCGCCCCAAATCCCGGAGGTCATTTTTGTACTCTTTTTTTTTTTTTTTTTTGGAACCGATTGTCCGTGAAACGGTGTTTGTGTACGGTGTGCGTGAAACAGTGACCCAAACGGAGTGCCTGATCAATTACATCGTGCGCCACCGATGTGTGATGCTAATCCCGAGTGTCTCGTTGACAATCGCGTCGACTGAACTCTTGTGTCTCATATTATGAGACTTAATACATGAGTAAAAATGGTCACTTGGGCCCATGTATCAATACTCATCAAAATTACATCAACTATATAACAATAGTTCAAGAGTTATTACATTACTCTTAACCAAATCTGTTTTGGAAATTTAAGTTCTAATACATGTTTTTACAAAATAAATACCAAAGCCACAATCCGGATTTCTTCTAAAACGCGGCCTCTAGTGAGCGTCGTCCTCCTTTACACTCCCTGTACCTAAAATAATGATCCCTCGACAAGGTGAGCAATGCCCAGTAGTGATAATTTCCTACATGGGCTACTCCACACCTAAGTGCACATGTCATGGCAAAACAAACACACTCAAGCAATTACATGATCCTACTTGAATGTCTACATGCCCAATCTCATGTCTCGAGTCCTCACTGACTCCCTCATACATGCCTAAGTCAAATGCGAGCAAAAATACAGTTTTCAAAACAAAAGGTTTTTGTTCTTGAAAACCTGTACGAATTTCGGTAAATATATTCGACACCACGAGGCGAATTACTAGATCATTTTCCGAGCAAGTCATGGGTACGCCTCGAGATGGCTTGTTGGGCCAGATTTCAAAGAGGCAATTCTTCGGAAAATCTTCCTTGAAATTCCTTTCACAACCATTTTCATTTTCTTTCATTTTTTTTTCATGTCATGCACTCACACCTATCGTTCTAAGGTGCCCCGGTGCATATGGAATGCTTTATGCCAATTCCAAACAATTAATGCTAATATATTTTACATGCATATATTAACATAATTAATTCACATAATTCATGTTATACAATTAACAATCAATAACACCAAAATTAGCTCACATGGGCTATTGACAATCCAAGCAATTCATTTTGAATCACCCAACTACACAAAAATCACACAACATATCACGTGAATAGTGAAACCCGAGGGCTCGTCACTGTTCACGGCCACACTAGGGATTTTTTTCACTCGATTCAAATATTTTGAGACCGAAAACACGGCCATCCAGGCCTCAACAAATTCCCATCCATTAAAATGGCTCTTAGCCAAAGAATAAAGCAAGTAGGAAAAGATCTCTACCTCTTGGAGTTGTCGAAACTCCACAAAACCGGTACCCACGCGTAGCCCTTGCCACGTGAATCCAACTTTTTGGCTTCTTGGTCAAGTGAGCGGCGATTAAGAAAGCAGGAAATCTAGAGAGAAGTCAACTCTTTCTCTCTCACAAAACCCAGGTTTGACCTAAACTCCCACGATTTGTTCTCCAAATTGGAGAAGATGAAGTTGCCTTTTGTCTTATTCATAAATATTTCATAATTCCATTTTGAGTCCTTTAGTTTTGATTTTGACACATGGCGATAAGCCATTCTTCTCCTGCTCTCATTTAATAAATGCAGCGTGTAATCGTATGGGTATATGTAGTAGGTGACTTTGTCACATCATATCTTTCTGGTTGTTATATGACACGACACCGGAGTGCCTCAGCTTGTGAAATTCCTATTGTTTTAGATTTGGCCGAGTCGTGGTAGATTTGAGGCGATTCCAACGGTGAAGTCCGTTTAGTCATCCGAGATCTAGAAAAATTCCGGAGTTTGAACGAAATTATTATTTTGCCATTTCTCAGAGAATTAGGATTTTCTCGGGGTTTTCTTCTCCCCACACAAATTAAAAATTTCGTCCGAAATTGTGCCTTTATCTGGCGTTCAATGAAATACGTATGCTTACTCTGTTTCGCTGGCGGTGTGCAAGCGAGACCTTCCCGAGGTCACGATCGCGACCATCCAATGGGTCGTCAACTAATCCATGTCATGAATGACATCCATATACCGAGAGCGCTAAACTCACCAACACCCAATGCAATTTGCCAATGGGTAACTAAATCTCGAGTCACTCCCGACTCCTATCACTTAACTCTAAGTCTACGTGATAACCATGACCGTGTGTCTTCTTTGGGCAACAGAACTTTCGGACATCTCCGCGGGTCTCTAACACCCTAATTCCAGGCTTTTAACCTGAGGGGATTAGCGGCCCCCTTCTTGCTTCGCCCAACACACATTAATTACTTCTCATTTCCTGATTTGAACCATGAGTCTTCATTGGACGTAGTCAGACAAACCCGACACGCTCGCCCAAGAGTGGTGAATGTCCATCTGGAGTGCACCAGCTTTGGGCTCGGCCTTGATGTCACGGGTGCACATGAAAGCAATGATGCCATGCTGTGACACCCCAAATCCCAAGGGTCCACCATGTGTAGAATCTCAGAGATCTCTAACTCACAATCCTGATCTATCAGGTCAACTCTCACCCTAGGTTCTATGAAAGAACATCCACACATGGCTTCTCCAAAAGCCTCAACCTCTAAACTGACCTATCATACAGATGCATTAATAAGCGGGGCTGCATCTCGGAAAACAAATGCCAAGTATAAGCATTACCGCATGTCGGCTGATGCGCATGCCGGCCTCTAGCCGCAATGGCATAGACATGCCCCTCGGTCCCCGAGAAGTCTGACCTCACGAGCTGCATTGCGACCTAAACCACACTGCGGCCCCTCTGGCCCATCTGTGCTGTCGAAGGTGCTTGTATAGCACCCTACGACTGAAACCGGTTCCTCTGACCCATACTAGGGTGTGGAGGAATGAACTATATCCTCTCCTGTCCTACAACTAACTGGGATTGTGTTGTCCCAAAATCCTGGGATCCCTGTCTCTAGGGGCAATCCCGTCTCATATGTCCAAGCTGTTGGCAGAAATAACATATCATATGTCCTGCTTGACTAAATGCCCTATCTTGGCCTTGGCCCTGATAACCTAGGCCTTGTTCCTGAAATCCTTACGAAGCATAAACATACGCCCCTCTTTCGAACTAGAAGAGGCGACTCTCCTCTTGCCACTAACACCCGCATCTCAAGTGCTTCGTGTATCCTCCATCTCTCTCTCTATGGTCATGGCAGTCCCAACCATAGAGTCCATGTCTTATAGGCGAAGTCCTACAATCCTGCCCTAAATGGACAATCTCAGTCCATTCTCAGCCTACGACCTTGGCCGAGGTCTATGTTTATAATCTTGACCTTAAGCGAGCTAACTCAGTGAACCTGGCCACATACTCAATCACCATCAGCTGCTTGGCTCACAAGGAGACTCCTGAGCCTTCGCATGTCTCGCAGTGGCCGGAAAATACTTGCTCATAAAAAGCTCATAGAACCAGGTAAGTCATTTCCCTCCCCCAAGTCCTAGAGGTCTTCTTTGATTCCACCGCGCAGGCCTCGCCTCTAGGTGGAATGGCTAGTCCTAATCTGGTCATATGGAGGCAATCTCTATAGCCTCAATACCTTCTCAACTTTGCATGAACCAATGAGTGCCATCGCCGAATCTCCTCTCCCTATGAATATCGGATGATGTGCCACTGAACCTCACGGAAATTTTCGGACCTCCACGGCTCTTTGCGCTGGCACATTGCAATGGCGGCGACCCCCTTGATCCTATAGCCTCAACAAAGGCTTCTTTGGTCAAATCTTGTGGTGTGGCTAGCACCTCGTGGAAGACCACTACCCTCTACGTCCTCGCCCTCGACTAGCCATCTACACATGTCAAATGGCAAGTTAAGTTTTTAATGCGGGTATACAGGGTGTAAACCGGCCCGAGACACTATTCACATACCGAAAAATTTTATACACTATGTTCATGCATTCATTGGTAATGTAAGACAATAAGTTCATATATTAAATCACATGCAACAAAAAAAATTTATTTTATTTTATTTTTATTTTGAAAACCTCGTGAGCGATGTTCATGACAGTGATCAACGGTGATGACGATTACTGGCGGTCAAAAGCCGTCCCAGTGCGGTGCACACACCCATGGCCCAGGTTGCGCACAAGCCTTGCGATCACTGCGCTCAGGCCTTGTGCGGTCGCGTCATAACTTCTGTTGGGTAGTACTCGTGAAAGCCCTCACCGGTCGTATCGTGGCGGGTGTCGCGTGCGTGCACCCGGCCGTGTCATGGAGGCGTAGGCGTGGTGTGCGACCCGCACCTCGGTAGTATCGCGGGCACCTCCACATCGTGTCGCGGCGCTCCGCCTTTCGTATTTGGGCACCGTGTCCTAGCGTGCGGGATTGCGTGTAGTGACCCTCCCCTGTCATGATACAAAGCGTATGTCAGCGAGGCGGAAGCCATGTCGCGTCTTGACTGGCCGTCTTCGCTGCTACTTAGATTAGCCATGACTCCGTGCTCAGCGGCCTTGCTTTCCAGCCATGTCGTAGCCCTAGCGCTGTGTCGTGACACCGGGCACGCCTCACATCACGATACACCCGTTTGTATCATGACACACCCCGAGCCAGGCCATGTGCGCCTTCGACTGCTTAGCGCTGGCCGATCGTGTCGTAGGGCCTCCCTAAGCCAGGTATCGTAGCGTCTCTTTACCGCGCCCGGCCCCGTCTCCCGCGCCCACATGCGTTTGCTAGCTTCGGCCGTGTAGCGCCCCACAGCCAGGCCATACTGTCCGCGATATAAAACATTGCTATCGTGGTGTGACTCAATGCAAATAGGCGATAGCCATTCATTTCCTTGAAATTTTATTTTTTTTTTCACTCATTTTTTGTCTTTTGTTCCACCTACTGGAAAACCACAAAAAATAAATAAATAAATAAATTATATATATATATATATATATATATATTATTTTAAATTTTTCATGTCTTGATGGAACCAAATAAATTTATTATAATTTATTTTATTTATTTTTCTGTTTTCACATACTTGTAAAACCTCAGAAAAAATTTCTTCAACACATTTTTTTTTTTCATTCCTTTAATTCTGGACGATTTGCCTAAAATTTCTCAAACCAACTTCAAACCTCAAACTTAGGGGTTTGTTTTTTCGACCCTAATGTTCAACACTTCCTCCTATGCTACTTACCAAGCATACAAATCACACATAATCACACAACAATTTACCAAATCACAAAGGATGCATGATCTAACCCGTTTCCCATCAAGTCCTAGGTAAACCGTATACCTAACTTCTACACCCACTATAACGAGATCCGCTTCTAGTGGCGAAATCTGTATTAACTCCACGATAACCTCCCATTCATATTCATTTCATTACGACAAGTTACCATGAAGCTAAATACATTAAAGCGCTGAAGCGTCTTTGGAAAGCGTGGGTTATAAAAATTTTCACTTTTCTATCAAAATCACACCTTTAGATTTAACTAAAATCCGGCAACCTTGTTGCCGCGGTGGTCAAGCGAAATACAAAAATCACTGTATATAAAACTTACCTCCGATATTTTCCAAAATCCTACAATCATAAAGTGAGACCTCTGGTCCTCATCAAAATATAAGATAAAATCAATCAACATAATTTCCTTCATAACTGTTTTCAAAACCATGCATGCATATTTTACAAGCGATATTTTACATATACAAAATGTCACATTTTAACTACTACTTTTATTTTACACCTTATCTTATATATAATCACAACCGGCGATCTAGGGCGGGATCTGAAGGTCTTTCGGCCGGCACACACTTTGAAAATTATTTAAAAACATGGCTTGTGGGCGAGCGGGCTCGGTGAGGTCATAAGTTAAATGTTGTTATCTGCTGTATGTACTCCCAATATGAAAATTTGTACATAAATGGTTGTAAAGCGTTTATGAGAAAAGCTGAGTTTTGCTACATAAACCATTTAAATTGTGCTGAAAACTATTTCTCACTATGAAAGCTGATACGAAAACTATTTAACTGTTTGATGTTTCGGTGGTGGTTTAATATCACGAAAGTGCTATACCAACCACTGTGGCCCATTTCTCAAATACCCTAGACGTGATACCACGGAACCTCGGAACCTGGCATCGGTAGTGAACCTCGGAACACTACCCGGCTAAGATGGTCAGAGTGAACATGGCAAGTCTCTAAACATAATGGAACCTCGGAACGAAATGCCGGAGTGATGGAACCTCGGAGACAACACCTCATCGCCATGTACTAAGTCAGCACGCTAACTATATACCCCGAATGTGCGGAGGCGACTCACTATATAAATATATGCTAGATCTAACCCCGATTGCCGACCGAGGCAATATAGTTAAATCATAATATCCCATAACCTTACCATACTGTCAAAATACATCGTAGGAAGGCGAGCGTCATCTAGGGGTTTTGCTAAACCAGGCCAAACTGTTTCTTAAATACTGAAATCAAACTTTTCTGCTGAGTATAACAAATGGGAGGTAAAAAAAAAGCTTTATAAATTTATATTTTCAAAGCACTTTACAAACTTGTAATTTAAACACTTTCGTTTTAGAAGGATTTTGAGTACTCACACCTTTTCTCGACTAATTTCTTTCAAATCTTGTCAAGCACTCTAGATTCGTCGGATGCTCAAAATGCGCCACCACACAATCCATACAAGAATCACGAAAATGCCCTCGGTTCAACGTTTTAACCATAAAGAGCATACACGGGGGCTTTCAAGTGACTATATCGAACGAACCGATTCTAACAAAACTTTACGTGCTAGTCCCATTCGATAAGGGCATCGATAATATTGATGTGGAAATTGACCAAAATGTCTCTACATTAAATGCCCCATAAAAACTATATGTTTTAGCCAACTTTTGACTCAGGGACTTTCCATAGAGTCTAAAAACACCCAAAACATTTTACGAAAATTACGTCGACTGTCAGACTACAATCCTGAAATTTCAATCCAAGCATGCAGCTTGATCCGAAATTCAACCACAGCTAATAGAACACGAGTCCCAAAGAATTCTTAAAAATTCCTAAACTCAGTCTAAAAATTTTGGGACTGAAGTTTACGACCTTTCACGGCCTCTAAGAAAATTTCAAGCCATTACATAGCATTTAGGCTCGAAATAACACAAGTAGGAAAATTTTCTATCTTTTAAAGTTTGACAAAAGGCTAAGATATTGGTACCTATGCGTAGCTCTCGTCGCATAGTCAACTTTTCCTTCTGCTCAAACGAAAATTTATGGTCAATTTTTGTAAATACGAGAAAGAAATAAGAAAATATAAAAATAAAAGCGTGCTCTCTGCTCTGGACGCTCTCCCGTTAGGTCCCGCCCTACATTTTTATTTTTATCCTTTTAATTTTTTCTTTTTTTTCTTTAATTATTATTATTATTATTTAGATAACGATTCTATTGCCCATTTGGATCCATTTTTGGCCCCGAAAATTTTATTTCTTTTCAGTTCACTTTATTGTAAATGAACTTAAATCAAGCCACTTCCTGACTTCCGAGATTTTTGTAAAAATCTCGCCCTTGAAGTCATTGACGATTTATCACCTAGAAATTCGTAAAATATTCCGTCAGTCTCAGAATTCAACGAAATTTTCTAGGTCGAAACAATTCCGCGAGGCAATTTATGTGATCCGTTTCATCATCCGAGATCTAGAGAATTTTCTAGGCTTCCCTGAACAATTCTGGTAATTTATTATTATTATTATTATCCTTTTAAAATTACATAATTGGAATTTCACCCATCCACTTTCCTTAATTGCAAAAGTGCCACAATTCTTTGAAAACTTTATAATTTCACCCTTAAAACGACTTTCAAAAATTCTATTATGGCACTAAAATAATTAAGGAAGCCCTTGGTGCACATATGCGACCCTACGGTTACACATACCGTACACCCTCTCGGGACGGGGTGTTACAAATCCTCCCTCCTTTAGAACATTTCGTCCTCGAAATGAACAAAACTAACATAAAGAGGATACCTTAATGAAAACAACTGAGGATATTGAAATTGTGCATCTAAGCCTCACGACTCCCATGTAGCCTCTTTAATCCCATGATTCCATAACACTTTGACTAACGGAATGACCTTATTCCGCAAAATCTGCTCTCTGCGATCTACTATTTGCATTAGCTGCTCCTTATCAAATTATCCTTTAGTTCTATTGGTTGATCTCTGAGTACATGGGAGGGATCTGGAATGTACTTACGGAGCATGGATACATGAAACACATTATGAACCTTAGACAACTCTGGAGGAAGGTCTAATCTATATGCTACTGGTCCCACTCTGATAATCTCATATGGCCCTATGTATGCGGGCCTCGGCTCCCACGTCTTCTAAATCCCGAGGATGCACCTTTCCAAGGGAAACTTTGAGGGGAAGACCCTATCGCCACCTTGGCGTAGATCCCTCACATTTGTCCGCATAACTTTTAATACGTCACGGCTATCTTGGAGTGCATCTCGGACAATGCGGATCTTATCTAAGATGTCTGTACTAACTGCGGGCTATCGATCTCCCTCTCTCCTACTTCATCCCCGGAATACGGAGTCTGACACTTCCGGCCATACAATGCTTCAAATGGAGCCATGCCTATGTTGGATTGATAACTGTTGTTGTAGGCGAACTCCATCAGAGATAAATGCGTATCCCAGCTTCCCTTAAACTCTATCACACATGCTCTAAGCATATCCTCTAGCGTCTGAATAGTTATCTCTTACTGACCATCAGTCTGAGGATGGAAAGCTGTGCTAAAGTGCAATCGAGTCCCCATAGCATCCTGTAAACGCGCCCAAAATCTGGATGTGAATCTGGGGTCTCAGTCTGAGACTATCGATATAGGAACACCATGTAATCCTAATTATCTCTCCACATATAATTGGGCCAACTTGTCCAGCGGGTCATCATTACTAGCGGGAGAGAAAATCTTTGTGATTTCGTTAGTCTATCACTTATCACCCATATGGCATCGTGTTGTCTTCGAGTTCTCGGAAGCCGTGAACAAAATCCATAGTAATCTTATCCCACTTCCATACGAATCGGAGAATTGTATCTCTTCTGGGCTTCTAGTGCTCTGCCTTTACTGGCGGCCGGGTTAGGCATCACGGATCTAATCTGCAATTTCCTTTTTCATGCCCTTCCACCAATAATGCTCCCTCGAGTATGATACATCTTGGTCTTTACCGGGGTGCATGGCATATGCTAGCAGTGAGCCTCTTGCTTGATTTCCCTTTTTAGTTCACACATTTCGGTACACACATTCGACTCCTCTAACTATTACGCCATCGTCTCGGATCTGGAACTCACGGTTTCCCTACCACCCTCAATCTACGCCTCAGCAATCATCTACGAAACACACTTGGGCCTTCCTTGATCTGATCCACGAGAAGAGGATGAACATAAAATGATGCAAGCCCGGTGTCCTGTATCGGCTACATGTGAACTCCCAAAGATCTCAACTTTATCAACAATGGGAGATATCTTGTCTGCTTGAGATAAGCGCAGGAACCCCCGGTTTTTCAGTTTAAGGCATCGGCTACTACATTGGCCTTCACACGGATGGTACTCTATCATGCGATCATAATCCTTAATCAACTCGACCACTTAGCGCTGCCTTAGTTAAGCTCTTTACGAGTGAAGATATCTTTACTTGAGGCTCTTATTAGCCGGTGAATATCGACGGGAACACGGGTATAGATAATGTCTCAAGATTTTTAGATTGAAAACTACTGCTGCTAGTTCTAAATCATAGGTCGGAGTAGTTACGCTCGATTCTTGCTTTCATGACCAGGAAGCATAAGCTATCACTCTACCATCCTGCATCAAAACACACCCTAACCCTTGTCTGGAGGCATCACTGTACACCACATAACCGTCCTTTCCTAACGGTAGTGCTAACACTGGAGTTGTCGTTAATCTCTGCCTCAGCTCCTCAAAACTATGATGGTAGGTATCTGACCACTCGAATTTCTAATCCTTTTTCAATAGATTGGTCAACAGGGTTGATATCTTTTCAAAATCCTTCAACAAATTTCCTTTAATAACCTGCCAATCCAAGGAAACTGCAAACTTCAGAAACATTTGTGGGCGGCTTCCAGTTCACTATAGCTTCAATCTTCTGAGGATCCACACTAATACCTTACATCGAAATGACATGACCCAAAAGCTACTGTCCAACCATGGCACTTACTAAACTTAAGCGTATGTAGGCGCTCTCTAAGAATCTACAATACTATTCGGAGATGCTCTGCATGTTCCTCTGAATTTACTTTAGTGCACACTAGAATGTCATGATAAGTCTGATCCTGGAAACTTATCTAAATCACGATTTGAATACCTGTTCATCAAATCCAAAACAAAAGAAGATGGGCATACTTTGAGGACGTTGTAGTCAATCCGAATGGCATCACTAGGAACTCGTAGTGACCGTATCTCGTCCTGAAGGCAGTCTTAGAAACATCATTCTCTCGGACCCTCAACTGATGGTAGCCTGACCTTAGGTCAATCTTAGAATATACCCGAGATCCATGCAATTGGTCAAATAGCTCATCTATACGAGGAAGTGGATACTAGTTGCGTATTGTCGCTCGATTTAGCTGTCTATAGTCTATACACAACCGTAAGCTTCCATCTTTCTTCTTTATAAAGAGAACTGGAGCTCCCCACGGTGAGGTACTAGGTCGGATGAAGCCCTTGCTTAGTAATTCCTCCAATTGTGCCTTCAATTCTTTCAACTCTGCTGGCGCCATTATGTATGGAGGAATGGATATTGGCTCAGTCCCTGGAATCAGTTCAATAACAAACTCAATTGCTCTATCAGGGGTGGCTTTGAAATATCATGCGGAAAGACATGCGGAAACTCTTTGGTATGGGGATGTCTTCCGTGTAATCCCCACCTCTTGTCTCCTATCCACTACAAATGCCAAGTCTTTGGAAACCTTTCCGAGGGGAAACATTTTCGAAGCAGTCATGGCATTAATGAGACTAAGGCGATCTCTCTTACGATTCCCAGGAAATATCACGCGCCCTGGTTCCACCGGTAGAACCAATCTTACTTCTTTCTTAGAGCAATCTAAAGTGGCTCTATGCCTAGATAACCAATCCATACCCAAGATTATATCGAAATCATGGATACCTAGCACTATCAAGTTTACTGGAAAATCCTTATTCTGGATCACCAATCTTCTACCTAGAACTATCCTTTCGGATATCATAGTATCCCGTTAGGTAAAAACCACCATCGACCATACATGGGTTGGGATACATGCGGTGCCTCTCGATTGAATAGTCTTGCGAAATAAATGAATGAGTGTCTCCTAGGTCCACCAATGCATATGCATCATGATCGTAAATTGAAATCATACCAGTAATCCGTCACGGTGATGCATCTTACCTCTATTTATTATTTGCTAAATACGACACAGTCACGAGTACAGCTCTGAATCTGGCGTCGAGTCTTGCCTCTACCCTCTGCTACCGCGGCCTCTACGGGTGTTGCCGGGTGTTGTACGCCACCTGCACTGAACCACCCTGCCGGCCCATTTGGGACCATTGGTGCACAGGGTAGATGCTCTTGTACCTACCTCGGAAGGTGCGGCTACCTGGCCCATTAGGAATGATCTGGATAAAGTGACCTTCCTGCCGCCGATGGAAACATCTGTCATGTTCATCTTGCACTCTCGAAATGCCTCCTTGACATGGGGCCTGATGGAAAAGATGATCCACGAGATCTACCGCCCCTCACAGAGTGGCTGGTGGTCAGACGGATCCACTGGCTAGATATTTGCTCCTCGATCCACGAGCCTCTGCATGATCCTTCTTTCGCTCTCCCAGAGTATTTGGGAGTCACGAATGACTGATCTTTGGGAGCACCTCTCTTCTTGTTTAGTACGCCTGGTTAGGCCCAAAAATTGTCACTCTACCCTTAGTCTGACCTCGACCCGACTCTCGAGAGTTATTTTGGGGTCTGCCCGAGTTAGATGAACTTTAATTCGGACGTTCAAGTCGGCCATGAATCGCTTACACTTATGTTCCTCATTTTCTGTATCAGGCACCAATTTCATGAGTTACGAAAACCTCTTGCTCATATTATGTCAGCATCGGGGATCTTTGCTCTAACTGAGAATTCTTATTTTTGCATCTGATAACTTCTGGCGGGTAAAATCATGCAGCCAAATGCACGTGAACTAGTCCCAAGTGACTTCTGTTGGGTGTCTCCTCTTAATGGCCTCCCACCAGTCCTTGGCCACAGCTGCATCAACAACCACGAAAAGAGGACTACGCTCATCTGAACGCAATCAACTGCATAATTTCACTAACCACAATACAGCCTTAAGTATGCTACCTACGGTTGCCGGTACCATCATAAGTTTTAGTCCACTAATATAGCGCGTTACATCCCTCTGCCACAGGCTCCGTGTACGGCGGGTGCTTCTTGTAACAATACATAACTTTGATCCATCGTCGAGTCTGCCGCTGGGTCTGTGACCCTCGATGTAGTTCTTTGGGGGTGATTCATTGAAGCATCCTTAGATCTTGGGTGTCTTTCGACATATCTCTACGGTGGTGCCTCAGGTGCGGAAGTCTAGATCGACCTCTGACCTCGTCAGTTATATCTTTGTGAATGTCGAATTTAAAAGATTTAGTGACACTTTACAATATTTTATGCATCTGATTTAGCAAAACAATATAGGTTGCAATAGGAAAATCATTATAAAAAAACAATTCTATACGAAATCTTGTGGAAAAGCAGCGAAAAGCAGCGAACTATCGCTAAAGCTGCTCTTTGATACCAGCAGCCAGATCCCTTCTGGTAGTGAAA
Source organism: Tetrastigma voinierianum (assembly GCA_016808115.1). Classification (NCBI taxonomy): domain Eukaryota; kingdom Viridiplantae; phylum Streptophyta; class Magnoliopsida; order Vitales; family Vitaceae; genus Tetrastigma; species Tetrastigma voinierianum. The sequence goes on along the minus strand of JAEQBH010001741.1, from coordinate 479,590 downwards.
TCTGCCGTGACTCCACGGTAACCTCAGGCCGACTCGCTCATTGACAAGTTACCATGAAACTAGCCAGTTAAAAGCTACTTTGATTGTCTTTGGAAAACGTGGGTTATAAAATTTTCCTTTTCTAATAAAAATCCACCTTTAGATTTAACAAAATCCGGCAATATACTTGACGCATTGTGGTCAAGCCAGAAATACAAAATCACACTGCCTCTCAGCACACATAATATTTTCCAAAATCCAACTACAATCATAAAGTTAGGACCTGCGGTCCTCATCAAAATATAAGATAAGAATCAATCTGACATAATTTCATCGCGACTGTTTTCTCAAAATGACCATCGTATTTTCACGATATTTACATATACAAAATGTCACATTTTAACTTTATACTTTATTTTACACCTTATCTTATATATAATCACAACACCAGCGATCTAGGAGCGAGAATCTGGAAGGTCTTTCGGCTTCAGCACCTTTGAAATTTATTTAAAAACATAAAGCGTAGGCCAAACGGGCTCGGTAAATCTATAAGTTCTAAATGTTGTTATCTATTGTATGTACCTCAATGAAAATCGTAAATAGTTGTAAGCTGTTTATGAAGCGAGTTTTGCTATAACCAAAGCGTAAAGCTATTTCTCTGTATTGTTAAAAACTATTCTGTCTTGACATTTTGGGTGGTGGTTAATATCTGAAAGTGCTATCTTTGAAATCAAGTACCAACCCAGTTATTAAAATGCCTAGGCATTACCACGGAACCTCGGAACGGGCATGGTAGTGAACCTTCGGAACACTACGCCCTAAGATGGTCTGGTGAACCACGTAGGTCTCTATAAACATAATGGAACCTCGAACGAAAATGCGATGATGGAACCTCGAAACCAACACCTCATCGCCATGTACTAAGTCGTAGCTAACATATACTGAATGTGTAGAGGCGACTCACTATATAAATATATCTTTAGATCTGCCCGATTGCCGTAGGAACGTATAGTTAGTCATAATATCCCATAACCTTGCCATGCACAATCAGAAGCTGCATGCTGTGAAGCGGAATTTTGTGCCATCTAGAGTTTTGCTAAACCGGGCCAAAGCTTGTTTCTTAAATGCAAATCGAACTTTTACTGCGAGTATAACAAATGGGAGGTAAAAAGCTTTATAAATTTATATTTTCAAAGCGCACAAAACTTGTAATTTAAACATAGTTTTGAAAAGGATTTTGGTACTCACCTTTCTGAACTAATTTCTTTGAATCTTGTAAACAGCTCTAGATTCGTCGGATGCTCAAATCGCCTACAATCCATACGAAATGCGAAAATGCCCTCAGTTCAACGTTTTAACCATAAAACATACACAGGGCTTTCAAAGTGACTATATCAAGCGAACAGTTCCTTTCAAACATTATTGATGACATTGATAAGGATATCGATAATATGATGTGAAATTGACGAAATGTCCTACACATTCATGCCCCATAAAACTATAATTTTGCTTGACTTTTGACTCAGGGACTTTCCATAGAATCTAAAACACCAGCGTTTAAAGTGCAGCCGACCTGATACTACAATCCCAGCAAATTTCAATCAGCTATACAGCAGTCTAAAATTCAGGACTAATAGAACCTGATCCCGAGAATTCTAAAAATTCCTAAACTCGGTCTAAAAATTTTGGGGAATTTGAAGTTCTGACCTTTCATAGCCTCTAAGAAAATTTCAAGCCATTACACTTAGCATCCTGACTCGAAATAACACAAGTAGGAAAAATTTTCTATCTCTTCACAGTTTGACAAAGGCTAAGATATTGGTACCTACGCATAATCTCGTCGCATAGTCCAACTTTTCATACCCGCTCAGAATAATCTGTAATTAGATTTTGTAAATGCGAGAAAGCAAAAAATATAAAAGCCACAGCGTGGCTCTCTCTCTGGGCGCTCTCTCTCGTCGTCCCATCCCTCGTTTTTATTTTTATCCTTACTGTTTATTTTTTTCTTTAATTATTATTATTAAACCGATAGCGATTTCTATTGCCCCATTTGTATCCATTTTTTTAAAGAATTTTTATTTCTTTTTCGATTCCTTTGTGTAAATGAACCGTCAAATACTTCGACTTAGAGATTTTTGTAAAAATCTAGCCACGAGATCATTGGCCGATTTATCACCCAGAAATTGGTAAAATATTCCGTCGGTCTCGAGAATTCAGCAAAATTTTTGGTGTGATTTCTTGAGGCAATTTAACGAGATCAATCCATTTCGTCATCGAGATCTAGAGGGTTTTCTGAGCTTCTCGAACAATTCGATAATTTATTATTTATTATTATCCTTTTAAAATTACATAATTGGAATTTCACCCATCCACTTTCCTTAATTGTAAAAGTGTCACAATTCTTTGAAAACTTTATAATTTCACCACTTAAAAGCGACTTTCCAAAATTCTGTTATGATGCTAAAATAATTAAGGGCTTGGTACTACATGTCATTCTGATTTTACCTCCAAGTACACCTCGGAATGGTGTTTACACCAAGCTCCCAAGGTAATCGTTTACCTTAGCTCTGATACCATGCTGTGACACCCCAGTCGAGATTAATGCAGTTGACAACCGTCGACTGAAATAAGCGTGTCTCATATTATGTGTAGGGCAGAAATTCCAATTTCGAGAAAAGGGCAAAATCGTAATTTCGATTACAAATTGTTATTCGGTTCAAAAAATCGGAATTTATTCTGCAGATCTCGGATAATGAGCGGATTTCAGGTTGGAATCGTGCAGCAAAATCTAAATTTGGCTGCATTCGAATTTCGTAGAATTCCAAGATAGTCGGAGTTGGCCGTTTACCCCGAGGCATCGCGGTTAGTCTTGTAAGCGATTTTGATGCGACGAGTCACATATAACACGTACTCATGTTACCGCCAGTGGCGTAGGTAGAAAGGATGAAAATGGGCCGGGCGAGGCAGTCTTAGAATGTCAAAGCCCAGAGAAATAAGGGAATTAATTAATTAAATTGATTAAATGAACTAAAGGACAAAAAGAGCTACAGTGCTCTTCTTCTCCAAAGTGAAATAGAAGCCAAAAACGTGAATTGGAAGGGGGGAGGATGGAATGAGTAGCAGAACGTGATTTTAGAGTGAGAAGGTTAGACTTCTCTCTAAAATATCGCGCGATCCGATCGTCGGCAGTCTTCGAGACAAGAAGGAAAGTTGCTCTACGCGGAGAGGGCTTCGTGTGGGTACAGGATTTAGGGAGTTTCCTCAAACTCCTTGAGGTAGGGGTTTCTCCCTACTTGGGTTTTATTCCTTCTTTAAGTACTTTTTCGATGTTTGAAATTTGAATGAGGCGTGAAGGGCCGTTTAATCGATCCCAAACTTGGGACCCGGAATTGTTGAAATTTTTAGAAATTTTTTTATAGTCTGTGACTGTCGGGGCTGTTATGAGGTGCTAAATTCATAGAATTATGAAATGGTGTATTGTGATATGCATAGAATTCGAAAATGGTAGGTGAAGCAGGTTCACTAAGTAGACAATGATTTAATGAATTTTGGGATAGTAACCGAGGTTTCACTATTCCCAACAGTGTTCGAAATAATTTTTTCTTGAATTAATATGTTTGGTCGAGTAATTCAAGTAAAATTGCACAAGTGTTTGATCATTAGCCCCAGTGAGCTAATTTTGATGTATGAATTGATTAATTACATGACATGATTGTGTGATTGGATATTATGGATATGTGCATGTTTACATATTTGCATGGTGCGTTGTATTGAAATTGGCATGCCATTTCCGCTATGCAACTGGAACACCCTAGGACTATAGGAGTGAGTGCATGAGATGAGTCTAGAGAAAATGGTTCGGAGGGTTGTCTAAAAATATTAATTATCAGAGGGTAGTCCAAATTAAAAATATCAATCGTCGGAGCGACCCAATTGATATTCATCGGAGGGTAGTCCACAAACAAATAATATATCAATCGTCAGAAATGGCTGATTGATATATACATCGAGGTTGTCCACTAACAAAACAATAAAGATTCATCACGAGCAGGCGAGTGTGAAGGAAGTGATGGACTTCGGGATACGAGTTAGTCATGTAGACATTCAAAGTAGGATCATGCATTTGCTTGAATGTATGTTTATTTTAAGGCGTTCTTGGCTATGACAGGTGGAGTAGCCCGGCAGGCTATTCCACTCACCGAACATTATCTCACCACGGTAAGGAGATTATTTTATAGGTACGGGGGCGTGCGAGGACGGCTCATCGTGAGGTTGAGGATTAGAAGAGAAAGCTGAGTTGTGGCTGGTTGATGATATATACATGTATTGAAATGTACAATTTTAATATATGTATTGTATAAAGTGAAAAGCTATATTGTAACTCTTGTAACTATTTTGAGTATATAGTTGGATTCATAGTTAGTATGTATTATGAGTATCGTTTGTGGGCCCAAGTGGCCGTGGCCTCATGTGATTGGATGTTGGATATATTGCACTGTTTGGGACAATTATATGCAGGTTTGTATTTGGGTAGAGCTCCCAGTACAAGGAGACTTCTGCCGTTTTCGTGAAATGTCGGGTCACTCGACATTCCGGTATTCCATGAGTTGGTAGTGACAGCGGACCCCGGAGTTTGGGGCATTCGACTTAGTATCGAGCCTAGGTATCACGACTACCTAGGGCTTGAAGTTGGGCTTAGGCCATAGTCTTTGGAGTGTAAGAACATCGCCACTAGGTTTGGTTCGATGTTGAGTTTAGGTATGAGATTACTTAGGAAATCACGGGGCAAAACTGGGAGCCTTTGCATGCATCGTTGGTGTGTTTTGTGTGATTGGATTGCAATGAAGTGTGCTTGCATGCTTGGTTGTGTATAACATGATATTGTGTTGTGATTGAATTGTGTGCTTAGATGGATAGCACATAGGAAGAATTATAGGAGTTCTGATATTATGGCTGAACGAAAAATAAATAAATTAAATTTAAAGCAATTTGTGGTTTGTTGGGAGAAAAAATGATAATAAATAAATATAGATAAAAAATAAATTTTAATAAATTTATTTGAGATCTTGAAGAATTAAAAAAAAAAAAACAACAAATGTATATTTTTTTGGGTAGATTTCGATAGCATAGAAAAATGAATGAAAAAAAATGCAAAACATAGAAATGGGCTACGGCCCATTGAGCATGGCGAGCGCAGGCGCGGGCGCTTCGTGACATGGCCTTGCTGGAGGCGTTGGGGGCAAAGCGCCGCAGCAGCGCGAAGCGGCCCAGCCCGTCTGTGGCAGACAGCCCAGTAATGTGTGGCGTATGGCGAAGCGTGAAGCGCGATATGGCCCAGCGAAGTAGCGCTTGTGGCGTATGGCCATTCTGGTCGCGGCGTGCGAGCCGCCGACTCTGGCGCGCGGGCTGGCGAGCGTACCTCGGTGCACTGACTGTTTGACCCGTTTGACTCAATCTTTGTTCAGTCGATTTTGGACATTATTCGAATGGATATGAACATTGTTCATCACAAAAAATTTTCGAAAATTTTTTTTTTTAAATTAAATAAAAATCAAATAAAATTAGACAAAATTTTCGAAAAATAAAATTTTCAAAAATAAAATTTTCGAAAATAAAATGTTTGTTGAAAACAATATTTTAAATGCAAAATTGATTGCCTTGCATTACACATAAATGCAAAGGACAATGTGTGCTCTGATTTATGTGTATGATTAGTGTCTCGGGGCTATTTTATGCCTTAGAGATCTTGTATTGAATTTAGATTGCCATTGAATCTCTGGATGGCTAGTCGAGTGAGGACATAGAGGGCGTCCACGGGGTGATGGTCGAGGCACCACCGGTGTTTGATCGACGAGGTTTTCTTGGTATGGGTATTCTGTTTGCTATCGCCTGTTTGGTATAGCGGTGGGACGGGAAGGATCCTAATAACCTCCAGAGGTTAGGGCGCATCATCCTCTAACATTCACAGGGGGAGGAGATCCCAGGTGGTGGCGGTCATTGGTTTATCACGGATCGAGAGAAGGTGTTAGGGCCATGGAAGTTACCTCGACACTATCGAGTTAGACTAGCTGCGTTCCAGCTAGAGAATGAGGCCCAAGTATGGTGGAAATGGGCAAGGACCTCTTGAGATCTTAGAGGAGCCATTGTATGTGAGTTCTCCCCTAGGGATAAGGGCGAGAATAGGGATGATATGTCGAGGTTGCGAGTTAGAGATCTCGGGGACTCTACTCACAGTGGACTTGAGGATCATGGACATGTCAGAGTTCGATGTCATCTTGGGGATGGATTGGCTGACAACTTATAGGGTTGTTATTGATTGTGAGCGTAGGAGGTTCTGCTATCACATAGGGCCGGTGTACTCGTGTGGTATTCGGGGACAAGCATGATCTATTTTGCCCCGAGATAGTATATGAGTCAAGTGTTGGGGCCGGTTGGCGGGTTGGCTGGCGGGCCTTACCACTGAAGGACGGAGAGACCGGACTTGGATACCTCAGTGGTGTCACGATATGGATGTTTTCGGATGAGCTACGGAATTTGCCTCCGCGGTAGTAGACTTAGTGTAGGTTACACCACAATTGCCGCGTCATGACTCCGCGCCAGGATGGCACAAAGGGGTTATAGGCCAAGGCACTTCACCGTAGAGGCGCTCAGGTTACATTTCAGAAGAAGAAGGACAAGACCCTTCATTGCATTGATTACAGACCGGTTGAGCGGGTTCGATCAAGAATCGGTACCACATTCTGGGGATTGACAATTTGTTTGATCGGTTGAGAGGAGCGAGTCACACTCTAGATAGACCTTCTCTCGCGGTTACCATCGATTGAGGTTAGGAATCTGAATATCCCTAAGGCGGCGTTTAGGGCGTTATGGGCACTTTGAGTTCGGTGATGCCCTTTGGATTTAACCGAATGCGCGTTCATGGATCTCAGCCATAGGATATTCCCGACCCTATTTAGATCGGTTATCATTAGTCTTGCGTGGATGACATCTTGATCTACTCCTAGTCGGAGTGGGAGCATAAGTATCGCCGAGATCGTTTCTGATTGTTGGAGACGCTATCGGTTGTCACGCGAGTTCGGTAAGTGCGGTTCACGGCTTCGCGTGGGGTGAGATTTTGGGACACGTGGTGTCAGCATCGGGAGTGTCAGTCGACCCGAGAGAAGACAGGCGGTGATGATGAGTTGGGAGGCGAAGTCATTCTTCGAGATACGTAGTTTTCTTGGGATTGTTTGGGTATTACAGCGGGAGATTCGTGAGGATTTCTCCCGGGATAAGCGACACCTATGACTAGGTTGACCGGAAGTCAAGTTTGATTGGGATGGCCAGATCACGAGGAGCATTCGGGGTTGAAGAGGGCTTACTTGGCTCCATCTTGATAGTTCGGACGGGGGACAAGGGTACCTGATGTATTGTGATGCCTCGAGGGCGGTTTGGATGTGTTTGATGTGATGCGGGAGGTAGTAACTTATGGTTCTAGTGGGTTGAAGAATCACGACGGGAGTACCTTTACGATATGGATTTGGCGGCGTAGTCTTCGCCTTGAAGATTTGGCGCCCTTATTTATATGGCGAGGAGTTCGGGTGCTCGGACCATAAAAGTGCAGTATGATTTTCCACTTGTGGGACCTCGATATGAGGCGCGGATGGATTTGAGTTCCTAGAGGATTATGACTTCCACTTTGCGTACCATCCCGATCAGGCAAATGTGGTGGCCGATGCACTCAGTTGGAAGTCATAAAGAGCATTGGCTAGTATAGCTTCTGGGAGTGTGGATGCTCGAGGCTGTGGGACTGAGTTTGGGCTCTGATGCAGCGGCAGACTCGGGGCTATGGGGAGTTTAGTGGCTACCGTCTGCGGTGAGCAAAGTGATTGAGTCGGTGGCGGGGCGTAAAGATAGTGTCCATCGGGGGTAGAAATGCGGTCAGTGCGGTGGCCCGGATTTGGACCATTAGCGTAGATGGTGATGCCGATCATAGGGGGCCGGGTAGTGGTTCGGTTGACGGTTGAGAGAGGAGATTCTCGGGAGTTTCAGCTGCTCTCGATTTGTGGTCATCCGGGTAGCGCGGATGTCTGGGATCTTCGTTTGCCGATCTTGTGGAGTGGGATGAAGAGACACGTGGGGAACGTTGACGATGTCTCACATTATCGGCGGTTAAGGCTAAGCACGGAAGCCGGGAAGGCTACGCCGGCCATTAGAGGTGGGCGAGTGGAAGTGGGAACGCGTCGCGATGGACTGTGGCCCACTTGCCCGCGGCCCAGCTGAAGCATGGTATGAGTGATAGTGGGCCGGCTCCACCCGAAGTCGGCATTTCTAGCGTGCGGATGACCGCCTTGGAAGTGCGGTTATACATTGAGAAGTGGTCAGGCTACATGGAGTACGGTATCCATAGTGTCGGATAGGGACGAAGGTTTACGACACTTTTGGAAGAGTTTCCAAAGTATAAGACACGTGGTGACGATAGTCTGGTCCACCCTGGAGCGGATGGTGATGAGAGGACTATCACGAGGTGCTAGAGGACATCTTACAGAGGCATGCGTCTGGATCATAAGGGTAGATTTGTGAAGGCATTTTCCTTTAGTGATTCGCCTCTGACAACGGTTACCGAGCGGTATACGGATGCGCGTGTGGGGCATTGTATGGGAGGCCATGTAGATCCGCCGGGTTATGTTGGACCCGAGGGTGGGAGAGAGCTCCGTCAGCGGTCACGATCGATCGGGAGACACCTCAGGAAGGTGGTACGGATCACGACAACTTCTCGGCTCGGCGAGCGGAAAGGCTATGCGGATGTACGGCGTCGACCATAGAGTTCGGAGGTTGGTGATCACGTTTCCTTGAAGGTGATTCACAAGAGAGGAGTGGTCGAGGTTCGACGACGTGGGAAGCTCACTGAGATTCATTAGACTTCGAGATACTCGAGAAAGGATATTATGGCGTGCTGGGTTGGGTGTTCTGCGTAGCATGACGAGGTGTGCGCGAGGTATTTCACGTCTCCATGCTCCGGAAGTATACTCCATATCCAGCTCATGTGGTGGATTGAGGACGGTCGAGGTTTACAACGATGATGGGACCTTTGAGGAGGGACTAGTGTGCATTTGGATAAGCTAGTGATCGGGTTTTGCGAGGCAAGGCCAGGTGAGGCTAGTGAGGAGTGCTATGGCGGCGCTCACGAGTGGAGGGGAGTCGGCGTGGGACGAGGGTGCGGGCCACTATCCCTTCTTGTTTAGGGATGAAGGTCGCGATTTAGTCGTTTAAGAATTAAATGTCTGTTTTAAAGTGCATGGTAGAGTCTGCGATTACACCATGTGAGGATTGATTTGTTTAGAATTTAGGTTGAAATTCGCTTAGAGAGGAGAATGAACCCAAATTTAAATTTGGAAAAAGGCGAAATAAATAATTTATTAAAAATTATTATTCGGTTATAAAAATCCAGAATTTATTCTCTAGATCTCGGATGATGAAGCAAGGATTCTCACGGTGAGATAGTCTCGCAATCTAGCTAGCACGTCAATTTCGTAGAATTCAGAGATAGTCGGGTTGGCACGTTTTTCGAGGGCATCGCGGTTCGAGTCTTAGTAAAGCAGTTTCGATGCGACGAAAGTCACATATAACATGTACTCATGTGCCATAAGTGGCATGAATAGAGAAAGGATGAAAATGGATGGCTGAGACAGTGCCGAATGTCAAAACTGGGGAAAGAAGGGAATTAATTAATTAAATTGATTAAATGAACTAAAGAATGAAATTCTGGTGCTCTTCTTCTCGAGTGAAATAGAAGCCAAAACGTGAATTGGAAGGGGAGGATGCGGTGAGTAGCATAGCGTGATTTTTAGAGTGAGGTTAGACTTCTCTCTAAAATATCGCGCGATCCGTGCGAGTCTTCGAGGACAAGAAGAAGTTGTTCTGGAGAAAAGGGGCTTGGCGTGGGTCACCAGGATTTGGGGAGTTTCTCGAACTCCTTGGTAGAGATTTCTCCCTATGGGTTTTATTCCTTCTTTAAGTACTTTTTCGATGTTTGAAATTTGAATGAGGGCGTGAGGGACCGTTTGATCGATCCCGAAAACTTGCAGGACAATTGGTAAAATTTTTTGAAATTTTTTACGATCGTGACTAGTGGGAGGTTTGTTATGGGGTGCTAAATTCATAAATTATGAAATACGTTGTATTATGATATGCATAAGGTGGAAATGAGTAGTGAAACAGGGTTCAAGTGAATCGATGATTTGTGAATTCAGGGAATAGTAATGAGGGTTCACTATTCCACGAGCAATTCTCAAAATAATTTTTGCGAATTATTGTGTTTTGGTTGAGTAATTCATTAGAATTGCTCGTGTTTGATCATTAGCCAAGTGAGCTAATTTTGTTACTATCAGATGATTAATTATGAATATGATTGTGTGATTGGATATTATGTGGATATGTGCATGTTTACATATTTGCATGTGATTAAGCTTGTATTGGAATTAGCGTACATGCATTGCCTGTGCTGCAGAACACCTGGGGGTATAGGAGTGAGTGCATGAGATGGTCACAGAAAATGGTTGGAGGAGGGTTGTCTAAAATCTTAATTATCTGGAAGAGATGGTAATTAAAATATGTCGTCGGAGCATTAATTATATTCAAGGTAGTCCACAAACAAATAATATATCAATCGTCGAGAGGCAACGAATTGATATATATACATCGGAGGGTTGTCCACGCTCGCAAAGCAATAATTCTCATCGAGGCTTAGGCGAGTGTGAAATCGGTCGAACTCAGGTTTGAGTTAGTCATGTAGACGTTCAAGTAGGATCATGCATTTTGCTTGAATGTATGTTTTATTTTGGAACACTTTGCGCACTTAGGTGGAGAAGTAGCCCACTTGGGGCGATTCCACTACTGAGCATTAGCTCACCACGTCGAGGATATTATTTTACGGTACGGGAGCGTGCGGACGGCTCGTCAGGGATTGAGAGGATTGAAAGAAAGCAGTTTATGGCTTTGTGGGTTGATGATATATCATATGATATTGAAATGTCTAATTTTAATATATGTGTATAGAGTGAGAAATATTGTAACTCTTGTAACTATTTGGTATATAGTTGGATTCATAGTTAGTATGTTAACAATTATCGTTTATGGGCCCCAGTGGCGTATTACTCATGTGATTGGATATATTGGATGTATTGCACTATTTGGGATTGATATATATAGGTTTTGTATTTGGGTAAGCTCCCGTACAAAGGAGACTCTGCGGAATTTAAATGAAAATGGTCACCCAGAAACTGTTAAGTCTTCAAGCGAGGTTGGCGGTGGTCTGGACCTTGGGTTTAGGCGTCACATTATGAGACCTAATACATGAGTAAAAATGGCCACTTGGGCCCATGCATCAATACTCAACAAAATTACAACAACTATATAACAATAGTTCAAGAGTTATTACATTATTCTTAACCAAAACATATATCAAAATTTAGAGTTCTAATACATGTTTTTACAAAATAAATACCAAAGCCACAACCCGGTTTTCTTCTAAAACGCGGCCTCTAGTGGCTTGTCGTCCACAATGCACTCCATACCTAAGAAATAGGATCCCTCGACAGAATTGAGCAATTTAATGGTGATAATTTCATGTGCCAGGAGTACACTCGCACCTAAGTGCATGTCGCCCAGCCATGAACACACTTTCAGCGATTACATGATCACTGCGAATGTCTGCATGCCCGATCCGTGTGTCTCGAGTCCTCACCGACTCCACTCACACATGCTAGGCCAAATACGACAAAATGCAGTTTTGAAACAAAGGTTTTATTCTTGGCTTACACTATCGAGTTTTGATAAATATAGACTACCCTCAGAGTGAATTCTTTGGATCATTTTCGAGCAGTCATGGGTCGCCTCAGAGATGAACTATTGGACCACTCTCGAGGCAATTCTTGAATCTTCATGAAATTCCTTTCCTGACCATTTTCATTTTCTTTCATTTCTTTCATGTCATGCACTCCACACTATGCGTTCTCACGATGCGGTGCATATGGAATGCATTATCTTAGGTCGAAACAATTCATGCTAATAGATTTTATGCATATATTAACATAATTAATTCACATAATTCATGTTATTCAATTAACAATCAATAACACAAAATTAGTTCATGGAGTAATAATGATCAGCGATTCATTTTGAATCACTTGACTACACAAAATCACCTGACATATCACGTGAATAGTGAAACCCTAAGGCTAGTCATTGTTCACGGCCTGCCAAGGATTTTCTTCGCTCGGTTCAAATATTTTGAGGCCAAGAAAACCTCCACGACCATCAGGCCTCGACAAATCCCATCCCATTAAAATGGATCTTAGCCAAAGAATAAATGATGAAAAAAGATCCTACCTTTTGGAGTTGTCGAACTCCCTGAAGCAGTGCCCACCAGTAGCCCTTCTGCGTAGATCAACTTTGCTTCTTGGTCAGTCGAGACGAAGCGGTCGAGCTGAAATCTAGAGAGAAGTCACTCTTTCTCTCTTTAAAACCAGGTTTGGCCACTCACTGCACGATTTGTTCTTTAAATTGGAGAAGATGAAGTCCGTTTCATCATCCAAGATCTAGAAAAATTCCGGATTTTGACCGAAATTACTATTTTGCCTTTTCAAAAAATTAGGATTTTCTCGGGGTTTCACACGGTCTTGGCGTCTGCGCCTCACCATCGGCCACGCCTTGTGCGACCACAAGAACTACGTGGTGACATGGGGCGGCGAACTTCTGTTGCGGCGGGAAAACTCTGTCGCGGCGGAATCGATATGTCACGGCCAGAGATTTCTCTATCGCCCGACGAAGCGTTGCAAAGCTTTGTCGCGACAAGAGTTCTCTGTCAGACGAGACCCTTAATGTACGTGATGGGCGCTACATCGCGACTTTCTTGCCATACGCCGGCTGCAGTAGCGACATCCGAAGCGTATCGCGCGACCTGGCAAACAAACCTGTTGTGATACTTTGAATTCTGTCGCGGCTTGCAGGCGAGCCATCTCTGTCGCGACAGGACACTCTCTGTCGCGACAAAGCACCCAAGGAGGCCTATCTTGACAAGCCTTCTCAGGCACACCGCGCGCCGTCGCGGGTCCTCGGTCGTGCAGCCGGCACGCCTTAGTACCTGCCGCCGAGCTATACGATCGCGACACCAACGCTGCGGTGTCGTGACCCCGAGATTCAAATGGGCGATAGCCCGCCCCATTCCGGTCCCTGCACTCTTTCTTTTGTTCAACACATTCTAAAATCAACATAAATTAGCCCTATTCTCTGAGCCATTGGAACTTGGAAAACTCACCAAAATGTATATATTATACAAAAACGAGTTTAATTACAATTTATGTTATTTAACTACAATGCAAAAACAAGGTTTTCTACCCATAATTCTTTAATTAAAATTACAAAAATTGGGTTTCTACCTAGGATTTACAAAATACAAACGAGGCCCGGTTGGCCCTTTCCGCTCTGACTGAGGTCTGGATGCAGGGCTTAGGTAAGCGGTTGTACCTCAGGCACCAGTTGTTATTCAGCGACGGGGTTGACGTGCGAGTGGTTGAATTTTCCTATGGGTTCTCCCCGCCTAAGTGCTCGTCTGTTGTGACAACCACCTGAGCATTGAGTAAATCGTGCGTATTCTCTTAGATATTACACATATATCCGTATAGAGTCTCTTGTTTCCTTATGCGTCACGATTTTAGTAATATGAAAAATTGTTTTCAAAACTAAGATATTTGTTTGTTTGTGAATGACCCTCAGATAAATGTAATTAGACGTCTCAGATAAATAGTGCATGGGCCAATACTCCCGATATGTATTAGTGGACATCTTTCCCGATAAATAATTGTTGAATTCAACCTCGAAGCAAGTATCGTATACACCTACTATTCTATGGTGTCCTGTGAATGAAATGAGATGTCTCACTTGCCCGCGTCATACAGATCTCTTCTGCGGTTATCTTTGGATTATCCTTATCCATTTTATCCATCTACTTTAGTTTAATCCAATCATGTAGTGACACATGTCTCACATGGCCCAGCAGACTTGTGTTTTGACTTGATCTCTTTATACAAATTTTACATCTATGGCCCGCTTCATTAAATGGCCTTTAAAAAAGTGTCATTACATTAAATATGATTGAATGGACAATGTGGCCCGAATTTGAGCGTCATTATCATATGTAATTTTTAAATTTTATAGCGCTTATTAAAAAGCATCATAGTTGAAAACTTTAAAATAACTCGAACCTAAATACCCATGCTCGGACTCAGCGAATCCACAACATTTTGAAGGCCTTTGAACATTTGGGAGAAAAAGTAGGTGGAAGAAGAAAGGTTTTGAGTATTTCTACTGATGATGGAGAGGGTCATTAGAGAAGAGAAAAATTCGGATTGCACATTTTGGGTCGTTCTGCAATGGAACTTCTTAGATATGATGAAATTAGTAACAAAGTGGGAATCTCACGAGATCTAGGTGAAATGGCGATTCTGGGAAGCCTTGACCTTACGAGTCTAAGCCACCACAAGGTGCGCGATTAAGAAGGCACCATCTCTTTCTTCAATCCAAGGTGGCTCACAATCATCTCATGGTCCCACCCAGCGATGGTAAAGCGAGAAATGTAAGAGGATCGTTTAAAATTTTCCTTTTTTTGGTTATTGGTAAGTCTTGGAAAATAGAAGAAAACGACTCGCTCTCTTATTGTAGAAGTTGGAGTGATTAAAAGCGGCTCTAGAGCGAAGGCCACTCCGGCATCACCGAATTAGACCAGCTTTAGGTTCCATTGGTGTGAATATCGAGGTTTCTATAAGAGTTATAATGTTAGGGCTGTGAACAAGGTTGGCTATGTTATTCATGTTGAAGTACGATTACATGATGTGGGTTTATCACTTTTTTTCCTTACGTCCTGTAAACTTTGATAAAATGAGCAGTTTTTTATTTTTGATTTTATTTTTAGGGTTCTTTTCCCTCGCATGATAGGAGCTTCACTTTTATTTTGAATACCTCACACAGCAGGTTTTGCTCATAAGGCTATAGGTTTGTGATGCTCACCAAGTGTTTGAAGCTATGTTGATTGCCAAGAAATTGTAAGAGAAGAAAGAGAGAACTTGGAATCTTCCAATTGTAGCTCCAACAACCAGTTGCTATAAGATTTCAAATTTTCATTTCTTTTTCTACGTTTCTATCAACAATCAATGATAGAAAAATAGAAAATATAGAGCTTCTTTTTCCCCTTTAGTTTACCTTTTGCCTAAAGCAAATTCAAAACTCAAATTTAAAATGAAATTCACAAATTTGTTACTTTGAGATAGTTGAAATAAAATAACAAATCGGGAGCTGCAAATCAATTGCCATATGCATGCTTCTTCGGGTTATTAAGTGACAGGGTTCTTTACATGAGAAATCCGCTAAAATGTTTCTTGGGGTGCTTGATGTTTTTAGCTTCTAGAGTTTAAGGACTAGGCTAAATATAAACTTGAGGAATCATTTCTTATCAGTCTGGTTCTTATCTCAATGGAAAGTATTATAATAGTGCTAGCACATTACTTTGGATGGTATCAATAAAACTGATGAAGCATCACTGAGTTAGTTGAACTTTAAGCACATAGTTGTCTCTTTGTTAGCTAGTTTAGCCTCCCTTGTGAAGTGTGCTTAAAATTGATATTACTAAAATCTGACACCTTTTCTTTTGCATTGCATAGATCAAAGTGGAAGGTATCCACCATTGAAGTTGAGGTTAGTTTAACAACCTAATTTGCTCCCAAGTCGAACTGAATTTGTTACTTCCCTCCTCCTAGTCTTGAAACTCTTTCAACTCCCCTAACACATGTATTATTTTATTTATCTTTTTTTTTCAACACATGTATTATGTTATTTATCTTTTTTTTTTAGAACGCATGGTAGGATCTTTTTGGATCTATTTCATCTTTAGTTTGATTGTAAAGAGTCGAATAGACTTGATGTTTAATTCGAGCTCAAGAGTTGATGCAGCATTTTAAGCAGAATCTCCGTGTAGGGGAGGCATTGTTGGTATTTATGTTGCTGGAATTAGGTGTGTTTGCGTTCTTTCCCTTTTTTTTTTTTTTTTTTCTCGTATGCTAGAATTTAGAAAAAGGAAGAATGGAAAAAATTTATTTTTTCTCGGACAAATATCCTGAAAAATTATATGCAAATATGGACAGTAATCATTTTGGTTTTGGGCCAGGAAATATCTCTTATTATGAGTTAGTTGCTTTCTAGTTGAGATGCTTTAAGGATTTTTTTGAAATCCCATGTGACCATTCAAAATTGAAGACACTGCTCAGTTAAAATGCTAAAGCATCTTAGTAATTTTACTAGAGACATGAGATTAAATATATATCATACTCACTACAATAAATTTATGAAATGGGGTATTAAGTCAAGAAAACTATTAAATTCTCTTCATTTGAATATTTCACTTTTTGGATATGTTAAATTTCAATGTATTTGTGACATGATACGAGTGTTAAAGTTAGTGATTGCATTAGAGTGCTGACCATCAGATTCACAGGCGCTTAGTGGGCAAAACACAACCCCCCTAACCCCTCCCAAATTTTTTGAAAAAAGTTGTTTGCATAAATTGTGCCTCTTCTAGGTGATTGTGAGTAAATTTTAAAATAAGAGATCTTCCCTTCTAGGTGGGATTAGATCAACGGACTAGACATTCTCTAAATCGAAGGTGCCGAGAGCTTTGCTTCGTCTCCGGGCGTTCCTTTTCTATTTCATTTTCTTGTTCTTCTATCTCACCAATTCTAATGGCGGTTCTGATCATGCAGACTAATTGTCGAATTAAATGATGTCTTGTGAGTATTAGGAGGGTTATATATTACTTTTTAAAATACCTATTTCATGTTTTCATGGTTCTTCCATTGCTTTTCTTTTAAGTCACTAGTCGCTCTTTGACTTTTTTTTTTTTTTGACGTGGGTTCTTCTAAAATTGTGCCTAATTTCTGAATTAGCTCAAATTTATCTTACTATTTTGATTGATTTTTCTTTTTTTTCAAATTTAATGATGAATTCCTGTGCAAATAGTCACAATAATAGATTGAACTCAATTTATCCTGATTCTTAGAGCTGGATAAATCTTCCAATTTCAAACATAGATAAGTGGCTGGCATGTTCTTTATTTTGTTTTTATCGTAGTCTATTCTTCAAGGGTTAACTAGATATGCTCAAATTTCGAACATTTTTAGAAAATATCAACATGGATAGGAAAAATGATGGTGGAAATTATGGATAATCGACACAATTCAACAATAATTGAGCCCATTTATTGGTGAAGTTGGATAACATATATTCCACACAACTAAAGACCATGTGTGGAGAACAGGTCTAAGCATGGAATTGTTTACAAAGTTGTACATGAGAAAGAGACATGGTGGAGAGCATTAAAGGCTACTATCATATGTTCAGGAGTTCCTTTCCAAGAGTTCTATATTCACCAGTGTAGGGACTCATGTAGTAACTCATTTAATGGGGCTCAACCTCAAGTTTATGATCGTTAATAGTTCTAGACAATGATGAACATATGGTGGTTATGGGATCTTTGATTGTTCTTCCTTATACAAATGTCATATATAGAGTTCCTAAAGCATAAGGAGAACCTTAAACAAGCATGAGTGAACTTACAATTTTCTATTCATGGAGTACTGTGAAAGGAATCAAGATGTATATTCAAGATGTTTATTATTACATACAAAATTATGCAAACTCCATAACATGGTACCACTGATCTTGTTTAGACTAGGATGACATTGTCATCAAGTATCTTCTAGACACATACACTTGTTTCAGGTTTAAATGGAATGTGTTTTCGAATATCAAAATTTAATTTTATATATATATATATATATATATATATATATATATAGTATAGTAGTATATATATATATATATATATATATATATATATATATATATATATATATATATATAATTTAATTTTGTATTATTTGAAATTCTTAACTGATTTCATCATTCTTAATTCTTACCGTTGATCTCAAATTTTGGGATAAAGATCCCTGGTTCTATAACTATTCTCGTATTTTAAACCTGTGCAAAATTCTCTTGGATAATGTCTGGCTGGTATAATTTGAATTTAATCCATGGCAATGCAAGATTGCTATTTCCATCCATATTAGTTTGGGGTCAAGTAGTTAAGTTGAAGTGATACATGGAATTTTTGCTAATGTGGGTATGGTGGCAGTTTATATAATTTTATGCTACCTAGTATCATTTCAGTTTTGTTTTGTTTTTTTTTTTTTAACTTCTATTCACTTTTCATTATATCAATAATACTTGTTATTGATTTGAACTTAGGATCTCCCCATAAACACATCCCACCTCTTTACCCCTTGGACCTCATATCTAAGCATTTTTACAATTTTTATTCAATTAAACATCCTTGAATCAATGACTTTATACTTTTTCCAGGTGCCTGAGCATCTTGCAGCAAGTAAAAGTACTCTCTTATGAAGAACAAGCTTGAAACTCTCATCGTTGTGGAGCTATGTCTTTTCTTATAAGAAAACACTTAGAATTAGGCTAATAAACATCCATTTCAAAGTCTCGATTATTGATTTGTTTATTTGTTTTCTCTCTATGATAATCAGGAGCAACAAATTTCGAGGCCAGGTTGATATTGATGATAATAGAATGAATGAATTTGAGCCTTTAGGCTCAAGGAAGATGAGAATAGTAGTGGGGTTTGTAGAAATCTAGCTTGTATGAGTTTTAGTTTCACTTGCTATAATGTGTTTCCTTGTTAACTTGTGAACTTGTGTTCATATGAATCTTATGATTGAGAAATAGGCTTCTGCATTTGATGTCACCTCTCATTCTTCACTTCTTAAACTGATCAAAACAGGTTCTTTGTTGTTCTTTTTTTTCTACCTTGAGATTTTCTTCCATTATCATTCTCATCATCATCCATGGTTTAAAATATCCCTTGTAGAAAGATGAGAATTTGCCTCTAGTTTAGAGACTACTTGATGCAAGATTTTAAATTTCTATCACTATATGACTTTCTGTACCATGAACTAAGAAGAAACTAGAAGAGGCTTAGGAATAAATGGGAAGATAAATCATTGATAATCGGACCAAAGTACCCTTTCGAGATACCATGGAAGCATCAAGAAGATCCATGGTGCTCAGCTGGGTTTATTGATGTTCTTTTTGTGGACATAACAGCTAACCACCTAGCAAATGTGAGGCCATTGATATCGGGCCTTCAACTAGTATGCATTTGTAATTAAAAAATCTTCTAGCAAGGAGTTGTTGGGTTTCCTTCTACTCTTGTTCTTTTCATCCTTTAACATGTCGTGAATATAGTTTATACTTCGCTTGTCTACACCTTTTAGATGCAATTTTGTTCACTTATTAGCAATGTGTCACAATTTTCAACACATAATAAAACCCTTGTTCTTATCTACTTGGTATAATCATATAGATTTTTATTTTTTATTTTTTTGCTGAATTGTGCAATTATATGAGGATGTTAAGTAATTTTCTATTGCTTCATGTTGCAGTTCACCAGAGACTACTTTGGTCCAGTGATGACTTTGTTTTGCCTATTGATTCCACCTTTCATGGCCGCTTCATCATTGATGTTGAATTTTTGAAGTTGAAGTTATGCTCATTGAATGCGACTTGCTGAAAGAAGAAAAATCATTATCTCAAAAGGGGGCGTGATATCGAGAACTATGATTATTATATCAACAAAGCCGCTGGAGGTGGAAATTATTCTTTGTAAATATAGCTTTATAGTAGTTGTTGCCTTAATACTTTTGTTCTTAATTTGTTTGAAATGATTAAAAAAATTGTTATTGAAATATCTTGATTCAATGAACAAATTCTGTATGTAATTATTATATTTAAGTACTTACATCGATGATTTGAATTATGTTATTACACACATTAATATTTGAAGATATGTTTACTAATGAATTCAATTTATTTTTGAGGGCTTTAATTTTATTTTATCATACAGAAATTATTATTTAATAACAAAATATAAATATTATTTTATAAAATGTTCAACAATGACATTTTTTATGGGTGTCATTGTTACCATTTTTCGAAGATGACGCTTCTTAGAAGTGTCATTATTGGTTAACACATATAATGACAATGGTAGACATGACACTTTAAGTAAGCGTCATCTATCACATGCATAAAAAATGTCATTGTTCAACATTTTCCTTGTAGTGTCTCTATTTGACACGTGGCTCAGTGTGAGCCACTCAAACAGTGCCAAGTGTCACTCGTGACTGTCAGTGCCTCAAAAAACGTGAAATTCCGACTGTCTCGGAATTCGACTAAATTTGACGTGGTAGTTAGATCTCGCGAGACGATTCCAACGGTGAAGTCCGTTTTGTCATCCGAGATCTAGAAAAATTCCAGATCTTTTACCAAACTTACCGTTTTACCCTTCTTCAAAAAATATGGATTTTCTCGGGTTTTACAAAAGTAGGAGTTTGTTTCCACCGGAATCACTTTTGATTCCATTCCTATTCTTGTAAAACTTATACAAATATAGGAATGAGGAAGAAATGGAATCTCATTCCATTTCCCAATCTCTACTCCCTCGTACAAAACGCACCCCAAATGAAATGAGCTGAAAATCTCGACCCTTGATGTCAATCTCATAGTCTAAAAACCTTTCAGGCAGAAATGAAGTAGGGCCGGACCATATAGTAGATTCTCTGCCAATAGCCCATACATTGACAATAACTTGATCATTTTTGCTTTGCATACTAATATTTTTACTCCATTTCGAATTTTCCAAGGAATGAGAAATGGGGTAGTGAGTCTGATGGAAAGTTTCTTCACTCATGAAGATAAAGGAGCTTTGAGATGTCCGGTTCTTAGACTATAGTATTTTTTCTCTTCATCCGACTCATCGAGCTTTTGCCATTCTTGCAGTTGCTGATGAATTCAGCCATTGCCCTTTCTGCTATGCTTGAGTGGTGTAGTTTCCCGCGTATAGGTCTTTTTGGCGTGAATAACCTTAAGAATCAGTAGTAATCATTAAAAAGAAAGGATGTCCTTAATAAGAAAAAAAAAAAGGAAACTTGTATTTAAGTCCATTGATTTAAGTCATTTTAAAAAAGACATAAAGAATACAAAATACATGATTTATTATGAATTCATAAAAAATTATTAGTTAAATCTGATAGTATCTAAGTACCACATTGAAAAATTTATAATTTTCACCTTAACACTGTTCATTATGATGGTATCTAGATTAAGTTTGAAAAAGTGACAAAAAATAAGTTTTATTTCCCATCATAAGGTTACTTTGTCCCAAAACTATGAGTAACAAGGAGTGGTTGAGACCAGCGGCGAAGCTAGGATTAAAGTGGAAACCCAAAACCTTAAGGCTCCGGCTTTTTATTCAGAAAATACTAAGAAGAAAATAGAAAAAAAAAAAGGGGGGGAAGGAAAAAAATTAGAGAAAAATAAAGAGTAGGTTTAAACTTAATAAATTAATTACATATGTTTGTTCATTCATTTATTTATTCTCTTTAGTATATAGGTAAATTTTAAAACATGCGAATTTTGATCATATTTGATTTTCTTTTATATTTTCCACGATAAAACCAAACATGAAAAATCATTTCGCTAGCATTTTTACTAGTACTTTCTGAGTTCCAAATAGAATCTTGCTAAGGAAAAAAATAAAGATGAAAATCGAGAGGTTCAAACACATTTTATTTGTTTCTTTCTATTATCTAAGGACTAAGAAATTTAAAAATACATAAAATTTTGATTATATTTCATTTTCTTTTATATTTTTCACGATGAAGCTAAACATGATGAAATCATTTTTCTTATTATTTTTTTCGTTCCTTAGTACTTTTCGATTATGGTTGGAACTCGGAAAGTACTAAAGAAATAAAATAGGGAGGAAAAATAAAATGAAAGAAAATTTGGAGGATAATAAAAAAAAAGGTTTAAACTTAATAAACTAATTTGATATGTTTATTCAAACTCATTTATTTACTTCTCTCTATTAAATAAGGATTAAGAAATTTTAAAATATGTAAAATTTAAAATAAAAATTAGTTACATTTAGTTTTATTTATTCTTTTCATTAAAATCAAACATGAGAAAATCGTTTTCTTATTTTCTGGCACTTTAGTTCCAAAAGAGGCATTTGGGTTCCAAACAGAGTCTAAGTAATTTTTTTTTTTTTGCAAAAATCAACAATCAAAAACCTTAATCTAATAGCTTAGCACTTGTACATTTCAGGAGCATGGTCTAATGCAATCAAAAGACTTTTCAAAAAAATTTCATGGGGGCAAATGACGGCTGGGTCTACACTGGCTCCGCCAGTGGTTGAGACGTCAAAGTTGTGACAGCTTGAAAGTCCAAAAAAACTAATAAAAACACAGGGGAAGGACAACTGACTTATGTCCAAAAACCATACATTATTTGGGGGAAGTAGACGATGCCACATCTCTTTCATTTCAATGGCGGTTGAATTTCATAAAATTAGCCCTCCCTAAAATTTATAAACAGTACTAAAACATTAGACCATAACTACTTATATTACTTAAATTTGCGCCCCCATATTGAATAATCCTGGCTCCGCCCCTTGAACTCAATAGATTTTTTTAAAACACATTTTTCATAAACCTCAGATAAGTATTTATAAAACGCAACTTAAAAATATTTTCTTAATAACAAAAACTTATTTTTTAGACTTCTAAAATTTAAAATGTCAAAATGTGGGTGTCATAATGGAACTAAGGCAAGGTATATATCAACAATTAATATTTAAGGGAAATAAACGATTTTATATCATATTTACTTTTGTTAGCAGTTCTTCTTTATCATCATTAATGGTAAAGACATCCTTTTAGATCCACTTATTACAACTTTTATTGAAAATAATAACATGCTTAATTATTTGTCCATCATGTCTAGCTCATATGTTGGAACGTTCAACGTTTTAAAAAGACAGGGCATAGGGAGGGAAGAGGTTTTGGATTGAGAGTTTCGGTGAGGGCCAATTTCTTAAATTATGCTTAAAATGTTAGCTATAAAAAATTATAATATGCTTATTGAATTTTGATGAAAATTAGGAATATATAACATGGGGATAAAATTTTGGATTCATTCTTCAATTCTATGAAATCTTACCTCTATCCTTAATTTGTACAGTTATGACGTTCCCAAAATTTACCTCTAAATTATAACTCTCATCGAACTTGGAAAACATTTCTTCTACTACACATAAGATTACTACAACTTCTTTATAACAACTTTCTACTTTTGTTTTGTAATAACTGTAACATTAGATATGAGATTTATCTCTCAAAAAAGAAATGAGATTTAATATTTCTTTGAGGTAAAGTTTACCTCTTCCTCTTTTTGTGTCCCGGTTAAAAAAATATGTTTGACAAAATCTTGGATAAAACTACAACACCCCTAACGGGATTTGTGATGATCGTGAAGGAATCTGATCAAGCAGAATTCTAGTTACCCAACTTTAAGAACATACATGCAGCCACGAATATAATTAAACTTTGATAGGAATAGCCTGTAGAGGTTGGGCCTTCTGTAATGTAATCCCAAACTTCTCATTCATGTTCATAGCTTCTGATTTCACACCATCCTCAAGCTTCCAAGAACACGAATGAAGAAGAGAGGCCAACATCAGGTGCACCATCCCGTGAGCTAATGTCAGTCCAATACATATTCATCTTCCAGCACCAAACGGAATCAACTCAAAATCTCGGCCTTTCGCATCAATTTCACACTCTAAAAACCTCTCAAGAACAAAATTATTTAGGGTTAGAGCCAAGTTCTTGGATCTCGACCAATAGCCCATGCATTGACTAATACTTGTGAATTCTTTAGGACTGTCGACTATATTTTACATCAGTTTCAGCTTTATGGGGGACTAGTAGTGGGGCTGATGGGTGTAGCCGTAAGGTCTCTTTAACTATGGCTTGTAAGTAAGGGAGCTTTGAGATGTCTAATTCTTGAACTATCCCCTCGTGGCCAAGGACTTCTTGGAGCTCCCTTTTAGCTTTTGCCATCTTTTCTGGGTTTTGTAGTAACTCTGCTATTCCCCACTCTATTGTGCTGGAAGTTGTATCGGTTCCTGTAACAAGGATATCCTAATCATATAATGAATTGTTAGACGATCTCATTGGTATTTTGCAAACAAGCTCAACAATTGCATATAAGATTGGAGTATTGTAACTATTAATTTATAGAATTCGAATCCTAAAAAACATATAACATATTTATGGGTCTATCAAATCTGAGTAGGTTCATAATGTGGGGTAAACCTATCCCCTGTAGAAAATGGGATTAGTGGTGTGCTAAGAGGTATTTAAATACCTCAAAAATATCTATAATGTCGCTGCGCCTTTTTGGAGTGAGTCAAACAAAATTCCAGATCACGACTCTATCGTCAGAAATCCATTTAGAAATTACTAATTGTTACTAGAGTTTAGCTATCTCTAGAAGTGATGCAATTAACCTTCTAAAGGTGGCCGAGAAGGGAATAAAAATACAGGTGAGAGATGTATTAAGATCACCAGAAGCAAATGTTTTATATCATCACAGCTCCACTCATTGTCCTTTTCTTTTGTGAGATTGAGAAGGGCATCCAGTACATCTTGGCCTGCTGATGAAGCTTTTGATTGCAACCTTTGATTGATTATCTCATCAAAAACATCAAACACTTCATCTAAATAATTCTTCATTCTCCGCCTTATACCTTGTGGGTCAAACCATCTTAAAACCGGGAAAAAATCTGGAAAGTTGGATCTTCCAGCTTCTTCCATCATACCCCAAACAATATCTCTGAACTCTTATGAAAGATCAGAACCATGATGAGCAAAATTAATAGAAAAAATAGTGTTTCATAACAAATGAAGGCTTGTTGTGAAGGCAGCCACTTTTAATATTGACTGCACAGCCTTTACTGCAACATTCTTCCATGGGTCCAGCAGTTCTTGCTCAGCTTTTCTCGGATCCCCTGGCTGGCATCAGCCGATGAGCTGAAAAACATTTCCATGGTGCATATTTTTTGGGCTTTCGCCAATGGGGAGATGCGGAAGCCATGCAAGTGAAGATTCATGGTGGTTATGAGATCTGAGAGGGTCCACCACTGAGTCGGCCGGAGAAGGATTGATCATTCTTTGGAGGACATGTTTTGCAGTTTCTGGGGAGGAAGTAAGAATATGGCAGTAATGCTCCCAAGCGATGGACATTACGGGGCTGTAAGTTTTGGAGAGATTAGCTGAGTGATCGATGGGGTTTGTCCCAAGTTGTAGGATGTTGCCGTGATCGGCGAGAGGCCGGGGCCAGGAGGGAGGCTGGCGGGGCCAGGTTTCCGGCGAATCAGACTGAGTTTAAGGAGACGAATGCATGTCCATATAAAGGAAAGAAAAAGCAAAAATGTTATGTAATTCATTGTCTAACCTTTCCAGTCTTCAATTCTTTACGGCTCCATACTTGTGTGGTATCTAAATATATGCATAGACAGATGAGGAACATAAAATACTTATCAACAAAATAATGGTTATTTTGTTTTCTCCGTCGGAGACAATGACAGAATATATTTTAGACAAATGCCAAATGTCAAATGTCAAATGCCAAATGTAGGCATTTTCGACCACACCATCGGTTTCCATAACTAGCTAGGTTTGAGGATTCGGTGAGAAATTATTGAGTACCGACATTTGAATAAAGATTAAGTTTGAATTTAGTTCTTAAAAAAAGTTAAAGGAAAATATAAGGGAAATAAACTAAAAAAGAATCATTTTTAAAATATTGTTAAAAGTCAATATTTTTTTTATTTGCACCTTCAAAATCATTGAATTTATTTTAATTCATCTGAGCTGATTTTAAAATGTCTTAAATTTTAATATATGTTAATTATATATAATTTTTTATACAACAACCAAACATGAAAAAATTATTTTCTTTGACATTTTTCTTTTCTTGGTACTTTTCAGAAACCAAAACAACATAGAAAAATGGGAAAGGGTGCAAAAAAGCCCTCATGTTTTTCAAATTTCCCAGCTGGAGCCTTAAACTTTTTTTGTCTAAAAAATCCCATAACATTATCTCTGTAGGTCAATTTAGTAACTGCCGTGACAAATTGCATTAAAGTAGCCAAATGACATTCATTTAGCTGTGAAAGTTGCCACATCAGCTGTTGATGTGACTAAAAATTTGCCCTAACTAACATTAAAAGTTTGAAGGGTTTAATTTGGGGGAAATAAAAAAACCCTAATGACATCATAGTTTAGTAAATAAGAAAAACTGCATAAAAGCAAAGAAGACCCCCTCTTTTGAAAGTCATCTTCCTTCGATCCCTATTAAAAAAACAATGGTGAAAAGGGGAAATCAATCTTCCTTTCTGATCGAAATCCGTTCGCTATTTACAATCGAACCCATACAAATAAAGCGAAATTCATTAGCCAAAGGAGGGTAATTCCTTCTTCGATTTACAGGTAATTTATTCTTGTAGTTGTGTCGTTTTCCCCGCCACCCCGTGATTTCTATTGTTTATATAGCAATGTTAGCAATATTACCGTTTAGTTTAAGTGGTCCCCTATTTTTTGTTGATCAATAACGTAACTGTTAGTTTATTAGTGGTCCTCTATTTTGTGTTATTGTTTATTGAGTTTTATATTTAAAATGGCAGCATAGATGGACACCTGGATGTTTATTTACATCATGTTTGTAGATGGATTATGGATCATATTACATTATGTTGGAGATGTACATGTGTAGGATTTTGATGTGGATTTTCTATCCATTGCTTTATTAAAGATAATACACAAATCAGAGTTGGGTTATAAGAATGTAGAGCATATTTATGTCATGGAACCTGGAATGGAGATGAATGAAGGTCTTTTTTTAGTTTAGGATGACAATGAGATAAGAAAGGTATTGGGTAAGATAAATTCAGACACATGTGCTAGAGTTCTTTGCAAACCATGAGGTAAATGCTCATATGTTTACCCAAGATAAATTGGGTAATGAGAGTGCTGAGATAGATCCTCCCATAGATGAAGTTGCGAGAGGATCTTGAGTTGGGGATCTTGAAGTTGTGAGGATGATGAAGTTACAGAGGATGATAAAGTTGCTTATAATTCCTTTATGGAAAGGGAGCCTTGAATACTTAATGGTATGGGGATGATGATGCTAGTAGGAGTAATCTTTGGCGCATTAGTGAAGAGAGCAGATAACGGTGAAGACTCGATAATGAAGTGAGAATCAAGATAGTAGTTATGGTAGCCTTTTGATGGAGGATGAAAGGTCCTATGAAGTATCCTTCTTGTTTTAATGTAGAAGACCAAAGACCTTACTTTAGCTTGGGAATGACATTCGTAAATCCATATGAAGTTAGGGAATCTATAAGACGGTATGAAATTTCTAGGGGAAAGCCATTGAAGTTTGTGAAAAATGAAAAGGATATAATAAGAGTTAAACGTGAAGACCAATGCCCGCTTGTCTTGGTGGTGTCCAAAGACAATTCTAAGCTTGGCTAAATTTGTAAAAACCCTGGTGTAGACCATAAGCTGGCCTTAGGTTTCACTAATCCTAAAGTGAGTATAAAATTTCTAGCCAAACATTACAAGACCAAAATCCTTGACAAGCATGACTACAAAATTAAGGATCTAAAAAGGATGTTGAAATAGTCGAGGGTGAATGTTGACATCTCCAAGTGCAAAAAGGGCAGAAGGATGGTGCTAGATGCTATTTTAGGTCTTTTACAGCGAGTATTATGAGTTAGAGGCCTGAGTGATGAACTTTTGAAGCAAATCAGGCTCCACAATGAAGGTGGAATGTAGGGGAAGACCTAAAAGAGGGAGGAGAGTGTTAAGAGAATGTTTGTGTGTTTAGATGCATGTAAAAGGTTGGAAGGTGGGTTGTATGCCTGTATAGGTACAGATGGATTTTTTTTGAAGACCAAGTTTAAGAAATTGAGAGCTTTTTGGTTGCTTGCAGGAAGGGATGAGAATGAAAAAATTATCCCGTAGCATGGGCTTGTGTAAAGTGAAACAAAATGAAATTAGGTTTGGTTTCTAACACTACTACAAGGAGAGTGGGAATTAGGAGATGGGATTCAATTTATTTTGATATCAGACATGTAGAAGGTATGACACTAAATTCAATTTTCTTTTATTTATCTTTATGTTTGAAATGTCTCACTTGTTTATATGTTATTTATTGCATTTGAATGTTGGGATTAGTGAATGTTGTAATTGATGTCCTTCTTGAGATTGAGCACAGATGGTGTGCACGCCACATATTTGCTAATAAGTCAAAGAGACATTAGGGAGGAGAGATGAAGAGGCAATTTTGGAAGGTAGCTTGGTCTACCTTTGAAGAAGAATTTGTAGACAACATGAGGCAGCTTGGAGAGGTGAGTTCATTTTCCACAAGAATTTGATGAACTACCAACCACACATGGTAGAGCCTACTTTACTAGTAGATATAAATCATAGGTTGTAGATAACAATATAATTAGAAGCTTCAATGCTTGGATCCTAGAGCTAGATATATGCAATTAGGACAATGTTTGATTTATAAGGAAAAAAGTACAGACAAGTTAGGTATGCAAGGTCCATTATGTGAAAAGTGAATCAATTCCTTTATTCCTACATGTAATGAAAATTTTCAGATCAATAAAGGGATAGTAATGGGGTTTGAAGTGTTATTTAATAGAGATACATGCTATGAGAATTAGAAAGGGATGACACACACTATATGTTTGGATAAGAAGACATGTACTTGCAGGACATGGGATATTTCAAGTATTCCATGCCAACATGTTATATATATTAACAGTGCAAAACAAGATCGATTGACCACATTTCTAGTTTGTAACATATTGACAAGTATAGAGTTGCTTATAAGTTTAAGATAATGCCATTAAGAGGAAAAAGGTTCTACAAAATGAATTATTATCTCCCAATTGAGCCACCTCCTATGGAAAAGAATAGAGGAAGGCCAAACAGTAAGAGAATGAGAGAAGAGAATGAAGAAAGACATAAACAAACTGGCACAAAACTTTCAAGAAAAGGGATACAAGGTAAATGCTCCATCTGTAAGCTACAAGGACACAACAAAGCTAGTTGCCTAAAGGTTTGATAAGCTTATCTCTTCTTGTCTTCTGTTTTAATTCATAACCTTTATTGATGTTTGTCTTTTTTCGTTTCAAAGGCAGAAACAACATAGCAGTTCACAAACATCTACTACAATTCCATCTCAAGTTCCAACTCAAATTCAATCAAACAAAGCTCCTACCCCTACTCATGCCACCCTTGCTCATGCCCCTGCACCTGTACCTACCTCTGCCCAATCCCCCTACCCCTGATTCTACCCTTGCTCCTACCCTTGCCCCTGCATGTTCTATGTCATCCAAACTTCATATTCGTGCAGCTACAAAATCAAGTTCAAGAGGCCAATCAAGTCAATCTAGTGGTGGTTATGGTCTTTTGTTTGATGAGAGCACTAGTCCCATTAGATTTTGTGTAAGAGATTGTGATTTATAAAACAAGTTCTTTTAGCTTTATAACGCATTCATATTTATATATTTCCAATGGAATGTAGAGTGGAACAAGCTCAAGAATTGTTCATGAAGGGAGCCAAGAAGGACAAGATACCAACACATTTGGATTTGAAATGCCTAACGAATCTCAACTTAGATCAGAGAATGCTCATAGAAGAACATCTTCATGTGTCAATAGAATAATACTTGCCAAAGGTGATGGTGAACATGTTGACATTTCCAACATGCCTTTTATACCACCTGGTTTGCAGTAGAGGGGCAGCAACTTAGTAACTACAAGGCAATTGCTTGCAAAAAGGAATGTTAGATTAGAAAGCAAGGAGAAGCATGGAGAAACAAGCATGAGTCACCTTCAAGCTGGGGATCAATGAGCCATGGAATGACCTTCCACTAGGGTTTTGTTTGTTGATTTTAGACATGTTTGTAAACATTATAGTTTGAACAATTTATATCCCATTTTTGCAAACTTCTACTATAGGTCTTGATTTTGTAAACTTTATGGTTTGGACAAGTTCCAGGTCATGTCTTGATTATGAAGGTTCAAATGCTTATATTCCATTTTGTAAACTGGTCTTGATAGTTGAAAAACATTATGAATTACATAAATTCCAGCTTACTTCATGCCATTCATTCCAAACACATCATCTGAAAATTAAACTTGATTACCATTGATTTTGTGAAGTAGGACAATTCTTCAATTCCAACATGAATTCTAGCTTAACTAATACCATGAATCCCAACTTGAATTCTAACTTAACTACTACCATGAATCCAAGCTTTACATTAATACAAAATTAAACCATACCATGCCAAAAAATAACATAATAGAGCATTGAAATAAAACCAAACAATACTTTCATTCAAGTAGCCAAAATTACATCAACTTAATTGCATTGTTCTACAATCACAAATCAATACGTACGCCAATTACAACAACAAATGCAACAAAGCATAAAAATACACTAAACGGTCTGATGCACTTTAGAAAATTGGTTCCAATTGTCTGAAGGCAATTCTTTCAACTCTTTCTTCATTTCCTCCACCTCATTGATTCCCGACCAATCTCTAGCCTCCAATATCTTATGTTGCTAAAATTCTTTCACCTCATCCGTCCCTTCACCATTTTATCCTTCAATTCCTACATATCCTTAATCTCCCTTTTCAAAAGCTTGTTTTCCCACTTCAATTCGTTATTAACAACCTTTTCATTGACATCTTAAGATAAAACCATAGAGAAAAAAAACGACATTCCCTTTCCTAACATGAGTAAAATCTCTCCCTAGATTTGTCTCCTTCCACGAAGTCCAAAACCTAGCTCTATAGCCACAATGGCACAAAACCTCCTCATTGTCACATTCAGAGTCAGTGATGCATCGACTGCTTGAGGAAGTTGTGGAATAACTTCTAGCCATTGAGGAAGATGAGGGTTGAGGACGATGAGGAAGATGACGAAGATGAGGATTGAGGAAGATGACGAAGGTAAGGAATGATAAAGATGACGAAGATGTTGAAGATGAGGAATGAGGAAGATGATGAAGATGAGGAAGCCCTAATCGCGTGGGTCTTCTTTGCTCCTTTGCAGGTTTTTTGATTTTCCAAATTGTAATTTGGGTTTTTAATTTCCCCCAAATTAAACACCCCCAAACTTTTAATGTTCGTTAGGGCAAATTTTGAGCCACATCAGCCACTAATGTGGCACGTTTCATAGCCAAATTAACGCCCTTTAACCTCTTTAACGCAATTTGTCATGGTAGGGACTAAATTGGCCTACGGAGATAAACGTTAGGGGGTTTTTTAGACAAAAAAAAAAGTTTAAGGTTTAAATGGCAGATTTGGGAAAACATGAGAGGGGTTTTTGCACCTTTTTCCTAAGAAAAACTATTTTTCTTTTCTCCGTACTTTTTGGGAATCAAACATAGGATAAGGTACAAAACACAAAAACAAATGGAAATACATGAACTGAATATAGTGATATTTTTAATATTAACCTAATTTTGATTGATTAAGAGTGTGTTTTTAAATGTTGGATTTTTTTTTAATCTCTGCCTTTCACATCTATATCACTCTCTAAAAACCTCAGGGATGAATTCATTAGGGTTCGACCAATTTCTAGGATCTCAACTAGTAGCTCGTGCATTAACCAGTACTTGTGAATTCTTTGGAACTGTGAAGCTGTGTATTTCTACATCAGTTTCAGCTTTATGAGGAACTAGCAATGGAGCTAGTGGGTACATCCAAAACGTTTCTTTAACTATGGCTTGTAAGTAAGGAAGTTATGAGATGTCTGATTCTTGAACAATATAATTCCCATCATTCCCAAGGGCTTCCATAAATCTCTCTTTGAGCTTTCTATTTGTTCTGGGTAGTGTAGTAACTCTGTTATTGCCCACTCTATTGTGATTGAAGTGGTGTCAGTTCCTGCAGCAAAGAGATCCTGATCATGCAAATAAGTCAGTATTAAGGTATCATTAATTAATCATATTTTGCAATTTGCACTTACTAATGTGTTCTACATAAAAAGCTGTTAGAGTTGGGTGAGAATTTTGTTTAGTATTATGAATTTTTTGGGGATCTGTTTAGGGTGCAGGGAATAGCCCAACCATACTGTATGTACCTACTTAAATTTGGTCTACTTACAATGACGATGGGATCAATAGGAAGAGCATGTTTGATTCCTTTTTTATTTTTATTTTTTCTTAAAACATAAAAAACATTAAATTCGAATACCAAAATGGTACTCTCCTTTTTTTCAAAAATTGGATGTAACAACCCACAAGAACAAAATGTTTTATGCCATTGCAGATCCACTCAAAGTCATTTTCCTTTGTGAGATTGAGGAGGACATCCCGTACATGGTTGCTTGCCAGCTTTTGATTCAACCTCCCGATTTAGTTATACCATCAAAAATACCAAATAATTTACACCAAATAAATCTTCATTTAATTTTAAATAAATCTTCATTTAATTTACCAAAATAAATCTTCATTTTATCAAATAATTTACCCAAATAAATCTTCATTTTCCGCCATACACCTTGTGGGTCAATCAGTCTAAGGGTCGGGAAATAATCTCCATAAGGCTTGCCACAAAGGCTGCACCGCCAATATCAATGGCACAACCGCACCACAACATTCTTCGACATGGTCCAGCATTTCCATGGCTGGCGTCCAGCCGCTGCACTGAAAACATTTGCATGGAGCAGATCTTCCTAATCTTGTGCCATTGAGCCGACGCAGGAAGCCATACCACTGAAGATTCGTGATGGTTATGTGCTCTGACGGCGTTGGAGACTGTTCGGCCGGAGAAGGCTTGATAATGTCTGTATGGGCATGCCTCTTTGCAGTTTCTAGATAGAAAATGACTATGGTAGTAACACTCACAAGCTTAGAGATACATTACAGGACCTTAAGTTTGGAGAGATTTGCAGAAAGATAGGTGGGAGTTTTATCCCGAGCGAGGATGTTGCCGATGATTGGCGGAGGCCGGGGAGGAGAGAGGCTGGCTGTTTTCGGTTTCCGGCCAATTGGAAGGAGGTTGAGGAGAAGAATGCATGTCCACACAAAGGAAAGCAAAAGCAGAACTGCTATGTAATCCATGGGCTATTCTATTCTTGATGCTCTCTTTCTCCCATATGTTACATGGTATTTGTAACGAAACATGACGAGGAGCATTGTTTTTACGTGTTAGGCTTCTCTTCCGTCCAATGGAGGGTCGCTAATGTTTGGCATCTCTCTTTAATCATTCAATGCATGCCTCTTTACTACAAAAAAAAGTAATAATGAACATAAGGAATATGGAGCCCTCATCAACAAATAGTGGTCATTTTTTAGGTATGTTTGTCAAGATAATGACAATTTTTTAGTGGCCAAATGCATGAATTGTCCTCCACCCTTCTTTGTTTACTATCATAGTTGAAATGCTTGAGTTTTGGACACTGAGATTTGAAAAGAGTAGATCACAAATTGTGAATTTTGACCTTTTGCAGAAATTAGATTACTACTGGTTATAGCATGAAATGTCATTTATGTAAGGAAAGATGACTTGTAGAACTAGGATTATGTGTATTAATCAAACTCCACATGTAGAATGTTTGGATTTAACGCTAAATGGTACATTCCTTAAAGTATTTTAAGTTCTCATTAAATAACATCTTTAGAGAATTATTGAGTCAGTTGGGTTGGGTGTGATAATGATCGAAAATTGTTCATTTTGATAACACTGAAAGATTCTCTTCAAGTCTATTTCATATGTACCATAAATGTCCTTCAATTAAAAGGTTTTCAAACTCAAAGCATTTACGTTTACTTGTTTTGTCAAGGTATTTAAGGCATGTATATTAGTACTACATTAAAAATGCACAATTTGATTATTTTTATAGAAATTCTAGCATTCGCTGGACTTATCATCAGAATGTCCATTTCAGTAAATTACAAAATTGTCTTTATCTTTGACTTTTCTATGTAAAATATTGTTAAACAGCATATTCATTGTTTTTTTTAATACATTTTAGTTTTAAGCTAGTAAATTGTCCCAGGACTCAAACCTAGGATCCCTTTCTCTATGCCCTTTGCCTATTTGAAATGGTGAACGTTGTACCATTTGAACTAGGCATGATGTGCAAAATCATATTCATTGTTTAGAAATGAAAAAACAATTTTTTGGACATGAGATATGCATTATTGACTAATTATACTTATCACCGTGATAAATTTATTTGGATGTAAAATATTTTTTTGATTCAAAATAGCAATACATCGATACAAATACAAATACAAAATTTCTAAAAACCATATATAGTACACAAGTTAAAACCCTAATAAACCACACTACAAATTTGATAATACTATAGTGACTAAAATACCTATAATTCCAGTTTACAACATATATAATATTGTGATCGTAATTTGATTTATTTGTTTTACATTTGATCAAATGTGTTTTACCTGTCTAAATCGCCTATACACAAATAAAATGCTGCAATAAGACAACGAACAACAAAACATCCTAACAAGACAACTCAAAACTAAACGCCGCAACAAGTCGAAGAAATCATGAAAAAAAAAAAACTCATATCTATGAGGAATAACCACTATAAAATAAATTTATAGAAAAGGTGTTGAGGGATTTCGAGGCCAAGAATAGCAATAATGCCTCCTTGTAAGAGGAAAATGAGTGACTAGAAGAGAGTTATTGGGAGGTAATATAGAAAACTACATTTAGAGTAAAATTATCTAGAACCATAAAAATACAATTAGACCTTGATGGGAATAGCCCATAGGGGTTGTGCCTTGTGCAATGTAAGCCCAAACTTCTCACTCATGTCCAAATTTTCTAGTCCCACCCCATCTTCAAGCTTCCAACCATGGGAATGAAGAAAAAAGGCCAACATCAGATGCACCATCCTATGAGCTAATGACATTCCTGGACATATTCTTCTTCCAAAACCAAAGGAATCAACTCAAAATTTCGGCCTTTCACACCAATCTCACACTCTAAAAACCTCTCGGGCATGAATTCATTTGGGTTCGGCCAAGTGCTTGGATCTCGACCAATTGGCCATGCATTAACTAGTACTTGTGAGTTCTTTAGAACTGTGAATCCGCATAGTTCTGCATAAGTTTCCGGCACATGGGGACCTAGCAGTGGGCCTGCTGGGTGCAACCGGAAGGTTTCTTTGACTGCAGTTGTCGTAAAGGCTTTGAGATGTCTGATTCTTGAACTATCCCACCTTTCCCAATGACTTCCCCGGATCCCTCTTTGAACTTTTTTCAATTGTTTCGGGTGGCGTAATGCTCTGCCATTGCCCACTCTACATGAATTGTTGGTATCAGTTCACTTATAAAGGGTCTGAATATACCAAAAGTATTAAATCGTTCTGATTAATCTATACTGGCACGCATTTATACTAATGTTTTTTGGCTGTAAGAGTTGGATGACAATTTTGTTGGACCGGACCCCAAAAATTTAGTGCTATGAATTTTTGGGGAATCTGTTTAGGGTGCGGGGCCTATCCCAGCTTATATGGACGTGCTTAGATTTGGTATACCTATATATGATGACATGGTTTCAATAATTCCATTTCATAGTCATTTGAAGGGTACTATATAAAATTTAACAAAAGTGAGTGAAGATGCATGTGTTCCCCACCAGAAGCAAATTTATAAAATTAAACAAACATAGTGAGTGAAGATGTATTTACCCACAGAAGCAAATGTTTTATGTCATTGCAGCTCCACTCAAAGTCATTCTCCTTTGTGAGATTGAGGAGGGCATCCAGTACATCCTTGCTTGTCGATGAAGCTTTTGAATATTTCAGCCTTTCACTGATTATACCATAAAAAATATCAAACAATTTATCCAAATAAACATTCATTTTCCGCCGAATACCTTGTGGGTCAATCAATCTAGAGTCAGGAAATAATTCGCAGGTCAGGCCTCCCAATTCCTTCCATCACGCCGCACACAACTTCATTTAAACTCTTGTGAAAAATCAGAATCATGACCATGAGCCAAATTAACGGAGAAAATAGTGTTTGATAAAAATTAAGGCTCGCTGTAAGGCTGCGCCGCCATATCGACAGCATAGCCCCTACCGCAACATTCTCAACGTGGTCAAGAAGTTCCTGCAAGATTTTTTCTCCGCAGGTTTTGAGTCGCATCAGTTGCTGCACTGCGAAAACAACTGCGTAGAATATTTTCGAATCTTTCACCGCGCAGCCAAGATGCTGGAAGGCCATGCCACCGGAGTCCGCAGTGATTATGAGCTCTGACGACGTCCGGAGAATGATCGATCATATCTGTTAAGACTTCTTTTGCAGTTTCTGGAGAGAAATGACTATGGTTGAAATAACTAGCTTGATGAACATTATAGAGGCCGTAAGTTTTAGAGAGATTTGCGAGGAATTAGTCAGGGTTTATTCCGGGATGGAGGATGTTGCCGATGATCGGCGAGAGCGGGGGCTGGGAGGAGGCTGGCGGTGCCAGGTTTTCCACGGCTTCTAACCGGACTGAAGTTTGAGGAGATGAATGCATTTCCATACAAAGGAAAGCCAAAAAGCAAAAATTGTGTAGTCCATTTTCTGTTCTTGACGAAGCAGTGGATCAAGCGCCCCAATGCTTGTACTTAGTGTCTGTATAGAAAGATGAGGGACGATAAATTTAATGGTATAAGAGATAATGACAGAAGATTTTTCTCCTTACCTAAATTCAGGTATTTATTTATCTCCTACACCATCCGGTTACCAGAGGATCAAAGACATCTTTGGTTAGGAACTTGGAAAATTGTAGGAAAAGAAAAAGAAATAGTAAGAAAAATGGTTTTCTGTTTGGTTTCACCGTGAATAATATAAATAAATAAATAAAATTAAAATTCTTCATAATTTTAATATATTTTTTTAATTTTAGTCATTATATAATAGAATGAACAAATAAAAAATAAGTTCCAATAAACAAATTTTTTTACTTTCACACTTTATCTCTGAGTTCTTTCCCTAGTAACTAGAGTCAAATGCCCTGTGTAAGAATTTCGCTTGAACAGGCGATCTATGGTAGGTAGGCACCACCAAATCTTTTGCCTAATCAAGTTCAATACTTTTTAGGGAATGCTAGTGACACACATTATAAAATGCCCCCTTTTGAATTTGTTTTCTTTATTTTCAAAGAGAATCAAATATGGGAAGGGTATTATGCCCCCTGAAATTCCATCGTATACCATTGAGTTAAGGCTTATAAGCGGTTGAGTTGTCAAGATAATTAAGCAGGCGGATTCCTCACTTTTAGTTTAGAACAAAAATCTCGTCTAATGATCACAAAAACTGAATACCGATTCACCACATGAAAGCGGGGCTATGATAAGCCAGGAAAGACTACCGTCAAAGGAAATGATATATGTTGACTTAGGCAAAAATCTTGAAGGAAGGATGGCCAATAAAACCTATCATATAAAGATTTTCGTGGAGATTAGCTTGCACCTTTTATTCCAGAGAATGAATGGAAAGATAGAACCAGACTTGGGAGATTTGATTTCACAACTTATGAGTGGTTCCATCGAGGGCTGCTTGACTTTGACTCTACGTCAAGCTAGTCTAGCAAGAGTGGATTTCCTCACTTTTGGTTCAGATGGATAATCTCATCTAATGAACATAAAAATTGAATACGAATTCACCACATTAAAAATTAGACTAATTAAGCTAAGGAAGAACTAGCATCAAAGATAGGATATGTTTTAAATTGCAGTCAAAGTCTTGAAGGATGGATAGTCAATAAAACCTATCTTAAACTATAGCAATAGTTTAGAAATGATAGTTACTGTAGTATATTATGGTAGTATCTACGATGTTATGATATTATTTAACCAAAAGATAATTATTTTTTGAAACATATGTACTGAAACACATATTTCTCATTCTTAACCATTAATGTCTTATTACTTTTTGTATGAATATACTGATACATACTTTTTCCCTTGATATCCCATCAATCCTATATCATTGAAATGAGCATCTGACATGTTAGATTTGAAAATTTTCTCTACTTGGCTACACACACGATTTCTAGCTCCTCTTGCATTGGTCTGAGAAGTTAATAGTGGGTAAGAAGATAACTCGATTCGATCTTCTTGCACATTAAATGGAAAGTTTTGAAAAATAGATTAATGATAAATAAATTGGAAAATGCTTGACGATACCATGATGTCAACATCATTTCCAAAAATATGAAGTGTTTAAAGGTAAACTTGAAAAGTGTAAAAGTTAAATGACATAAATACCTATACTTTCTTTTCTCTCTTATAACCCACCCAAAAATTACTATCCTTATAACATTATGGTAACTTTTTTTTGACACCAATGATGTCTTGTAACAAAGCCCTAAATAAATTACAAGAAAAGTTGAGGGAAGGAAAAGGAGCAGTGAGTCATAATGTCTTCAATTATTAATTCTTTCCTTTTCAACCTGATTGTTGGATTTGTACTTTTGTTTTGTCTTATTTGGTTACTAGCACTTATTGTACGTGCAACAAAAATTAAATGTATTAAACATAATTTTTTCAATTTGGCTACGTTTCTTTCTTAAAATTTTAGGAGAAAATAGAAAGGAAATAAAATATGAAAGTAAAAATAAAAAATAAATGAATAAATAAAAATAGAGTCAATTGGACCTATTATTTGTTTTGTTAATTCAAATCAATTTTATTTATTTTAATTTATCAATATAAATATTAAATAAATTAAGAATATATAAAATTTTAAGTAATTTTATTTATATTTTATTGGTCAATCAAATATAAGAAAATGTTTTCCTTGTTAATTTTCTTTTTAATGTTTTAAAAACCGAATCGATTACTAAATCGAAAAGTTATTGATTCACGGTCTGTTGGTTGGATCGATGGTTGAACCACAGTCGAATCGATTATGTAATAAATATAATTTATATTTTATTTAAAGTTCAAAATATATATTTAAAAACCAAAGAGTTAAAAGTGTTGAGGGCTTCAATTATGTGGGTGACCACAAACTCAAGCGTTGGCTCTTGTGGTTGTGGGCCAACAACTGCCACATGGGCGTCATGGCCCTTATGTTTAAGTTTAGTCTAGACGGTTTTAGGCTTTTGAAGGTTTTAGGCCTAAAAATCCAGAAAACACCGAAGACCGCTTGGTTCTGCCCCAATCGATCAATTTGGACAGTTTACACAGTTCATCAATTGATTCCCGTTAGTGGGTGGTTCACGCACGGTTCATGAATTGATTTCCAGTTAACGGTGAATTGGAATCTTCCTGATCGATTGTTTGCTTGGTGTCGATCGATTTTTAATACATTGTTTTTTTTATTACTTTTCAGTTGTTTTTGGTTCCGAAAAGTATACAAATGTTAAAGAAAATGAGTTTCTTATACTTGGTTTGCGTGATAAAAAAAATAATTGAATATAAATAAAATTATTTACAAATTTACATAGGTTTAAATTATTTAATTTTTAAAATAAATATAATGAGTTTGAAAAAACAAAAAAAAAAAAAAGTGAGATTTAACTTTATTCTTTTTTTTTCCTTACTTCTACTTTTCATTTCCATTTTCTTTCCATTTGCATTTTTCCTTGAGTAGATATGAAATTCGAGAATGAAACACAACCTTATTATTGGATCCCTTTTACCATATAACTGCGATAATTGAGCCCTCCATCTAGCTCCACCACTAAAATCTCACTTTTAATAGTGAGTTGCTAGAAAAGAGAATTACATTTGCTCAGGATCTGCAGGAAAATGAAAGATGCAAAATAAAGACTGATTAAACTCCTACTCTATTACATAAAACCATAAACATACAATTAAACTTTGATAGGAATAGCCCGTAGAGGCTGGGCGCTCACGATGTAAACCCAAACTTCTCACTCATATCCATATTTTTCTGGTTTCACATCATCATCTTCAAGCTTCCAGCTAACCTGGGAATGAAGAAGAGAGCCAATATAGGTGCACCATCCTGTAAACTAATAGCATTCCTGGACACATTCTTCTTCCTGTACCAAACGGAATCCACGCTCAAAATCTCGGCGCCTGCATCGTTTCACACTCCATAAACCTCTCGGGCATGGGAATTCATTAGGGTTCGACCAAGTTCTTGGATCTAGCCAATAGCCCATGCATTAACTGCTACTTGTGTATTCTTTGGAACTGTGAATCCGCATATTTCTACATCAGTTTCAGCTTTGTGGGAATTAGCAGTGGGCTAGTGGGGTGCAATCAAAACGTTTCTTTTTTACTATGGCTTGCAAGTAAGGGGCCTCAAGATCTGTGGATTCTTGAACTATTCCATCATTTCAATGACTTCTCGGATCTCGTTTTGGGCTTTTCCATTTTTTCCGGGTTGCGTAGTAACTCTGCCATTGCCCACTCTATTGTGCCTGCAGTAGTGTCAGTTCCCGCAATAAAGAGATCCTGATCATAAAAAAAAAAAAAAGCAACGTTAAAACATTTCCATCCATTCTTTATTTTCAATTTCTATCCGTATATATAGAGATTTTAAGTAAAATCCGTCCTCTAATCCTTCTATATTTATATCTTCAAATATGGAGATGGAGATGTGAATAAGGACTTTATATATATGAAGATTCCAATATTCACATATCTTATTTAGACATATGAATAGTAAGAACATTTGGCAGTTCTTGACAGTTTTTTTAAAATAGAGAGATCACTATTTTTATGTTCTTTTATTTGAATTTAGTGTTTTTTTTACGTGTTTTGTGTTCTTTGTGGTTTTTAAAATATAAAAAAATTGAAAACCAAACGTGTTACTATTTTTTCGCTATTCTCATATTTTCAGAATGAAAATAAAGTTTAAAAATATGAACCCAACATACCTAAGTCAATATTTTCTCATTTTTTTATTTTTATAATAATAAAAATGAAAAAGTGAATAGAGAAGTACCATTCTTTGCTTTTAATATTTGGAGACGTGAATAGTGATTCGACATAAATTCAGATATTTAAGTGAAAAAAATGTACCCACTGTCTCTAAATATACGGTACTCACCATAAGCAAATGTTTTATGGCGCTGAGGCTCCACTCATGGTCATTTTCTTTCGGGAGAGTAAAGGAGAGCATCAGTACATCTTTGCTTGCTGATGAAATAGCTTCTGATTTCAACCTTTGATCGATTATACCATCAAAAGTATCAAGCAATTTATCAAAGTGAATCTTCATCTCCCGTCGCCGACCTTGTAGATCAATAAGTCTGAAGGCCGGGAAATAGTCTGCAAAGTTCAGTCTTCCAAGTCCTCCCAACACACCCCAGACAGTATTCTTGAACTCTTGTGAGAAATTAGAATCATAATGAGCCAAATCACATGAGAAAATAATGTTTGACAACAAATTAAGGCCTACTGTGAAGGCTGCTTCACCAATATCAACTGCACAACCCTTACGGCTACATTCTTCCACATAGTTCAGCAGTTTCTGCACAATTTTTTGCCTAATCCCCCGGCTGGAATCGACCTGCTGCATTGATAACATTTGCATGGAGCATATCTTCCTATTTCGCCAATGAGCAGATGCGGGAAGCCATACCATAGAAGATTGATGATAATTGCGAATTCTGATGGCGGCCGGGACTGTTCGGCCGGAGAAAGCTTGATCATTTATGTGGAGGACCTCTTTTGCAGTTTCTGAAGAGGAAATGACTATGGCAGTAACGCTCCCAAGCTTGAGAGACATTACTGGGCCATAAGTTTTTGAGAGATTTGCTAATGATAAATGGACTTTGTCACCAAGGTTGAGGATGTTGCCTATGATCGGAAAAGGCCGCGGCCCCGGAGGGAGGCTGGCTGTGCCGGGTTTCCGGCCAACCAGACCGAGTTTGAGGAGGCCAATGCATGTGCACACAGAGAAAAGCAAAAACAAAAATGTTAAGAAATCCATGGTGTAGTACTTCTTTCCACTCTTCCATCCTTTTTATAAGACAAGGGATGCTCTCTATCTTCTCTGGCGTCGGTAAGGGAACACGAGAATCAATACATCTTTTATGATCAAAATATTTTTTCCCTTCTCTATATTCTCTAAATGGTGGGGGAACTCGAGAATCATGTTTATGATCAGATAATTATTCTTCATTTCTGCTTCTGAGACAACCACAGTGCAAATTGATTTGAAGATAATTGCATGTGTTTCCTTTCATTTTTTTTTGTTGGAATCAGAAAGTATTAGGATAAGAAAAAAAATACTAATCCATTAGAACACAAAATACTAGGAAGAAAAATATTAAGAAAATTATTTTTCTCATATTTGGTTATTAATTGAAAAATATAAAAAAGAAAATCAAATATAATCAAAATTTCTCATAATTTTACAAAATTTTAAATTTCTTAGTAGGAAACAAATAAAATGAGTTTTTAATAATATATAGGGTATTTTATTAAGTCATAAAAAGGAAAAAATATAAATTGATTTTCATATTGCCTCTAATTTTTCCGTAGATATCAAACAAAGAAAATTTTATATTTCTGTTTTCTTTCCTTTCAATTTCCTTTCCCTAGGAACCTTAAGCATAAACTGTCTTATTTCTTTCCTTCCACAAGATTAGCAAAAAAACATAAATTATTTCTTTTGTTTCACAAGATCCACAAACATATAAATTATTTATGTCCCTGAAGAAACATAGTATTTTTTCCTTCAAGGTCCACAAATATAAGGGCCCATTAAGTT
This sequence comes from Tetrastigma voinierianum, assembly GCA_016808115.1. Classification (NCBI taxonomy): domain Eukaryota; kingdom Viridiplantae; phylum Streptophyta; class Magnoliopsida; order Vitales; family Vitaceae; genus Tetrastigma; species Tetrastigma voinierianum. Next base: position 436,849 of record JAEQBH010001741.1, on the reverse strand, counting down.
TTCTCCTTTATTTACCCCATGAACAAGGCGTGCAAACCAAGGCGTTGCTTCAAATAAACGTGTGCAATACCTACTTTCCTCCAATAGATAAAAGGATCAAACTCCACGGAACTCGAACTTTCCACAAAAAGACGATCATAATTGGTTTCCTCTTATTTACAAAAATAGCAATGATTTTCAGCCGTTACCCCAGATTAAGGATTCCCCATTCCATCGATATTTTTAAGCAAAAATACTTACATGAGACAAAATCTCCAAATGAAACTCCAAACCATCTGAAGACCTTGAGCTAGAATAATAAAGTTATAAAGCATTATAAAATTTTAAAAATGGATAAAAAAAAATGATTAAATATTTTAGGTTATGTTTTCTAGAATTGATCTATATATTTCCATACTTAACATAATATTTTGAAAACAAAAAAACATAATATTTTTCGATTAAAAATATAATAAAAGAACTTTGTAGATTACGTGAAAAGCGAAGAATGGTGTGACCAAAAAAGAAAGGATAGAGCAGAATGATTGTGGCCTTAGCATGGAAAGAAAACGCATTTCATGTTTAAAGACATTTTGCTTGCCTGCCTCCTGGTCAGGTACTTCAGTTAACATTTAAGAGCAACCACGGAATTCATGGCCTTTTTCGACATTTGCCTATAATTAAAAAAAAAAAAAAATTCCTCAAAAACAAAAGGTTGATAAAAATTATTAAATCTAAGACACTTATTTTCCATGTATTGTAGTAGTGTAGCAGTGTAGAGCGAGCTTTGAACATTCGAGTTAGGCTTGTTAATTTATGAACAAGCTCGGGCAATAGGAGCTTTTGAACAAGCTTAAAATGGGCTCCAAGCTTGAAGCCGGGTTTAAAAAAAATAATAGCTTGAAATCGTAGGCTCGTTTTCCATATGAGCGAGCTCGAGCTTAACCTCGAGCTCAAACTATCCAGAGCCTATCTAAATTTGTATTGTAATCAATCCCTCAAGCTCGATCCATATACTTTTTAACTTTTGTAATCAATTTGATAACAAATACACATCAATTAAAGAAATAATTTTCTATAAGTTTGTTTTTACCTTAGTTGATTTAGCAATTGATGCTAAAAATTTGTTAAGCCACCTCCTTGACATTGACCTTTACGGATTACGTGAATTCCCTTCTTTGAAACGTCTTTACTTATTTGAAAAATTTATGAAATAAAATTAAAACAATGCAGAAATTGCAGTAAAGAAATAAGATGCACGAAATCATTGAATAAGAAACATGATTGGGTTTTAATCAATTATCTAAATAAAGAAATAATATATCAACGAGATATGCCAAGCAAACTCATTAGTAACAACGAGAAACTATTTGTGTGATATGCTGCGCACGGTTAAATTCTGACCACCACCCTCGACTACGAGTGCGCATGATTAATTTCAAGACCCATAGCTTCACCACTGCCGGACTGGAGATCCAGAATCTGCCCACCATGTCGAATCGGTCGGCCCAAATTTTCATACCATTGTGGTGGCACTCCGTATTACGCGGAAATGCATTACGGCGGTCCCGGATGCGGCTCCTTGTTTCTCATGGAAACCCACCCGATCACCTTGATGCCTTTACCATACCCGTGCCTAGATACCTTGGGTTAAGTCCGATACCGATATCAAGGGCCCCAATGCCCCCAGTTTGATATTGGATCCTTGTTCGTAATTTGAATTGATCGTGCTCCAGTGCGGGTCGGTGCATTTGCCCTCAATGCTACTCAAGATCGGCAAACCTTATACAAGCTCACAGCCCTGACCTCTATAGTTTCCACGGGAGCCCCAATACCCTCATATTTGTAATCAGTTCTTGTACACCGGGATCGACCGTCGTACCGATTAGGTCATACCAACATCAGTATCCTTCAGCGTCCTTTGCCGACACCTTCTTCCACGCTATCCACCGCCCCAGAACATACGTCGCCCGACACCTTCGCGCTGCTCGTGGGTACCATTTCCTTCGCAATCACGGAGATCTAGATCTGATCCCCGGCCCGGCCGGCGTGAAGTTAGCTCCGAGCTCGGCGCCGTCTTTGTCGTCGAGCGCCTCATGCCCCGGCCGTGAGGATTCATGCATTTGCCATCCATGTCGACTGGATCTAGAGCTTGAGGATCCATTACATCGATATCCGGGACACATGATCTGGGCATTTCACTCCGGCGCGCCTGAGTCGAGATCGCACCGGTGAAGACCGGATCTGCGTGGGAGGCGAAATGAGTGGAAGCCTCGTTCAATGACGGATGGATCGAACGACCCGGTAGAGCTTTTTATTTGAGCCTAAGTAGGAACTGGCCCAGGAGCCGAGATTTATCAAGCCTAAATTAAGGCTCAAGCTCGCTTGTTTAGCTCCTGTGGCGGGCAGTAGAGCTTTTTTTTTGAGCTGGCAGAAGTAGCTTGGCTCGTTACCAGCCCTAATTGTAAGTATGCTAAAATTTTAAATTTTAACTGACTTTTTTTTTTAAGAAACACTTTTCGAAAATTATGAATTATAATTGAAAGTATCTTGAGACATTTTCAAAATTTTTGAATTTAAACATAAATTTTCTCACAAATGAACACTTTGTGAGTTTAGGAAATTATGAACTAAACTCCCACACTTTCTAAATTATAAAAATTAATTTAGAATGTAAAATTTTAAAGTACAATTTAAATTTGAAATTTCAAAATTAAGATTGAGAGTGTTTCTTAAAGACATTTAAAATTTAGAAAATTTATTACACTTTAATCTAAGGTAGTAAATTGTTTCAACTGCAACTTGAACTTGAAATCCCCTTTTTATGCCCTGTGCTTGGATGAAATAGTGAGCATTCTACTAATTGAGATAGGTATGATAAGCAATTTTAAAATTTTTTTTTTTAGAAAGTGTTTTTTCAAATACATTTAAGTTAAATTCATAATTTCTGAAATTTTATAAAGTGTATCTTGAAAAAATATTTTTATTTTAAATTCAAAATTTTGGAATAAATATCTTTTAGTTAAAATTCAAGATTTTCTCTCCCTTTTGTTATTGAGGAAATATTTTTTTTTAATTTGATGGAAATGTCAGAAAAAACCCGAGAATTCACTGAACCTAGGTAGAGTCAGACCAAAAGTATATGACCAAAAATTCAAAGAAATAACATTGCAGCGGTTGGATCAAGTACTAGTTTTGTTATATTTTATTTAAGGAAAATAAGGAAAATAACCTAATATCTTTTGCCCATCATACCAAGCTCTAGTAGTAGAGTACTCACGATTTCAAAGGTTTTTCCTATATGTACGACTTATTTAAAAAATAATATCTAAAATATGATATTTAAAAAAATATTTATAACTCTATAGTAATTTTTGCTGACTAGGAAAGAGATTTTGAAAATGTTTTTTTTTTTTTTTTTTGAAAGCCCGATTTCTTCAATTTATAAATCAGTCTTTTGAAAAGACGATTTCTTCATCTTCAATTAAGAAATTGTCTTTTCAAAAGAGGATTTCTTCGGAGCCTTGAATATCGTCTTTTCAAAAGACGATTTCTTCAGCTTCAATTAAGAAATCGTCTTTACAAAAGACAATTTCTTCATAGCATTGAATATCGTCTTTTGAAAAGATGATTTCTTCAATAAAGTCATTTCTTCACTAAAATTTTAAGAGATAAAATTTACAAAATAATATTACTTTTAATAACAAATGCTAAATATAAATATATAGTTGCCAAAAAAACTAAATATTTTTTTTTTATAAATATGATTATTTATAAATAATTTATCATGATAACTATACTCATCCTATATATTGAATTTATTAAATGAAATTAATTAATGAATTTTATAATGCTTAAAATCTTATATCTTAAAGTTGAAATTTTTATTCAAAAATCGTTTATTAAATAATAAATTAATTTATTATTTAATAAATTGATCATGTTGTTGGTTTACACATTATTACGATTTCATTTTAAATTAATTATTTTAAATTGATTCTTCATTGAAATCTTATCTCTTAAAGTTAGAGAGTACATTCAAAAATAATTCATTAAATTATAAATTAATTTATTATTTAATAAATAAAACGTGTTATAGTTAAATTTTAATTAAGAATGGTATTTAAGAAGAGTTTACTTATTAAAAAATTAGAATAAAACATAATTATTTATTACATATAATTATTTATTAAAAATAAAATTGATAATAAGTTTGTTTATGATTTTTTTTAATAAATTTCACCTAACAAATTAATAATAGTTATTTCTTAATCCATAAGTAGAAAAAATAATGAGAGATAAGGATCAAAATATTCATATTTTTTTATATTAACATCTCATTTGATAAATTATTTTTAATATTAAATAGTAATTTTTTTAAATATTATATTTATAAATACTATATCATAATTGATATAATTATTTTGTATAATAAATTATATAAGAAAACAAATTAATTTTAATATATATATATATATATATATATATATATATATATATATATATATATATATATATATATATATATATATATATATATATAATTTTTATTTGAAAATAATATATATTTAAAATTATTTTATCATTGTATATATGTTGTATATTTTTTATTCTTTAATTAGTAATAAAATGATGTATCATTATAATATTAAAAATATTAAGATAAAGATAAAAATATATTTATAATAATAGCCTAATTTAAAATATTTTTCAAAAGACAATTTAAAATGATACTTTTTTTTTAACAAATAATTTAAATAATCTTAATCTTGACAAGCATAAATTCGAATTCATATTAATATCAGCATATTTATTTTTTGAAAAAAACATCAACAAATTTATAATAATTTTATCATTGGTTATAATATAATTTATTATCAAATTAAAAAAGTTATTTAATATTAGAATTGTCTTTTAAAAAACGATATGTGAAGCTTTTAATCGATTGAAGAATTAGCTTTTGAAAAGACGATTTCTAAAAATAATTTCTTTTGAAAAGACAATTTCTAAATGGATAAAAGAAATCGCCTTTTGTAAAGACGATTTAGATTGAAGAAATAAACCGACGAGAAACAAATCGTCTTTTTTGTATTCAAGGGAGGGGTCTACCCCACAAAACCACTAAACACAACACGTTATTCTCGGCCATAAGCGGCCGTTCTTGTCATTCGCCAGAGCTTCAGTCGCCTCCTTGGGTGGGAGAGTCCACTTGTGGAGGTTGCCATTTGGAAGCTTGAGAGCCAAGGCAGCTAACCATCTTTGCCCTCTTCGCCTCCCGGGTGTGTTGGATCTGGATTTGCCAGTCAGCCCGAGACCCATCTCTGCATTCCTCAGGAGGTTTCTATAACGATGGGTTCCTTCGCCTGAAACTCCTTCAACCAGTTACAAAGCAGTAAGGAATCCACTTCTACCACGACAAGCTTGTGTCCCATGTCCCATGCAAGCCTCAGCCCATGGATGACTGCCCAAAACTTCGCCTCCACCTCATTGCAATCACCTAATTATAAGATCGAGAAACCACCCAAACAGCTTCCTCTGTGGTCCCGCATGACGCCTCCTCCTCTTGCTAGGTTAGTCGTGAGATTTAGACATCCGTCCGTATTTAGCTTGCACCATCCCCTTATCGTCATGTTCCAATTGATCCAAATAATGGAGGAAGTCACTTTCCCTTTTTGAACTATATTTCCGTTGGAGAATGCTGACTAAATCTATTAGTTGTAAGCTCCTTTGTTAAATTATGTCTAATATTTGATTCATGTACTTATAGTTTTATTTTTATTTTTATTTTTATGATTTCAATTATTCACGCATGGTGATGATTAGTCTTTGTATTATGTTTGAAATTATCACGGGTGAAATCCCTCCCTCTTGTCTGTTAAAATTAAAGTTTAAGGGTTAAAAGTTATTAAGGAAAAGTTCAAGGGTCTTTTAGACATGCAATTAGAGTGCACATATAAAAGGAGAAAACCTAATCAGTTTTCATTAACGTGCAGTCATAAACAAAAACCCATTAAAAGAGAAAATCTCCTATATCATCAAGGAGTAGATTAAAGGCTACAAGATTAAAGAGGTGAAACAACACAAATTAATTTTGTGGAATCAAATTCTATTAAGATTATACTAGAATATCTAATCTTCTATTTTTAGAATATGTATATTCTGATTTGGTCAATGGTATAATTGTCATATTATAGCCATATTTATAGCTTGATTTGGTCAATGGTATAATTGCCATATTTATAGCTTGTACGCATAACTGTAGCCAGACTTTTAGTTTGTAATATTAAATATATGACCTACGGGTGAATCAATAGAATCAAGGAAAACCAATTCTTTCATGAGTATCGAGCCCTAGCGACCTAGCAAGCTTTTACCCATTTATTTTCTTTCTCACGATTTCTTAGGTCATAAGTAAATCGACCTCTCTCAGATTCTTCTCATTATGGCCGTGATGGGAAAATAGATCCCATTCTCCTTATTATCATAGTGCGGAGATCAACTAGGGAATATGATCACACCCACGTGATCCTTCTAATGACAATTATATTTCATGGGCACGTGCAATTAAGTTGTCTTTGGCTTCGCGCCCGAAGAAATTTGTGTTTGTTGATGGGACATTCACCAAACCAACGGAGAAGAAGAAACTTTCGATTGGGACACTGCATCCAATTCTATGCTTGTCTCATGGATCACGGACTCTTGATCCGATTGGCGGCCCCTCCATTCCTTTTCGCTGATGAAGCCAAGCGACTTTGGGATTATGTTGAGGCGGTTTCTTTGTGGCTTGATGGTCCTGCGCCTTCAACAATTGAGGGTGATATTACCACTGTAAGCAAGCTTAGATATGTCTATTGATGATTATTATTACCGTTTGATGGATTGTAGTGAATTGGATCGTCTCAAGCCTCTCCATGAGTGTGCTTGTGGTAATTGTACTTGTGATGTTGCTGGTCGACTTGCTACGGATCGGGAGGAGGAGAAACTCCATCAATTTCTCATTGGCATTAACGATGAGTTATATGCAACGATACGTTCTAATTTGTTGTCCACTTCTCCTTTACCTGATCTCGATCGTGTGTATCAAGCATGTCTTCAGGAAGAAAAGTCTCGGGGTATTGCTCGAGATAGGAGACAAGGAGGAAATCCATGCGTTTTGCTCGGCGGCTGCGACCCAAGGCTCGTGTTACGATCCCAGATAAATCAAAATTGTATTGACTGTTTTGTAGCGATCGGGTCATGATGACTAATACTTGTTTCAAAAATCATGGATATCGGATTGGTGGGAAAGATCGAACCGTGGAGTCAGCGGTGCACGGCCCGATGCGGCCACCTCCCTGCGGCTCCTGGCGCTCTCAGTGGTCAGCCCAAAGCCATGGGCACGCCCGCAGTCGTAGGCTACCAATCTTTGTGGGTGGTGGGGCCAGGTTCGTGCCACTCCTCTCATGGGTCCTCTTTGGCATTTCTTTGCACGACTTAAAGCTAGGGCTTGATTGAATTTTATTGAATATGATAAATAATCTCGGCATGATCGATGATGGAGTGCGTTCTCTCCTTTTCTTGGATTATTGATGCGGTGCTTCTCACCCATGTTCACGGCAGCTGAATCATGTTTGACGGACACTCATCATATTTCGCAATGTTCAGTTGGGTTACCTAGCAGTTGCACATGCCATTGCTACTAAAATTTGCGGCTTTTTTGTTATTGATGGGTTGATACTTGAACATGTTTTATTTGTACCACAGTTACATTGCAACTTAATCTCGGTGTCACAATTAATTGATGATTCTAAATGTCTTTTACAATTCTCTGATTCATTATGTGCTATCTGGGACCCTGCAGCTCGAGAGTCGATTGGGCGGTGAGCGTAAGGGATGGACTCTATTGTTTTCGGCCAGTTCCTCACGATTAGTGTGCGATGCGGTTTGGAGATTTCAGATTTTGAGTTGTGGCATCGTCGACTGGGGCATCCGTCAGATAGAGTCGTCAAGTTAGTTCCGGCTATTTCTTCTAGTACTTCTAGAAAGAAATTGAATAAAGCATGCGAAGTTTGTCCTCAAGCAAAGCAAAAACGTGATAGTTTTCCTGTCAGTGATAGTAAAGCTAGTCGAATCTTTGAACTTATTCATTGTGATTTATGGGGCCCAATAAGATGCCCTCTCTTCGTGGAGCACATTATTTTTTGACTTTGGTGGATGATTTTTCAAGAGCTGTATGGGTTTATTTATTGCGTTCAAAAACACAAGTTTATCAAGTTTTTTGTTCATTTTTTGCTATGATTGCCCGTAATTTGAAACACATGTCAAAATAGTACGGAGTGATAATGGTACGGAGTTTAAATGTATGTTGGATTATTTTGATACACATGGCATTTATTTTGAGCCTCTTGTGTTGGGACTCCTCAGCAAAATGGTGAGTATTAGACGAAAACATCAACGTATTCTTAATGTAGGTCGTGCTTTGATGTTTCAGGCAATCTTCCTGTACTTTTTGGGGGAATATTGTGGTTGGTGCAATGTATCTCATTGAGACTCCCATACGGTTTGCTCCTGTCTGACTCCTTTGGAAATTCTCTTTGGCCCGGGCACACAGGTATGATGAACTTAAGGTTTTTGGTTGTTTAGCTTTTGCTCACAATCAAAAGGCCAAAGGTAACAAATTTGCTCCTCGAAGTAGGAAGTGTGTCTTTATTGGTTATCCACATGGGAAAAAAGGGTGGAAATTATATGACCTTCAGACAGGTGACATCTTTGTTTCCAGAGATGTAAAGTTTCATGAAAATGAATTTCCTTACGAGACTGTTTCTACTTCTCAAGACTATTATGGATCCAAGTAAGTTTCCCTAATTTTCTTTTTAGGTTTAAATTCTCATATTCATATTTTGGTTGAATTGATTTGTTTGTATGTGGTTCTGGGTTATAAGAAATGGCTTCATTAAAGTAAAGCGCCAATTTTCTATCAGGTGGTATCGAGCCTCCTTACAAATAATTAATTCCCTGGAAATTAGGAGTTTATGAAATTTAGAATTTTAAATTAGGATTTAATTGATTGTGTGTTTAATGTTTAAAAACATAATATAATATTCAATTATGTTTTTATTTGAGTTGATAATAATCTTTAGATTATTTATCATGGATCAAATCACATATATTGAATCTTGTGATTCATGATGGTCATGATTGGGTGATTTATTTGAATAAGGTTTTTCAATCATAAAATCGGTTTTCCTGCAACTGCAGATAGGTCTTATTAAAACGCTACAATCTTACTCCAATGATACAAGAAATCTCATAATATGTTTTAGAAAGGGTTTTGAGTCTACTATATTGGGGTTAACCCGCCACTTTTTCGAATCAGTTTTACAGTTGAAATAACTGTTCGTTTTTTTTTCAGTGTTCTGAACTGAAATTTTTCTGCTATTCATAAGAGCAAATTAATTAAAACTAAATAGTTAAATTAATTATTGTCACATGAATTAAATGTTTATATTTATAGAGTGTGTTAGTCACCAAAGTGGCTTCACTTGTATGTTAGCAAACATTTAACGCGTGTATGCAAATATTTATTTTAAATTGCGCTATAAATGACATTTTAAGGTTAGGTAAATATTTGTGATCATTTTAAATATGTTATAAATGATAAACATAATATTTAATATTGATGGACAAACTAAGAATTCAGTATGAACAAATGGATGAGTTATGAAAAGAGAAGCAGGTTTTTACATCGGGATGAAGCACTCATACAATACAAAGAAAAAGATATATATGTATCTACAGATAAAACCCAAGCTATTAAAGCTATTAAAAGACTAGTCTACCCTTAAAAGTAAAGTAGAATTACAAAGAGAAATGACTATAGTAAATTCATAACACTTATTGGTAATATTTAACATCCCCTCTCAAACTCACGTAGTCGGGCAAGAATAAGCGAGCCGTATAGATAAAAACGAAACGCGAGATAGAGTGTGATTTTGTAAACAAGCTCAAGCCGCATAGAAGCGAACGAAAGGTACGTTAAAGTGTCACCCTCAAAATGATGTCGAATGACACAATCAATCTCAATATGCTTGGTCCGCCGTGGAAAATGTAATCTCGAGCAATTTGGATAAGACTTTATTATCACAATATAATGGAGAGGTTGATGAAGAAAACACCTATATCCGCAGTTAAATCCATCGTGAACTAAACTATCTCACGTAGTGGCTACGGCACGACATTCTCGCTCCGTAAGATCTGTAGATAACATCTGCTTTCGTCTTCCACGAAATGAGAATCCCCAAAAATACAAAACAAAGATATCATTTGCGATCCGTAGGATCACTAGCCCAATCAAAGATCGTAATAAGCATGCAACCCAAGGACGAGGCGTAGAAGAAAGTAAGAGACTCAAACCGAAAATTTCGGGCGATACCTCAAAATACACAAGAACAAGCAGCCTCAATGAACCGTAGTAGGTGAAGTAACAAATCGACAATTATATGAATCAAAGATATAAATGTCGGATTGGTGAATGAAAGATAAACCAAACTACCAACAATAAGACGATATAAACTCGGATCCAAGAAAGAGAACCATCGGGCGCAGTAACGAGCATTAATCTCAATAGGAGTATCAAGAAATCGGACATCGCGGGATACGAGACCGCTCAAATATATCGTAGATGTACTTAGATCGAAAGAAGATAACCTTCTGAAGATGCAACTTCAATACCCAAAAAGTAACGTGAGGAGTCAAATCCTTCATTGCAAAAACAACGTAGTCAACTCGCTTTAACATTAGAATACCATCAACATCATCACCAGTAATAATCATATTTCTATCAACATATAAAGAAAGTGTAATACGACCAGCCAGGAGTACATCTAACAAATAATGCAATCACATTGCTAGGACGAAACCAAGTGAGGTAATAATAAGAGAAAACTTTTCAAAACTGTGCTCGAGGAGCTTGTTCAGACCATAAAGGGCTTTTCAGCTTGCAAACTCACCAGCTGACAAAAACCCCAGAGGAGTGAGGAACCATATAGACTTCTTCTTGAAGATCTCCATTTAAAAGGTACTTTAACATCCATTTGAGTAATATGCCAATGACGGTCGTGATAACTCAATAAGAGTACGAACTTAGTCATTTTTGCAACAGACAAAAGTCTCTCATAATCCATACCATATCAGCCAGAATATCCCTTAGCAACCAATCGAGCTTTATACCTTCACTAAATCGCATCGTATTGAGTCTTAATTTTATAGACCTAACGAAACTAATTGCACGTTTACTCCGGGAGGTGAGGTACCAAATCCGCATGTGTCTCGATGTAGAGCAAAGGAGTTCTCAAACATAGCATGCCGCCAAAGTGGATCAATGACTCGCCTCTTTAGATAGACAGCGCTCTGTGAGAGACGATGAACCTCAAGCCAAAAAGAGACAAAAGAACTAGAGTAACAAGAATAAATAAAATCAGGTTGTTGAGTGGACTTACGGTTACGAGTAGGGTAACGGAGAAACAGGAGTTTAGTCTGGGAAGATGATTGATGTACCAGAGAAGGAGAGGAAGTTTAGGTGCTCGCATAAAGTACCAAAAGATCCATTTAACAGTAGTTGAACTCCGCAAAGAATTATGATCGAAGAGAGACGAGACTGGGAACATCAATGGGGAACAATAAACGACTACAAAGGATCAATACGAATAAGATCGTACTTAGTCATGTTATGAGCACTAGCGTGAATAGAAAAATACGATATATGTTCAAGAAATACAACATGACGCGAAACATATAATTTCACCACGGATCAAAACAACGATATCCACCGCACTCATAACCTAGAAAACACAAATAGCGTATTTGAAGACAACTACAGCCAACGGAGGGTCAGAAGAACAAACATGTAGAACCAAAAACACTTAAGAGAAGAATAATCAGAGCATGTCTATATAATTTTTCAAAGGAGGACAACCCCAATTGTGAGAGGTTGGAATTTATTAACAGAATGAGCCGCAAAGAAGGACCGCTTCTCCCAAAATTCACTAGGAACACTTCAAGTGCATAATAAAGAGATCTGTACAGCCTCAGTCGTCTTTATGTTTCCTTTTCGCAAACACCATTTTGTTCAGAGTATCTATGATAAGAAGTTTGATGAATCTGCCCCATCTAAAGCAAGTAAATCAGTAAAAGCATGAAGTATACTCTCCACCCAAATCACATCTAAAACACTTGATAACAGAGGAATGCTGTGTTTTAATGAGAATTCGAAAATCATTGAATATACTTAGAAAATCAGAACGTTTTTTCATAAGATAAACCCAGCAATAACGAGTGCAATCATCAATAAAGGAAACATAATAACGTGGATCCTTTGTGGTAATAGGAGCATGACCCTATACATCGAATCTATCAAGATCAAATGGAGCAAGAGAAACGTATACTTTATTAAAGGCAAAGGTAAAATTTGGCCAATTTGCAACCACAACAATCTGAAATATTACAAGGTTTCACATTGCCTAAGGCTCCTGTGTAGCTAGAACTCCAAACAGATGCGTAAACATGACCAAGGCGAGAATGCCACAAATAAAAAAGACACGAAGAATCACTCAAACGAAGGAAGACAAATCAACACTAGAAACAATAATGCAACATCCGGGGTACTTTTAAGCTCATCCAAAACATATAGTCTCCCTTTCCACATCTATCCCAATCACTGATCAAGGGTCCCGCACATAACAAGCCAAGAAGAAAAACTAAACATCCGTATCTCACAAAGTTGACTAACAGAAACGAGATTTATAGTAAGTTTAGGAATATAGTAGACATCAGGAATGGACAAACATGGTGTAACAATAGACCCACAACCTGCTAAAGGTGATAGAGTGCCATCAAGAAATAATACCGATACGTATTTAATACCCAGATAAAGAAACAATGACGACAAATCAGACATATGATGTGAAGCTACTTAATCTAAGACCCATAAAATTGAGATGTACCCGAGGAACAAGAGATGACAAGAGTAGGAGAGGACACAGACATGGTACGCGGTTGTGCCGCAAGGAACTTTTGAAACCGCTTCAAGTAGATGGATCTAATGATGGAGCAGCTCATGGCAAAAGATTAGACAAAGGCCCAGACCATCGCACCGATGCCGCCGTGATGGTGGATGTATAAAAGGTGTTCGTTGTTGAGGAACCGCTTGACTGTGGGTCGCTTCGTGATTTACCTTGTTCAACAATATAGACACTCGTGATTTCCAATGACCCTTTTGCTTACAGAAACGACATTCATCTTGAGCAGTCGTAGTATGTGATCTAAACTGAGTATTACCAATAGGCCTGTGAGGGACTGCAAAAACAGAGGGAGTGGTCAATATAGGAGTATCTTTTTCTGTATGAGACTTAAGCCGTATCTCCTCGCCTAATACCACTAATCCATCGAATCAACAAGGCGCTGACTGCGATGCGTAATAGTCCCACGAAGTCCCTCAAAATCATCACGAAGAGCCATCAAAAATTGAACCAAACGCTGCTCTTCTCTTCTGGCAATATATGGAGCAAAAGCCCTTAACTCGCAGACTCCTTAGTGCTAATTGGTCCCATAACCACATAGCATCATAAAAATTTCGCACACTCATATTTTTCTCGTTGTAAAGCACCTAATATCAATTTCCAATCGATAATCAAGTAAAATTAGATCAGGTGTACAACTTTGCTAAATAATCCCAAACTTCCTTAGTAGCCTTTCAAATTTCACTAATTGCATTCCATTGTGTGCTTCACGTAATTATTAAATCCAAGTGATGATCTTTGAATTATCGATTCCCAAACATCTACCAATTTCTTCATATAATTTTCTCGCTCGTCCCTAGGTTTAACGAAAGTTCCAGAAACATAACCCCATAATTTCTTGCCTTTCAAAAAATTTTTCATCACATAACTCCAATATGTATAATTTTTCCCAACCAATTGCACACTAATTGACTGAAGAGAATCATCTCTACCCTCAGCCATCTCAACAAAAAATCCAACAACAATAATAAGAGCCCAAGAGTCAAATCAAACTAAGTCAAGATGAAGCAGAATCGATCAGATGAGCATCAACTCGTAACCCTTTAAAGCCACCGATCCAGAATCGAACACAAACAGTAACCATAAAAATTTTTTTTTTTAGGGCTCCGTCCAACCCCGCCAACTCGCCAAAGCTATGATGAGATACAAATTGATGGAGGCCTGATACCATGATAAACATAATATTTAATATTGATTTACAAACTAAGAATTATATGGAACAAATGGATGAGTTATGAAAAGAGAAGCTTAGAGGTTTTTACATTGATGAAGCACGGCCACAATACAAAGAAAAAGACATATATAGACTAAGAGATAAAACCTCAGTTATTAAAGTTATTAAAAGACTAGCTCACCTCTTAAAAGTAAAGTAGAATTACAAAGAGAAATGACTATAGTACCCATAAATTATTTATTATAATATTTCAATAAAGTCACCCAAAGGTGGATCATTACTGTATTTGATGGCAATTAGTGATTTGTGCTGATCACATCCTAATTAATATATCGAAAGTGCATCCAAAGATGTCTCATGTATTGATCGGATTGATTAACGACAATGAAAGTTGAATTTATATAGCGTGTTATGTTTGATGATGTTTGCATTTGAATTCGACCTAAAGGTAGATTTGAATGCATGTTATTATTATTTAATTGTCTGAATTCGTTATAATGGTTTCTTAACTCAAGGTATTATGTGAGATATTAATTGTTTGCATTTTGGCATCTTTAAAGAATTTAATCGCCATTGGAATCAAGTTCAACGGGCTTAATTATGCATGAGTGGATCGGTATACAAGCATCGCCGGGTATTAACTTGTATCGATACGAAATCTAGTTATGGAAATAAGCCCACGAACCTACCGGACATAGTGACCGAGGCGTAAAGGATTTGGTGGGAGATACGAGTTGGGTCGAATCACGCTATTAAGTTTCTTGAAATTAGCATACCGATAATGTGAAACCTTCCATGCCAAGAACAACTAATGTGAGGAATTCTAGCTGAGATTAAAAAACTTCACCAATACATGTTGGCTGGATAAGTCCCCAGAGCACACTCTCATGACTGGTCTATCGACTAAGAAATATGACATTAGTCAATCAATGCATGATCACCTCACTCACATGGTTAATGTGGCAAATAAGCTTAAGGCTATGAACATGGAATTGAATGAAACTTTCCTGCAATAATCTATTCTCCAATCCTCTTCAGTGGAGACGAAGCTCGAGAGGTTCCACAAGCCATAATACACTTAAAGAAGGAACCTTCAGAAAACTAAGGCCATGCATGTGAAGAGGCAAGGCAAAGGATCAGACTGGAATTGAACTCCCCGCTCAAGCCTCCACTTGATCGTTTCATATAATGCTAATGTTGCCGCAGCAAAGAAGACCCTAAGTAATAAGTGAAAAGAAGAAAGGAAAAAGCAACCCATGAAAGTTAAGATGCAAAAAGTAAAGAAATGTCATTGTGGAAAGGTCAGACACTTCAAGAATGAGTGCCCGAATCAAGGGCATGGTTCGAGAAGAAAGGTATACATTATGTTTCAGATGCTTTGAGTCGAATTTAACGAAGTACCTTCTAATACTTGGTGGTTAGATAACGTGCAACTACTCATGTTTCAAATATTTCACACAAAGGATTTCTTACGACTACCATAGAAGGAAAGTGAAAAGTTTCTTTCACAGGAAACAAGATGAAAGCTCAAAGTTGAAGGCATTGAACTTACAGATTGATTTTAGATACGTGCTATTGTCCGATCTAGAGAAATGTCTTTATGTACTGCAATGTGCCGTAAATCTATTTCGTTTCTAGGTTGGATATTTTGGGATTTGATTTGTGGATTGGAAATAAATGGTTTTCATTGTATCGACTAAGTGCTTTTAGGTACCGTACTTTGTTTGATGCTTTATATTGTTTCAATCTAAACTCTGAATTTGCTTATTCCCTGTTTAATGTTGAATGTGATGTTGGTGTTAAGCGTAGGGCACTAGATGAATCCTCAGCTTATTTGTGGCATAAAAGACTAGGTCATATATCCAAGGAAAGAATCATGAGACTTGTTAATAGTGAAATTTTGTCTCATTCGATTTTATCGATTGAATGATATATGTGGATTGCATTAAAGGAAAGAAACTAAACACATATCAAAGAAATCGCCACAAGAAGCATAGGATTGATTGATTTAAATTCATACAGATATTTGTGGTCCTTTTGATGTTCCACACATGGAGAAAAGCATTTCATTACTTTTATCATGATCATTCAAGGTATTGTTACTTTATTTATCGCATGAAAAGTCTCAAATAAAGGGATGTTTTGGCGACATTCATTACCGAGGCTGGAAAGGCTAAGCAAATAGAAAAAAGTAAGGTAATTAGATCGATAGGAGGTGGTGAATATTATGAAAACAATCAAATTGGACACAAGTACTCAGGTCCATTTGCAAAGTTCCTCGAATCTAAGGGCATTTCAGGCACAAGATACGTGGAACACCACAATGCATC
Source organism: Tetrastigma voinierianum (assembly GCA_016808115.1). NCBI lineage: Eukaryota > Viridiplantae > Streptophyta > Magnoliopsida > Vitales > Vitaceae > Tetrastigma > Tetrastigma voinierianum. The sequence continues at coordinate 420,311 of JAEQBH010001741.1, read as the reverse complement.
GGTGGTAGAAAGGCGAAATCGTACTCTGATGGATATGGTCAGAGTATGATGAATACGTTCTGTACTGTTTACTGCGGGATGTATGCATTAAGAATCACAGATATTTACTTAACAGATTTTAGTAAGGCGCCTCCTAAGACGCTTTATGAACTGTGGACGGGAAGGAAGCCAAGTTTGAGGCATCTTCACGTTTGGGGCTGCCAAGCCGAAGTGAGGATTTACAATCCACATGAAAGGAAATTGAACCCAAGAACCATTAGTGGTTTCTTTATAGGGTATCCTGAAAAGTCTAAAGGTTACAGATTTACCGTCCTAACTACGTACGAGAATACTGAACAAGAATGCTCGCTTCATTGAGAATGGCAACATCGTGAGTAGCGTAAAGTCAATATAGAGATTAAGGAAACATTAGTGGAAACGACTACATCTAATGTTCCTTCTCAAGTTATTGTCTCAAGTATCGAGCACGTACACATGGTAATTATGGGGAACAACAACATCGAGGTTCATACTCCACATCATGATGTCAGAAGTCAATGAAGAAGCAGGATGATAATGTCTGTTGATGAACGTGCAACCTCAACAGGAAGTAGTATTAAAGCGATCTACTAGAGTAAGAAGATCTGCTATTCCTGATGATTACATTGTGTATGCACTTGAGCATGAAAGTGATTTGAGCATGGATAATAATCCAGTCTCATTTAAAGAAGCTGTGGAAAGTAATAATTCTAAAAAGTGGTATAATGCCATGAAAGAAGAGTTGAAATCTATGACATATAACAATGTTTGGGTAATGACACTGCCGTAAGGTTCTAAAAGAGTTATCAGAATGGTCTTTAAGACTAAGCGAGACTTTATGATAATGTCGAGCGTATAAAGCCGCACTTGCCGCTAAAGGTTACACTCAAAAGATGGCATTAACTATAAAGAATTTTCTCCTCAGACAAAGAAAGACTTTTGAGAATTATTATGGCATTATAGCTCATTATGATCTTCGAAGCCACCAAATGGATGTAAAGACCGCCTTTTGGAATGGAGATTTAGATGAGGAAGTTTATATGGATCACCGCAGCGCTTTCGGTGACCACAGAAAGGAAAGTCTAGTATGTAAATTGGCTAAAGTCAATTTATGGATTAAACAGCCTGCACAATGGTATTTAAAGTTCAATAATACCATATTGTCTTATGGATTTGTAGAAACACTCGTTGACACATGTATCTACATGAAGGTCACCGAGCCGCTTGTAATTCTTGCATTGTATGCTGACGATATTCTTCTTTAAGCCGCTAATGATAAGGCATGTCATGGATGTTAAAGAGAGTTTCTAAGAATTTTGAGATGAAGGATATGTAAAGGAGGCATCTTATGTGATAGGGATAGAAATGAGTCCAGGATGATCACAGGAGTATTAGGATTGTCTCGTAGTTTACATCAATAAAGTCTAGAGAGATGGCGTAATGGATAAAAGCACAGCCTAGTCCGGCCTTCCAATTCAAAGAGGGGACAGCCAAAGATCTCAATGTCCTCAAAATGATTTAGAACGAAAGAAATGGAAAATATTCTGCGCCCGTTGGTTGAAGTTTAATACGCCCAAACATGTACACGACCAGACATCGCTGGTCGCCTGAATGTTGGGCCGTTATCAAAGTAATCCCGAGTACACCACTGAAAGTCACAAGAGTCCTACGGTACTTAAGGCACTAAGGAACATATGCTCATATATAGAAGATCGAATAACTTAGAAGTCATAGGTTATTCCCATTCGCACTATAGCCGATGCGCTGATACTTAAAAATCCACATTCGCTATTTGTCTTTTAGCCGATATAATTTACGGAAGAGCGCGGCAAATTACAATAAGCATTTCCAATTATGGAGGCACTTGTAGCGTGCTTTGAGGCTACAATTCAATCATTGTGGCTATGGAATTTTATCTCAGGTTTGGGCATTGTCGACAGATAAGCCAAACTGGGCTGAGAATTTATTTGTGATAATATCAAGTACCGTTTTCTTCTCTAAGAATGATAGATACACAAAAGGTGTCAAGCATATGGATTTAAAATATCTATCTGTCAAAGAAGAAGTGCAAAACCAAAGAGTGTCTATTGTGCATATTGGCACCGATCATATGATCGCGGATCCGTTAACTAAGGGATTGTTGCCCAAAATTTTTATCGCCATGTCGAGAACGGGCATTACAAAGAAGTCCTCAGAGAAAGGTTTTAATTATGCATATATATGTACTTATGTTTGTCGCACATTATTATTCGATGACACTTTAAGAATTCTGATTGTTATTTGGTTTTTGCAAATGTTAATCACGTTATTGGCATGCACATTGTTATTTTGTGATTACAGGTATGGGTCTTGAAATAAGACATTAAGGAATAAGGCTTATGTGTTTTGCCTTATTATTAAAGAATAATGGAGTTGAATTGACTTGTAATACATGGAAGGAATCGGGGCGCTTTGCTAGACTCGTGACCGCCATGATTCTGGCTGATTTTTTGATTCATGTATGGTATGTGACTTGTTTGTTTTCATATTAAAGTTCGCGACAAATTATATTTTGAAATCAAGTCACACATGAATCAAGGAGAATGTTAGAATTATGTCTATTTGGATTCATGTACTTTATAGTTTTATTTTTATTTTTATTTTTTTATGATTTCAATTATTGTTACGCATGGTGATGATTATAAGCCAGATATGTTTGAAATTATCGGGTGAAATTTCTCCTCTTGTCCTCGTTAAAATTAAAGTTTAAGGGTTAAAGTTATTAAGGAAAAGTCTGTGGCCTTTTTAGAACTTACAATTAGAGTGCACATATAAAAGGAGAAAACCTAATCAGTTTTCATTAACGTGCAATCATAAACAAAAACCCATTAAAAGAGAAAATCTCCTATATCATCAAGGAGTAGATTAAAGGCTACAAGATTAAAGAGGTGAAACAACACAAATTAATTTTGTAATCAAATTCACTATTAGCTGATCCAAAGTAGTTTTCCCTAATTTTTAGTTTAAATTCTCATATTCATATTTTGTCAATTGATTTGCTTTAGGCGTGGTTCCCAAGTTATAAGAAATCGCTTCCGCATTAAAGTAAAGCGCCAATTTTCTATCATCCTTATCATGGCCAGTTTTGACGAGGGGTCCCTCTCAATGTTTCGAAAGACCATTTCATTTCTCCACTTCCAGACCCACCAGATACTTACAACGAAGGTTGCCTGCCAATCTTCCCCGTAACGCGTCAAGTATTTCTCCTTCAAGTTTTCCTTGATCCACTAGTCAAAAGGGAGGCTCCGTTGATTGTTCCTTCTGCATGGTTCCATTAGGTGCTGCCAGATGGGGGTAACCTTGGGGCAGGTTCTGAAGAGATGGTCTAAGTCTTCAACATGGCCAAGGCAATATTTGCAGTGGGGATCCGAAGCTATTCCTCTTTTGCATCTCTCTGCATTTGTTAAGAGTTTCCCATGGAGGAGGAGCCATAATGTGGTTTTAACCCGCTGTGGAAGCCTTAGTTTCCACACTTCTTTCCACCAAGGCTGGGGAGTGTCGTCGGGGGGGAAGTGGGCTAGGTAATAAGCTGTATTAACCGTGAAGTTCCCCGTTTGTGAAGGCTTCCACATCCAACTATTATCCTTCTCATTCTCTCTACCTAGCAAAATCGGGGCCAATTGGAGCAGGACATATGTGGAAGGAGCTTCTCCAGCACTTCCTCTAATTCCAGCCGTGGCCTTACACTAGTACTCCTTAATCGACTTGTAAGATTCTGGCAGTGTTATTTCTCTAGTTGCAACTTCTATGAGGGGATCTCTCCCTAACCATACATCCCTCCAGAACATAATGCTTGTACCGCTACCAACTCTGATTCGAACACCTTATTGGAATACCGATCTGGCAGAGGCAATTCCCCTCCATGCGTTAGAGGCGTTGTTCTTGGTTGTCAAGTTTGCTGGAGTGTGAGGACCTCTTAGACATTTACAGAGCACTTGACCCACAATTTATCTTTTTTGTGTCAGAATCTTTCCAACCTAGCTTTTGCCATAAAGGCGGTGTCTAAGGCTTCTGTAATCTTCGAATGCCCATTCCCCCATGCACTTTTCCTCGCGTGACCATGTTCCAATTCACAAGATGCGTTTTCCTTCGTTCTTACGTGTCCCCCCATAGGAAATTATGTGCTTTCATGTCAATAGTATTGCAGACCCCTTTAGGAAGAAGGGCTGATTGCATTTGGAAAGAAGGAATGGAGGATATCACTAATTGTATTAAGGTGTGTCGACCTGCCAAGGAGAGAAAACGCATCTTCTAACTTTGTATTTTGGAGTTGACCTTATCTAGTAGTTCTTGGTATGTTCCAGCTTTGACCCTTCCATGAATCGAGGGGGTCCCAAGGTACCGACCCATGTTGGTAGTTACCGGGACTCTGAAGGCCTGAGAGATCATCATCGCTTCTTGATCTGGAACTGCTTTTGAGAAGCAAATTGTGGACTTTTGATAGTTGACTTTTTGCCCAGAGTGGGCACAAAATTGATTGAAGCAGTCTCTTATTATTTATATTTGTTCCACAGAGGCTTTGGAAAGCAAGATGAGATCATCTGCAAAAAACAGGTGAGAGAGGTAAGGCCTAGTTCAAGGAAGTTTGATTGGTTTATGATGAGTATATAAAATACTCATTTTAGCCCTATGTTTTAGTTTTTAATAGTTTTTATGTTAAATAAGTGTCTTGACGCTCTAAAAGTTCACCTTTGTGATCAGGTTAACCATTTGGCAGAATTGTGTGAAATGAGTGAAACAAGAAGAAAAATCAGCAATTTCCCACACAATGTAAGCAGCAGCCACTGTATTCCAAATTTTTCAGCCTTACTATGATCAAATGGAATCAAGATTTATATGGATGGATTTTACACTTTCTAAGCTTTCCAAAGAGTCCAAGATCACCCAAATCGGTTCTACGACAAAGTTTTTTGCCTCTCGAAAGCAATGCAAATAAAGAGTTTTGCACATAGCACAAATGGTAGGCCGGTTTCTCGGGGGCCCATTATCAGGAAGTTTGCTGATAGGCCCATTTTAGGGTCATTTTGGGTTTGATATTAGAGCTATAAAATCCAAAAAGCCCTATAAATTGTGGGTGACCGATTTTTAGGAGCTTTTAGGGTGAGAACAAGTCTCTCTTTAGTTGGAAACACCCTATGGCACAAATCTTGAAAGGGAAAAGCTTGAAAAAGAAGGAGATTGAAAAAGATGAGATGAGACTTTCACTCAAAATCGTTTATTCTCATCCTCTTTCTTTGTTTCTCTTTCTTTTGATGGTTTTTTTTTTTCACGTAGAGATGTTTTAGTTTACTTTCTTAGGGTTTAGACATAGCCAACACTTGAATGTATCAATTATCCTAATTAATATTGATTTGACATTATTTTCACATGCGTGAGCCGAGATTTCCATTTACCTTAATGCTTCAGGGGTATTTGACCAATATTTGCATGATTTGTGGCTTGATTTGAGAATGAGAAGTGATGATTAAGGTAGACCATGAATGATTTATCATCTAATTATCAAGAGATAGAGATATAAATAAGATTAGGTGTAGTATTAGGATTTCTTTGGTTTATTGCATTCTTAGGGTTTTGGGGTTGAATAGAGATGCAAAACACTTAAATCCTAGGGGTAATGTGTGGATGATTGAGAGAGATTCACATATACATTAGTGAAATTTCAATATTTATATGAAAATAAACATTGATCGATTGGGTTAGGAGGTTTATATATGATTGTTTAGGTGAAATCTATGCTCTAAGGCATTTTAGTCTTATTTGAGTCATTCTTGCATGCCTAGATTAGTGTCTTTGAGTTTTTCTAAAAATTTTCCACCATCCAAATAGAGTATAAGCTAGATTAGAGTTAGTACTTAGTAACCCAATTCTCTGAGAAAACGATACTCACTTATTATTATATTACTTGAGACGACGCGTGCACTTGCGCACATAGACGTACACATTTTACATAGCACAAATCGGCCTATCAGTTTCCATCTCCAGATGTCAATAGCTTACTGAATAATATGCCCTAGCCGTTCCATGCAAAGCACAAAAATATAGGGAGAGATTGCATTGCCCTGACAAATGCCTCTTGTGGGTTTGAACCACTCTAATTTTTTTCCATTCTAGATCACCGCTAGTCTAGATGTCTCTATGCAGTGCATGATGTTTTTGATCCACCAGAGGGTGGGGGGTGTAGGGGGGAGAGAGGTTTAGAGCACTCAAGTTGTCTCTAATGAACTGCCAAGAGAGCCTGTCATAGGCTTTTTCTAGATCAATTTTTATCATCATAAAGCCTTCCCCCGTACGCTTCTTTCTCATAGAGTGGAGGACTTCCTGATAAATTAGGATATTGTCCGTCATATGCCTACCCGGAACAAAACTGCATTGATTTGGACCTATGATGCTCCCCATAATGCCTTTCAGTCTATTGGTTAATGTCTTGGTGATGACCTTATAGCTGACATTGCAAAGACTAATTGGCCGCAATTGGGCTAGGGTTTCCGGATGCTGAACTTTGGGGACTAGGGCCAGGAGAGTATCATTGATTCCTTCCGGGAGGATACCAGATTCAAAGAATTCCCGAGCGAAATTGCAGACTGATTCACCCACCACACTCCAGAGGTTTTGATAAAACCCCGCATGAAGTCACTTATCCTGGGGATTTAAATGGTGCCATATTAAACATTGCTTGCTGAATTTCCTCATTAGTAACTGGCTTGCTAAGCATGGACAATTCCTTTTCAGTAAGGGTTGGGAACCCCCCCGGGATATCCCTATCTGGTAGATCGCTTCCCTTCTCTATAAACAGCTTTTTGTAATAGTCTGTTACCAAGTTTTTTAGGGTAGTGGGATCAGATACCCATTCCCCTTAGGGGAGTCTAAGGGAGTCAAACCTATTTCTGTTCCTTTTCGCCAAGGTGAGGCATGATAATACCTGTATTTCATCACCTGAAGTGATCCATTCTCTCTTGGATTTCTTTGAAACCATAAGTTCTTGGTTAAGACAATGTCAAGTTCCTGTTGGATCTTCTTTCAAGTTTCAGCATTTTCAGATCTCTGTTCCATGAGCTGCTTTTGATCTCCCGCCAACCTAGCTCAAAGCCTTCATTTTCTTGCAAAAATAATTTCCGAACTGATGCTTGTTCCACGTATCTAGAGACGTGGCCATGATTTTGATGTTCACATTTAGTGGCAGGCTCCTATACCAATGTTGCTTGAACCACCTCCTTGAGCCTAGGTGAGTTAGCCACGAAATAATCAAACTATTGCCTAGTCGCAAGATCGGGTCATCGAGACTACTAATTCGTAAGACGTATCGATCGAGGCGTGAGACGGGACGCGTATTGGTCGATAAGGTAAATAAGCTGATTAAAATATTTAAAAATTATTAAAATTTTATATAAATTATTAGAAAATTAGATATAATTAAATGCTTTCAAAATTTAATAAAACAAATTTCTTTTATATTTAAAAATGGGGGCTAGAAAAAACAAACTGGAAACTAAACATGTTTTTCCCTTTTTTCTTGTTATCCTTATTTTTGTTGAGAACAAAAAAACAGTTTCCAAAAATAATAAACAAACAAGCCTTAAACATGTTTTTCTTGTTCTTCTTATTTTTAAGAATAGAAAACAATTTTCAAAAATAAGAATAAAATAAACCGGTGTTTTGAAAAATTGTTATAAAAAAGAAGAACTAAATAGGTCAAAATCTTGTTTCTAGAAAGTCAAATAAAAAACGAAAATTATCTTAATTTTAATTCTTAACTGAAATTAGGACAAAGGATCTAAATCTGTAAATTGTGAAAAACCAAGTGGTGGCATTTTCTGTAATTATATACCAGATTGTAACCCATTTTTATGAAGTGTCCAACGAACTCAAACCCAATAATAGCTTCCGCTTCTTTGACTTCTCTCGCCTCTCTTCTCTTTCTTCTCGCTTCTCTGGAGATCCACAAGAAGTTTCTTCTTCCATTTCTTCTTCATCTTACTCTTATGACACAACGAACCCTTCCATCACAAATTTCTCCAGATCATCTCAATGAGAGTTCTGCTTCCACTCACCATCTAAAGATCGAGTCACTTCGATCAGTAAGTTGTAGAAAACTGCCACTGAGGTACGACAAAGGAAAAGAATTGTTGGTTTTGGTACTTTTGAACATAACTGATTTCCTCGAAAAATGGTTTTTTTTGTGGTGATGGGTAAAAATGCATTTTCGGTACTTGAAGAGTAAATTCCTATATTTCAGAAAAAATTGGTTTTTTTTTGTTGTCGTATTTCAAAAAAATGTTTTTTTTTTGTTGTGATGGGTAAAAACCGATTGAGAAGGTAGGAATCTGCTTTTTCATTCTCGAAAAGGTAGATTCCATGCTCACTTGAAGAATCTTAATCTCACTAATCATCCTGAGTTTAGCTAATTTAGTAATTTGTAGAAGCCAGATGGGTACGTATGCGGTATCGACTGGCGGTCACCATTGAGATGGTTGAGCGACTGTCGGTCGCACTCGCACTTACGGCTTTCAACCCCGCCATGGTTCAAAAGTCGCGTATCACTCACCGACTGACGGTCCCAAGACGTGACGGGTCGGTAGATTCTGGCCACAGATCGGCCGACACGCAAAATAGCATGATTAAAAATATTTAAAAATTATTAAAATATTATATAAATTATTAGAAAAATAGATATAATTAAGTAAGTTAAAATGTAATAAAACAATTTTTTTATATTTAATATTTAAATAGTTAATGAAGCATTCAATGAAAGATATGTATGCTAATTCTAACAAAGAAATTATTTTATATCAAGCATAACATCTTTTTAACAAAATGTCATCAAATACATCAATCAATACCATGTTGAATGACGAGGGGGCTCAAAATCATCATCATCATTAGTCCTATAACATGCATACAAATCGGGATGATAATTTGCATAATGAGAATCTAGTTGAAAGAATTGTTCATCACTTGAGTGTGTTGGCTGAGATGATTGGCTTAATGATCCATAATTAGGAAAATATGACCTTAGAGGCTGCTCAGGTTCAACACCATGCTAATAGTATCCAAAACCTTAATAAGCAATGCTACTGCTATCAGAAGATTGGTCATATCCATAGAAATCACTAGCTCGTGTTCCAGTAGTTGAATATTGATCAAAATCAAACCCATTAAAAGCATTGGAAGAATTATCACAACTCCCCTGAAATGAGGTATTGATCCTAGAGCCAATGATTGGAAGTGCTCATCAATTTGGTTACAGTTGGATTTGTAATCATGCTCACTAGAATAGTCATCATCACTATGAAATGTTGTCAGTCTTTTCTGGTGCTTTCGTTGTTCTCATATGCCTAGCTAATATCCATGACCGCATCTCGCGCAAGATAATAATTTTCATTTCCGTGACATGCTCACCGGGAATAGTCATCATCATTTGTGAAGGTAGTCGCCTTGTGTGTTTTCGGTTCCCATGCCTAGCCTATATCCATGATCAAGATTCGTGCATAATAATTTTCATCTCAGCCCACGACATGCCATGATCAACCTAATTAACATAACCACTATCAACAACACCGCTTGCTCCACTGCCACCACCTGCTCCATTGTCCCCACTAGTGTCTTCACTATCTTCACACGTCACCACTAATGTCAAGTAACCCTCTATTAACTCTTTCATCACCATGATCACCACTAGGATTTGAAAAAATTATTCAAGGAGCCTTACCTTTACGAGGAAGAATCCAGTTAGTCTCTTCCTTGCGCAACACGCTTCCACACCTACTTACTCCCCGTAATCGAAGCATCATCATCACCATGACGCTTCTCTACCTTCTTTAGAGGGAAGATCTTGATCTAACCAATCCAAATTATCAAATAATAAAATAGGTTGTTCTCCTCTCGTGATCCAATTCATCTAATATATCATCATTAAAAAATATGATTAAGGTCAATTGATTAGACAAATCTTCACGCTGCTTCTGCATCAAATTTAACTCAAGTCGTGATATTGTAGTGACATAAAACTAACTTTTGCAACTTTCATTACCAGTTCCATTTTCAGTAACTTTGTGTGAATCAATAACCATGTGCTCCAATTTCTTTCACAACCAAATGAAAAACATGTTTGGCTTAAAACTTTGACAACAATCTTTTGAAGATGTGGACTTTCATCACCATAATTGTTCCACCATTCAGCCGTTATTAAAAAAAAAACATGTTAGGCACCAATATATATTTAATAGAAAATGATGACAAATTTTATTTAAAAAAGAAATAAATATAGTGAGTACATGAAAAAGATTGATTTATTGCTTTTCTGGTTAGTGCACTTCCAAATTCTCCTTGGCCTTCAACAAATAATTCACCTACATTGTAATGTTCTTTACTTTATTAATGCACATTACAAATCCAAAATATATTATAAAAATAAATTACGTTATTGTTATGCGTTGTCTAAAGTTTTTGCCCGCTTCATCCAAATCGATCCACTAGTCTTGCTAACCTCCTTTAGCCTAATTTTTAATTTATAGATGGTGAGAATTGCTTTAAATATTGAAACACAAATCTAAAAATATGCCGACAGAAGTAAAAGAAAAATATTATTTTATTATAATACTTTGCATTTAAATAAGATAATAATAATTATATAAGGAATTTTTTGTATTACATGTAGCGTGCAAATGTCTATGCAATTGATTTGCCCACCTTTCGTCAATGACTTCCCAAAACCTTTCCCAATGTTTCATCAATGCCTTTATAGTCGGTTTAGCTCTATCCATTGCTTCATAAATGATTGACAGTGTGAGCTTTTTATCTTGACCAACCAATTTCAAAACTTTCACCAGAGGTTTCATGATGATTTGGACTTCCTTTGCTTTCTTCCAAAATCGATCAATTAAGATAAGCTGGATACCTTATCTCTTAAACTCCTTGCTCTGGTCTTGCTGAATCTTGGCGCCACTCATTTGTTGTGCACATCATCTTCAAATCACCCCCATAACGTATAAGACACTCAAGTGAAATAAATTCGCGGCAACCCAAGCATTTTCAAGCAAAGATCTCTATCCTTGGTGAACACTTTCATCAAATTGACTACTTTCAAGCTATTATAAATAAAGCTTGTGATCATCTTTGCTTGATCTAAAGTCTTCTTAATTTGTTTCATGTTTCCAATATCTTCAAGCTTTAAATCAATACAATGCGCTGCACAAGGATACCACAAAAAATGCCATCAACAACATACCAACTGCTTTAAAACTTGCCTCATTATCAGTGACTACTTGTACAATGTTTTCCTCCCCAACCTCCTCAACAATCTTATCCATAAGAGAAAAGATGTAATCTGCCGTCTTAGGTATGTTGGTAGTGTCAACTGAAGAAAGGTATATCATGATTCTATCACAATAAACCATGAAATTGATGATAGACTTTCTAGTTCTAGAACTCTAACCATCACACATTATGGTGCATCCATATATAGGTCATTTGGCCTTCAATGTGTTTATATATACCTTAAGCCCTGACACCTCCTCCTCCAGATATGCATTGCCAATTTGGTATCCTATAGGACCCTTGATACCCGGACCTGCTTCTGCTATGGTATCAATCATAGATTGATAGTAAGGCCCACTATCAACTGCATTGAAAGGTATTCCATTGAAGAGAAAAAAATTTAGAGATGACTTTACCCACTTTCTTTGCACCTTCAGTGGAAACAAACTTTTTATTGACTTTTGTTTTGAAGGAAACATGTAGGGATAAATTCCCTTTAGGGGTATGTTAGTTCCTTCTCTTATGCTAAAGCTTCATATCGAGCCACATTTGATATCGACACCACAAGGTTGTGAGGAAGTACCACCCCTCTCATGCTTGTGTCTACCGTCTTCAAAAAAACGACGACTTTCTCTCATTACATGTTTCATTTTCCTTCTTTGGAAATCAGTTATCTTGACTTCCTTAATTTCATTAGAATCTCGCCCTATCAATTTCAAAAAAATTATCTTCATTTAAAGAACTTATAAGTCGTTCCTTTTTTTTTCATTTGATTTTTTTTATTCGAAGCATTAGACATATACAATTTAATGCTTTGTGACACTTCCGTAGGTACAATGCGACATCCTTCTACTTGTCCAGAGATATGTGCAATGTGTTGCTTTAATCTTGTTATACCTCCATGAATAACTTTTCCACAGTACTTACATTTGAGGGTTCCTCTATTACCACTGAATGGTTTTGCATGCTCCCAATCAATATCATGTTTTGGAGCCATTTCAAAATGTTCACCTAACCATGTATACAAGTAAAACAAAAAATATCATACAATTAAATTATTTTCTAATATAATTGTTCTTCAACAAAAATTAAATTTTTACCTAGTGGTAAATAAATTTACATAATTTCTTCTCTTCTATGTGGTTGATATTGAGGTTAGGAGGGCTAGAATGTATTTTTTTGGTTGAAAATAAGGTAAAAATGGGGGGTTGGAAGGCTTAGATATGCAAAATATATATAGTTTTTGGGGCCAAAACGGCGTCGTTTTAGCCATCATAACTTTTTTTTTTTTAAATTCAAAACACTAATCAAAACGGCGTCATTTTGGTCATGTCTGGGACCAAAACGGTGTCGTTTTAGCCTTGTTCTTACCTATCCAAAACGACGCCATTTGGATAAGGGTCCTAAACGACGTTATTTTGGTCCCAAACAGCCCTAAACGACATTGTTTTGAGTTGTATTAAAAAAAAAAAAAAAAACAAAAAACAAAACAACATCGTTTTCTATCCTATAGAGGCCAAACAATGTCGTTTTGGAAGTGGGTTGTTGAAAAAGGGAAACCCTTCTTCCTGCATTCCTGACGGCAGTGAGAAAATGAAAAAATAAAGAGGAAGAAGAGGAAGAAGAGGAGGTTAAGAAGAAGGTTAAGAAGAAGAGGGGAGGAGTGGAGGAAGAAGTGGAAAGAGATGCATTTGCTCCAAGGCGCCGCAAAGTGGTCTTCTTCCCCCGCCTCTCGCCTTCCTAGCTCCGCGCTATGCTCTAAGAATGACTCGGCTTTGTAGTATGTTCGTCACTTCGTCTTCTTCGATTCTCCCTCAAGTAAGTTGGGTTTTACTTTTCTAATTTCCTCTTCTTCAATTCTTCTTCATTTCTTTTAATGACCTTGAAAATTTCGCCGACCCTCGCAATTTTTTTGGATTTTTATTGTTTTTTTTAAAATTCCATCACGGGTATCGTCTCATTCAAGTTTACTGTGTTGGCTTTTCAAAGGAATCTCTGAAAATTTGCATTTTTTGTTTGCTTTTTGGGTTGTTCGTAGTATTGAGATTATTCTCTGTATTTTCACCATTTTTCACCATTGACTGAGTCATCTCATGAACTCGGCCGAGTCCACCGAGTTTTAGCCGATCCACTCTTTGTCTTGTACCTGGTAACGGTATTGACTCGATTAGCCTCGAGTTGGGTATGACTTAGCTGATTTTTTTAACCCTGAACCCAATAATCAAAGCCTAATTTCCTGCATACAATGTTAGCCTTCTCCCCACTAACCCTCGTTTCTAGGAGCCCCAATATGGTTGGTTTGTGGATTCTGATGATTTCCTTCATTGTTCTAAGAAAAACACTCGATGCAGCGCCGTTAGTGTTCCAGGTTATTATAGTCATAAAAAAGTGGGAGGTAAGGTTTGTGACACCCCAAAACCCAAGGGTCCCGTTGACAACCCGTCAACGGGCGGAATACCTATGGGTATCGCATATCTTGATACCACCATATCGCATCCCATTCATTAGGATCCATTCATGCGTATATATTTTAGAAACATATGCAAATTTATCAAAATAGTTTAGAAGAGTTCGAGTTACAACTCTTTTATATACAAAATATTACATGTAAAATCTAGTTTTTTTTTACAAAAAAAGTTTCTCAAAGCCACTAGCACGATCTCTTCACATTTCGCGGGGTCCTAGATGAGTGGTCGGGCCTATACATAACCCGCCGCACTCCGGCGGTGGTCCCACGACGAGGTGAGCAATGCCTAATAAGAATAACTCCTACAAGGGCTACTCCCCACCTAAGTGCACATGCAATGCCATGTTCACAAAATAATACACACATCAACATTCCAATGAAGAATATGCCAATTCTAAATGGAATCCTACATGCCATGCCATGAAATGAGATGCGACTCATCATGTACCATGCGCCGGAGTCCTTGATCGACTCTCACAAACTTGGCCCATGTGTGAAAATCGCCATTCGATGACATCCACTATCATTTTCAAAACAAATTTCGTTTGTTTATAAACTAAAAGCTTTTTCGATGATACATCACAATGATCATTTTATATTCAAAATCCATGAGCCTTTTTGTGGGTAGCGGATTTTTGGTGTCTCACCGCGGGCTCCATAAACCTAGACACTTTTACGGCCTTTCATTGTTGTAGACTATGTCTAACCATAATTTGCGAGTTTTTCACCCAAGGGGGGATTTATCCCTTCTTGCTAATACCCGACACATATTTTCTTTATCATTTCAATCAACCGTGCGACCCTATTAGACGTTGTCCCATTTACCGAGCCCACCAAATCAACACCAAAACACAGTGTCGATGTACCAACCATGCACTCACACCCAACTTAATGCGATGCCCCCGTGCATATACAATGCAAAAGGCCACTGCATGTTATCTCATGTTACATGTATTTACACTACACGGAACAATTTATAAACCGTACTTTATGCCAAGTATCATGGATAATTATATCGAAAGCATATAATTTACATCTATTCATGCTAATATAAATAACACCAATATATCAACATATATATTTACAACATATTCAGCATGTTATAAAATTTCCAACAATAACACACAAAAATAGTCCACACAAACTAGCCATTCCCGGCCATAACCGTGCCATACTCGCCTAGAAATAATCCGACTCACTTACAAATTTCCGTTTTTGTTTTATTTTATTTTAATTATTTTTTTACAACTTTCAAGACTGTCATTAATGACTATAAATTCAGCCATGAAGCAATCCTCAAACAATTGTTCCAAAAAACAGTCCCAACGTTCGAAAACTCAGATGGTTGGGGTTGAACCACACAACCATTTACGGCCCTTAGATTAGGAGGAACTAGTGTAGGAGAAAACACTAAGCACTTTTGACGTTACATTTGGCACCTACTAGTAGCTCATGACGAGTAGACCAACTTTAATTCTCGGCCTATCGACTTTCGACCGTCGAAACACTGGGAATCAGAGCTCTTTTCCTTTCTTTCCCCTTTTTTCCTTCTTTCTCACGCACATATTTTTTTTCATCATCTCTTTTGTTTTCCTCTCATTTCTTTTCTTTTTTCCTTTCTTTTCTTTTTTTCTCTTTCTTTTCTTTTTCTCCTTTACTTTCTTTTTCTCCTTTATTTTCTTTTCCTTCCCTCCATCAAATTCTTTTTTCTCTCCTAAGCTATTCCTTGGTTTGATCCAAGTGAGAGGAAACTTCCTCTCACTTTCCTATTCCTCTCACTTTCATGATCTCGGTACATCTTTATGGCACCTGGATGCACTATAAAATGAGAGCAATGGAACTCCCTGAGAATCTCCTCTCTCAGATCTATCAACTGGGGAACCACAACCCGTCCCCTATACCGAAGGCTATCATCAGTGTGAATGGCCCAGCCTTCGTCACCTATACCTAACTATACCCGGTCCCTGATGGACAATATCTTTGCGTCCTATCCTCGACTAATCGCCTGGCTCAAGAGGGAAGGCGAGCCACTAAACCCTGCAAAACACCCCGAGCAGCGATCACCGCATCGAGTCAACCGTCCCACAACTTCAAGCATCTCGCTACTGGAAACATCGCCGCAGTCCCCCGCGGACTTATAATCGAAATGCATTAGCCACCACATTTTCCATACCAGGATGGTAATGCAAAGTGAAGTCATTATATAATAGAAATGAACAAATAAAAATAAGTTCGAATAAACAAATTTTTTTACTTTCACACTTTATCTCTAGTTCTTTCCCTAGTAGCTTAGAGTCAAATGCCTTGTGTAAGGACTTTGGCTTGAGCAGACAATCTATGGTAGGTAGGCAGCACCAAATCCTAGCTTGAACACACAATCTATAGTAGGTAGGCACCACCAAATCTTTTGCCGAATCAAGTTCAATATTTTTTAGGGAATGCTAGTGACACACATTATAAAATGCCCCATTTTGAATTTTTTTATCTTTATTTTCAAAGAGAATCGAACATGGGAAGGGTATTATGGCCCCTGAAATTCCATCAGTCGTATACCATTGAGTTAAGGCTTATAGCGGTTAGATTTGCCGGGTTAGTCCGCAAGAGCTTTATTTCTCTACTTTGGTTTAAAACAAAATCTCAGTTTAATGATCACAAAATCAATATCGGGCTTACCACATGAAAGCGGGGCTATGATAAGCCAGGAAAGACTAACGTCAAAGGAAATGATATATTTTGACTTAGGCAAAAATCTTGAAGGAAGAATATCCAATAAAACCTATCATATAAAGATTTTCATGGAGATTAGCTTGCGCCTTTTATTCTAGAGAATGAATGGAAAATAGAACCACACTTGGGAGAATTGATTTCACAACTTAAGAGTAGTTCCATCGAGGTTGCTTGACTTTGACTCTACGCTAGTCTAACAAGAGTGGATTTCCTCACTTTTGGTTCAGATGGATAATCTCGTCTAATGAACCACACTTGGGAGATTTGATTTCACAACTTAAGAGTAGTTCCATCGAGGGTTGCTTGACTTTGACTCTACGTCAAGCTAGTCTAACAAGAGTGGATTTCCTCACTTTTGGTTAAGATGGATAATCTCGTCTAATGATCATAAAAATTGAATACAAATTCACCACATTAAAGTGGAGCTAAGGTAAGCTAGGATAGACTAGCATCAAAAGATAGGATATGTTTTAACCGCAGCCAAGTCTTGAAGGATGGATAGTCAATAAAACCTATCTTCAACTAGAGCGATAGTTTAGAAATGATAGTTACTGTAGTATATCATGATAGTATTTACGATGTTATGATATTATTAACCAAATGATAATTATTTTTTGAAACATATGTACTGAAACACATATTTCTCATTTTTGATCATTAATGTCTTATTACTTTTTGTATGAATATACTGATACATACTTTTCCCCCTAATATCCCATTAGTCCTATATCATTGAAATGAGGCTTACAGCTGTTAGATTTGGAAAATTTTCTCTAACTTAAAATGCCCTCACATTGATTTCTAGCTCCTCCGTTGCATGGTACGAAGTTAATAGTGGGCAAGAAGATAACTCGATTCGTCTTCTTGCATTAAATGGAAGTTTGAAAAATAGATTAATGATAAATAAATTGGAAAATGCTTGGCGACACCATAATGTCAGACACTATTTCAAAAAATATAAAGTATTTAAGGATAAACTTAAAAAGTGTAAAAGTTAAATGACATAAATACCTATACTTTATTTTCTCCCTTGTAACTTACTCAAAAATTATTATCCTTATAAAATTATGGGAACTGTTTTTTTACAGTAGTGAATGTCGTGTAACAAAGCCCTAAATAAATTACAAGAACTAGTACTCCCCTATCTGAGTTGAGGGAAGGAAAAGGAGCATTGAGTCATAATGTCTTCAATTATTAATTCTTTCCTTTTCAACCTGGTTGTTGGATTTGTACTTTTGTTTTGTCTTATTTGTTTACTAGCACTTATTGTATGTACCAACAAAAATTAAATGTATTAAACATAATTTTTTCAATTTGGCTACGTTTCTTACATAAAATTTTGGGAGAAAATAGAAAGAAAATAAAATATGAAAGTAAAAATAAAAAATAAATGAATAAATAAAACTAGAGTCAATTGGACCTATAATTTGTTTTGTTAATTCCAATCAATTTTATTTATTTTAATTTATCAATATAAATATTAAATAAATTAAGAATATATAAATTTTCAAGTAATTTTATTAGTCAATCAAATATAAGAAAATAATTTTTCTTCGTAATTTTTCATTTTTTAATGTTTTAAAAATCGAATCGATCACTAAATCGAAAAAGTTATCGATTCACGGTCCATTGATCGGATTGATGGTTGAACCACAGTCGAATCGATGGGTGTAATAAATATATTTTATATTTTATTTAAAGTTCAAAATATATAAAAAACCAAAGAGTTAAAGTGTTGAGGGTTTCAATTATGTGGGTGACCACAGACTCGAGCATTGGCTCCTGTGTTTGTGGGCTAACAACTGCCACATGGGCGTCATCGCCCTTATGTTTAAGTTTGGTCTAGACTGGTTTTAGGCTTTTGAAGGTTTAGGCATAGGCTTGAAATCAGAAAACACCTAAGACGGCTCGTTTCAGCCTCAATCGATCAATTTGGACAGTTCACACACAGTTCATCAATTGATTCCCGATTTAATTGGGCGATTCACGCACGGTTAATCAATTGATTTCCGATTTAAATGGGTGGATTGGAATCTTCCTGATCGATTGTCTGGTTGGACGATACGATCCAGTTTTTAATTATTACTTTTCAATTGTTTTTGGTTCCAAAAAGTATACAAATATTAAAGAAAATGAGTTTCTTATACTTGGTTTGCGTGATAAAAAAATCAATTAAATATAAATAAAATTATTTATAAATTTACATAGGTTTAAATTATTTAATTTTTAAAATAAATATAATGAGTTTGAAAAAACCAAAAAAAAAGTGAATTAACTTTGTTCTTCTTTTCTTACTTCTACTTTTCATTTCCATTTGCATTTTTATAAGTAGACACTAGAAATTCGAGAATGAAACACAACCTTATTATTGGATCCCTTTTACCATATAACTGCGATAATTGAGCCCTCCATCTAGCTCCACCACTAAAATCTCACTTTTAATAGTGAATTGCTAGAAAAGAGAATTACATTTGCTCAGGATCTGGAAAATGAAAGATGCAAAATAAAGACTAATTAAACTCCTACTCCGTTACATAAAACCATAAACATACAATTAAACTTTGATAGGAAAAGCCGTAGGAAGCGGCGCTACTGCAGTGTAAAGCTAAACCTCACTCATGTCCATATTTTCTGGTTCCCTCATCATCTTCAAGCTTTAGCCATGGGAATGAAGAAAAAAAGTAACATCAAGATGCACCATCCTGAGCTAATGACATTCCTGGACATATTGCTTCTTCCAAAACCAAAAGGAATCAACTCAAAATTTCGGCCTTTCACACCAATCTCACACTCTAAAACCTCTCGGGCATGAATTCATTTGGGTTCGGCCAGAATAGCGGATCTCGATAATTGTATGCATTAACTAAAGTACTTGTGAGTTCTTTAGAACTGTGAATCCGCATAGTTCTATAGTTTCAGCTTTATGGGGACTAGCTGTGGGCCTGCTGGGTGCAACGGAAGGTTTCTTTGACTACAGTTGTAAATAAGAAGAAGCTTTGAGATCTCACGATTCTTGAACTATCACCTTTCCCAATGACTTCCCGGATCCCTCTTTGAACTTTTTCAATTGTTTCGGGTGGCGTAGTAACTCTGCCATTGCCCACTCTGCAATGATTGAAGTGGTATCAGTTCTGGCAGCAAAGAGATCCTGATCATGAAAGAAGTGTTAAAATTAAGGTTTCGTTGATCATATTTTGCAATTTGCACTTACTAATGTTTTTTACATGAAAGCTGTTAGAGTTACCCCAAAAATTTAGTGCTATGAATTTTTGGGGAATCTGTTTAGGGTGCGGGGCCTATCCCAGCTTATATGGACGTGCTTAGATTTGGTATACCTATATATGATGACATGGTTTCAATAATTCCATTTCATAGTCATTTGAAGGGTACTATATAAAATTTAACAAAAGTGAGTGAAGATGCATGTGTTCCCCACCAGAAGCAAATTTATAAAATTAAACAAACATAGTGAGTGAAGATGTGTTACCCACCAGAAGCAAATGTTTTATGTCATTGCAGCTCCACTCAAAGTCATTCTCCTTTGTGAGATTGAGGAGGGCATCCAGTACATCCTTGCTTGTCGATGAAGCTTTTGAATATTTCAGCCTTTCACTGATTATACCATAAAAAATATCAAACAATTTATCCAAATAAACATTCATTTTCCGCCGAATACCTTGTGGGTCAATCAATCTAAGAGTCGGGAAATAATTAAGTCGGGCCTCCCAATTCCTTCCATCACGCCGCACACAACTTCATTTAAACTCTTGTGAAAAATCAGAATCATGACCATGAGCCAAATTAACGGAGAAAATAGTGTTTGATAAAAAATTAAGGCTCGCTGTAAAGGCTGCGCCACCGCCGTATCGACAGCACAACCCTACCGCAACATTCTCCAACATGGTCAAGAAGTTCCTGCAAGATTTTTCTCCGCAGGTTTTGAGTCGCATCCAGTTGCTGCACTGAAAACAACTGCGTAGAGAATATTTTCCGAATCTTTCACCACTGACAAGATGCTGGAAGCCATGCCACCGAAGATTCATGATGATTATGAGCTCTGACGGCGTCCGGAGAATGATCGATCATATCTGTTTAAGACTTCTTTTGCAGTTTCTGGAGAGGAAATGACTATGGTTGAAACACTTCCAAGCTTGATAGACATTATAGGGCCGTAAGTTTTAGAGAGATTTGCGAGAGATTGATGGGGTTTTATTCCAGGAATGCAGGATGTTGCGATGATCGGCAAGGCAGGAGCTGGGAGGGAGGCTGGCGGTGCCAGGTTTCCGGCCTAATCGGACTGAGTTTGAGGAGATGAATGCATTCCATACAAAGGAAAGCAAAAAGCAAAAATTGTGTAGTCCATTTTCTGTTCTTGACGAAGCAGTGGATCAATACTCCCAATCTTGTATGGTGTCTGTATAGAAAGATGAGGGACGATAAATTTAATGGTATAAGAGATAATGACAGAAGATTTTTCTCCTTACCTAAATTCAGGTATTTATTTATCTCCTACACCATCCGGTTACCAGAGGATCAAAAGACATCTTTGGTTAGGAACTTGGAAAATTGTGAGGAAAAAGAAAAGAAATAGTAAGAAAAAATGGTTTTCTGTTTGGTTTCACCGTGAATAATATAAATAAATAAATAAAATTAAAATTCTTCATAATTTTAATATATTTTTTAATTTTTTAGTCATTATATAATAGAAATGAACAAATAAAAATAAGTTCCAATAAACAAATTTTTTTTACTTTCACACTTTATCTCTAGTTCTTTCCCTAGTAGCTTTCGAGTCAAATGCCCCACATGTAAGAGAATTTCGTGAACAGACGATCTATGGTAGGTAGGCACCACCAAATCTTTTGCTAATCAAGTTCAATACTTTTTAGGGAATGCTAGTGACACACATTATAAATACCCCCCTTTTGAATTTGTTTTCTTTATTTTCAAGAGAATCAAATATGGGAAGGGTATTATGCCCACGAAATTCAGCCGTATACCATTCAAGGTTAAGGCTTATAAGCGGTTAGATTTGTCAAGCTAATTAAGCAAAATGGATTTCCTCACTTTTAGTTTTAGAACAAAATCTAGATCTAATGATCTGGCGAATACCGATTCACCACATGACGAGGCTATGATAAGCGAGGGAAGGTACCGTCGAAAGTGATATATGTTGACTTAGGCAAAATCTTGAAGGAAGGATAGCCAATCGGCCTATCATATAAAGATTTTAGAGTGGAGATTAGCTTGCACCTTTTATTCCAGAATGAATGAAGTAGAACCACACTTGGGAGGTGATTTCACAACTTATAGTGGTTCCATCGAGAGTACACTTGACTGACTCACGATAAGCTAGTCTAGCAAGAGTGGATTTCCTCACTTTTGGTTCAGATGGATAATCTCATCTAATGATCATAAAAATTGAATACGAATTCACCACATTAAAGTGGAGCTAAGGTAAGCTAGGAAAGACTAGCATCAAAAGATAGGATATGTTTTAACCGTAGTCAAGTCTTGAAGGATGGATAGTCAATAAAACCTATCTTAAACTATAGCAATAGTTTAGAAATGATAGTTACTGTAGTATATTATGGTAGTATCTACGATGTTATGATATTATTTAACCAAAAGATAATTATTTTTTGAAGCAATATGTCTTGGCTTAGCGTATTTGCAAATTCTTGCTTAATTTAATGTCTTGTACTTTTTTGTGTGAATGTGCATTTTTGCACTATGATATCCCATCGATCTATATCATTGAAATGGGGCTTCTGACATGTTAGATTTGAAAATTTTTTCTCTAACTTAAAATGCCCCACACTGATTTAATATACATTGCGTGATACGAAGTTAATAGTGGGTAGAAGATAAGCTGGGTCGCCTTCTTGCATTAAATGGAAGTTTGAAAATAGATTAATGATAAATAAATTGGAAAATGCTTGTGATCTATGATGTCAACATCGTTTCCAAAAATATGAAGTGTTTAAAGGTAAAAACGAAAGATGTAAAAAGTTAAATGGCGTAAATCGCATGCTTTATTTTATATCTTATAACCCACCCAAAAATTACTATCCTTATAACATTATGGTAGCTTTTTTGACAAATGATAATCTTGCTCAGCCCTAAATAAATTACAAGAAAAGTTGAGGGAAGGAAAAGGAGCAGTGAGTCATAATGTCTTCAATTATTAATTCTTTCCTTTTCAACCTGATTGTTGGATTTGTACTTTTGTTTTGTCTTATTTGGTTACTATCACTTATTGTACGTGCAACAAAAATTAAATGTATTAAACATAATTTTTTCAATTTGGCTACGTTTCTTTCTTAAATTTTAGGAGAAAATAGAAAGGAAATAAAATATAAAGTAAAAATAAAAAATAAAAATGAATAAATAAAAATAGAAGTCAATTGGATATAGCTTATTTGTTTTGTTAATTCAAATCAATTTTATTTATTTTAATTTATCAATATAAATATTAAATAAATTAAGAATATATAAAAATTTTAAGCTAATACCTTTACTATTTGTGGTCTAATCAAATATAAGAAAATCATTTTCATAGTAATTTTTTTTTTTTTTTAATGTTTTAAAAACCGAATGGATACTAAATCGAAAAGTTATTGGTCGCGATCTACATTGGTTGGATCGATAGTTGAGCATGATCGGGTCGATTATGTAATAAATATAATTTATATTTTATTTAAAGTTCAAAATATATATTTAAAAACCAAAGAGCTAAAAGTGTTGAGGGCTTCAATTATGTGGGTGACCACAAACTCAAGCGTTGGCTCTTGTGTTTGTGGGCCAACAACTGCCACATGGGCGTCATGGCCCTTATGTTTAAGTTTGGTCTAGACTGGTTTTAGGCTTTTGAAGGTTTAGGCCTAAAAATCAGAAAACACCGAAGACCGCTCGGTTCTGCCCCAATCGATCAATTTGGACGGTTTACACAGTTATCAATTGATTCCCGATTTAGTGGGTGGTTCACGCACGGTTCGTGAATTGATTTCCGTTTAAGCGGGTGGTGGAATCTTCTGATCGATTGTTTGCTTGGACGATACGATCCAGTTTTATCACGTTGTTTTTATTCTTTTCAGTTGTTTTTGGTTCGAAAGTATACAAATGTTAAAAAGAAAATGAGTTTCATATACTTGGTTTGCGTGATAAAAAAAAAATAATTGAGATATAAATAAAATTATTTACAAATTTACATGGTTTAAATTATTTAATTTTTAAA
Organism: Tetrastigma voinierianum; assembly: GCA_016808115.1. NCBI lineage: Eukaryota > Viridiplantae > Streptophyta > Magnoliopsida > Vitales > Vitaceae > Tetrastigma > Tetrastigma voinierianum. The sequence goes on along the minus strand of JAEQBH010001741.1, from coordinate 396,570 downwards.
ATAAATATAATGAGTTTGAAAAAACAAAAAAAAAAAAAAAGTGAGATTTAACTTTGATCTTTTTTCTTACTTCTACTTTTCATTTCCATTTTCTTTCCATTTGCATTTTTCCTTGAGTAGATATGAAATTCGAGAATGAAACACAACCTTATTATTGGATCCCTTTTACCATATAACTGCGATAATTGAGCCCTCCATCTAGCTCCACCACTAAAATCTCACTTTTAATAGTGAGTTGCTAGAAAAGAGAATTACATTTGCTCAGGATCTGCAGGAAAATGAAAGATGCAAAATAAAGACTGATTAAACTCCTACTCTATTACATAAAACCATAAACATACAATTAAACTTTGATAGGAATAGCCCGTAGAGGCTGGGCCTTCTGCAGTGTAAGCCCAAACTTCTCACTCATGTCCATATTTTCTGGTTTCACATCATCATCTTCAAGCTTCCAACCATGGGAATGAAGAAGAAAGGCCAACATCAGATGCACCATCCTATGAGCTAATGGCATTCCTGGACACATTCTTCTTCCTGTACCAAACGGAATCAACTCAAAATCTCGGCCTTTCACATCAATTTCACACTCCATGAACCTCTCAGGCATGAATTCATTAGGGTTCGACCAAGTTCTTGGATCTCGACCAATAGCCCATGCATTAACTATTACTTGTGAGTTCTTTGGAACTGTGAATCCGCATATTTCTACATCAGTTTCAGCTTTGTGGGGAATTAGCAGTGGAGCTGGTGGGTGCAATCGAAACGTTTCTTTTACTATGGCTTGCAAGTAAGGGAGCCTCAAGATGTATGATTCTTGAACTATTCCATCATTTCCAATGACTTCTCGGATCTCGTTTTGAGCTTTTTCCATTTTTTCCGGGTTGCGTAGTAACTCTGCCATTGCCCACTCTATTGTGCCTGCAGTAGTGTCAGTTCCCGCAATAAAGAGATCCTGATCATAAAAAAAAAAAAAGCAACGTTAAAACATTTCCATCCATTCTTTATTTTCAATTTCTATCCGTATATTTTCAATTTCTATCCGTATATATAGAGATTTTAAGTAAAATCCGTCCTCTAATCCTTCTATATTTATATCTTCAAATATGGAGATGGAGATGTGAATAAGGACTTTATATATATGAAGATTCAATATTCACATATCTTATTTAGACATATGAATAGTAAGAGCTTGTTTGGTTCATGTTCTTGACAGTTTTTTAAAATAGAGAGATCACTATTTTTATGTTCTTTTATTTGAATTTAGTGTTTTTTTTACGTGTTTTGTGTTCTTTGTGGTTTTTAAAATATAAAAAAATTGAAAACCAAACGTGTTCTTATTTTTTTCCTTATTCTCCTTATTTTTAAGAATGAAAAACAAGTTTAAAAAATATGAACCCAACATACCTAAGTCACTATTTTTCAATTTTTTATTTTTATAATAATAAAAATGAAAAAGTGAATAGAGAAGTACCATTCTTTGCTTTTAATATTTGGAGACGTAAATAGTGATTCGACAAAAATTCAGATATTTAAGTGAAAAAAAATGTACCCACTGTCTCCTAAATATGCAATTCACTCACCATAAGCAAATGTTTTATGGCGCTGAGGCTCCACTCATGGTCATTTCTTTCGGGAGAGTGAGGAGGCATCAGTACATCTTTGCTTGCTGATGAAATAGCTTCTGATTTCAACCTTTGATCGATTATACCATCAAAAGTATCAAAACCAATTTATCCAAAGTGAATCTTCATCTCCGTCGCCTACCTTGTAGATCCAATAAGTCTGAAGGCGGGAAATAGTCTGCAAGTTCAGTCTTCAAGTCCTCCAACACACCCCAGACAGTATTCTTGAACTCTTGTAGAAATTAGAATCCATAATGAGAGGCAAATCACATGAGAAAATAATGTTTGACAACAAATTAAGGCCTACTGCCAGAAGAGCTGCTTCACCAATATGGCTTTACAACCCTTACGGCTACATTCTTCCACATAGTTCAGCAGTTTCTGCACAATTTTTTGCCTAATCCCCCGGCTGGAATCGACCTGCTGCATTGATAACATTTGCATGGAGCATATCTTCCTAAGCTTTCGCCAATGAGCAGATGCGGGAAGCCATACCATAGAAGATTGATGATAATTGCGAATTCTGATGGCGGCCGGGACTGTTCGGCCGGAGAAAGCTTGATCATTTATGTGGAGGACCTCTTTTGCAGTTTCTGAAGAGGAAATGACTATGGCAGTAACGCTCCCAAGCAGGGAACATTACTGGGCCATAAGTTTTTGAGAGATTTGCTAATGATAAATGGACTTTGTCACCAAGGTTGAGGATGTTGCCTATGATCGGAAAAGGCCGCGGCCCCGGAGGGAGGCTGGCTGTGCCGGGTTTCCGGCCAACCAGACCGAGTTTAGGAGGCCAATGTGTGCACACAGAGAAAAGCAAAAGCAAAAATGTTAAGAAATCCATGGTGTAGTACTTCTTTCCACTCTTCCATCCTTTTTATAAGACAAGGGATGCTCTCTATCTTCTCTGGCGTCGGTAAGGGAACACGAGAATCATGCATGTTTATGATCAAAATATTTTCCCTTCTCTATATTCTCTAGTGGTGGGGGATGATAGGTCCCAGTCAGAACTGTTAAAGTAATGAGAACAAAACACAGTTTTGGAAAATCAATTGCTTTCCGTTTATTTACTGAAGCAAACCTTAAATAAGCCTTAGCTTAACAAACTACCAAAAAGCAAGGAAACAACAATCAGAAACAAACTAAGCTAGAGTTCAACATAACCACTTATTCGAAATAATAGGAAAGCTCCTAAAGACTTGATCTCCTGCATGCCAGTTGGTTCGTGCATGCACCCACTCTGCCACGAGTCAATCAGCTCCTAAAGACTTGGTCTCCTGCTTGCCAGCTGGTTCGTGCATGCAGCCACTCTGCCATGAGTCAATCTTCATCACAATACTTGGGATTCGGCTTGCCACGTCTGGTGGACCTTCGTCGTGGCCTATCAATTCCTGCCCCATTGAGCGGATCCTTGTCCTCAAGGTCCACAGTAGAAGCGATCGCTGACGGCTGCATTTTCCATGTGGCCTCTTCAGCGGGTAGCGCGCTGTGAACGGATGCTCCGTAATAAATAGCACTTGCTTGACCCGGCGTATATTAAGAGTTTTTGGCTCTAGCAACCTGACTCCATCATGCAGCGTAGGTGGTAACTCTTGACTCACCTCCTTGTTATCCCCAACATATTTTTTTAAGAAGCGAAACATGGAACACAGGATGTATGCGCGCACCCTCAGGCAACTGCAGCTTATATGCGACTTGGCCAATTCGTTGCAGAATTGGATACGACCCAAAGAATCGACTGGCCAACTTATGATGAGCACGTTTGAAGGCTGTATGCTGCCGATACGGTTGTAACCTCAAGAACACCATGTCACCCACTTGAAATTCCACATCCCGTCGTCTCTGATCAGCCCCCTGTTTCATGCGATTGATGGCCACCGCCAAATTGGACTTAAGCTGTTCAAGGAGTTCGATCCTGCGGTCAACTTTGGTCCACATAAATTTTCAGTGAGTGTCCAGCTTGGTAGTAGGGAATGGTTGGTGGAAGGCGTCCATAAAGAGCACGAAAAGGCGTCATCCCAGTGGAAATGTGATAAGTGGTATTGTACCACAACTCAGCCCACGGTAGGTACTCTGTCCATTTCTTTGGCCATTGATGAACGAAGCTTCGGAGGTACTGTTCAAGGCAGCGGTTCACCACTTCAGACTGCCCATCAGTTTGTGGGTGATATGCCGAGCTAAGCTTGAGTTTGGTGCCTGACATAGTAAAGAATTCCTGCCAGAACTTGCCGATGAAAATGGGATCACGGTCACTAACTATTGATTGGGGCATGAAGCTTATTTACACCTTCCACAAATTTTACTGCTACCTGCTTGATAAGGGATGAGTTAAAGACATAAAAAGTGGGCGTACTTAGTAAGCACATCAACGACTCTGAGAATGGTATCCTTGCCATGGGATATGAGCGGACCTTCAATGAAATCGGTGTGATGTCATCTACGCCCAGCGGGGGATGGAGCAATTTGGAGAAGACTCTTGGTCATGAGGCAGTTTACGTCTTTTGGCAGATCGCACAAGTAGAGACATAGTCTTGAACATCTTTATACATGTTGGCCAATAGAGATTCTTTGGGCTAGCCTCTTATAAGTCTTGTGAGACTCTGAGTGGTAAATGACTAGCATCATGAAATTCCCGCCGGTAATTTCTTGCGAGATCTCTACGATACTCGAGGCACCACTACCTGGTTTTATAAAAATCGGGGCCATCAAATAACGGATATCTGGGTACGGTCTTGGGCGGTGCGACTTAACTGGATAGTGTACTCATCACCACGTGTAGCTTCCTGTATTTCTTCCCATATGTGGACCTGCGGCACAAATAAATTATTGAGGATTGGGGGTTTGGGCGGCTTGCGTGAGTACATCTGCGGCGACCATTTTCTCTCGTGGGACGGTATTGAATTTCATAATCATAACCTTGATTTCGCCACCATTGTTGTTGATGCGGGGTTGTTATTCTTTGTTCGAGAAAGGTATTTAGACTCTTTTGATCGATCCGGATGATGAACTTCCTTCGGGGTAAAGGTCGCCATATGCGAATGAAGCCTGCTATCGCCAGCATCTCTCCTTGGCATGCAGACCATGTCGCTTTGAGATTCCCAATGCTCATTTCGTAGAGGCAATTGGTTTCCCTTCTTGAGAAAATTTTGCACCAATCCCATCACGATCACGTCGGCCTCAATGGTGAATGAATCGTCGAGATTGGGAATTCTTAGTGTTGGCGTGGTGGTCATGGCACATTTAGTGGAAGGCGGCTTTGGCTTCATCATTCCACCCATACTGGCCCTTCTTTAGGAGATTGGTGAGAGGGCGGGCGATGATGCCATAATTTTTCACAAACTTCACTATGTCTGATGAGTCTAAAAACCCGTAAATTCGAGAGGATGCTGGTAAGGGGCGAGCCATGCTACCGTAGCTACATTTTCCCATATCAACCTTCACCCCTTGTGCTGTAACAATATGCCCCAAATATTCAAGTTCGTGTTGGCCAAAAGCACATTTTTTTGCTTTGATAAAAAATTGATGCTTCCGTAGTACCTCTAAAGTTGTTTTCACATGTTGCAAATGAGTTTCCCAGGTTGGGCTATAAATTAAAATGTCGTCAAAAAAAACGAGGATATATTTTCTGAGATAGGGTCGAAAGATAGAATTCATGATGGCTTGGAAGGTGGAAGGGGCGTTGCAAAGGCCGAAGGGCATGACCAAATATTCATAGTGGCCATTGTGTGTTCAGAGTTTAGGAATATGCAGGGCCAGAACCCTTATGGTGGTATCACATACACGAGGTCACCTTGGTAAAATAGGTGGCGCCATCTGACTCATCCAACATATCTTCTCTTTGTTGGGATGGGGAAGCGGTCTTTGACCAATGCCGCGTTGAGTGCACACGATAGTCGATGAGAATCGCCATTGCCATCTTTCTTCTTAACTAGTAACAGGGGATGAAAAGGGGCTAATTACTTGGCGGGTATGATTCCCTTGTTTGAGCATCTCTTGCACTGCTTCTCGATTCCTCTTCTGGAGAGTCACGCATACCCGGTATGGCCGTGTTGTGATTAGTTCGATTCCTTCTTTTAGGAATCTGATGGTTTACTTCTCTTGCGAGGTGGTACTTGGGTGGGTTCGTGAGGACATCATATTGTTCAACTTAATTTGTGCATGGTGAGGTTATGTCTTCTTCGCCACGATCCGGCTTACAGTGAATGCACACAGATGGCAAATAGAGAATGACCTTGACGAAATTCCTTTGACAACTCCTTAAGGGAAGCTTTTTGGATTGAATGGTGGTCTGATCACGCAGCACAGTAGTGTGTTCTCCGTGAAATTCCATGTTGAAATTTGTTTCCAATTGCAGTGGCCGACCACCAGCATTTCCAGGTATTGACAGGTACCAAATCGGACACCTTTATGGGAGGGCATATAAGGTGGCGAAAGGGAGTCCACAATAGGTTGGTAGTGCTGTTGAATCTCCCTTGGCAGCTCAGCTTCTCCCTAGTTGGCGACTCGCACCTTGAAAGGGTCGGTGGGAACCCATTGATAACCGCGAGAGGCGAGCAACCACGGTCATAATGAAGTTGCTGAGTCGCATCAATGAGGCTACCTCCGATTGATCCGATCTTGGCTGCCACCCTCATTGTCTTTGGTGAGGACCAACCCGTGAGTGCATGCAGCGAAATCTTGGGCTCCGGTTCTGTTTCAGGCTCACCTTCCACATGTTGTTCATCTGTCACTTCTTCGCATTTGAAGGAACTGGTTTCAGCAGGTGCTTCCAATAACAACAATTGCGGGCCTCGACATTTATGACCTGCAGTGAATTTGTCATCACAATTAAAGCACAACCCCATGGCTCGTCTTTTCTGCATCTCTTCCCACGATAAGCGTTTGGCGAGGCGGTTTGAAATGCATTTGGCTTAGGAAGATTGGTTCTTGTGTGGATTTGTGGTGGTCGGTTGAATCTAGTTGTCGAACTAGGCACATTAGATCCTCATCTGGCAAGGATGATAGCCTTTCAATGTCTAGTGGTTTGAACATCGAGATACCTTGACAACTTCGAGGGTTTTAATCCGCCCGTAAAGGTCCTACCCGACACTTTGGAGTCCACCGTAGACTCGATTGTGACTTCTCAAATTCTTGCTGATACTCTCGCAGAGATCCTACTTGTCATATGTGTGAGAGGGCCTCATCAAAATCTTCGCCGTCCATGAATTCTGTCAGACCTGACTCCTCCTCAAAAAGCTGCCACGTCACCTCTCTCCTTTCTTCCACGAAGTAATACGGTTCAACCATCTCACCATTGGTTGGCTTCACGCCAGTGAAAGGATGCCAAAGTGACCTTTTGTGCCTTTGTCGTGGCTTGGAACTCAAAGAATTGGTCCACTCGAGCAACCCACTCTGTTGGGTCGCCACCTGAAAATCTTGGAAATTCGAGTTTGGCTGTTTTAGAAGACACAACCAAACGGTGTCCGACATTGTCATCTCTGTGAGGACGAGAATATGCTTCTTGCTCACGAGTGTCGTGGTTGGTGCTTCCTTTGTTGGAGAAAGCAGCGGACATACGGGTAGTGTGGCTGCAATTGAACAATTTATTACGCCATTCCCTGACTCCATTCGGCGCGCCATCTTGCAGTCCGCAGAGCCGACTTCGAATCTCGTCGTTCTTTGTTGGTGGACATGATAATAACGCTCACGATACCAATGATAGGTCCGGTCGAAGCTATTAAAGTAATGAGAACAAAACCAGTTTGGAAAATCAATTGCTTTAGTTTATTCTTGAAGCAAACCTTAAATAAGCCTTAAGCTTAACAAACTACCAAAAAGCAAAAGCAACAATCGAGGAAACAAACTAAAGGTACAGAGTTGACATAACCACTTATTCGAAATAATAGGAAAGCTCCTAAAGACTTGATCTCCTGCATGCCAGCTGGTTCGTGCATGCACCCACTCTGCCACGAGTCAATCAGCTCCTAAAGACTTGGTCTCCTGCTTGCCAGCTGGTTCGTGCATGCAGCCACTCTGCCATGAGTCAATCTTCACCACAATACTTGGGATTCGGCTTGCCACGTCTGGTGGACCTTCGTCGTGGCCTATCAGGGGAACTCGAGAATCATGTTTATGATCAAGATAATTGTTACTTCATTTTCTGCTTCTGAGACAACCACAGTGCAAATTGATTTGAAGATAATTGCATGTGTTTTCCCTTTCATTTTTTTGTTGGAATCAGGAAAGTATTAGGATAAGAAAAAAAAAATACTAATCCATTTAGAACCTGAAAATACTAGGGAAAGAAAAAAAATATTAAAGAAAAATTATTTTTCTCATATTTGGTTGATGAGTGAAAAATATAAAAGAAAATCGAATATAATCAATTCGTAATTTTCTGAAATTTTAAATTTCTTAGTCGAAACAAATAAAATGGGTTTTTAATAAATATATAGAATTATTTTATTAAGTCATAAAAAGGAAAAATATAGAATTGATTTTTCATATTGCCTCTAATTTTTCCGTAGATATCCAAACAAAAGAAAATTTTTATATTAATTTCTTACATTTTTCTTTCCTTTCAATTTCCTTTCCCTAGGAACCAAATATAGCATAAACCTGTCTTATTTCTTTCCTTCCACAAGATTAGCAAAAAACATAAATTATTTCTTTTGTTTCACAAGATCCACAAAAAAACATAAATTATTTATGTCCACAAAAAACATAAATTATTTTTTTCCTTCAAGGTCCACAAAAAATATAAAGGGGCCCATTCCAAGTTTTCTCCCTTTATTTACCCCATGAACAAGGCGTGCAAACCAAGGCGTTGCTTCAAATAAACGTGTGCAATACTCTTTCATAAATAGATAAAAGGATCAAACTCCACGGAACTCGAACTTTCCACAAAAAGACGATCATAATTGGTTTCCTCTTATTTACAAAAATAGCAATGATTTTCAGCCGTTTCTTTTGAATTAAAGGATTCCCCATTCCATCGATATTTTTTAAGCAAAAATACTTACACATAGCGAGGACAAAATCTCCAAATCAAACTCCAAACCATCTGAAGACCTTGAGCTAGAATAATAAAAAGTTATAAAAGCATTATAAAATTTTAAAATGGATAAAAAAAAAAGTAAGATTAAATATTTTTAGGTTATGTTTTCTAGAATTGATCTATATATTTCCATACTTAACATAATATTTTTGAAAACAAAAAAAATAATATTTTTCGATTAAAAATATAATAAAAAAAGAACCTATAAGGTTACGTGAAAAACTGAAGAATGGACCACAGCCAAAAAAAGAAAGGATAGAACAGAATGATTGTAATGCTTGCACCGTGTTTTAAAAGAGACATTTTGCTTGCCTGCCTCATAGTCCAGAGTACTTTGATTAACATTTAAGAGCAACCACGGAATTCATGGCCTTTTTCGACATTTGCCTATAATTAAAAAAAAAAATTCCTCAAAAACAAAAGGTTGATAAAAATTATTAAATCTAAGACACTTATTTTCCGTATTGTAAGTAGAAATTTGAGTAGCAGTCGTAGAGCCGAGCTTTGAGATATTTCGAGTTAGGCGACAATTTATGAGCAATTTCGAGCCGTAGAAGCTTTTAGTGAGAACTAAATCGAGTACGGCAGCTTGATTTAAAAAAAATTTGGCTTGAGCTCATTAGGCTCGTTTTCCATATGAGCAGGCTCGGGGCAACCTCGACCTCAAGCGATCAGAGCTATCTGAGTTTGTATTATGTCGATCTTCAGCTCAGTCCATATACTTTTAACTTTTTGTAATCAATTTGATAACAAATACATCAATTAAGGAAATAATTTTCTATGATTTGTTTTACCTTAGTTGATTTAGCAATTGATGCTAAATTGTTAAACCACCCACTCCTTCAACATTTGTTTCCTTTACGGATTATGTAGGAATTCCCTTTGTGAAACATCTTGCAGCGAAAAATTATGAAATAAAAATTAAAACTAAGTAGAAATTGCAATTGATAGATAAATCATTGAATAAGAAACATGATTGGTTTAATCAATTATCTAAATAAAGAAATAATATATCAACAAAATGCATAAGCAAACTCATTGAAGTAGCAATAGCATTTGTGATATCTTTGCTTGCACGGTTAAGTTGACCACCACCCTCGACGCTACCAAGTTGCGCATGATTAATTTCCAAGACCCATAAGCTTCTGCTTTGCTTGACTAGAGATCGAATTTGCCACCATGTCGAATCGGTCGGCCCCGAATTTACCAATACCCGGCAGGTAGCGGTGGCACTCCGTGTTACCGCGAAATGCAGTACGGCGGTCGAATCTGCCGGCTCCTTGTTTCCTCTCTGAAACCCCACCCCACGATCACCCTTGATGCCTTTACCCATACCCATGCCTAGATGCGCTGGGTTAAGTCGATACCCGATCAAAGGGCCTCAATACCCCAGTTTGATATTGGATGTATTGTTCATGTTTGAATTGATCGTGTCCGGTGGGTCGGTGCATTTGCCTCCAATCTTCTCTTTGGGCTCGGCAAGCCATACAAGCTCATGGCCCGCAAGCCTACATAGTTTCCACGGGGCCCCAATGCCTCATATTTGCTTGGCCAGTTCTTGTCGGGATCGTGTCGTGCAGAGTGGGTCATACCAACATCCATGTCGCCCGGCGTCCCCTTTGCCGGCACCTTCTTCAGCTATCCACCTTTGGAACATGCGGGTCGCGACACCTTCGGCTATCGTGGGTACCGTTTAAGCTCGCAGAAGCGAATCACGGAGATCTAGGTACAGTCCCGGTAGAGCCGGCGTGGGGAGTTCCTTCAGAAACTCAGGCCGTCTTTGTCGTCGGCGCCTCATACTTGACCGTGAGGATTCATGCATTTGCCATCCATGTCGGCCGGATCTAGGCTTGGGATCCATTGTCAGTGTCAGGGACACATGATGCATGGGCATTTCACTCGGCGCGCTGGTCGAGATCGCCGGTGGGACGGATCCTGGCCGGTCGAGCGTGAGTGGAAGCCTCGTTCGACGGATGGGTCGTGACCCAGTAGAACTTTTTAGTTTGGCCTGCCCAGAACTGGCCAGAGGCAGAGATTTGTCGAGCCTAAATTAGGCTCAAGCTCGGCTCGTTTAGCCTCACGGCTGAGCTGGCCAGAGCTTTTTCGGTAGGAGCCCGAGTAACTGGCTCGTTACCGACTCCCCAATTGTAAGTATGCTAAAATTTTAAATTTTAACTGAGTTTTTTTTTTTAAGAAACACTTTTCGAAAATTATGAATTATAATTGAAAGTATCTTGAGACATTTTCAAAATTTTTGAATTTAAACATAAATTTTCTCTCAAATGAACACTTTGTAAAGTTTAGGAAATTATGAACTAAACTCACACTTTCTAAATTTATAAAAAATTAATTTAGAATGTAAAATTTGAAAATTTTTAATTTAGAATTTGAAATTTCAAAATTAAATTGAGAGTGTTTCTTAAAGAGACATTTCAAAAAATTTAGAAAATTTATTACACTTTAATCTAAGGTAGTAAGTGTTTTATTTGCAACTTGAACTTGAAATCCCTTTTTATACCACATTAGCTTGGATGAAATAGTAGGCATTCTACTAATTGAGATAAATTATGATAAGCAATTTTAAAATTTTTTTTTTTAGAAAGTGTTTTTTCAAATACATTTAAGTTAAATTCATAATTTCTGAAATTTTATAAAGTGTATCTTGAAAAAATATTTTTATTTTAAATTCAAAATTTTGGAATAAATATCTTTTAGTTAAAATTCAAGATTTTCTCTCCCACTTTTATTTATTGAGGAAATATTTTTAATTTGGTGAAATGTCGAAAAAACCCGAGAATTCACTTGAACCTAGGTAGAGTCGGACCAAAGTATATGACCAAAATTCAAAGAAATAACATTGCGGTTGGATCAAGTACTAGTTTTGTTATATTTTATTTAAGGAAGGAAATAAGGAAAATAACCTAATATCTTTTGCCTCATACCAAGCTCTAGTAGTAGAGTACTCACGATTTCAAGGGTTTTCCTATATGTACGACTTATTTAAAAAGCCAATATCTAAATATGATATTTAAAAATATTTATAACTCTATAGTAATTTTCTTGACTAGGAAGAGATTTTCAAAGTAGTATTTTGAAGAAAGCGATTTCTTCAATTGCTCATCAGTCTTTTGAAGAAGCGATTTCTTCATCTTCAATTAAAAATTGTCTTTTCAAAGAGAGACTCTTCGAGCCTTGAATATCGTGCCAAAAGGCGATTTCTTAACCGATTAAGAAATCGTCTTTACAAAAGACAATTTCTTCATAGCATTGAATATCGTCTTTTGAAAAGATGATTTCTTGATAAAGTCATTCTTAAGCTCAAAATTTTTAAGAATAAAATTTACAAAAATAATATTACTTTTAATAACAAATACTAAATATAAATATATAGTTGCCAAAAACTAAATATTTTTTTATAAATATGATTATTTATAAATAATTTATCATGATAACTATATAAATCCTATATATTGAATTTATTAAATGAAATTAATTAATGAATTTTATAATGCTTAAATATATATCTTTAAAGTTGAAATTTTTATTCAAAAATCGTTTATTAAATAATAAATTAATTTATTATTTAATAAATTGATCATGTTGTTGGTTTACACATTATTACGATTTCATTTTAAATTAATTATTTTAAATTGATTGCTGTTCGAAATCTTATCTCTTAAAGTTGAAATTTTTATTCAAAAATAATTCATTAAATTATAAATTAATTTATTATTTAATAAATAAAACGTGTTATAGTTAAATTTTAATTAAAGAATAGTATTTAAGAGTTTATTTATTAAAAAATTAGAATAAAACATAATTATTTAATACATATAATTATTTATTAAAATAAAATTGATAATAAGTTTGTTTATGATTTTTTTAATACTAAATTTTCTTTCAAATTAATAATAGTTACTTCTTAATCCATACGTAGAAAAAATAATGAGAGATAAGGTTAAAAGTATTCATATTTTTATATTAACATCTCATTTGATAAATTATTTTAATATTAAATAGTAATTTTTTTAAATATTATATTTATAAATACTATATCATAATTGATATAATTATTTTGTATAATAATTATATGAAAACAAATTAATTTTAATATATATATATATATATATATATATATATATATATAATTTTGTTGAAATAATATATATTTAAAATTATTTTATTATTGTATATATGTTGTATATTTTTTATTCTTTAATTAGTAATAAAATGATGTATCATTATAATATTAAAAATATTAAGATAAAGATAAAAATATATTTATAATAATAGCTATAATTTAAAATATTTTTTTTCAAAAGACAATTTAAAATGATCTTTTTTTTAACAAATAATTTAAAATAATCTTAATCTTGACAAACATAAATTCAATTCATATTAATATCAACATATTTATTTTTTGAAAAAAACATCAACAAATTTATAATAATTTTATCATTAAGTTATAATATAATAATTTATTATCAAATTAAAAAAGTTGTTGCAATATTAGAAATTGTCTTTTAAAAAACGATATGTGAAGCTTTTAATTGATTGAAGAATTAGCTTTTGAAAAGACGATTTCTAAAAATAATTTCTTTTGAAAAGACAATTTCTAAATGGATAAAAGAAATCGCCTTTTGTAAAGACGATTTAGATTGAAGAAATAAACCGACGAGAAACAAATCGTCTTTTTTGTATTCAAGGGAGGGGTCTACCCCACAAAACCACTAAACACAACACGTTATTCCTCGGCCGCAAGCGTGTTTCTGTCATTCGCCAGAGCTTCAGTCGCCTCCTTGGGTGGGAGAGTCCACTTGTGGAGGTTGCCATTTGGGCTTGAGGCCAAGGCAGCAAGCTTATCTGCCACCATATTCGCCTCCCGAATGTGTGTTGGATCTGGATTTGCCAGTCGGCCGAGACCCATCTCCTGCATTCCTCCAGGAGGTTTCTATAACGATGGGTTCCTTCGCCTGGCTCCTTCAACCAGTTACAAAGCAGTAAGGAATCCACTTCTAGCACGACAAGCTTGTGTCCCATGTCCCATGCAAGCCTCAGCCCATGGATGACTGCCCAAAACTTCGCCTCCACCTCATTGCAATCACCTAATTATAAGATCGAAAAACCACCCAGACAGCTTCCTCTGTGGTCACATGACCTCCTCCTCTTGCTAGGTTAGTCGTGAGATTTAGACATCCGTCCGTATTTAGCTTGCACCATCCCCTTATCGTCATGTTCCAATTGATCCAAATAATGGAGGAAGTCACTTTCCCTTTTTGAACTATATTTCCGTTGGAGAATCCCGACTAAATCTATTGGTTGTAGCTCCTTTGTTAGAATTATGTCTAATATTTGATTCATGTACTTATAGTTTTTATTTTTTTTTTTATTTTTTTTATGATTTCAATTATTGTTACGCATGGTGATGATTAGTGTTGTATTATGTTTGAAATTATTATAAAAAAATATAGGTTGCAATAGGAAAATCATTATTAAAAAAACAATTCTATAGGAAATACTGTGGAAAACGCGCGAAAAACAGGCGAACTATCTTTAAAGCGCTCGATACCGACTTGACGGATCCCGCTTCCTAGTGACGGGGAATGCAGAGGCAACTCCCACAGGTAACCTCCGACCAAGCTCGCTCGTGACAAGTTACCATAAGGCCCAACCCGTTAAAGCGCTGAAAGCTGTCTTTGGAAGACGTGGGTTATAAAAATTTTCATTTTCTATCAAAATCACACCTTTAGATTTAACTAAAATCCGGCAGCATAACGACTGCATGGTGGTCAAGCCCGAAATACAAAAATCACCTGTATATAAAACTTACACTCCCAATATTTTCCAAAATCCAACTACAATCATAAAGCTAGGACCTCTGGTCCTCATCAAAATATAAGATAAGAATCAATCCAACATAATTTCATCGCAACCTGTTTTTCTCAAAACCATGCATGCATATTTTACAAACGATATTTACATATACAAAATGTCACATTTTAACTTTTACTACTTTTATTTTACACCTTATCTTATATATAATCACAACACAGCGTCTAGGACTGAGAATCCTGGAAAGGTCTTTCGGCTTCAGCACCTGCACCTGAAAAATTATTTAAAAACATAAAAGCGCGATGAGCGCAGACTGGGTGATCTGGTTCAATGTTGATATACAGTGTATGTACTCCCGTATGAAAATGTACGAAATAGTTGTAAAAGCATTTATGAGAAAGCGAGTTTTGCTATGAAACCATTCACAGCGTCTTTGAAAACTATTTCTCTGGCAGCGATAAGAAAACTATTTAACTGTGGCTTGTTTGAGTGGTAGTTAATATCTGAAAGTGTTATATTGGAAATCAAGTACCAACCACTGTGGCCCATTTACGAAATACCTAGGCATTAGGCCACCGAGACCTCGGAACGTGGTAGTGAACCTCGGAACACTACCCGGCTAAGATGGTCCGGTGAACACGACGGGATCTCTATAAACATAATGGAACCTCGGAACCAAAATGCTCGGTGATGGAACCTCGGAACCAACACTTCATCGCCATGTACTAAGTCAGCGCGCTAACTATATACCCCGAATGTGCAGAGGGCGACTCACTATATAAATATATGCTAGATCTAACCCCCAATTGCCGACCAGGCAATATAGTTAGTCATAATATCCCATAACCTTGCCATGCACAATCCGAAATACATATGGCCAGGAAGCGGTACATGCCATCTAGAGTTTTAAAAGCAATTGTGTTTCTTAAACTCTTTGAAATCGAACTTTTAAGTATAACAAATGGGAGGTAAAAAAAAAAGCTTTATAAATTTATATTTTCAAAGCACTTTACAAACTTGTAATTTAAACACTTTCGTTTTAGAAAAGGATTTTGAGTACTCACCTTTTTCTCGACTAATTTCTTTCAAATCTTGTCAAGCACTCTAGATTCTCGTCGGATGCTCAAATCGCCTACACAATCCATACAAAGTACGAAAATGCCCTCAGTTCAACGTTTTAACCATAAAACATACATAGGGCTTTCAAAGTGACTATATCGAAACGAACCGATTAACAGAAACTTTACGTGCTAGTCCTGTTCGATAAGGACATGATAATATGATGTGAAATTGACCAAAATGTCCCTACACATTAAATGCCCATAAAAACTATACATTTTAGCCAACTTTGACTAAAGGGACTTTCCATAGAAGTCTAAAAACACCCAAAACATTTGAAAATTACATCCAGGCACATTCAGGCTACAATCCACGAGGAAATTTCAATCAGTATGCAGCAATAGAAATTCGACCGGATTATCAGAACCACAGTCCCAAAATTCTAAAAAAATTCCTAAACTCAGTCTAAAAATTTTGGGACTAAAGTTTACGACCTTTCATGGCCTCTAAGAAAATTTCAAGCCATTACATAGCATCTAGGCTCGAAATAACACAAGTAGGAAAATTTTCTATCTTTTACAGTTTGACAAAAGGCTAAGATATTGGTACCTACGCATAGCTCTCGTCGCATAGTCCAACTTTTCCTTCTGCTCCGACGAAAATCTATGGTCCGATTTTTGTAAATCTGAGAAAGAAACAAAGAGAAAATATAAAAATAAAAATTGTGGCTCTCTCTACTCTCGGAGCGCTCTCTCGATAGTCCATATACGTTTTTATTTTTATCCTTTTGTTTCTTTAATTATTATTATTATTATTTGGATAAGCGATTTCTATTGCCCCATTTGGATCAGTTTTGCTGAAAATTTTTATTTCTTTTAGTTCACTTTATTTGTAAATGAACTTAAATCAAGCCACTCACGACTTAGAGATTTTGTAAAATCTCGCCCATGAGAATCATTGGCGATTTATCACCCGAAATTAAATGCAAATATTAGTCGATCTCGAATTCAACAAAATTTTTGCAGTGCTAGATTTCATGAGGCAATTTACTTGGATCAGTCCGTTCCGTCATCAGAGATCTAGAGAATTTTCTGACTTCGCAGAACAATTCGATAATTTGTATTATTATCCTTTTAAAATTACATAATTGGAATTTCACCCATCCACTTTCCTTAATTGTAAAAGTGCCACAATTCTTTGAAAACTTTATAATTTCACCCTTAAAACGACTTTCCAAAATTCTATTATGGCACTAAAATAATTAAGGAAGCCCGCTAGTGCACATATACGACCCTACGCGGTTACACATCTTAGTACACCCTCTCGGGACGGGGTGTTACACACCAAGCTCCCAAGGTAATCGTTTACCTTAGCTCTGATACCATGCTGTGACGCCCCAATCCCGAGGTGTCTCGTTGACAACCCGTCAACCTACGGAATAACTGTGTCTCATATTATGTGTAAGACCCGAGAAATTCCAATTTCTGAAAAAAGGGCAAAATAGTAATTTCGATTACAAAATTGTTATTTCGGTTAAAAAAAATCCGGAATTTATTCTCTAGATCTCGGATGACAAAACGGATTTCACCGTTGGAATCGTCTCGCAAAATCTAGCTAACACGTCGAATTTCGTTGAATTCCGAGATAGTCGGAGTTGGCACGTTTTTCGAGGCATCGCGGTTTCGGGTGCCTTAAAACGATTTTCGATGGAACGAAAGTCACATATAACACGTACTCATGTGCCATAAGTGGCATGAGTAGAGAAATGATGAAAATGGACGGCTGAGACAGTGCCGAATGTCAAAACTAGAGAAATAAGGGAATTAATTAATTAAATTGATTAAATGAACTAAAGGACAAAAAGAGCTACAGTGCTCTTCTTCTCCAAAGTGAAATAGAAGCCAAAAACGTGAATTGGAAGGGGGGAGGATGCAATGAGTAGCAGAAAGTGATTTTAGAGTGAGAAGGTTAGACTTCTCTCTAAAATATCTCCGCGTCCGTAGTCGGAGTCTTCGAGACAAGAGGAAAGTTCTTTCTGCAGCGGAGAGGGCTTCGTGTGGGTACCGGATTTAGGGAGTTTCCTCAAACTCCTTGAGGTAGGAATTTCTCCCCTACTTGGGTTTATTCGCTTCTTTAAGTACTTTTCGATGTTTGAGGCTGAATGGCGAAGTGAGTAGTTTGATCGATCCCAAAACTTGGGACCGGGTGGAAATTTTTTAGAAATTTTACGGTCAGAGTGTATCGGGGCTATTATGGGGTGCTAAATTCATAAATTATGAAATGAATTGTATTGTGTGATATGCATAGAATTCGGAAATGGCCGAAGTGAAACCGGGTTCACTAAGTGAGCCCAGATGATTTGTAATTCTGGGAATAATGTAGGGGGTTCACTATTCCCAGCAGTCATTCTCAAAATAATTTTTGCGAATTAATATGTTTGGTGAGTAATTCAAGTAGAATTGCTCGTGTTTGATTAACCAGCTAGTAGGCCAATTTTGATGTATGAATTGATTAATTACATGACATGATTGTGTGATTGGATATTATGTGGATATGTGCATGTTTACATATTTGCATGTGATTAAACTCTATTGGAATTGGCATACATGCATTCCATATGCTGCTTTGGAACACCCTAGGACTATAGAGTGAGTGCATGAGATGAGTCTAGAGAAAATGGTTGGAGGGTTGTCTAAAATATTAATTATCGAGGTGATCCCCTTAAAAAAAAATATCAATTGTCGGAGGCGACCCGATTGATATTCATCGGAGGAGTAGTCCTTGAGCAAATAATATATCAATCGTCGAGGCGGCCCGAATTGATATATATATACATCGGAGGGTTGTCCACTAACAAAACAATAATTCTCATACGAGGGGCTTAGGCGGGGTGGGGAGAATCGGTGAGGACTCGGGATGAGTTGGTCATGTAGACATTCAAAGTAGGATCATGCATTTGCTTGAATGTATGTTTATTTGGAACATTGCCTTGCACTTAGGTGGAGAGGTAGCCCACTTAGGGCTATTCCACTCTTGAACATTATCTCACCTGTCGAGGATATTATTTCTGAGGTACGAGAGGGGGCGTGCGAGGGGACGGCTCATCCTAGGGATTGAGGATTAGAAGAAAGCCGAGTTGTGACTTTGGTTGATAATATATACATGTATTGTATAAGAGTGAAAATATTGTAACTCTTGTAACTATTTGGTATATAGTTGGATTCATAGTTAGTATGTATTATGAGTATCGTTTGTGGGCCCAAGTGGCCGTATTACTCATGTGATTGGATATATTGGATATATTGCCTTTGTTTGGAGACAGCGGTATCTTGTTTTGTATTTAGGTAGAACTCCCGTACAAAGAGACTACGCCCGATTTTAAGTGAGAAATGTCGGGTCACTCATTCCGCGGTGTTTATGAGGTTGTGAGTGATCAACGGACCCCCGGGTTTGGGGCATTGCGGAGTTTGGTATCGAACTGGGTATCATTTGCCTAGGAGAGCAGGGGATTGGGCTTAGGCCATAGTCTTTGAGGTGTAAGAACATCGCCACTAGGTTTGGTTCGATGTTGAGTTTAGGTATGAGATTACCTAGGAAATCACGGGGCAAAACTAGGGCACTGCATGCATGCGTTGGTGTGTTTTGTGTGATTGGATTTTGTGAAGTGTGCTTGCATGCTTGGTTGTGCATAACATGAAATGTTGTGTTGTGATTGAATTGTGTGCTTAGATGGATAGCACATAGGAAAAATTATAGGAGTTTACAATGTGTAAACTGGAACAAGAAAATAAATAAAATAAATTTAAGCAATTTATTGGTTTGTTGGGAAAAAATGATAATAAATAAATATATAGATAAAAAAATAAATTTTAATAAATTTATTTGGGGGTACTGGAAAATTAAAAAAAAAAAAAACAAATGTATATTTTTTTTGGGTGATTTTCCAATAGCATAGAAAAAAAATGAATGAAAAAAAAAATGCAAAACATGAAATGGGCTCTGACCCATTGGGCATAGCGAAACGCAGGCGCCACAGGCACTAAGCGGCCGCAACCGCCATGAGCGGCCCCGAAGCGGCGCCGCGGCGCAACGCAGCCTTTAAGCCTTGCCAGCGTCAGCGGCGAATCTTGGCGGCCGCTTAGCAGCGAAGCGCTTCGAAGCGCGCGTAGCGCTTCAGCGCTGGCAGCGAAGCGCGAAAGCTGGCAAGCGAAAGCGCGGCGTGGCAGCGAAGCGGCTAGCGCCTTGGCCCAGCGATTTGTGCACTCGGTGCACATTTATTTTAGGCGGTTGTTTCCAATCACGTTCACGAGTCAATTTTTGGACATTGTTCGTGAATCCGGTCCATGAACATTGTTCATCACAAAAAATTTTCGAAAATTTTTTAAATTAAATAAAATCAAATAAAATTCAAACCAAGTACCGAAAAATAAAATTTTCAAAAATGAAATTTTCGAAAATAAAATGTTTGTTGAAAACAATATTTTAAATGCAAAATTGATTGTCTTGCATTACCTGTAAATGCAAGGACAATGTGTATACACTGATTTATGTGTATGATTAGTGTCTCGGGACTGTTTTTATGCCTTAGAGATATGTATTGAGATTTAAGTTGCCATTGAACTATACAGATGGCTAGTCGAGGACGAGGACATAGAGGGCGTCCACGGGGTATTAGTCAGGCACCACCAGTGTTTGATCGACGGGTTTTTCTTGGAATTTGTAGGTATTACGGCGGCTGTATGCTGGCGGTATAGCGGGTGAAGCGGGGAAGGTCCTAATAGCCTCCGGAGGTTAGGGCGCATCATCCTCGACATTCCACGGGGGAGGAGATCCGGTGGTGGCGAGACCATTGGTTTATCACGGTCGAGAAGGTGTTAGAGGCCATGATTACCTCGACACTATCGGGATTAAGACTAGGCTGCGTTCGGTACGAAGAGGAATGAGAACCCCAGTATGGTGGAAATGGGCAAGGACCTCTTGAGATCTTAGAGGAGCCATTGTATGTGAGTTCTCCCCTAGGGATAAGGGCGAGAATAGGGATGATATGTCGAGGTTGCGAGTTAGAGATCTCGGGGACTCTACTCACAGTGGACTTGAGGATCATGGACATGTCAGAGTTCGATGTCATCTTGGGGATGGATTGGCTGACAACTTATAGGGTTGTTATTGATTGTGAGCGTAGGAGGGTTATCGCCTATACATAGGACGGTACTCGTGTGGTATTTCAGGGGGACAAGCATGATATTTTGCCCCAGATAGTATATGAGTCCAAGTGTTAGGGACAGTTAGCGGGTTGGCTAGCGAGCCTTACCACACAGAAGGGCGGAGGGCCCGGACTTGGATCTACCTCGAGTAGTGTGCGATTATGTGGATGTTTTCGGATAGGCTACCTAGACTACTCCCGCACGAGAGAATTAGTAGACTTCGATTATCGGGATTTTACACCTGCTGGTACTTCACCCATCTCTATGACTCCGCATAAGATGGCACAAGGGGTTCATAAGACCGAGCACTTCACCATGGGGCCATCCGGTTCTGTTTGCGAAGAAGAAGGACAAGACCCTTGACTGTGCATTGATTACAGACAAATGAACCGGGTTACGATCAGAATCGGTACCCATTCGCAGAGGATTGGCCCGATTTGTTTGATCGGTTGAGAGGAGCGCGAGTCTGCTCTAAGATGACGCCGCCTTTGGATTCTGTCGATTGAGGGTTAGGGATCTGAATATCCCTAAGGCCGGCGTTTAGGGCCGTTATGGGCACTTTGAGTTTACGATTGATGCCCTTTGGATTGGCGAATGCGATATTCATGGATCTCATGCATAGGATATTCCAGCCCTATTTAGATCGGTTTGTCGTAGTCTTAAGTGGATGACATCTTGATCACTCCGGTCGAGTGGGAGCATGGTATCACTTGAGGATCGTTTATGATTGTTGAGAAGTATCGGTATCGCAGCTAAGTTCGATGAGTGCGGTTACGGCTGCGGGGTGAGATTTTGGGACACGTGGTGTCGGCATCGGGAGTGTCGATCGACCCGGAAGGTCGAGGCGGTGATGAGTTGGGAGAGGCGAAGTGGAGTCTTCGAGATCGTAGTTTCTTGGGATTAGGTACAGGTATTCTACAGGAGATTCATTGAGGATTTCTCGGGATAGGCACCTATGACTAGGTTGACCCCGGAGAGTCGAGTTTGATTAAGGATGACCAGAATGCGAGGAGGCATTCCGGGAGTTGAAGAAAAGAGACTTGCCGGCTCCCATCTTGATAGTTCGGATAAGGGACGGGGGTACACGGTGTATTGTGATGCCTCGGGCCGGATGGGATGTGTTTTGATGCCGGTCCAGGGGAGTGGTAGCTTATGGTTCGTTAGTTGAAGAATCTCGGCGAAATTACCCCACACACGACATGAGTTGGCGTAGTAGTCTTAAGCCTTGAAGATTTGAGCACTATTTATATGGGAGAGGAGTTCGAGGTGTGCTCGGACCGTAAAAGTCGAAGTATATTTCACGCTCAATATGAGACAACGGATGGATGGAGTTCTAGAGGATTATGACTTCACTTTGCATTACCATCCGGTAGAGCAAAATGTAGTCATTGTCCACTCGATCGGAGTCACGAGGAGCGTTAGCTAGTATAGCTTCGGGAGTAAACGGATGCTCGAGATTAATGGGACGGAGTTTAATTTCTGATTACAGCGACGGACTGGGAGTACCTTAGGGAGTTTAGTGGCTGAGTCTGATGGCAGTGATTGA
This sequence comes from Tetrastigma voinierianum, assembly GCA_016808115.1. Classification (NCBI taxonomy): domain Eukaryota; kingdom Viridiplantae; phylum Streptophyta; class Magnoliopsida; order Vitales; family Vitaceae; genus Tetrastigma; species Tetrastigma voinierianum. The sequence goes on along the minus strand of JAEQBH010001741.1, from coordinate 374,274 downwards.
GTCAGTGGCGGGACGTAGAGATAGTGTCCATCGGGGACCCGAGTGCGGTCCCGGGTAAGGGTGGCGAAGTGGACAGTTCACATAGATGGTAGTCTTCGATCTCGGACGGGTGGTGGTTCCCCCGAGTTAATGGGTTGAGAGAGGAGATTCTCGGGGGGTTCAGCTGCTCTCGATTTGCCCGTGATGCATCGGTGGCACGAAGTGCGCGGATCTTAAGTCGCGGTACTATTGAGTGGGATGAAGAGACACGTGAGGACTTTGTTCGGCGATGTCTCACATGTCGGCCGAGGTTAGGCTAAGCACGAAGCCCGGCGAAATTGCCGGCCGTTGGAGGTGGGCGAGTGGAAGTGGGAACGCGTCGATGGACTTTGCTTGACCCACTTGCCAGCGGCGCGGCGAAGCATGGCGGTATGGGTGATAGTGGACGGCTCCGCGAAGAGTCGGCACATTTCTAGCCGTGCGGATGACCTTCGCCTTGGAGAGATTCTGTCGGTTATACATTCGAGAGATAGTCAGGCTACATGGAGTACCAGTATCCATAGTGTCGGATAGGGACCCGAGGTTTACGACACACTTTTGAAAGAGTTTCCAAAAGGCTATGGGCACATGGGCGGCTTGATGGTCTGTTCCACCCTCCAGACGGATGGTCGATCCCGGGAGGCCCATCTGAGTCTTTAAGAGGGGCGTCACTGCAGACATCATCTGGATCATAAGAGTGGCTGGGAGGAGCATTTTCCCTTAGTGGGGTCGCTACAACAACGAGTTACCGGGCGGTATCTGGATGACACCGTATGAGGCATTGTATGGGGAGGCCGTGTAGATCCAGATTATGTTGGACGAGGGTGGGAGAGAGCTCCATCAACGGTCACGATCGATCGAGAGACACCTCAGGAAGGTGTTGGATCGACAACGTCTTCTCACGGCTCGGGGCGGCGGAGAGAGCTATGCAAATGTACGACGTCGACCCTTGAGTTCGAGGTTGGTGATCACGTTCCTTGAAGGTGATTCCTAAGGAGAATTGGTCGGGTTCGAAAGGCAGCGTGGAAGCTATCGTAGAGATTCATTTGGGCCTTTCGAGATGCTGAAATGATGAAGCCTTTATGGCGTGCTGGGTTGGTGTTACCGCATAGCATAGCCGGTGTCCACGAGGTATTTCACGTCTCCATGCTCAGGAGTATACTCGGATCGGCTCATGTGGTGGATTGGGGGCCGATTGAGGTTGACGATGGGACCTTTGAGGGAGGGACTAGTGTGCATTTGGATGGCGTGATCGGGTTTGTGAGGCAAGACCGTGAGGCTAGTGAGAGTGCTATGGCGGCACTACGGAGTGGAGGAGTCAACGTGGGAACGCGAGGACACGATGCGGGCCACCTATCCCTTCTTGTTTAGGGATGAAGGTACGTAGTTTAGTCGTTTAAGAATTAAATGTCTGTTTACGTGCATGGTAGGTGCCGCGTTACATATCGTAATGAGGGATTGTGATTGTTTAGAATTGCGATGTTGACGACATTGTAACATTTACGAATAATTCATGAGAGGGAAGATATATGAACGAAATTCCAATTGCGGAAAAGGGCAAAATCGTAATTTCGATTACAAAATTGTTATTTAGGTTATAAAAAATCGATTTATTCTCTAGATCTCGGATGATGAAAGCAGTTTCATAGTTTGAATAGTCTCATGAAATCTAGCTAGCAACGTCGAATTTCATAGAATTAGAGATAGTGGTCGGGTTCTGCGTTTTTCGAGGCATCGCGGTTCAGTGTCGTAAGCGATTTTCGATCGACCCAGAGAGTCATATAACATGTACTCATGTGCCATAAGTGGCATGAGTAGAGAAAGGATGAAAATGGGCCAGCTAAAACGAGTGTCGAATGCTTGGGAAAGAAGGAATTAATTAATTAAATTGATTAATGTTTAAGGGCCAAAAGAGGCTGCAGTGCTCTTCTTCTCCAAAGTGAAATAGAAGCCAAAAACGTGAATTGGAAGGGGGGAGGATGCAGTGAGTAGCAGAACGTGATTTTAGAGTGAGAATGTTAGACTTCTCTCTAAAATATCGCGCGATCCGACCGTCAGCAGTCTTCGGGACAAGAAGGAAAGTTGTTCTACGCGGAAAGGGCTTCGCGTGGAGTACGAGGTGGGAGTTTCCTCAGGCACTCCTTGAGGTAGGGTTTCTCCTACTTGGGTTTATTCCTTCTTTAAGTGCTTTTGGATGTTTGAAATTTGAATGAGGCGAGTGAGGGACCGTTTGGTGATCCCAAAAACTTGGGACGGGTATTAGAATTTTTGAGAATTTTACGATCCCAGTGGCCCCCATTGGGGCTGTTATGGGGTGCTAAATTCATAAATTATGAAATAGATTGTATTGTGATATGCATAAGGTCGAAATGGCGAGTGAGCAGGGATGAGGTTGGTCGTAGCGGGCATTCAAGAGTAGGATCATGCATTTGCTTGGATAATATGTTTATTTTGGAACATTGCTTTGCACTTAGATGGAGTAGCCCACTTAGGGCGATTCCACTCTTGAGCGATAGCTCACCACAATGGGGATATTATTTTGCAGTACGAGGGAGCGTGCGAGGAATGGCTCGATCCTAGGGATTGAGGTTAGAAGAAAGCTGGGTTGTGGCTTTGGTTGATGATATATACATGTATTGAAATGTCTAATTTTAATATATGTATTGTATAAGAGTGAAAATATTGTAACTCTTGTAACTATTTGGTATATAGTTGGATTCATAGTTAGTATGTATTATGAGTATCGTTTATGGGCCCAAGTGGCCGTATTACTCATGTGATTGGATATATTGGATGTATTGCACTGTTTGGGATAGGTATATGTAGGTTTTGTATTTGGGTAGAGCTCCCCGTACAAAGGAGACTCTGCCCGATTTTAGTGAGAAATGTCGGGTCACCCGACATTCACGAGTGTTTCCGCAGGTTGACGGGTAGTTAACGGACCTTCGGGTTTGGGGCGTCACATTATGAGACCTAATACATGAGTAAAAATGGCCACTTGGGCCCATGCATCAATACTCAACAAAATTACAACAACTATATAACAATAGTTCAAGAGTTATTACATTATTCTTAACAGAAACATATATCAAAATTTAGAGTTATAATACATGTTTTTACAAAATAATACCAAAACACAGCAGTTTTCTTCTAGAGCAGGCCTCTAGTGAGCGTCGTCCCCTGTACTCCACATTGCCTAAAATAAGGATCCCTCGACAGGGTGAGCAATGCCTAATAGTGATAATTTCCCACATGGGCTACTCCACACCTAAGTGCACATGTCATGGCAAAACAAACACACTCAAGCAATTACATGATCCTACTTGAATGTCTACATGCCCAATCCCATGTCTCGAGTCCTCACCGACTCCCTCACACATGCCTAAGCCAAATGCGAGCAAAATACGAGTTTGAAGCAAAGGTTTTGTTCTTGAAAACACACTATCGAGTTTCGATAAATATATTAGACTACCCTCCGAGGCGAATTGCTGGATCATTTTTCCGGACAGTCATGGGTCCTCCTCCGATATGAACTATTGGACCACTCTCAGAGCAATTCTTGAGGAAAATCTTCCTTGGGAATTCCTTTCACAGCCATTTTTCATTTTCTTTCATGTCATGCACTCACACCTATCGTTCTACGATGCCCCAGTGCATATGGAATGCATTATGCCAATTCCAAACAATTCATGCTAATAGATTTTACATGCATATATTAACATAATTAATTCACATAATTCATGTTATTCAATTAACAATCAATAACACCAAAATTAGTTCACATGGGCTAATGACAATCCAAGCAATTCATTTTGAATCACCCAACTACACAAAAATCACACAACATATCACGTGAATAGTGAAACCCTAAGGCTAGTCATTGTTCACGGCCACACTAGGGATTTTCTTCACTCGGTCAAAATATTTTGAGACCGAAAACACGACCATCCAGGCCTCAACAAATCCCTATCCATTAAAATGGATCTTAGCCAAAGAATAAAGCAAGTAGGAAAAGATCCCTACCTTTTGGAGTTTTCGGAACTCCACAAAGCCCAGGTGCCGCAGCATAGCCCTTGCGCGTATATCAACTTTACCTTCTTGGTCAAGGTCGAGCCCAGAGCGGTCAGCCTAGAAAATCTAGAGGAAGTCATATTTCTCTCTCTAAAACCGAGTTTGGCCACTCAGCATGCACGATTTGTTCTAGAATTGGAGAAGATGAAATTAGTTTCTCATTCAAGATCTAGAAAAATTCCGGTTTGGCCGAAGTACTATTTGCCCTTTTTCAAAAAATTAGAGTTTTCTCTGGGTTTCACCCAGTCTTGTGTGGCATCTCACCATCCCATCCACGCCTTGTCGCGACCGCATAAGAACTGTGGTGACATGGGACCCGGCCGGAACTCTGTTGCGACAGGCTTCTGTCGCGGCGGGGAGTCCTTTAGTATCGCAGCGGAGATTTCTCTATCATGACGAGAAAAGTTCTTAAACACAGTATCACGACCGAGAGTTCTCTTCCGAGCGAGAACCCTTGTCGTAGCGGTCGTGCTCTGTCGCCAAACCGCAGCCCACAAGCGCGACTCTGTCGCGACACGAAGCGTAATCGCGACGCAAACAACGAAAACCCCTGTTGTGATACTTTGAATTCTCTGTCACGGCATGGGCGAGCCATCTGTCGCGACGGGGACACTCTATCGCGACCAAGCTTCCCGAGAGGCTATCATGACAAGCCTTCTCAGGCACACCCGCGCGCACGCGTGCAGGTCCTCAGTCGTGCACATAGGCACGCCTTCCGTGCACACCGCAGGCCCTCTAGTCGCGACACCACTGCAGTGTCGTGACCCAAGATTGGAAATGGGTAGTAGCCCACCCCATTTCCCCTGCGCTCTTTCTTTGTTTAACACATTCTAAAAATCAACATAAATTAGCCTATTACTACAAAGGCCATTGGAACTTGGAAAATTCACCAAAATGTATATATTATACAAAAACGAGTTTAATTACAATTTATGTTATTTAACTACAATGCAAAGCAAGGTTTCTACCGCAATTCTTTAATTAAAATTACAAAAGTGGGTTTCTACCTAAGTTTACAAAATACAAAAGCGAGGCCCAGTTGGCCCTTTCCTTCTAGCGAGGTCTGGATGAGCTTAAATCGCCGTTGTACCTCAGACACACAGATTGTTATTCCCATGACGGGGTGAGCAATGCCCAGTAGTTGAATTTTCCTATATGGGTTACTCCCCACCTAAGTGCTCATGCAATGACAACCACACAAACATTCAAGTAAATCATGCATATTCCTACTTGAATGTCTATGCTACAGTCCCGATGCCTCGAGTTCTCAGGCTCCTCACATGCAATTTTCCATGTATGAAAATTTGTTTTCAAAACAAAGATATTTGTTTGTTTGTGGACAACCCTCCGATAAATATGAGTGGACGTACTCCGATAAATAATTCTGTGGACAACCCTCCAATATGTATTAGTGGACATACTCCAATAAATAATTGTTGGTCAACCCTCCGAAACCATGTCATGTACTTACACCTACGTTCTATGGTGTCCCCGTGCATATGAAATGAGATGTCCTCACTTGCCACATGTCACTCTAGATCTCTTACTTGTTATCTTTGGATTATCCTTATCCATTTATCCATCTACTTTGGATTTCCATCCAATCATATGGTGACACATGTCTCACATGGCCCCACTTAGACTTGTGTTTGACTTGTTCTCACTACTACAAAATTTTACATCTATGACGCTTCATTAAATGACGCTTTAAAAAAAGTGTCATTACATTAAATATGATTGAATGGACAATGACGTTGAATTTGAAGCGTCATTATCATATGTAATTTTTAAATTTTATGGCGGCTTATTAAAAAGCATCATAGTTGAAAATGTTTAAAATAACCCTCGAGCCTAAATACCCGTGCACCGGACACAAATAGTCCACAACATTTTGAAGGCCTTTGAACATTTTGGGAGAAAAGTAGGTGGAAGAAGAAAGGTTTTGAAGTATTTCTACTGATGATGATGGAGGGTCTCATTAGAAGAGAGAAAAATTCGGATTGCACATTTTGGTCGTTACGCAATGGAACTTCTTAGATAACAGTGAAATTAGTAACAAAGTGGGAATCTCACGGTCACGGATGATAAGCGATTACGGAAAGCCTTGACGCTACGGTGAGTAAGCCACTAAGGTGCGCTCAGTGGGGCACCCGTCTCTTTCTTGATCAGGTGGCTCAAGTGTCTACTTGGTCCACCCAAGCCCAGTGGTAAAGCCAAGAAATGTAAGAGGGATCGTTTAAAATTTTTCCTTTTTTTTGGTTGATGGTAAATTACTGGAAAATAGAAGAAAACCTGACTCGCTCTCTTATTGTAGAGATTGGAGTGATTAAAGGCGGCTCTAGAGAGCGGAAGGCCACTCGACATCACAGGTGGAGTAGCTTTAGGTTCCGTGGTGTGAATATCGAGACTTTCTATAAGGATTATAATGTGGGACTCACCGACCGAGTTGTGCTATGTTATTCATGTTGAAATTACGGTCTATGATGTGGGTTTATCACTTTTTTTCCTTCCGTCCCTGTAAACTTTGATAAAATGAGCAGTTTTTTATTTTTGATTTTATTTTTAGGGTTCTTTTCCCTCACATGATAGGAGCTTCACTTTTATTTTGAATACCTCCTTTGCAGGTTTTTTGCTCCTTAAGGCTATAGGTTTGTGATGCTCACAAGTGTTTGAAGCTATGTTGATTGCTTTGGTATGAGAAAGAAAGAAGAACGGAATCTTCCAATTGTAGCTCAACAACCAGTTGCTATAAGATTTCAAATTTTCATTTCTTTTTCTACGTTTCTATCAACAATCAATGATAGAAAAATAGAAAATATAGAGCTTCATTTTCACCTTTAGTTTACCTTTTGCCTAAAGCAAATTCAAAACTCAAATTTAAAATGAAATTCTCAAATTTGTTACTTTGAGATAGTTGAAATAAAATAACAAATCGGGAGCTGCAAATCAATTGCCATATGCATGCTTCTTCGGGTTATTAAGTGACAGGGTTCTTTACATGAGAAATCAGCTAAAATGTTTCTTGGGGTGCTTGATGTTTTTAGCTTCTAGAGTTTAAGGACTAGGCTAAATATAAACAGTCATTCATATCAGTGGTTCTTATCTGTGAGTATTACATAATGAGTGCTAGCACATTACTTTGGATGGTATCAATAAAGCCAGTGAAGCATCGCTCTGAAGTTAGTTAGGGCTTTAAGCACATAGTTGTCTACTGTTAGCTAAGTTTATCCTCCCTTGTGAATTATTGCTTAAAATTGATATTACTAAAATCTGACACCTTTTCTTTTGTATTGCATAGATCAAAGTGGAAGGTATCCACCATTGAAGTTGAGGTTAGTTTAACAACCTAATTTGCTCCCGAGTTGAAATTTAGTTGTTACTTCCTCCTCAGTCTTGAAACTCTTTCAACTCCCTAACACGTGTATTATTTTATTTATCTTTTTTTTCAACACATGTATTATTTTATTTATCTTTTTTTAGAAAGCATGGTAGGATCTTTTTGGATCTATTTCATCTTTAGTTTGAATGTAAAGAGTCGTAATAGGACTTGATGTTTACCTGAGCTCGTTGTTGATGGCATTTTAAGCAGGAATCTCTGGTGTAGGAGGCATTGCTGGCATTTATGTTGCTGGAATTGTGGTGTGTTTGCGTTTTCCCTTTTTTTTTTTTTATGTATGCTAGAATTTAGAAAAGGAAGAATGTGGAAAAAAAATTATTTTTTCTGGACAGCATCTGGAAAAATTATATGCAACATGGACGGTGATCATTTTGGTTTTAATGAAATATCTCTTGTGCAGGTTCAGTTTCTTTCCGTTCAAGAGACTAATAAAGGATTTGAAATCACGTAACCATCAAACGAACACCGCTCAGTCAAATACCTAAAAACATCCCATCGTACTCAGTATGAATTAAAGCACACCTCCGCCTCCACACAACAAGTACGAAAGTAGCAATTAGCTAAAGTCAGAAAACTGTTCATTCTACTCCATTTACGAACAACTCTGCCCCCCAGACCTGTCGACTCATTGTGTGGCCTGTTGATCAAGTGATTCAAGATCAAGTGTTGCAGCGGTGGACCATGACGAGATCCTAAGACTGGAGGCCTTAGAACTACTATCCATTTGAAAAAAAAGTTGTTTGCATAAATTGTGCGCTATACAGGTGATTGTGAGGTAACGAAAATAAGAATCTTCCTCTAGGTGGGATTAGGATCAATGGACTAGACATTTTCTGCACGAAATTGAGACGGGTTGAGAGCTTTGTTTTACGTTCTGCATGAAGGTTCCTTTTCTATTTCATTTTCTTGTTCTCTATCTCACCAATTCCTCTGAAGTGGGTTCTTGATTACGTGTGACTAATTGCTGAATTAAATGATGTCTTGTGAGTATTAGAGGTTATATATTACTTTTTAAAATACCTATTTCTGTTTCATGTTTCTCTCCATGCTTTCTTTAAGTCACTAGTGGATTCTTGACTTTTTTTTTTTTTTTTAATGTAGTTAACTAAAATTGTGCCTAATTTCTGAATTAGCTCAGATTTTATCTTACTATTTTGATTGATTTTTTTTTCTTTTTTTTTTCAAATTTAATGATGAATTCACATGCAAATATCACACTAATAGATTGAACTCAATTTATCACGATTCTTAAGAAATTTGGATAAATCTTCCAATTTCAAACATAGATAAGTGGCTGGCATGTTCTTTATTTTGTTTTTATAAGTAGTCTATTAGCGAGGATTACTTAGATATATCGGCCTGGGAACATTTTTTTAGGAATATCAACATGGATAGGAAATGATGGTGGAAATTATGGACAATTGGACACAATTCAACAACAATTGAGCCCATTTATTGGTGAAGTTGACAACATATATTCCACCTGACTAAAGACCATGTGGTGGAATAGTGCAGGCATTAGGTGTCGGAAAGTTGTACATGAGAAAGAGACATGGTGGTGAGCATGCAAGGCTACTATCATATGTTCAGGAGTTCCTTTCCAAGAGTTCTATATTCACAGTGTAGGGACTCATGTAGTGACTCATTTAATGGGGCTCAACCTCAAGTTTATGATCGTTAATAGTTCTAGACAATGATGAACATATGGTGGTTATGGGATCTTTGATTGTTCTTCTCTATAAATGTCATATAGAGTTCCTAAAGCATAAGGAGAACTCCAAACAAGCATGTGAGTGAACTCACAATTTTCTATTCATGGAGTACTAGAAAGGAATCAAGATGTATATTCAGCATGTCATTATTACATACAAAATTATGCAAACTCCATAACATGGTACCACTGATCTTGTTTAGACTAGGATGACATTGTCATCAAGTATCTTCTAGACACATACACTTGTTTCAGGTTTAAATGGAATGTGTTTTGAATATCAAAATTTAATTTTATATATATATATATATATATATATATATATATATATATATATATATATATATATATATATATATATATATATATATATATATATATATATATATATAATTTAATTTTGGCATATTTGAAATCTCTAACCTTGGATTGATCATTCTTTAATTCTTACCGTTGATCTCAAATTTTGGGATAAAGATCCCTGGTTCTATAACTATTCTAGTATTTTAAACCTGTGCAAAATTCTCTTGGATAATGTTCCATGGTATAATTTGAATCTAATCCATGGCAATGCAAGATTGCTATTTCCATCCATATTAGTTTGGGGTCAAGTAGTTAAGTTGAAGTGATACATGGAATTTTTGCTAATGTGGGTATGGTGGCAGTTTATATAATTTTATGCTACCTAGTATCATTTCAGTTTTGTTTTGTTTTTTTTTTTTTAACTTCTATTCACTTTTCATTATATCATATTAATACTTTGTTATTGGATTTGAACTTGTGATCTCCCATAAACACATCCCACCTCTTTAGCTTGGACCTCATATCTAAGCATTTTTACAATTTTTATTCAATTAAACATCCTTGAATCAATGACTTTATACTTTTTCCAGGTGCCTGAGCATCTTGCAGCAAGTAAAAGTACTCTCTTATGAAGAACAAGCTTGAAACTCTCATCAGTGTGAGTGCCATAAGCCTTTTCTTATAAGAAAACACTTAGAATTAGGCTATCAAACATCCATTTCAAAGTCTGATTATTGATTTGTTTATTTGTTTTCTCTCTATGATAATTGTGGAGCAACAAATTTTGACAGTTGGTGGGTTGATATTGATGATAATAGAATGAATGAATTTGAGCCTTTAGGCTCAAGGAAGATGAGAATAGTAGTGGGGTTTGTAGAAATCTAGCTTGTATGAGTTTTAGTTTCACTTGCTATAATGTGTTTCCTTGTTAACTTGTGAACTTGTGTTCATATGAATCTTATGATTGAGAAATAGGCTTCTGCATTTGATGTCACCTCTCATTCTTCACTTCTTAAACTGATCAAAACAGGTTCTTTGTTGTTCTTTTTTTTTTTTATTCACCTTGAGATTTTCTTCCATTATCATTCTCATCATCATCCATGGTTTAAAATATCCAGGTGTAGAAAGATGAGAATTTGCCTAGTTTAGAGACATACTACTTGATCTGGTGCAAATTTCTATGTCGCTATATGACTTTCTTGTACCATGAACTAGTTGAAGAAACTAGAAGATAGCTAGGAATAAATGGGAAGATAAATCATTGATAATCGGACCAAAGTACCCTTTCGAGATACCATGGAAGCATCAAGAAGATCCATGGTGCTCAGCTGGGTTTATTGATGTTCTTTTTGTGGACATAACAGCTAACCACCTAGCAATGTGAGGCCATTGATATCAGTCTTCAACTAGTATGCATGTAATTAAAAAATCTTCTAGCAAGGAGTTGTTGCTTCCTTCTACTCTTGTTCTTTTCATCCTTTAACATCTTTGGTGAATCATAGTTTTTATACTTGGTTGTCCTTTTTTTAGATCACGATTTTTGTTTAGGTAATGCAAAGAATGTGTCACAATTTTAACACATAATAAAACCCTTGTTCTTATCTACTTGGTATAATCCTTATAGATTTTTATTTTTATTTTTTGCTGAATTGTTCAATTATATGAGGATGTTAATTAATTTTCTATTGCTTCATGTTGCGAGTTCACGGCTTTGCTTTGGTCAGTATTGACTTTGTTTTGCTATTGATTCCACCTTTCATGGCCCCGACTTTGCATCATTGATGTTGAATTTTGAAGTTGAAGTTATACTCATTGAATGCGACTTGCTGAAAGAAGAAAATCATTATCTGGGGGTGATGCGAGAGCCATGATTATTATATCAACAAAGTCGTTGGAGGTGGAAATTATTCTTTGTAAAATATAGCTTTATAGTTGTTGCCTTAATACTTGTTCTTTAATTTGTTTTGAAATGATTAAAATTGTTATTGAAATATCTTGATTCAATGAACAAATTTGTATGTAATTATTATATTTAAGTACTTACATCGATGATTTGAATTATGTTATTACACATTAATATTTGAAGATATGTTTATCAATGAATTCAATTTATTTTTGAGGCTTTATTTTTATTTTATCATACAGGAAATTATTATTTTAATAACAAAATATAAATATTATTTTTAATATAAAATGTTCAACAATGACATTTTTTTATGGGTGTCATTATTACCATTTTTTTTTGAAGATGGCCTTCTTAGAAGTGTCATTATTGGATAACATATAATGACAATGGTAGACATGACACTTTAAGTAAGCGTCATCTATCACATTTCATAGCGCGCAAAACAATCATTGTTCAACATTTTCTTGTAGTATCTCCTACTATTTGACCGCAGTGGCTCGGTGTGAGCCACTCAAAAAGATCTGAGTGTCAGCGGTGATGTGGAGTGCCTCAAAAATTGTGAAATTTCCTCTTGTCACTCGAGGTCGACTAAATTTGGCGTGGTAGTTAGATCTCGTGAGGCAGTTCCAGCGATTTGAAGTCAGTTTGTCATCAGAGATCTAGAAAAAATTCGAATCTTTTACCAAACTTCTGGTTTTACCTTCTTGAAAAATATGGATTTTCTCAAGGTTTTACAAAGTAGGGACATTTCCTGAGTCACTTTTGATTCCATTCTATTCTTGTAAAACTTATACAAATATAGGAATGAGGAAGAAATGGAATCTCATTCATTTCCCAAGTCTACTCCTCATGAAACCTTTTGATGAAATGAGGTGAAAATCCTGGAGCCCTTGATGTGATCTCATGGTCTAAAGCCTTTCGAGCGAAGTAAGTAAGGAAGTAGGACCATATAGTAGATTCTACGCAATGGCCATACATTGACAATAGCAGTCATTTTTGGGCACATGCCACCAATATTTTTACTCCATTTCGGTCTTTCTAGGGACGAAAATGGGGTACAGTGAGTCTTGTCTGAAGGTTTCTTTTACTACTGCTTGAAGATAAAGGAGCTTTGAGATGTCCGGTTCTTAGACTATAGTATTTTTTCCTAGCACTTCATCTAGCTCACATCGAGCTTTTGCCATTGCTTTTGGGTTGCTCAGTAATTCCGCCATTGCCCACTCTACTATGCTTGAAGTGGTGTCGATTCCCACTGAAAATAGGTCCTGGCATGGAGAATAACATAAGAATAAATGGTAAATGTTAAAAAGAAAAGGATAATCGGCAATAAAAAAAAAAAAAAAAAAAAAAAGGGGGAAACTTGTATTTAAGTCCATTGATTTAGGAATAATTTCCAAAAAGACATAAAGAATACAAAATACATTATTTATTATGATTTCATAAAAAATTATTGTGATTCAAGTACGATAGTATCTAATTAAGTACTACATTGAAAAACTGTAATTACTACCTTAACACTGTTCATTATGATGGTATCTAGATTAAGTTTGAAAAAGTGACAAAAAATAAGTTTTATTTCCCCATCATAAGGTTACTTTGTCCCAAAACTATAAGGAGTAACAAGGAGTGGTTGAGACCCTTTGGCGAGACTAGGATTAAAATTCGAGGGGCAAAACCTTGGGCTCAGCTTTTGTTAGAAAGTACTAAGAGAAAATGAAAAAAAAAAAAGGGGAGGGGGAAGGAAAAATTAGAGAAAAATAAAAAGTAGGTTTAAACTTAATAAATTAATTCTATATGTTTATTCAAACTAATTTCATTTGTTTCTCTTTATTATATAAGGACTAAGAAATTTTAAAACATGCAGAATTTTGATCATATTTGATTTTCTTTTATATTTTCCACGATAAAACCAAACATGAAAAAATCATTTTCCTTAGCATTTTTTCCCTAGTACTTTCTGAGTTCCAAATAGAATCTTGCTAAGGAAAAAAATAAAGATGAAAATCGAGAGGTTCAAACACATTTTATTTGTTTCTTTCTATCTAAGGACTAGGGATTTAAAAATACATAAAATTTTGATTATATTTCATTTTCTTTTATATTTTTCACGATGAAGCTAAACATGATGAAATCATTTTTCTTATTATTTTTTTCGTTCCTTAGTACTTTTCGATTATGGTTGGAACTCGGAAAGTACTAAAGAAATAAAATAGGGAGGAAAAATAAAATGAAAGAAAATTTGGAGGATAATAAAAAAAAAGGTTTAAACTTAATAAACTAATTTGATATGTTTATTCAAACTCATTTATTTACTTCTCTCTATTAAATAAGGATTAAGAAATTTTAAAATATGTAAAATTTAAAATAAAAATTTGTTACATTTAGTTTTATTTGATATTTTCCACGATAAAATCAAACATGAGAAAATCGTTTTCTTATTTTCTGGCACTTTAGTTCCAAAAGAGGCATTTGGGTTCCAAACAGAGTCTAAGTAAATTTTTTTTTTTTTTAAAAATCAACAATCAAAAACCTTAATCTAATAGCTGCACTTGTACATTTCAGGAGCATGGTCTAATGCAATCAAAGGCTTTCAAAAAATTTCATGAGGGCAAATGACGGCTGGGTCTACACTGGCTCCGCCAGTGGTTGAAGACGTCAAAGTTGTGACAGCGAAGTTAAAACTAATAAAAACACAGGGGAAGGACAACTGACTTATGTCCAAAAACCATACATTATTTGGGGGAAGAAGACGATGCTACATCTCTTTCATTTCAATGGCGGTTGAATTTCATAAAATTAGCCCTCCCTAAAATTTATAAACAGTACTAAAACATTAGACCATAATATATATTCACCAAATTTGCGCCCCCATATTGAATAATCCTGGCTCCGCCCCTTGAACTCAATAGATTTTTTTAAACACATTTTCATAAACTCAGATAGTATTTATAAAACGCAACTTAAAATATTTCTTAATAACAAAAACTTATTTTTTAGACTTCTAAAATTTAAAATGTCAAAATGTGGGTGTCATAATGGAACTAAGGCAAGGTATATATCAACAATTAATATTTAAGGGAAATAAACGATTTTATATCATATTTACTTTTGTTATGATTCTTCTTTATCATCATTAATGGTAAGACATCATACTAGATCCACTTATTACAACTTTTATTGAAAATAATAACATGCTTAATTATTTGTCCATCATGTCTAGCTCATATGTTGGAACGTTCAACGTTTTAAAAAGACAGGGCATAGGGAGGGAAGAGGTTTTGGATTCGAGTTTCATTGAGGACAATTTACTAAATTGTAACTAAAATGTTTAGCTATAAAAAAATTATAATATGCTTATTGAATTTTGATGAAAATTAGGAATATATAACATATTGGGGATAAAATTTTGGGATTCATTCTTCAATTCTATAGAAATCTTACCTCTATCCTTAATTTGTACAGTTATGACGTTCCCAAAATTTACCTCTAAATTATAACTCTCATCGAACTTGGAAAACATTTCTTCTACTACACATAAGATTACTACAACTTCTTTATAACAACTTTTCTACTTTTGTTTTGTAATAACTGTAACATTAGATATGAATTTATCTCTCAAAAAAAGAAATGAGATTTAATATTTCTTTGAGGTAAAGTTTACCTCTTCTCTTTTTGTGTCCCAGTTAAAAAATATGTTTGACAAAATCTTATGGATAAAAGCTACGCACCCTAACCAGAGTTTGTGATGATCGTGAAGGAATCTGATCAGAAGCAGAATTCCTAGTTACCTTTAAGAACATACATGCAGCCCACAGAATATAATTAAGCTTTGATAGGAATAGCCTGAAGTTGGGCCTTCTGTAATGTAATCCCAAACTTCTCATTCATGTTCACTTAGCCACAGTTTCCACACCATCCTCAAGCTTCCAAGAACACGGATGAAGAAGAGAGTAACTTATCAGTGCACCAACCCGTGAGCTAATGGCAGTCCAATACATATTCATCTTCCAGCACCAAACGGAATCAACTCAAAATCTCGGCCTTTCACATCAATTTCACACTCTAAAAACCTCTCAAGAACAAAATTGTTAGGGTTCGACCAAGTTCTTGGATCTCGACCAATAGCCCATGCATTGACTAATACTTGTGAATTCTTTAGGACTGTGAAGCTGCATATTTTTACATCAGTTTCAGCTTTATGGGGGACTAGTAGTGGGGCTGATGGGTGTAGCCGTAAGGTCTCTTTAACTATGGCTTGTAAGTAAGGGAGCTTTGAGATGTCTAATTCTTGAACTACTAATACACCTCATTGGCTGGGCTTCTTGGAGCTCCTTTGCTTTGCCATCTTTTTCTGAGTTTGTAGTAACTCTGCTATTTACTCTATTGTGCTGGAAGTTGTATCGGTTCCTGTAACAAGAGATATCCCTAATCATAATGAATTGTTAGACGATCTCATTGGTATTTTGCAAACAAGCTCAATCATTTACCTAGTTGAATAATTGTAGCTATTAATTTATAGAATTCGAATCCTAAAAACATATAACATGTTATGGGTCTATCAAATCTAGTAGGTTCATAATGTGGGAATTAAACCCTATCCCTGTGAAATAAGAGTTAATTGGTGTGCTAGAGGTATTTAAATACCTCAAAAATATCTATAATGTCATGACTGCGTAACTTTTTGGGTCAGAGTGAAACGAATTCAGATCCTTGAAACTCTATCAATCAGAAATCCATTTTAAAAATTACTAATTGTTACTAAGTTTAAGCTATCTCTAGAAGTGATGCAATTAACCTTCCTAAGATTAACTGAGAAAGGAGAGAATAAAATACAGGTGAAGATGCCAGAATCCACCAGAAGCAAATGTTTTATATCATCTGGCTCACTCATTGTCCTTTTCTTTGGCGAGGTGAGAAGGAGCATCAATACATCTTGGCCTGCTGATGAGCTTTTGATTGCAACCTGGATGATTATCTCATCAAAAACATCAAACACTTCATCTAAATAATTCTTCATTCTCCGCCTTATCTACTTGTGGGTCAATCCATCTTAAACCGGGAAAAAATCTGGAAGTTGGGATCTTCAGCTATTCCATCATACCCCAAACAATATCTCTGAACTCTTATGAAAGATCAAGGCTTATGATGAGCAAAATCAACAGAAAAAATAGTGTTTGATAACAAATTAAGGTTTGTTGTGAAGGCAGCAACACCAATATTGACTGCACAACCTTTACTGCAACATTCTTCCACACGGTCCAACAGTTCTTGCTCAACTTTTCTCCGGGATCCCTAAGCAGCATCCAGCCGATAGGCTGAAAACATTTCCATGGTGCATATTTTGAAGCTTTCGTAATGGAGATGCCGGAAGCCATACAAGTATGAGATTCATGGTGGTTATGAGATCTGAGAGGGTCCACCACTGGTCGGCCGGAGAAGGATTGATCATTTCTTTGGAGGACATGTTTTGCAGTTTCTGAGGAGGGAAATGAATACTATGGCGATAATACTCCCAAGCTTGATAGACATTACGGGGCCGTAAGTTTTGGAGAGATTGGCGAGTGATAGATGGGGTTTGTCCCCAAGTTGTAGGATGTTGCCGATGATCGGCGAAGGCCGGGGGCCAGGAGGGAGGCTGGCGGGGCCAGGTTTCCGGCGAATCAGACTGAGTTTAAGGAGACGAATGCATGTCCATATAAAGGAAAGAAAAAGCAAAAATGTTATGTAATTCCATTGTGCTGTACCAATTCTTTAATTCTTTACGGCTCCATACTTGTGTGGTATCTAAATATATGCATAGACAGATGAGGAACATAAAATACTTATCAACAAAATAATGGTTATTTTGTTTTCTCCGTCGGAGACAATGACAGAATATATTTTAGACAAATGCCAAATGTCAAATGTCAAATGCCAAATGTAGGCATTTTCGACCACACCATCGGTTTCCATAACTAGCTAGATTTGAGGATTCGGTGAGAAATGATTAAATTTTCCGACATTTGAATAAAGATTAAGTTTGAATTTAGTTCTTAAAAAAAGTTAAAGGAAAATATAAGGGAAATAATAAACTAAAAGAATCATTTTAAAATAATATTGTTAAAGTCAATATTTTTTTTATTTGCACCTTCAAAATCATTGGATTTATTTTTAATTCATCTGAGCTGATTTTAAAATGTCTTAGAGTACTAATATATATTGAGTATATATAATTTTTTATACAACAACCAAACATGAAAAAATTATTTTCTTTGACATTTTTCTTTTCTTGGTACTTTTCAGAAACCAAACATAACATAAGAAAAATGGGAAAGGGTGCAAAAAAAACCCTCATGTTTTTCAAATTTCCCATTTAGACCTTAAACTTTTTTTATCTAAAATCCCTTAACATTATCTAACAACAAGGTCAATTTAGTAACTGCCGTGACAAATTGCATTAAAGTAGTCAAATGACATTAATTTAGCTGTGAAAGTTGCCACATCAGCTGTTGATGTGACTAAAAATTTGCCCTAACTAACATTAAAAGTTTGAAGGGTTTAATTTGGGGGAAATAAAAAAACCCTAATGACATCATAGTTTAGTAAATAAGAAAAACTGCATAAAAGCAAAGAAGACCCCCTCTTGAGTCATCTTCCTTCGATCCTATTAAAAAAACAATGGTGAAAAGGGAAATCAATCTTCCTTTCTACAGTCGAAGTCGTTAAACTATTTACAATCGAACCCAGCCACAAATAAGCGAAATTCATTAATAAGGAGGTAATTTCTTCTTCGATTCCTGAGGAGTAATTTATTCTTGTGGTTGTGTAGTTTTTCCGCCACCAGTGATTTCTATTGTTTATATAGCAATGTTAGCAATATTACCGTTTAGTTTAAGTGGTCCCCTATTTTTTGTTGATCAATAACGTAACTGTTAGTTTATTAGTGGTCCTCTATTTTGTGTTATTGTTTATTGAGTTTTTATATTTAAAATGGCAGCATAGATGGACATGTGGATGTTTATTTACATCATGTTTGTAGATGGATTATGGATCATGTATTACATTATGTTGGAGGAGATGTACATATTGTAGAGGATTTTGATGTGGATTTTCTATCCATTATCACTGTTAAAGATGTCTACAAATCAGAGTTGGGTTATAAGAATGTAGAGCATATTTATGTCATGGAACCTGGAATGGAGATGAATGAAGGTCTTTTTTTAGTTTAGGATGACAATGAGATAAGAAAGGTATTGGGTAAGATAAATTCAAACACATGTGCTAGAGTTCTTTGCAAACCATGAGGTAAATGCTCATATGTTTACCCAAGATAAATTGGCTATTAATTATGAGATAGATCCTCCCATAGATGAAGTTGCAGAGGATACTGAAGTTGCAGAGAATACTGAAGTTGTAGAGGATGATGAAGTTGTAGAGGATGATAAAGTTGCTTATAATTCCTTTATGGAAAGGGAAGACCTTGAATGTAATGAGTATGAGGATGATGATGCTAGTAGGAGTAATGCTGAAAACATTAGTGAGAGAACAGACAACAGTGAAGACTCCAATAATGAAGTGAGGAATAAAGATGATAGTTATGGTAGCCTTTTGATGGAGGATGATGAAAAGGTCCCTATAGAAAGAAAGCATCCTTCTTGTTTTAATGTAGAAGACCAAAGACCTTACTTTAGCTTGGGAATGACATTCGTAAATCCATATGAAGTTAGGGAATCTATAAGACGGTATGAAATTTCTAGAGCCAGTGAGTTGGCCAAGAAAAATGAAAAAGGATATAATAAAGTTACGCGTGAAGACCCGATACGCATTGTCTTGGTGGTGTCAAGACAGTCTAAACGGCTATTGCAGAAACCTTAGTTACAGGCAGCAAGCTTTGTTATAGGATTTTCCACTTTAATCCTAAAGTGAAACATAAAATTTCTAGCCAAACATTACAAGACGAGAATCCTTGACAAGCATGACTCTGAAATTAAGGATCTAAAAGGATGTTGAGAAAAATAGTGAGGGTGAGATATTGACATCTCGAGTGCAAAGGCGAGAAGGATGGTCTTTAGATGCCTATTTTAGGTCTTTTACAACTGAGTATTATGAGTTAGAGGCCTATGTTGATGAACTTTTGAGAAGCAATCCAGGCTCCACAATGAAGGTGGAGATATGTAGGGAAGACCTAAAAGAGGGGAGGAGAGTATTTAAGAGAATGTTTGTGTGTTTAGATGCATGTAAAAAAGGTTGGAAGGTAGGTTGTATGCCTATTATAGGTCTAGATGGATTTTTTTTGAAGACCAAGTTTAAGGGTGAGCTTTTGGTTGCTTTAGGAAGGGATGAGAATGAAAAAATTGTCCCATAGCATGGGCTTGTGTAAAAAGTGAAACAAAAATGAAGTGGGTTTGGTTTCAAACCTCTCGAGGAGATGGGAGTAGGAGATGGGAGTCAATTTACTTTGATATCAGACATGCAGAAGGTATGACACTAAATTCAATTTTCTTTTATTTATCTTTATGTTTGAAATGTCTCACTTGTTTATATGTTATTTATTGCATTTGAATGTAGGGATTAGTGAATGTTGTAATTGATGTCCTTCTTGAGATTGAGCACAGATGGTGTGCACGCCACATATTTGCTAATAAGTCAAAGAGACATTAGGGAGGAGAGATGAAGAGCAATTTTGGAAGTGGCAATTACACCTTTGAAGAAGAAATTTGTAGACAACATGGGGCAGCTTAGAGAGGTGAGGTTCAAATGCTAAGGATTTGATGAACTACCAACCACACACACATGGGTAGAGCCTACTTTACTAGTAGATGCAAATATGGGTTTGTAGATAACAATGTTAGAGCTTCAATGCTTGGATCCTAGAGGCTAGATATATGCCAATTAGGACAATGTTTGAGTTTATAAGGAAAAAAAGTATGAACAAGTTAGGTATGCAAGGTCCATTATGTGAAAAGTGAATCAATTCCTTTATTCCTACCTGTAATGAAAATTTTCAGATCAATAAAGGGATAGTAATGGGGTTTGAAGTGTTATTTAATAGAGATACATGCTATGAGAATTAGAAAGGGATATTTTACTATATGTTTGGATAAGAAGACATGTACTTATGGACTGGATATTTAAGTATTCCATGCCAACATGTTATATGTGTTTTAGTTATAAAAAACAAGATCAAATTGACCACATTTCTAGTTTGTAACATATTGACAAGTATAGAGTTGCTTATAAGTTTAAGATAATGCCATTAAGAGGAAAAAGGTTCTACAAAATGAATTATTATCTCAGTTGAGCCACCTCCCTATGGAAAAGAATAGAGGAGAGGCGAGCAGGTAGAGAATGAGAGAAGAGAATGAAGAAAGACATAAACAAACTGGCACAAAACTTTCAAGAAAAGGGATACAAGGTAAATGCTCCATCTGTAAGCTACAAGGACACAACAAAGCTAGTTGCCTAAAGGTTTGATAAGCTTATCTCTTCTTGTCTTCAATTGATGTTTAATTCATAACCTTTATTGATGTTTGTCTTTTTTCGTTTCAAAAGCCCGAGAGGAAACAAGCTTATAGCGGGTTCACAAACATCTACTACAATTTCATCTCAAGTTCCAACTCAAATTCAATCAAACAAAGCTCCTACCCCTACTCATGCCACCCTTGCTCATGCCCCTGCACCTGTACCTACCTCTTGATCCCCCTGCCTGATTCTGCCTTGCTCCTACCGCCCACTTTGCATGTTCTATGTCATCCAAACTTCATAGTGCATTAAACTCTGAAAATCAAGTTCAAGAAGGCAATCAAGTCGATCTAGTAGATGGTTATGGTCTTTTGTTTGATGAGAGCACTGGTTTCATGAGATTTTGTGTAAGAGATTGTGATTTATAAAACAAGTTCTTTTAGCTTTATAACGCATTCATATTTATATATTTCCAATGGAATGTAGAGTGGAACAAGCTGGTGTTTGTGAAGAGGCGAGAAGGACAGATACCCAGCACATTTGGATTTGAAATGCCTAGCAGTCTCAACTTAGATCAGAATGCTCAGCAGAGAACATCTTCATGTGTCGATAGAATAATACTTGCGGAGGTGATGGTGAACATGTTGACATGTCCAACATGCCTTTATACCACGGTTTGCGGTAGAGGGCGTAACCCAGTAACACGACGATTACTTGCAAAAGGAATGTAGATTGAGAAAGCAAGGAGAAGCATGGAGAAACAAGCATGGTCACCTTCAACTGGGGATCAATGAACCATGGAATGACCTTCCACTAGGGTTTTGTTTGTTGATTTTAGACATGTTTGTAAACATTATAGTTTGAACAATTTATATCATTTTGCAAACTTCTGAGTCTTGATTTTGTAAACTTTATGGTTTGGACAAGTTCGGTCATCTTGATTATGAAGGTTCAAATGCTTATATTCCATTTTGTAAAGCGGTGTGATAGTTGAAAACATTATGAATTACATGAATTAACACAATACCATTCATTCCGAGCATCAATACAAAATTAAACTTGATTACCATTGATTTTGTGGTAGGTTTAGATTACTTCAATTCCAACATGAATTCTAGCAACAATACCATAAGATCCCAGCCGTTTAATAACTACTACCATGAATCCGAAGCTTTACATTAATACAAAATTAAATAACTATTTTACTTAAAATAACATAATAGAGCATTGAAATAAAACCAAACAATACTTTCATTCAAGTAGCCAAAATTACATCAACTTAATTGCATTGTTCTACAATCACAAATCAATGCATTGCACTTAATTACAACAGCACAAATGCAACAAAGCATAAAAATACACTAAACAGTGCAGTGCACTTTAGAGAAAATTGGTTCAATTGTACAGAGGCCTTCAATTCTTTCAACTCTTTCTTCATTTCCTCCACCTCATTGATTCCCGACCAATCTCTAGCCTCCAATATCTTATGTTGCTAAAATTCTTTCACCTCATCCGTCCCTTCACCATTTTATCCTTCAATTCCTACATATCCTTAATCTCCCTTTTCAAAAGCTTGTTTTCCCACTTCAATTCGTTGATAACAACCTTTTCCCTAGCTGACATCTTAGATAAACAGAAAAAAAAAAGCGACATTCCTTTCTAACATGAGTAAAATCTCTTCCCTAGATTTGTCTCCTTCCACGAAGTCCAAAACCTAGCTCTATAGCCACAATGGCACAAAACCTCCTCATTGTCACATTCAGAGTCAGTGATGCATCGGCTGCTTGAGGAAGTTGTGGAATAACTTCTAGCCATTGAGGAAGATGAGGGTTGAGGACGATGAGGAAGATGACGAAGATGAGGATTAAAGGAAGAATGTGGTAGAGAATGATGAGGTAATGAAGATGTTGAAGATGAGGAGCGAGGAAGATGATGAAGATGAGGAAGCCCTAATCGCGTGGGTCTTCTTTGCTCCTTCGCAGGTTTTTTGATTTTCCAAATTGTACTTTGGGTTTTTAATTTCCCCAAGGTCAAACTTAATGTTCGTTGGGACAGATTTTGAGCCACATCAGCCACTAATGGCACGTTTCATAGCCCAGTGCGCCCTTTAACCTCTTTAACGCAATCTGTCATGGTAGGGACTAAATTGGCCTACGGAGATAAACGTTAGGGGGTTTTTTAGACAAAAAAAAAAAGTTTAAGGTTTAAATGGCAGATTTGGGAAAACACGAGAGGGGTTTTTGCACCTTTTTCCTAAGAAAAACTATTTTTCTTTTCTCCGTACTTTTTGGGAATCAAACATAGGATAAGGTACAAAACACAAAAACAAATGGAAATACATGAACTGAATATAGTGATATTTTAATATTAACCTAATTTTGATTGATTAAGGTGTGTTTTTTAAATGTTAGTTTTTTTAATCTCTGCCTTTCACATCTATATCACTCTCAAACCTCAAGGGATGAATTCATTAGGGTTCGACCAATTTCTAGGATCTCAACTAGTAGCTCGTGCATTAACCAGTATGATTCACTGGAACTGTGAAGCTGTGTATTTCATCAGTTTCAGCTTTATGAGGAACTAGCAATGGAGCTAGTGGGTACATCCAAAACGTTTCTTTAACTATGGCTTGTAAGTAAGGAAGTTATGAGATGTCTGATTCTTGAACAATATAATTCCCATCATTCCCAAGGACTTCCTTGATCTCTCTTTGAGCTTTTTCTATTTTTTCTGGGTAGTGTAGTAACTCTGTCATTGCCCACTCTATTGTGATTGAAGTGGTGTTAGTTCCCGCAGCAAAGAGATCCTGGTAAATGCAAATAAGTCAGTATTAAGGTATCATTAATTAATCATGTTTGCAATTTGCACCACCTAATGTGTTCATAAGCTGATAGAGTTAGATTTGAGAATTTTTGTTTAGTATTATGAATTTTGGGGATCTGTTTAGGGTGCAGGAATAGCCCAACCATACTATGTATTCTACTTAAATTTGGTCTACTTACAATGACGATGGGATAATAGGAAGAGCATGTTTGATTCCTTTTTATTTTTATTACAAAACATAAAAAACATTAAATTCGAATACAAAATGGTACTCTCCCCTTTTTTTTCAAAGTGGATGTAACAACCCACAAGAGCAGAAATGTTTTATGCCATTGCAGGTCACTCAAAGTCATTTCTTCCAGCGAGACAGGAGGACATCCATTACATGGTTTGAAGAAACTTTGATTAACCTATGATTGATTGCATCAAAATACCAAATAATTTACGCAAATAAATCTTCACATTTAATTTACCCGACCAAATCTTCATTTAATTTACCAAATAAATCTTCATTTGTCAATAAATTTACCCAAATAAATCTTCAAATTTTTTCCGCCGCGCATACACCTTGTGGGTCAATCAGTCTAAGGGTCGGGAAATAATCTCCATAAGGCTTGCCACAAAGGCTGCACCGCCAATATCAATGGCACAACCGCACCACAACATTCTTCGACATGGTCCAGCATTTCCATGGCTGGCGTCCAGCCGCTGCACTGAAAACATTTGCATCTGAACGAATCTTCTGTCATGCCATTGGGCGACGCAAGGAAGCCCATACCACGAAGATTCGTGATGGTTATGTGCTCGACGGTGAGCTATTCAGCAGAGAAGGCGTAAATGTCTGTGTAAGACCTCTTTGCAGTTTCTAGATAGAAAATGACTATGGTAGTAACACTCACAAGCTTGATATACATTACAGGACCTTAAGTTTTGGAGAGATTTGCTAAAGATAGGTGGGGTTTATCCCCGAGCTTGAGGATGTTGCCGATGATTGGCAGAGGCCGGGGGGAGGAGAGAGGCTGGCTGTTTTCGGTTTCCGGCCAATTGGAAGGAGGTTGAGGAGAAGAATGCATGTCCACACAAAGGAAAGCAAAAGCAGAACTGCTATGTAATCGCAGGCTATTCTATTCTTGGTGCTCTCTTTTTCTCCCATATGTTATGGTATTTGTAACGAAACATGGCAGGCATTGTTTTTACGTGTTAGGCTTCTCTTCCGTCCAATGGAGGGTCGTAATAACTTTGGCATCTCTCTTTTGTCATTCAATACATCTATCTTTAAAAGTAATAATGAACATAAAGGAATATAGACCCTCATCAACAAATAGTGGTCATTTTTAGGTATGTTTGTCAAGATAGTAACTTAATTTTTTAATTATTGGAAATGCATGATTATCCCTCCACCTTCTTTGTTTACCATATATAGAAGATTTAATCACTTGAGTTTTGGACACTGAGATTTGAAAGAGTAGATGCAAATTATTGATTTATTCCTTTGTAGAATTAGATTACTACACGGACATAGCATGAAATGTCATTTATGTAGGAAAAGAGATGACTTGTGGAACTGGGATTGTGATAACAATCAAACTCCACGTGTGAACATTTGGATTCAACATCCTGATAGATACATTTCCTTAAAAATGTTTTTAAGTTTTTCATTAAATATCTTTAGAAATTATTGGAGTCAGATTTGAGTTGGGTGTGATAATGTCAGAAAAGTCATTCATTTTTGACCAACACACTGAAAGAAATTCTTCAAGTCTATTTCAATATATACCATAATGTCCTTCAATTAAAGGTTTTCAAACTCAAAGCATTTACGTTTACTTGTTTTGTCAAGGTATTTAAGGCATGTATATTAGTACTACATTAAAAATGCACAATTTGATTATTTTTATAGAAATTCTAGCATTCGCTGGACTTATCATCAGAATGTCCATTTCAGTAAATTACAAAATTGTCTTTATCTTTGACTTTTCTATGTAAAATATTGTTAAACAGCATATTCATTGTTTTTTTTAATACATTTTAGTTTTAAGCTAGTAAATTGTCCCAGGACTCAAACCTAGGATCCCTTTCTCTATACCATGCTGCCTATTTGAAATGGTGACGTTGTACCATTGAACTAGGCATAAATCATACAAAATCATATTCATTGTTTAGAAATGAAAAAACAATTTTTGGACATAAGGATATGCATTATTATTAATTCATACTTATCACCGTGATAAATTTATTTGGATGTAAATATTTTTGATTGAAAATAGCGATACGTCAAATCTGAATACAAATACAAGAATTCTAAAAACCATATATAGTACACAAGTTAAAACCCTAATAAACCACACTACAAATTTGATAATACTATAGTGACTAAAATACCTATAATGTCTATTGTGCTTAACCATTAATGTCTTATTACTTTTTTGTATAGATATGCGATACATACTTTTCCATAAATATCTCCACCAATCCTATATCATTGAAATAGGGCTTACAGCATGTTCAGTTGAAAATTTTCTACTACAACCCAAATGCCCCCACACTGATTTCCTTCTCTGTTGCGTGGTACAAAGATTAATAAAAAATTTGGTAAGAAGATAACTCGATTCGCCTTCTTGCATTAAATGGAAGTTTGAAAAATAGATTAATGATAAATAAATTGGAAAATGCTTGACGATACCATGATGTCATCATTTCCAAAAATATGAAGTGTTTAAAGTAAGCTTGAAAGTGTAAGTTAAATGACATAAATACCTATACTTTATTTTCTCTCTTATAACCCACCCAAAAATTACTATCCTTATAACATTATGGTAACTTTTTTGACACAATGATGTCTTTGTAAACAAGCTATTAATTACAAGAAAAGTTGAGGGAAGGAAAGGAGCAGTGAGTCATAATCTCTTAATTTATTAATTCTTTCCTTTTCGGCCTGATTGTTAGTTTGTACTTTTGTTTTGTCTTATTTGGTTTCTAGCACTTATTGTACGTGCAACAAAAATTAAATGTATTAAACATAATTTTTTCAATTTGGCTACGTTTCTTTCTTAATTTGGAGAAAATAGAAAGGAAATAAAAAATATGAAAGTAAAAATAAAAAATAAATGAATAAATAAAAGCAAGTCAATTGGACCTATTATTTGTTTTCTTTAATTCAAATCAATTTTTATTTATTTTAATTTATCAATATAAATATTAAATAAATTAAGAATATATAAAATTTTTAAGTAATTTTATTTTATATTTTGTGGTCAATCAAATATAGAAAATCATTTCCTTGGTAATTTTTGCTTTTTTAATGTTTTAAAAGCAGATAGATTACTACGTGAAAGATATTGATTCACGGTCTGTTGGTTGGATCGATGGATTGAGCTAGCGATGAATCGTTATATAATAATATAATTTATATTTTATTTAAAGTTCAAAATATATTTAAAAGCCAAAGAGTTAAAGTGTTGAGGGCTTTAATTATGTGGGTGACCACAAGCTCGAAAAGCGTTGGCTCTTGTGGTTCATGTGACCATGCTTTACCACATGGGCGTCATGGCCCTTATGTTTAAGTTTAGTCTGACGGTTTTGACTTTTTTGAAGGTTTGACTAAAATCCAGAAAACACCGAGACCGCTTGGTACACAATCGATCAATTTGGACGGTTTACACCAGTTTTGTCGTTAGTTTCCAGAGATTAGTGGTTGGTTCACGCACGGTTCTGGGTGTTTCCGATTTAAGCAGGTGAATTGGAATCTTCCTGATCGATTGTTTGCTTGGGATGTGATCGGAGTTTTAATACGTTGTTTTTAATTACTTTCGGTTGTTTGGTTCGAAGAGTATACAAATGTTAAAGAAAATGAGTTTCTTATACTTGGTTTGCGTGATAAAAAAAATAATTGAATATAAATAAAATTATTTACAAATTTACATAGGTTTAAATTATTTAATTTTTAAAATAAATATAATGAGTTTGAAAAAACAAAAAAAAAAAAAAAAAGTGAAGATTTAACTTTTATTCTTTTTTTTCCTTACTTCTACTTTTCATTTCCATTTTTTCTTATTTGCATTTTCTTTGAGTAGATATGAAATTCAGAGATGAAACTAACCTTATTATTGGATCCCTTTTACCATATAACTACGATAATTGAATCCCTCCATCTAGCTCACCACTAAAATCTCACTTTTAATAGTGAGTTGCTTTGAAAGAAGAAAATTACATTTGCTCAGGATCACCAGGAAAATGAAAAGATGCAAAATAAAGACAGTTAAACTCTCTATTACATAAAACCATATGTACAAATTAAACTTTGATAGGAATAGCCATGAGGCTGGGCCTTCTACAGTACAGGCAGCTTCTCACTCATGTCCACTTTTCTAGTTTCACATCATCAATATTTCAAACTGTTATGGATGAGAAGAGAGCCAATAGGGATGACAGCCTATGGGTTCAATGGCATTTCCTGGTTGTTCTTGTTTCTGTACCAAGCAGGTCAACTCAAAATCTCTCGGCCTTTCACATCAATTTCACCTCCATAAACCTCTCAGGCATGAATTCATTAGGGACAAACCAAGTTCTTTGGATCTCGACAATAGCCCATGCATTAACTATTGCTTGAGTTCTTTGGAACTGTGGATCCCTCGCATATTTCTAAATCAGTTTACAGCTTTGTGGGGAATTAGCAGTGGAGCTGGTGGGTGCAATCAAACGTTTCTTTTACTATGGCTTGCAAGTAAGGGAGCCTCAAGATGTATGATTCTTGAACTATTCATCATTTCCAATGACTTCTCGGATCGTTTTGAGCTTTTTCCATTTTCCGGGTTGCATGTAACTCTGCCATTGCCCACTCTATTGACCTGCAGTAGTGTCAGTTCCTGTCAAAAGTCCTGATCATAAAAAAAAAAAAAAAAGCAACGTTAAACACCATCCATTCTTTATTTTCAATTTCTATCCGTATATATAAAGATTTTAAGTAAAATCAAATCTCTAATCATCTATATTTATATCTTCAAATATGGAATAGAGATGTGAATAAGGACTTTATATATATGAAGATTTCAATATTCACATATCTTATTTAGACATATGAATAGTAAGAGCTTGTTTGGTTCATGTTCTTGACAGTTTTTTTAAAATAGAGAGATCACTATTTTTATGTTCAGCACCCCATTGAATTTAGTGTTTTTTCGTGTTTTTATTGTTCTTTGTGGTTTAAAATATAAGTAGAAACCAAGCGTGTTCTTATTTTCCTTATTCTCTCATATTTTTAGAAATGAAAAACAAGTTTAAAAATATGAACTAACATACCTAAGTCAATATTTTCTCATTTTTTATTTTATAATAATAAAAATGAAAAGTGACAAATACCATTCTTTGCTTTTAATATTTGGAGGTGTGAATAGTGATTCGACATAAATTCAGATATTTAAGTGAAAAAAATGTACCCACTGTCTCTAAATATACGGTACTCACCATAAGCAAATGTTTTATGGCGCTGAGGCTCCACTCATGGTCATTTTCTTTCGGGAGAGTGAGGAGAGCATCCAGTACATCTTTGCTTGCTGATGAAATAGCTTCTGATTTCAACCTTTGATCGATTATACCATCAAAAGTATCAAGCAATTTATCAAAGTGAATCTTCATCTCCCGTCGCCGACCTTGTAGATCAATAAGTCTGAAAGGCCGGAAGTAGTCACCGCAAGTTCAGTCTTCCAAGTCCTCCCAACACACCCCAGACAGTATTCTTGAACTCTTGTGAGAAATTAGAATCATAATGAGCCAAATCACATGAGAAAATAATGTTTGACAACAAATTAAGGCCTACTGTGAAGGCTGCTTCACCAATATCGCTGCACAACCGCACGGCCACATTCTTCCACATAGTTCAGCAGTTTCTGCATTTTGGTATAATCTCAGCTGGAATCCGACCTGCTGCACTGATAACATTTGCATGGAGCATATCTTCTGGCTTTCCGCCAATGAGCAGATGCGGAAGCCATACCATAGAGATTGATGATAATTGCGAATTCTGATGGCGGCCGGGACTGTTCGGCCGGAGAAGCGATCATTTATGTGGAGGACCTCTTTTGCAGTTTCTGAAGAAATGACTATGGATAACGCTCCAAGCTTGAGAGACATTACTGGGCCATAAGTTTTGAGAGATTTGCTAATGATAAATGGACTTTTGTCACCGGGTTGAGGATGTTGCGTGATCGGCAAGGCCGCGGCCCGGAGGGCGCTGTGCCAGGTTTCCACGACCAACCAGACCGGCCCAGGGAGGCCAATGCATGTTTTACCTGAAAGAAGCAAAAACAAAAATGTTAAGAAATCCATGGTGTAGTACTTCTTTCCACTCTTCCATCCTTTTTATAAGACAAGGGATGCTCTCTATCTTCTCTGGCGTCGGTAAGGGAACACGAGAATCATGCATGTTTATGATCAAGATGACTGTTACTTCCTTTTCTGTTTCAGTGACAATGACACTCAAAATTGGTTTGTAGCCATGTCCATGTATTTTCCCTTCTCTATATTCTCTAGTGGTGGGGGAACTCGAGAATCATGTTTATGATCAAGATAATTGTTACTTCATTTTCTGCTTCTGAGACAACCACAGTGCAAATTGATTTGAAGATAATTGCATGTGTTTTCCCGTTCAATTTTTTTTTGTTGGAATCAGGAAAGTATTAGGATAAGAAAAAAAAAACATACTAATCCATTTAGAACCTGAAAATACTAGGGAAAGAAAAAAAATATTAAAGAAAAATTATTTTTCTCATATTTGGTTGACAATTGAAAAATAATAAAACATAAAAAGAAAATAAAAATATAATCAAAATTTCTCATAATTTTACAAAATTTTAAATTTCTTATTAAAAACAAATAAAATGGTTTAATAAATATATAAGAATTATTTTTATTAAGTTTAAGTCTGTTTGTTTTCCTCCAAAATTTTTCTTTATTACCACTTTTGCTCTCCTATTTTCTTTATGATGTTTTGGTTTCCACTTTGTAAAATATAAAAGAAAATCAAAATTTACATGTTTTTAAATTTCTTTTTTTTAATGTATATTTTTAAACTTCTTAGTCTTTAAATAAAATAGATATTCAAATAAAATGAGCCTGAATATACATATAAAATTAATTAATTAAGTTCGAACCTATTTTTTGTTTTCTTTCATATTAATTTTTTTTCAATCCATTTTTCCTCTGTAATATTTCCATTAGTACTTTTTGAATTCCAAATAGAGACTTAAGGATAAACAAGAAAATGCATTCATAAGACTAGGAAAACGACAATCTATACCTACAAAATTTACAAACAAATAAAAAAGACCAATAAACTAGGCAACCAAAGATGTGTACACAAGGAAATGTTGTTTTGCACTATATATATTTATGTAATATTTGATTCTTAATCATGTATATGTATATTTTAATATTTTTATATCTTTATAATATATGATATGAAATAAGAAAAAAAAACATATAATATATGAAATAAGAAAAAAAAACATTTTGTTTCAAAAATAAAATAATATTTATTTTAAGTCATAAAAGGAAAAATATAAAATTGATTTTTTATGTTGCCTCTAGGCCCACTCGTAGATGTCCAAACAAAGAAAATTTTATATTAATTTTTACATTTTCTTTCTTATAATTTCTTTCATAACATTTTCTAGGAACCAAATATAGCATAAAGCTATCTTATTTCTTTCCTTCCACAAGATTAGCAAAAAACATAAATTTTTTCTTTTCTTTCACAAGATCCCACAAAAAACATAAATTATTATTTTTCCTTCCACAAGGTCCACAAAAAATATAAAGGGGGGCCATTCCAAGCTTTCTCCCTTTATTTACCCATGAACAAGGCATGCAAACCAAGACTTTGCTTCAAATAAACGTGTGCAATACCTAGTTTCCTCCAATAGATAAAACGATAAAAGCCCACGGATCAATCTAACTTTTCCAGGACCTTGTGGAAGGAAAAAAATAATGTATGTTTTTTTGTTGACAGAAATAAATTATTTTCTTCACAAGGTCCTAAAAATATAAAGGGGGACCATTCCCAGCTTTCTCCCTTTATTTACCCATGAACAAGCTTCAAATAAACGTGTGCAATACCTACTTTCTTCCAATAGATAAAAGGACAAAACTCCACGGAACTCTAACTTTCCACAAAAAGACGATCATAATTGGTTTCCTCTTATTTACAAAAATAGCAATGATTTTCAGCCGTTTCTTTTAGTTAAGGTTCCCCATTCATCGATGCTTTTTAAGCAAAAATACTTACATAACAGCCTGACAAAATCTCTAAATTAAACTCCAAATAAATAAAGGCCTGAGCTAGAATAATAAAAGTCATAAAAAACATTATAAATTTAACGAAGGTGATAAAAAAAAAAAGTAAGAATAAATATTTTTAGGTTATGTTTTCTAAAATTTATATATATTTCCATACTTAACATGTCTTTTTCAAAACAAAAAGCATAATATTTTCGATTAAAAATATAATAAAAGACCTTTAAGGTTACGTGAGAAAAACTGAAAGATGGACCACAGCCAAAAAAGAAAGGATGAAACAGAATGATTGTAACACTAGGCATGAAAAGAAAGCACATTTTCATGTTTTAAGACATTTTGCCTGCCTCCTCGTCAAATTGCTTCAGTTCACATTTAAAAGCGCTTAACCACACAGAATTCATGGCCTTTTCCGACATTTGAACTCTAAATTAAAAGAAGTCTCAAAACAAGGTTGATGTAATATTATTAAATCTAAGACACTTTTTTTCCGTATAGTAAGTATGCTAAAATTTTAAATTTTAACTGAGTTTTTTGAGAAACACTTTCGAAAGTTATGAATTTAAATTGAAAGTATCTTGAGACTTTTTCAAAATTTTTGAATTTAAACTGAAAGTGTCTCTAAAGAAACACTGTAAAGTTTGGAGGGAAATTATGAACAACTCACACTTTTAAATTTAAAAAATATTTTGAATATAAAAATTTTGAAATTTCTAAAATTTTAAAATTTTTTAATTTAAATTTGAAATTTCAAATTAAGATTGAGAGTGTTTCTTGAAAGACATTTCGCATTGAAAATTTATTACACTTCCAATCTCAATTGGTAATTAACACAGTCTGTAGCAGACTTGGAATCCCTCATATGCCCTATGCTTGGAGTGAGTGCTCTACTAATTGAGATAGGAATGATAAGCAATTTTTTTAAATTTTTTTTAGAAAATGTCTTTTCAAATACATTTAAGTTAAATTCATAATTTTTAAAATTTTATAAAGTGTATCTTGGAAAAATATTTTTATTTTAAATTCAAAATTTTGGAATAAATATCTTTTAGTTAAAATTCAAGATTTTCTAAACCTTTTGTTTTTGAGGAAAATTTTTTTTTTTTTTAAATTTGATGGAAATGTCGGAAAAAAACCCCTTGAATTCACTGAACCTAAGGTGAGGTCAGACCAAAAGTATCTATTCAAAGTTAAAAATAACATTGCAGCCGCAGATCAGAGTATTAGTTTGGTTATATAATAAATATAAGGAAAATAACCTAATATCTTTTTATACATCATACCAAGCTCAGCCGTAGAGTGCTCACGATTTCGAATTTTTCCTACATGTACAGACAACAAAATAATATCATTCAATATCTAAAAAATATTTATAATTCTACAGCGTTTTTGCTGACAAAATTTATATTTTGAAGAAACAATTTCTTCAATGATTTATTTCTTTAATTAGAAACAATTTCTTCAATGATTTATTTCTTTAATTAGAAATCGTCTTTTGAAAAAGATGGTTATTCATCTTCATTAAGTATATTTAATTAAGAAATCGTCTTTTTAAAAAACTGTTTATTAGTATGAATATCGTCTTTTCAAAAGACATTTTCTTCAACTTCAATTAAGAAATCGTCTTTACAAAAGACAATTTCTTGAGGATATGATATCGTCTTTTGAAAAGACGATTTCTTCAATAAAATCATTTCTTCAATAAAATTTATAAAATAATATAATTTTTAATAACAAATACTAAATATAAATATATAGTTGCCAAAAAAAAAAAGCTAAATATATATTTTTTATAAATATGATTATATATAAATAATTTATCATGATAACTATACTCATCTATATATTAGATTTTATAAATGAAATTATTCAATAAGATTTTATAATGCTTAAATCTTATATCTTAAAGTTGAAATTTTTATTCAAAAATGGTTTATTAAATAATAAATTAATTTAGCTATTCAATAAATTGATCATGTTTGTTGGTTTACATATTATTAGATTTACATTTTAAATTAATTATTTTAAATTGATTGATGTTCGAAAATCTCTTATCTCTTAAGTTGAAATTTTTATTCCAAAAAATAAGTTATTAAATAATAATTAATTTATTATTTTAATAAATCAAAAACATGTTATAATTAAATTTTAATTCTAAAGAGTATTGGGTTTATTTATTCAAAAATTAGAATAAAACATATTATTTACTACATATAATTAATTATTAAAAATAAAATTGATAATAAGTTTTATTATGATTTTTTTAATAAGATTTAATAACTTTAATTAATAATAGTTATTTCTTAATTCATAAGTAGAAAAATAATAAGAGATAAGGATCAAAATATTCATATTTTTTATATTAAAATCTCATTTATTCGAGAATTATTTTAATATTAAATAGTCATTTTTTAAATATTACTATTTATAAATACTATATCTATAATTGATATAAATTATTTGTATAATAAATTATATAAGAAAAACAAATTAATTTTAAAATACATATATATATATATATATTGAAATAATATATATTTAAAAGTATTATATCATTATATCTCTGTTATATATTTTTATTCTTTAATTAGTAATAAATGATGTATCATTATAATATTAAAATAATAAGATAACGATAAAAATATATTTATAATAATAGCTATAATTTAAAGTAATTTTTGAAAGATAATTTAAAATGATCTTTTTTTTTTTTTTAACAAATAATTTAAAATAATCTTAAATCTGGACAAATAAATTCAGATTTATGTGTACTCAACACCATTTGCTTTTTGAAAAAATTAACACATTTATAATAATTTTATCATTAAATTATAATATAATTTATTATCAAATTTAAAAATTTATAATATTAGAAATTGTCAACTTTGAAAAAAATCATTATGTGAAAGCTTTAATCAGTGGAAGAGTGGCTTTTAGAAAGATTTCTAAAAATAATTTCTTTTGAAAGAGCGATTTCTAAATGGATCGAAAATCCTTGCTTTTATAAAAACGATTTTAGATTTAAGAAATAAACCGAGAAGAAACAAATCGTCTGTTTTGCTGCGAGGAGGGCTACCCCCACAAAAACCACTAAACACAACACGTTCTTCTCGGCCGCCGCGGCCGTTCTTGTCATTCGCCAGGCTGATCGCCTCCTTGGAGTGGGAGGGTCCACTTGTGGAGGTTGCATTTGGAAGCGAGAGGCAAGGCAGCAAGCTTATCTGCCACCATGTTCGCCTCCAGTGTGTTGGATCTGGACTTGCCAGTTGGCGAGACCCGCTCCTGCATTCCTCAGGAGGGTTTCTATAACGATGGTTCCTTCGCCTGGCTCCTTCAACCGGTTACAAAGCAGTAGGAATCACTTCTAGCGACAAGCTTGTGTCCCGGGTCCCATGCAAGCCTCGGCCATGGATGACTGTACTTAAAACTTCTTCTCCACCTCATTTACGTCACCTAATTATACAGATCGAAAAACCACCCAGACAGCTTCCTCTGTGGTCGCATGACACCTCTCCTCTTGCTAGAGATTTAATTGTGAGATTTAGACATCCGTCGTATTTAGCTTGCACCATCCCTTAACTCAACTATGATTCAATTAGTCAAATAATGGAGAATGCCCTTTTGAACTATATTTTACTACAAAGTGAGCTTTTAGTTGGGTCAGCTGACAAAGAAGACCAAGTGCAACCATATGATATCTGATCTCTTGAAGAAAATGAACACAGCTAGGCGTGACTATAGAGGCATAACTAAAAGTTATAGTTATAATTTTAGTATTGGCCCTACTAAAAAGTCGTTTGAAAACTATGGATGTTTGGCCTCAACTAAAAGAGATGACTATGAATGGGGTTATTTGCTAGCCGCAACTAAAAGGATGTCTATAGATGGGGTTATTTCCTAACCGCAACTAAATGGGTGGCTTTGGATGGGGTTATTTTCTGTATGACTAAAGGTGGCTATGGATGGGAGCATTTTGGCCCATGACTAAAGGGTGGCTTTTGGATGGGGTTGTTACCTCTAGCACAACAGGTGGCTATGGATGAGCATTTTTTGGCCGCAACTAAAAGGGTAGCTTTGGTTGGGCATTTTTGCAACTAAAGGTGGCTTTGGATGGGGTTATTTTCTAGCGCCTTTAAAAGATGGCTATGGATGGTGGCATTTTTTTGGTAGCGACTAAAGTAGCTTTGGATGGGTTTATTTTCTAGCGCAACTAAAAGTTGGTTATGAATTAGGGCATTTTTGTTTTGCTTAAGAGGTGATTATGGATGAGACAATTTTTGGGCCAACTAAAAGGATGGCTATAGATTGGGTTATTTGTAGGCTGCAACTAAAATGATTCTTATGGATGAGAACTTTTTGCATGATAAAGAGTTATCTCTGGATGACATACGTTTCCTTGGCATAACTATAGAGGATATTTGTTGATGAAAAAACATCTTTGGATTTATCGAAACTATTTGTTTTATTTTAAATTAATTTAAATTTGGATTGACCCATGATGACAAAGAAGCAGTGAGATAGCATTGCAAACAAAGAATTCAACAAAAATATCGGATTTACAAAATGCTCCAGAAAACGACATCAACAAAAAATGAATAGCATTGAAAACAAGTATTCAAGCTCTTGGCGATTAACAATATTGTTTTAGCTCAAAGAGCTACACCTAAGCTTGGGCGTAGTATGATGTTGCATTCCAAATAAGCAAATAGTGCCCAGCGAAGAGGATGCGAATGCATCCACGGCGAATGTTGCGAAGTGAAACCAATCGCCCCATCTTTTCTTTTGAATGCATAATGTCAAACCAAAAAGCGATTTAGAGTAAATAAAGTGCAACATTCTCCTAATAACAACATCATAATATTTGTGAAGACCACGAGGAAAAAATCAACCAAAGACAGGGATATAGTACCAACCAAAGCTCTAAAATCTAAATAGATGATAGTCAAATTCCAGAAAATACATGGGGGAAAGCATCAAACATCAGCTGTGGGTGAGCATAACAATAACAATAACAATAAATAAAATATTTTTGAGAATAAGTATTTATGCAATCTAAAACACTTGTAATTCATGCAAGACCCGGCTTTATGCAAGGACAACCAACCTCTCTACATAAAAGAAACGATGATGGGTTATGAACAAGTCCAAACAATGGCATTTATAGGGATTATCTTCTTAGCGAGTTCCACTATCTTCTGTGTTATGTAATGGGTGTTTTCTTGGAGTATTGAGTTTGTGTTCATTAGTTAATGCTTTCTGTTATAAATAAAAATGGTATGTTCTCTGTGTGGTTTTTTTTTTTGGGGGTGTTTTATGATGTAATGTGCGTTTTTCTATTATGAATTCATTATCAATTTGGTTGAATTCTAAGTTTTGCCCCCTTAACGGATTTTTCTTCCTTTGAACCATGATGCTCAGAAGAGTAGCTGCTTGATCTAAATCTAATCTTCATTTTTCCCCAATATATACACCACTACGGTGTAAATGTAATGAAACATAGAGTATAGTATAGGCCGTAAAAATAAACCATATAATAGAAAAGAGTCCAACAAGATGACATAGTAGAAATCAAGAACCATGAAGTACAAACCACATAAGAAGTTTAACCAAAAACACTATACGCAACAAAACAAACAAAACAAAACAACATGATACTTGCGACATATCAAAAGCGGCGTGAAGACCTTCCTCTAGATCTTCAAAGTCCTAAATGATACTTAAATTTTGAGTGTGACACCCTTTGTTGCTTTGGCTGCATGTGAGACCTTAGCTTTTATAACTACCTACTTTGGTGTACGGTGGTGAGGATGCTTATTTGAAAGACTATTACGGCTTTGAGGGTGGCCAGTATAGATGTTTTGTTATTGATGGTCATTTTTAATTAATTAATTAATTTATTTTTTCTTCATCGTTTACTTAATGGTTATTTGTTATTTATTTGTATATGTTCTATTTTAGAAAGAAATCAACGGGAGAAAGTGAGGATCGTCACTGCTCTTTTACTTATTTCTTATTCACTCTCTATGAATCACCTAAAATAGAGATTCATGCTATAGTCGTGATGTCATGTGTAGAGTCTTTGAACTTTGGCGTGAGAGCTCTTTTCAAATCTGTATCCAAAAGTTTCTAACTAATATCGGAGTACGATATATTGATCTGATGGGCTCATTTGAAGAAGTCTTTTGGATGAGGCAGGGATTCCATGTGGTGCCCACCAAGTTACTTGTCTGATGTTTACTATTTGCCAGAAATAATCCATTTTCCAGATTGCATATTTGTTAAAATTCTGTTATGCATATTTGTTAGCTGGCAGTTAAAATTCTTGTGGTGCATCTTGTGGTCTTCCATAAGCTATTCATAAAATGATTTTCTTGTAGTGCCACTCCCTCGATCACATCATCATGGCAATTCAAATCATCCAACTTAGGTCATCAAGGCACCAAGAAGTATGAATATACTACTAAAAGTATTAAGACAACCACAAGGTTAATCTCATCCAATCTGTTTTTCACCATGCAAGTAGGCTCATCCTATTGACATGGTTATCCTCTGATAAGCACCACTAGGTTTATTTACACCATACAACGCTAAAAGACACCCGGTGTCATATGATAAAGATTGTACCTAAGTTTCTTGTACTTTAATTCCTCAAGTGATAACCCAACTGCTTCTCTTAAATCCCATTGTTTAAGTTCATGAATTAAAAGTAAGGGGAATAATATTGAATTGTTCTGTATGTGCAAATAGGATGAGAATGGTGATCAACTATTATTTTCATTGTGCATGCGCCTGAGTATTGTTAGGAGTTCTACCATTATACTGTGAAGGTTATCTAGCAAGCGGGGTGAGAAAAGCTGGAAAGAACTTCCCATTGTGCTTACCTTGGAGTTTATGGAAGGAAAGCAACGAAGAACTTATAGGAGGAGTTAAGGCGCTAAATGGATACTTCACGGGAAGCTTGTTACAATGTGAATCAGCGAGTGCCATGGATACGACATTTTCCTGGAATTTCGTGATAATGATGGAAGCCCCAGCTGGGGGACCTTTTCTGATCTGTTTTGTTCTCTGCTTTCCTTGTTTATTTATTTGCTTACGTTTTGGGGGCTTAATCACATATAGGTTGTGCATGAACTTGGGTTGCTAAACTTAGCATTTAATTCTATGCTGCATTTTAACTATGAAAAGAAGCAAGTCATTCATTATCTCAGATTTTAACTACTGTAATAAGTCAAAATTTTAAGGTTTCATCAAAATCAGTACTTGTCTACTGTAATAACAGTAACTTTTATCATCAGTAAGTTTCCAATGCCATCAGAATGATGGAATTGAGACAAAAAATCAATTTTTTCAAAAGATAATCCATTACCAAGGCATCCAAATAAGCAACACATTAAAGAAAAAAAAAAACCAAAAGACAAGTAGACAAGTCACGACCAATCCTTTACACTCTAGTTGCGTAATTTCACAAACCAAATGAGATGCTATGGATGGTTGAAACCGCAAGAACTTCCCATTCCCCTTCAACGAAGCGGATTCAATTTTCGACGAGAGATGATATGAGTTTCTCGACTCAATTCTTTAGCAATGGATTCGGTTTAATGCCAAGTGCAGGTCCCAGTACAATATTCAGAAGAAATGGGGCTGAAAAAGAAGCATCAACTAATTAAGCCATACCTCATACCTCATACAAATTAAATGGAAGAGGGCAACATGCATAGTTACACCAAAAACATATGTGTAATTTTTATCGAAACAGCGAAGGTGAATGGTCCTTCCCAAACTTTAAGAACTCCGTCAGCCGAAGAGAAGAAGCCATCTCCAACATACGGGAAGTTGGAGATAAATATCTGGTATCCAAGCTGGGAGGTACATCTCGTGGAAGATTAATCAACGTAGTGCATACACGAAGGAATATGAAGTTGGGGGTGATCACTAACACTTAATAACCTTGACATCTGAGGATATCTACAGGATGTCAACACAACATAGTTTAGTTTCACTATTTTCTCAGCTTAGTTAAGTTCATTAAGATATTGCAAGCTTAAAATCTAACAATGCGAGATACCATGCAGGAAAGCATGGAAGCAGTTTCTCTTGCCACGGATACGAGAAGCGAGGACCCTTTGAAGACCATATCTCATGTTCTGGCATAAAAGCAGTATCGAGATGGGAATCTCAATACTTCAAATTTCCTTGTTCCCTTATTGTACTCCTCACTTGTGTACTTATTTGGGACTTTGTGCTCTTTTTCATATATATATATATATATATATATATATATATATATATATATATATATATATATATATATATATATATATATATTGCTTTTGCGATAAAAAAAAAATATATATATATATACAAAATTTCCAAACATTCCATCCAAAATTTGAGGAAAATCAGAAAATAACTATGATAAAACATGGAGAAGAAATGAAGAAATATTAATCATTCATACAACACAAGAGATATTCATCCTCAAGTGAAAATCTCAAACCAACCTCCTAGAATTCCATGATCTTTACAACCACGAGCCTCGGATCTTTCCATCTTCTCATCGAAAATGCCGAAATACAGAAGCAAATGGGGCTCGTCTAGCAAGAATGTGTACGTCCGTTCTCGAATTGTATGGGAGAACATCCAGTGCAAAGCAGGAGCTTTCTCCGAGGGCGTTTCGAGCTAGGGTTGCGGACACGGGATCCTCTGAGATTGAACCGCCCAGAGTACAATCCTTGGAAATGCGGGTGTAAAAGATCCATTTAGACATAATTTTACTTTCGAAGAACCACGATTTATATATGAAAAACTGAGAATAACTTATGAATCGTAGAAAGCTCAGAATTTTAATTTCCTCATGATGAATCGAAAAAATAGAAATCGAAACCGAATCTGAGCGTAGAAAATATTAACGTCAAATTAATGCAAAAGGGATCCAAATCACCCAATAGGATTATAAAATTATACAGATAATGATTCGGCAGATCGGTATATGGGACTAGGGTGGGTAGGAGCTGATCCGAGGATGGTATAATTATAAGGAAATTTAGAAATTATCTTTTTAATTTTCTCTCATTTTTCCCTCTTTAGGCGAGAAGATGAAACTAAACCTACGTGGAGATTGGGAAGAAAGAGAAATTAGAAGAAAAAATTGAATCGATGTATAGAAGAATAATGGATTGAGGATTTGCGTGATGGGGAAGAAAGAATTGAGGTCCTTGAGCATAGGGTTTGGGAGAAGCGTGAACAAGTATAATTGATCAAAGACAATGGGTGAAGTCCACGTGGCCCGGTGGGTGTGTTTGGTAGCGGTACTAAAGAGCATGCATTCATAAGGTATATAGTAGCTGGGCCCATTATTAGTTGTATGCTGTGTTCCTTACAACATATGTTAATCAATTTCGCACTCCATAAGATTTGAATGGAACCCCTTTTTACCCGCGACACAAATAGACTTGTCGCTTATATACCATTCGTGGTTGTGGATTTTCCGACCCCAACTAAAATTGTGTCTCCATATCTCATTTTTCTCGAGTGCTCCGTCAGAGAATGCCGATTAAATCTATTGGTTGTAGCTCCTTATCATGGCTTTTCAGCTTTTGACGAGGGTCCCTCTCAAATGTTTCTGCTTGATTCAGGGGTCCCTCTCAATGTTTCAAAGACCATTTCTATTTCTCTCTACTAACAAACCTAATGGGATGCTTGAGCATCTCTACCAAGGCTATTTAAAATAACTACTCAAAATATATTAAAATATTGTATTATCTATTTTAACTAACCACTCTTTTTCAAAGTCACCTAACAACGCTTATCTATTTTAGCTTATCCATTTCAACTAATTTTAACTAACTTTCAATAATAAAATTTAAAATACTATTTAGTATGCCATGTCATCACCATATTGATGACATCATGTGTTGATGTGTTATGCCACGGCATCAAATTTTTATTTTTTTTAATTTTTTTTAATAACGATCATATTTACAATGATCACGAAATTCAAAATTTTAAAATTTGAATTTTTCAACAGTAATATTTGCAACGGTCATAATTACTAGGCACTACTTAAGCAAATGTTAGCGCGTGATTTTGTACCACAGATTACTACTATCTAAATTTGTTTGTCTATTAATAAAAAGAATTTACATATTCTTTTCCCAATATTTCCATTTGGCGGGATATTCAAATTTTCTTGCAATTGAGGATGCAATTGCATCAAAATACATTATTCGATCTTCCTCTTTTCATTTGCTCCATTTTCATTTTTCTTTCTTTCTCTTGTAGTAGACGTTGCCTTTCGTAGTAGATGCTGCTAGATTTATTAATATTGGAGAAAAATAAAAAATATACATAATTATATTATATATTATAAATAATTAAATTTGTGTTCTAATTGTTTGCTAATTTCTAATTTATTTTTATTTTTTGTTAATTTTCAGATTTTTCCTCGTTTTGTGTACATTTAATTTTCTGAAAATTTCCTATTTTTTTCAAAGTTGTTTGAAATTTTTGTTTAATTGCTTTCATAATTTCGCTTTATATTTTTGGTAGTTATAAATGATGGCCATAGGAAAGAAATGAGTGTCATGGAAATGATAGCCAACAACGGCTACAAATGGGGGAGTAGTCAAATGAGAGCTAAGGGAATAGAGACAAATAGCTAGCCTTTGAGCGGATTTGCGCTGCTACTTAAAATAGCTAAGGGGAGCGGGTTTATTAGCCTCCTTGAAGATGCTCTATAACGAAGGTTGCCTGCCACCTTCCCGTAACGCGTCAAGTATTTCTTCCCTTCAAGTTTTCCTTGATCCACTGGTCAAAAGGGAGGCTCTTTGATTGTTCCTTTGCATGGTTCCATTAGGGTGCTGCCAGATGGGGTAACCTTGGGGCAGGTTCTGAAGAGATGGTCTAAGTCTTCAACATGGCCAAGGCAATATTTGCAGTGGGGATCCGAAGCTATTCCTCTTTTGCATCTCTCTGCATTTGTTAAGAGTTTCCCATGGAGGAGGAAAGTGGGCTAGGTTATAAGCTGTATTAACCGTGAAGTTCCCCGTTTGTGAAGGCTTCCATCCAACTATTATCCTTCTCATTCTCTCTACCTAGCTAGCAAAATCGGGGCCAATTGAGCAGGGACATAGCGTGGAAGGAGCTTCTCTAGCACTTCCCAATTCCAGCCGTGGCCTCTACACGAGTACTCCTTAATCGACTTGTAAGATACTAGGAGTGTTATTTCTCTAGTTGCAACTTCTATGAGGGGATCTCTCCGCAACCATACATCCCTCCATCAATGCTGGCAATTCGCTACCAATCCCCTCTGATTCGAACACCTTATTGAATACTGATCTGGCAGAGGCAATTCCCCTCCATGCGTTAGAGGCATTGTTCTTAGCTGTCAGGCTGCTGGAGTGAGGACCTCTTTTTAGACATTTACTGGTGAGCACTCTGACCCAATAATTTATCTGCGGCTGTGAATCTTTCCAACCTAGCTTTGCCATAAAGGCGGTGTTCAAGGCTTGCATCTTTCGAATGCCCATTCCCCCATGCACTTTTCCTCGCGTGACCATGTTCCAATTCACAAGATGCGTTTTCCTTCGTTCTTACGTGTCCCCATAGGAACATGTGCTTCATGTCAAGAGTATTGCAGAGCCCTTTAGGAAGAAGGGCTGATTGCATTTGGAAAGAAGGAATGGAGGATATCACTAATTGTATTAAGGTGTGTCGACCTGCCAAGGAGAGAAAACGCATCTTCTAACTTTGTATTTCGGAGTTGACCTTATCTAGTTGTTCTTGGTATGTTCCAGCTTTGACTTTCCATTAAATCGAACTCAAGGTGCCACCCATGTTGGTAGTTACCGACTCTGAAGGCCTGAGAGATCATCAATGCTTCTGATCTGGAAACTGCTTTAGCTAAATTGTGGACTTTTGATAGTTGACTCTTTGCCCAGAGTGGGCACAAAATTGATTGAAGCAGTCTCTTATTATTTATATTTGTTCCACAGAGGCTTTGGAAAGCAAGACGAGATCATCTGCAAAAAACAGGTGAGAGAGGTAAGGCCTAGTTCAAGGAAGTTTGATTGGTTTATGATGAGTATATAAAATACTCATTTTAGCCTTATGTTTTAGTTTTTAATAGTTTTTATGTTAAATAAGTGTCCTAATGCTCTAAATGTTCACCTTTGTGATTAGGTTAACCATTTGGCAGAATTGTGTGAAATGAGCGAAACAAGAAGAAAAATCAGCAATTTCCCACACAACATAAGCAGCAGCCACTGTATTCCAAATTTTCAGCCTTACTATGATCAAATGGCATCAAGATTTATATGGATGGATTCTACACTCTCTAAGCTTTCCAAAGAGTCCAAGA
The DNA here is from genome assembly GCA_016808115.1 of Tetrastigma voinierianum. Taxonomy (NCBI): domain Eukaryota; kingdom Viridiplantae; phylum Streptophyta; class Magnoliopsida; order Vitales; family Vitaceae; genus Tetrastigma; species Tetrastigma voinierianum. Next base: position 329,957 of record JAEQBH010001741.1, on the reverse strand, counting down.
TCACCCAAATCGAAGTTCGGATGACAAAGTTTTGGCCTTGGGAAGTTGGGAATGCAAAACAAGGAGTTTTGCACATAGCACAAATGGTAGACCGGTTACTAAACTGATCGACTGGTTTCTCGGGGGCCCATTATCAGGAAGTTTGCTGATAGGCCCATTTTAGGGTCATTTTGGGTCTGATATTAGAGCTATAAAATCCAAAAAGCCTTATAAATTGTGGGTGACCAATTTTTAGGAGCTTTTAGGGTGAGAACAAGTCTCTCTTTAGGTGGAAACACCCTAGGGCACAAATTTTGAAGGGGAAAAGCTTGAAGAGGAAGGAGATTGAAGAAGAGATGAGGCTTTCACTCAAAATCGTTTATTCTCATCCTCTTTCTTTGTTTCTCTTTCTTTTGATGGTTTCCTTTCACTTAGAGATGTTTTAGTTTACTTTCTTAGGGTTTAGACGTAGCCAACGCTTGAATGTATGAATTATCCTAATTTATATTGATTGATGTATTATTTTCACATGTGTGTTGAGTATTTCATTTAGTCTTAATGCTTATGGGTATTTGGCCAATATTGCATGATTTGTGGCTTGATTTGAGAATGAGAAGTGATGATTAAGGTAGACCATGAATGATTTACTATCTAATTATCATGAGATAGAGATATAAATGAAATTATGTGTGGTATTAGGATTTCTTGGGTTTATTGCATTCGTAGGGTTTTGGGGTTGAGTAGAGATGCAAAATACCTAAATCCTAAGGGTATGGTGTGGATGCTTGAGAGATATTCACATATACATTAGTGAAATTGCCATCGTCATATGAAAATAAACATTGATTGATTTGGTTAGGAGGTTCATATATGATTGTTGAGGTGAAATCTATGCCCCAAGGCTTTTTGTCTTATTTGAGTCATTCTCAGATGCCTAGATTAAGGCGGTCTTTAAGTTTTCTACAAATTTTACACCATCCAAATAGAGCCTAGGCTAAATTAGAGTCAGACTTAGTAACCCACCTCACCGCGGGGAACGATACTCACTTGTCATTATATTACTTGAGGTGACACGTGTATCGTATGACATAGACGACACATTTTACATAGCACAAATTGGTTCATCAAGTTTTTGGCGCCAAGTATGGGGGAATTGGTACTTTTATTAATGTTGATTCGAAATAGATTTACTCTACTTTGGCTATAGTTAGTTTTGTTTTATTTTCTTTTTTGTCAATTTTACTTTTGAATTTTATTTTTTGTTTTATAGCGTTTCAATCACAATGGATCCTATCATCGAGTTGACAAATGCATCGCTCATCTTGGAGCACACTAAGAATGCGCACCGCCGATGAGCATTAGCGAAGAGTGACAACTCAAGTGAGGAGTAAAGTGTGACAAACTATATGCATAAATGGATTATGCTCACGTAGGTACCCTGTACTTGAGCAATCATACTCGATGTGAGGCAATTCACCCAAACACCTCATGGAATACAAGCTACCAATTCTTCAAACTCCACAAGTCTAAAGATCAAGCCTCGACGCAAAAATGGCTGAAATAGAAAGAATTCATGCTGAATTGGTCTTGGAAAATGCTAAATATAAACGATCAAAGGCTAAAATAGACTATTCTCAAGTTGGGTTGCCTAGGTTTCTTGATCAAAAGGAGAAAAGTCAACCTCCACAAGAGAAAATGACAAAGTTAAAGGCAACCATGGTTGATTTAGAAAAATTTATGCTGAAGATGCAACATCTCAAGTTCAATTCATTAATGAGACAAAGGCAACTCTTCAAATTCAATCAGCCCAACATGAGAGATTAGAGGTGCAAGTGGGGCAAATGACTAAAATATTCCTAGAAGAACAACAAAGAAGTTTGCCTACACTTGAGGAACCTATTAGAGAAAAGGAATATGATGCCAAGGAATTGAAAGAATTAGTTGTGAAGGAAGATAAACCAACTTCTCCAGAATCACATGAAAAGATAAAAGATGAAATTGTAAAGACTAATACGAAGATGGCTCAATGAGATACATAAGAGCTGAGAAATGAAGATGACCCTTATTCCTGTGGTAGGAGTGCACTATGCAGTTGTTTGAGGAAATGGAAGCCACCATTGTGAACAAAAAAATAAAAATAAAAATCTCTTGGAAGACTATAAGCTCAAGTTGCTGATTGAGCACAACTATAGCTTTTTAGAGAAGGATGGAGGCAGAAATTACCAACATATTCGTAGTTGGTAGAGTCTAGCTGAACTCAAAAAATTGAGAAGCTTCTTGGGAGGCAACCTAATTAAGTTCAAAAAGTCTTCTTTCCCTTTTTTTCAATTTATCAGTTAGTTTTCGGTTTGTTTTTTAATAAATTTTTGTGCTTGATTTTGTATTTCCTTGTTTTAGTTTTGGATTTCAGGTTTTTGGAGATTCAAACTTGGTTTTGGAAGCTAAAAGGTTGAAAGCTTGAAGTTCAATAATCCTAGGAAGCTTAAAGAACCAAAGTGGGAAACCAGCCTGCTAATCCTTCAATTGCATTTCTTCTAAGGTCAAAACCCTTCTTAACATCTTTTCCTCCAAAGCGTTTTCATATCTATTGAGCAATCTCTGGAGAGACTTGATCACATCAAGGGAGTACTCATTATCCATTCTTTCTTTCGCTCTTCATATCGAGGACAATGTTAATTTCAAATTTGGGGGTGAATTCAATAATTCACAATTTTTGTTTTCTTTTTTTTCAAAAATCCAAATTTTGTATCTCCTTACCTATTTTCATTATTTCTTTATTTGTTTAGGTTGTTTGCATGAGTTTTTCTTTCTTTTATTTTTATTTTTTATTTGTGTCTCATATGAGTTAGGTTGGTGCCTAGTAATGGTTTTGAGAATGCATTGGTTTTGTGCTTAAATTGTTTCTTAGTCAAATTCAGATACCTCGCATTTGTTTGATCTAGACTCAGTATCTTTGGTTGTGGGAGACATGGCTTGAATAGCCTCTTTGTTTCTCAGGAAATCATTTCTTAATGCAACTCCTACACACACACACTAGGTCTCATTTACACACTTTGGCTCCAACCTCTTTTTCTCAAATTGAGCTTACCTTGAGAGGCCTTAACTTCTATAGTGATGAGACACCTCAATAAAGAGGATTGCCAATGTGCCCCAACAAAAAAAAAATGAAAAAGAAAGAAAAGAAACAAATAAGTGAGTTTACTTACAAGTAGGTGCTTTGATTTTTAGCAGAGTGTTTAGGGTGAAGTTTGAGGGGAACTAAATGCTCAATGCCCTTAACCAACTGGTGGGGAGTCACCAATGGATCCTCGATACATTGACACTTTTCTAAAAACTTCTTAGCATTGCTTCCTACTTTTTAATTTTAGTTGCTGAATAAAAGGTGCATTCTTTATCCCATTTTAGCTAATTTTCTTTCAAATAGACCGAAAGGAGTTTGAAGTTGAAGAGTGTTTTGGGACCTAAGTCTATATTTGAGGCCTAAAACATTATTTACATCGTATCCCTTTAGGAAAGATCTATTGAGGGCTTGGGGGCAATACTTGCCTTGATCACCATGCCATTTCAATGCCTCGTCTTTTAGAGATGATTAATGTTTTCGGATCCCATTTTGGCTAACGTGTTTTTTTAGAACATTTCCAAGCTTTATCTTAACATGTACTAGCACCATACTCATACTCATACTCATATCTATCTTAATGTTTTTGTTTTATGTTTGTGTTTGCTTTGCTTTGGGACAACCAAAGATTTAAGTTTATGGGTGTGACAGGTATAAAATACTCATTTTAACCCTAAGGTTTTACTTAGTTTTAAGTAGTTTTTATGTTAAATAAGTGTCATAATGCTCTAAATTTTCACCTTTGTGATTAAATTAACCATTTTATGAAATTGTACAAAAATGAGCGAAAAAAGAGGAAAAATCAGCAATTTCCCACTCATCGTAAGCAGCAGCCACTGTATTCCGAATTTTTCAGATTTACAATGAGCTCAAATGGCATCAAGATTTGTATGGATAGATTCTACACGCTCTAAGTTTTCCAATAAGTCTAAGATCACTCAAATCGAAGTTCGAATGACAAAGTTATGGCCTCGGGAAGTTGAGAGTGCAAAACAGGGAGTTTTTCACATAGCACAAATGGTAGACTGGTTTCTCGGGGGCCCATTATCAGGAAGTTTGCTGATAGGGTCATTTGGGGACTGATTTTTGGGAGCTTTTGGGGTGAGAACAAGTCTCTCTTTGGGTGCAAACACCCTAGGGCACAAATCTTGAAGGGGAAAAGCTTGAAGAAGAAGGAGATTGAAGAAGAGGAGATGAGGCTTTCACTCAAAATCGTTTATTCTCATCCTCTTTCTTTGTTTCTCTTTATTTTGATGGTTTTTTTTTTCACTTAGAGATGTTTTAGTTTACTTTCTTAGGGTTTAGACGTAGCCAACACTTGAATATATGAATTATCCTAATTAATATTAATTTATGTATTATTTTCACATGTGTGTTGAGTATTTCATTTAGTCTTAATGCTTGTGGAAGCAATAATATTGTATGATTTGTGGTTTGATTTGGAGAATGAGAAGTGATGATTAAGGTAGACCATGAATGATTTACCATTTAATTATCATGAGATAGAAAGATATAAATAAGATTAGTGTAGTATTAGATTTCTTAGGGGCTTATTCGCATTCCTAGGCTTCGGGGTTGAGTAGAGATGCAAAACACCTAAATCCTAGGGGCAATGTGTGATGCTTGAGAGAGAGTCACATATACATTGGGCTTCACCTTTATATGAAAATAAATATTACTGATTGCTAGGAGGTTTATATATGATTGTTTAGGTGAAATCTATGCTCTAAGGCATTTTAGTCTTATTTGAGTCATTCTTGCATGCCTAGATTAGTGTCTTTGAGTTTTTCTAAAATTTTCCACCATCCGAATAAAGCCTAAGCTAGATTAGAGTTAGTACTTAGTAACCCGATTCTCTATGAAAACGATACTCACTTATCATTATATTACTTGAGGCGACGCGTGCACTTGCGCACATAGGTGTACACATTTTACATAGCACAAATCGGCCTATCAGTTTCCATCTCCAAATGTCAATAGTTGACTGAATAATATGCCCTAGCCGTTCCATGCAAAGCACAAAAATATAGGGAGAGATTGCATTGCCCTGATAGATGCCTTTCAGGGGTTTGAACCACTCTAATTTTTTCCATTCTAGATCACCGCTAGTCTAGATGTTCCCATGCAAAGGTATGATGTTTTTGATCCACCAGAGGGTGGGGGTAGTGGTGGCAAATTGGTCCGGGACCCGTGGCCAGCCCGTCCACCGAATTAGGCCTGGGCCGGCCATTAAATTATCGCCCGAAAAACCGGGTTAAATTTAATGCCCGGCCCGCCAGACTTGCCCGAATTTTTTTGCTTTTGTGTTGTTATTCGCCCAAATTCTCACTGGTGTTTCAGATCTACGGGTCGCTAAACGTTGGTTCGAAAATCGTGGCCAATTTTTGACTCGGCCCGGCTGGCCCCCACCCCACGCTTCGTCCCGCCCGCCTCGGTCCGATTGCGCCCTAGGTGGGGGTGTAGGGAGAGGTTTAGAGCACTCAAGGTGTCTCTAATGAACTGCCAAGAGAGCCTATCATAGGCTTTTTCTAGATCAATTTTTATCATCATAAAGCCTTCCCCCGTACGCTTCTTTCTCATAGAGTGGAGGACTTCCTGATAAATTAGGATATTGTCCGTCATATGCCTACCCGGAACAAAACTGCATTGATTTGGACCTATGATGCTCCCCATAATGCCTTCAGTCTCACATATTGTCTGGTGATGACCTTAGATGACATTGCAAAGACTACTACCGCAATTGGGCTAGGGTTTCCGGATGCTGAACTTTGGGGACTAGGGCCAGGAGAGTATCATTGATTCCTTCCGGGAGGATACCAGATTCAAAGAATTCCCGAGCGAAATTAATGCAGACTGATTCACCCACCACACTCCAGAGGTTTTGATAAAACCCCGCATGAAGCCCAGAATGAGTCACGGGATTTAAATGGTGCCATATTAAACATTGCTTGCTGAATTTCTTCATTAGTAACTGGCTTGCTAAGCATGGACAATTCCTCTTCAATAAGGGTTGGGAACCCCCCTGGGATATCCCTATCTGGGTAGATCGCTTCCCTTCTCTATAAACAGCTTTTTGTAATAGTCTGTTACCAAGTTTTTTAGGGTAGTGGGATCAGATACCCATTCCCCTTAGGGGAGTCTAAGGGAGTCAAACCTATTTCTGTTCCTTTTCGCCAAGGTGGAGGCATGATAATACCTCGTATTTCTGTCACCTGAAGTGATCCATTCCTCTCTTGATTTTTGAAACCATAAAAGTTCTTCTTGGTTAAGGACAATGTCAAGTTCCTGTTGGATCTTCTTTTCAAGTTTCAGCATTTTTCGAGATCTCTGTTCCATGAGCTGCTTTTGATCTCCCAAATAACCTATTTCAAAGCCTTCATTTTTCTTGCAAAATAATTTCCGAACTGATGCTTGTTCCACGTATCTAGAGATGTGGCCATGATTTTGATGTTCACATTTAGTGGCAGGCTCCTATACCAATGTTGTTGAACCACCTCCTTGAGCCTAGGGTGAGTTAGCCCCGTAGCTTGGAATCTGAACCATGGTTCAAAGTCGTAGTATCAGTCACCGACTCGGACGGTGTTAAGACGTATTGGTCGCGATGTATCGATCGCGTATCGGCCGATACGCCAAATAAATTGATTAATTTATTTAAAAATTATTAAAATTTTATATAAATTATTAGAAAATTAGATATAATTAAATAAGCTAAAATTTTAATAACACAAATTTCTTTTATATTAAAAAATGGGGGCTAGAAAAAACAAACTGGAAACTAAACATGTTTTTCCCTTTTTTCTTGTTATCCTTATTATTGTTGAGAACAAAAAACAGTTTTCAAAAATAATAAACAAACAGGCCTTAAACATGTTTTTTCTTGCTTTATTTTTAAAGACAGAAAATAAGCTAAAAATAAGAATAAAATAAACCGGTGTTTTGAAAAATTGTTAAAAAAAGAACTAAATAGGTCAAAATCTTATTTCTAGAAAGTCAAATAAAAAACGAAAATTATCTTAATTGTAATTCTTAACTGAAATTAGGACAAATGATCTAAATCTGTAAATTGTGAAAAACCAAGTGGTGGCATTTTTTGTAGTTATATACCATATTGTAACCCATTTATGAAGTGTCTAAACTAACTCAAACTCCACAATTCTCTCGCTTTTCTTGGATTCTCTCGCCTCTTTCTTCTCGCTTCTTCTCATATTCACAGTTTCTTCCATTTCTTCATCTTCATCGCACCACTCTTGCGGACACAACGGACCATTCCATCGCCGGCCTCCCAGATCATCTCAATGAGAGTTTCCGTTTCCACTCACCATTACAGCATCGAGTCATCGATTAGGGTTAGAAAACTGGTTGATGGAGGTCAGATAGTGAAAAAAAATTGTTAATTTTTGGTACTTTTGAACATAAATCTCAGATTTTACGAAAAAATATGGTTTTTTTTTTTTTTTTTGTGGTGATGGGTGAAAGCGATTTTTGGTACTTTTGAAGATAAATATCATATTTCTATAAAAAAAAAATGGTTTTTGTTGCTGGTTATGTAAAAAAATGGTTTTTGTTATGATGGGTAAACGGATTGAGAAGGTAGGGAATCGGCTTTTCATTCTCAGAGAAGACCCGAGTTGACAAGTTAACTGGAATCTCGACTCCGAATCATCTAAGTTTACTGATATGATAGAGTTTGTGATAATTTACCGTATGTGGTATCGGACTCGATGCGTGGTCTGTCAGAGGCGGTTACGACTGGTAGAATCATGGGACTCGACTTAAGTTTCGAACCTGTCATGGTTCAAAATCGCGAAATTATCGATCATCGACTTCGGACCGATCTGAAGACTTGATATCGATCATGATTGTATCGATTAGGTCCAATACGCAAAATAAGATGATTAAATATTTAAAATTATTAAGTAATATATAAATTGACAGAAAACAAATATAGTCAAATAAGTTAAATTTAACTAAACAAAGAAATTTTTTATTTAACATAACATTAATAGTTGTGGAGCGCTGGAATGTGAAGATAATCATGCTAATGCTACCAAAGTATTTTATATCAAGCATAACATCTTTTAACAAAATGTCATCAAATACATCAATGTTACCATGTTGAATGGCGAAGGGGCTCAAAGTATCATCATCGTGATAGGGTTTGAAAAATGGGCAAATTTTCGGTACAGCTTCGAAAGGAGAGGCATGCCCATTGAAGCAATGGGACACCCAAAGAAACCGACCGTGAAGGCCAATCCACTAGGCATGCCCACATGGGCATTCGGGCCTTTTTGATCAGCCAGCGGGACGAAGGCCCAATCGCTGCAGACTTAAAGTGATTATGGGTAATCAAGAAAATATTATGAGAATCAAGCCAAATCTATAGATAGAGGAAATAGAATAATCTGATAATATATTATCTAGAAAATCAAACTAATCTTACTAGTTAGGAAAGTAAGATAATTCCCACAATATTATTCTGACTCATCAAACGGGATCCCACTATAGGAGAGAAATAATGAAATGAGTTGCATTTTATGTGTAAAAATAAATCCGAAAATCGAAAATATCACAATGGGAAAGTATCTTAATCACCATCCAGGCGGGTGAGAAACATCTACTATAAATACAAGGTACCCCATGGGTGAAGGTATGCAAACATCGCGAATGCATTCGCCTATAAACATTGTCTCTTTTCTCGAAGAAAGCGAGCTTGAGCTTTATGAAGCGACCGGGGCGGCCTAGCGACCCCTTCTTTGTTTTGCGAGGAGAGCAACTCCGGCACATGCGAGACCGACCCGCCATGATCCCGGGGCTGGCCCACTTATTTCCTCCATACGGCTCAGGCCGATCCGGTTGAAAAGCATCATCAGTTAGCACCGTCGTGGGGCGACAGGTTCAGCGATAAATAAGGCCGATTTCTCGGTTGCGATGGCCGGAACCTGGCGGGAGCAATGCGATCCTCAAGGATGCGGGATCGACCGGCGCGTAGGCGGTAGACCTCCCGGAAGCACGTTAGAAGCGATGCAAGCCAAACGAACGAGGTGGAGGCACTCCGCCTCACCAACCAACGCCTAATAGGAGGATTAGAGCAACTCACCAGGCGATTCAGCGCGCGGGAGGCCACGGCGAGCACGGGAAGGTCTGACTTTCACTCGCCGAGAAGGCGACACGTCAGGCATTCCCGAGTCTTTGGCGACGAGAGTCTAGCCGAGCCCGAGGCACGGACCCGCGATTGGCCCTTGGAGATGAGATGCGAAGCAACACTCGGAGGGCATGTCGGAGCGGCAGACTACGCCGCCCCTCGTGAGGAGCGGAGAGCAATCATGGGAGGCGGAGGGTTGAGCCTTTCGAGCCCAAGAGCTCGACCGTGTGAAGGGAAGTGGTGAGAGGACCGCTCGACACTATATGGACACCTTGGTGCAACAAAGGCGGGTCACCCTTCACAAGCCAGGGTGCTTCCTTCCTCTTCGGCCAAAATCGGGATGCCTGGTGGAAGCATTCGATGGTGTCGAGGATCCAGTAGATCATCTCCCAACACTTACAAGCGAATGGAGCTGCATGGGTGCTCGGGATCCGATTGTGATGCGAGTTTTGTATATCACATTAAAGGCTGACCTTGGCCTGGTTTAATAGACTTCCACCATCTTCCAATCTCCTCATTTAGAGAGCTATCCATTTACATTAATCTCTCTTCATTGGGGCCAGGACGTATAGAAAGCCAAGTTATCATCTGCTGACCATCAAGCAGAGCTCGCAAGAAAGCCTGAGGTCTTATGTCCAGAGATTCAATGCCGAGTCTCTAAAGGTAGATATACCCGACGAGAAGTTCGCGATCACTGCATTCATTGCTGGCTTAGGGGTTCAGTCGAAAGACTTGATGTTTTCCATCTCCAAAAATCCCCAAGCAAGCATGGGCTCGCAAAAGTAGAGAAATATATTAACGGTGAAGAAGCCCTCATATCCAAGAAAGAGAGCTCTTCCATAAAGAAAAAGCTGATTACAAGCGACGAGGACGAAGCCCTTAAAAAACAAAGCGACCGGGAAAGGTCTCTAAAGAAAGATGGAGAACAACCGAAAAGGCCTGGGAACTCTCGGGAGATTGTCCGGCCCACCGCAACTCGGGGGAAGGTGACGACGTTATTCGCCTCACGGCTCACCCTTAACTACCAAGATCCTGTGTCCCGTATGGCACGAAACAAGTGCCTCGAGGTGGCCAACACAAACAGTCACCTCGCCACAAGAGACAACACCCGTATATTGCGAGTTCCATTGTGGATTACTGACACCGCATCTGACAAGATCAGACATACTAAGAAGGAAATAGAGTATTTAATACGGCGCGGTATCTTCGATTTATCTATACTTTGAAAATCGCCTCGACCGCTTAGGAACTGTTCGCCACAGACTCGACGTTTAAAGTCACTATTTTCACCCATTTTTCGATTGATTTCTATCTAAAAGGACCGATTTATATTTAAATGTGGAATAACTCATCAAATCATATACAAGAGGGAAATTCAAGAAAGAGATATCGCAAAGAGAAGGAGCGTAAAGTGGCTGAGTAGGAATGACACGACCGGTCAATGATGTCGCAACAGAGAGGTGCACGAGGAAGAAAAGGACCGTTGTCGCGACGCCGACAAAGAATGAAGAATCAGCATCAAGGTAGCAACCACAAAACCTCCGGGCCGCGACATAAGGGCAATTGCTGCGTAACGAGCGGTAACGTGAATGAAACTCCAAGTCGTGCAACCATAAATTAACGAAGAACAAGATTACGATGTCGCGACACCATTTCGAGGTCGCGATGCACTGGAAAGCCGAAAGCAAGAGAGATAGAAGTCACGATAATAAGATTTTCTCAAGAGACTGAACATCAAGTCGCGACATTTCTGTAAGAGGTAATACATCAACACCGACCGTGAATTGTTCCTGCAGTGGGTATCGAGACAACTTGCAGGAATTAAGGTCGCTACGCCATTTAGAGGTCGCGACGTAAGATGAACCTTCTTTGGGAAGAATGGACGAAAGGATTAGACAATCGATGTCGCCACCAAATAAAAAGCTTCACACGTATAGCCGAAAGTAACCGAGGTCGCACAAAGAATCGAGGTCGCGACATGAAGAACCAAGGGATGCTAAAGGCAAGTCATACCAAATAAAAGCTTCGCAACAAATGCTAGACAACTGATGTCGCGACAAAGAACTGAGGTTTTTACATTAACAACCAAATGGGCCAGCTTAACTGAAATCCACAAGGAGGCGACATCAAAGTTAGTGGCCCAACTTTTAACCCTATAAATAAGCAAATGCTATTGAAGGAAAGCGCTCGCAGTTTAACGAGATCCGTAGCCTAAGGCCCATGTATTTTAATTTCTTTTTCTTTCGCTTTCAGAAGTTATTTTAGATTAGATTGTTATTTCTTTCAAATTTCGATTTTGACGTTAGCTATTAAAGCAGGTCGAATGCGTAATTCTATTTCTTTCAATTATCGTCGATCACCCTCAATTCCGCATAAATTTTGGAATTTGGATTTCCAAAGGTCCGATCTACGTGACTTTCTGATCGAAGCCATCAGAGGGGTGTAATAAAGTAATTTAGAAACCCGCACTCATCAATAGACTCGTTGTTAGAATTTATCTCTCCTCAGAAATTTATCTAAGCTACTAACTTCGCCTTATAAATCTACTTGTCGGTTCCGAATATTCTCAGACTGGATCCCAATATCGTTGTCCTATACCCGCAATAGGATTGTTTCATGCCTGATTTCCAAGAGGCCCTCCGAGTGACACGTAGAAGGCATTCCCGAGTAGTGAACAATTTCAAAGGTATGCGAACTCGGGACAATGGAGATCTAATGAGCTTTGCGAATGTAAGTCGATAAATCGCCTTCTCACTTGAAATCGAGATTGAGTCAATGACTTATCAATTTAAAAGAAGAGAGTTCACTCGACCAACAAAGAAGTTCAACCCGTGGTTAAAGAAGGATCTAATCAAGGAAAGGATGAACTTTTCCAATGTCAGAGAAGAGAACCAAGAAAGTGTAAACCCATGCTATACCTATGTCTTAGAGCTAAGGTTTACAAATTCATGTTCGGGTATGAAGTATTTGAAAAGAAAATAACCAACAAGGCAACCTGCATTAAAAGTAAGTATCTAATCCTTTGACTTCGAAGAATCGGGAATATTAGATGATGAATGTAAAGGCCGTATGAGAGATCCAATCAGCACTACCTCTATTCCTTGGACATGTTTTAAATTGTGGTCTATGAAGCAAAGTTACGTAGTAGTCTCAGTAGAATCGATGTTTCACAATAGCGCATTTTCAATGCTCCCTTTAAGAGATAACTGATAAGTTCGACTTGTTATCTTCTTAGGATTTTCACTTTTTTAATTCATTTTGTTATTAAATCGCTTAGTTTTTATTATTTTAAGGTTTGCTAAGAATATTTCAATTGCCTATCTGTCCAAATAGTATAGAGTTCGAAAGTAGTTAGATACTTGACTGAGAATTTCGAGACTGGTGGAACAATATCCGGACTTAAACTAATTTACTACTGTCTACTTAGACACCGCAAAGATCCCTCGATCAAAACCATAAAGAAATGATTTCACTTTAAGGAAACCGCTTTAATCAATACAATAGATAAGGAACACAACAAACAAGTTTCATGGCATTATTGTCGATTAGATAATAGTACTTGGGTAATAGCGCTTATAAATTTCAGATAGTATTTCTGGTCCATCATGTAAAGAGGAATAAGTTTTCGCACCGTCACGGAATGAAAGAATTTGTGAATCAATATTCAGACCAAAAGCGAAATACTAATTGACATAATTTATAAAAGAAAATAGAAAATTTGCAAAATATGATTCAACACAAAGAGTTTAGCAAGCTACTCGAAATTTTTGTAGAGCTTTTCATGTTAAATACAATTTCGTATCACCGACTCCATTTGATCTCAGTATATTATAATTTCAGGAGTTAATTCATGCACAAGAAGCAGGGAGCTGAATTGTTGCCACTAGACATTGAGATCGAAAGAACACTTAGAGGGCTAAGAAAGGTTAAGAGTGCAGAAATAGCAGAGATGGCAGACGAAAGATTGACCCAAGGCCAACCAGGAATTCACAATAGAAGTACCTCAAGAGCGAGACACTATGGAGGACTTCCGGGAGACCGCTATCAAAGATGAATACTCAAGAACAGACAAATGAAGCGATGGGGGATGCTAACAATTTCTGGAGCTCAAGCCACTTCGATCACCATGGTTCACCAGAATCCACCCATAGGTCACCCTCCAAGATCCCAACGAACACTTGGGATGGTTTCTGAGAATGGCCAATACAGCTTAGACCAATGGTGAGACCAGAAGTTAGTTGTCGCAGCTTGTTTCCATTCTCTTTAAGAGATATAGCCGCATCATGGTTCGACTCACTACCATATGGATCTATAATACATGGGAAGAGCCGATGGAAGCTTACCGAGCGCATTCTTTCCTCCATCCCTCACTTCTGAACGAAGAGGGGAAATTACTACTTTTAAACAAGGGGAGCATTTAGAGTCCAGACACCGTCAGGGAGAGATACAAGAGGTCAGCCAAGAGATGTCCCACGACGGGATGTGACCTAAAGACACAAATGGACATCTTCTACCACTCCATGAATTATACCTCGTGCTGTATAATAGATGCAACTCATGCATGAGCATCTGCAGTTAAGAGTAAGAAGCAAGACGCTTGATCGAGGATCTGCTTAGTGCAATACGACCTCCTTCAATCCTCAGTAGCAAAGCAAATGAGCTAAAGGAAATGGAATGATTGAAATAACAAGATGTCTCGCATGAGGCTAAGCTGATGCATTGATAATGATAAAAGAATGCACTCGCAAATGAGACAGAGCAAATGAAAGAGAAGGAAGAGTAACACGCTGAGGGGCGCGCTGAAGAGGGTTCCTATGCAGTGGGGGAGGCTAACTATTTGAATGAGCACATAGCATATCATTTCAAGCCTAACCCCAACCTGCCAACCCATTATACCCCAACATTAAGGAACCATGAGAATTTCTCTTGTGGTGGAGGAGCACACAACACCCAAGACATGGACAAAACTTTCAAAGAAGGGTAATGCCCACCAAGGTTGCAAAGAAAAGAAGAACAGGAGAGGCAGAATGAATATCGAGTCAAAAGGACTCAGACCTTTGAAGACCCGATGTCGCAGCTCATGGGGAAAATAAAAGCCGTTAAACTCCATGAACAAAGGTTTGCGTGACCTGGAAGCTTCAAACAACCACCAATGCCTCTCAAGAACCCGAAACGCAAATAGTAGCAAAACCGGCTCCTAACCCCGCAATCAAATTAAAGATGCTTTTCCTAGTGACACGGCGAAAATCCGAAGATCGCATGGTCAGGTACTAGAAGTGGAAAAGAATTAGAGAAGGAAAAGTCGAGAAAGATGAAAGCAACAAGTGAAGGGATCCTGAAAATGCTGAGTCAATGGAAAGAAAGGGAAAGAAAAGAAAGCACAAAGAAGAAGAAGAAAGTAGCAAGAAAAACCTGTAACTCTATGCCTCGTTAGCTCCATTCCGTGAGAGACTCCGCAAAGTCAAGCGATAAAGGAGCAGTCAAGAAGTTTTTGAAAACTTTCCGTGGTTGGAGATAAGCATGCCATTCACGTATGGTAACTCAATACTTGCAGGCCAAATTTCAAAGAAATTTTACAAGAAGAGAAGATTTGCAGAGGAAGGAGTATAACTGATCACATTTGCAAAGGCAAAGATAAAGAAGAATTTACTAGAGAAGATGAGCACTGTGAAGTTTCACTCATTCCGCACTATCGAGGATTTGAAATTCAAAAGGCTCTCAGGACTTGCAAGTATTAACTTTAATGCCACATCTCTGGTCAAGAAGGAAATTGCCTAGGAGCATTCAACAACATCAAGCATTTCCAAATGGTCGATAGAACAATGGCGAAACCAAGGAGTCATTGAAGATGTGCTCGTTAAGGTGGGGAATTTTTTCCCTGCCGACTTTATCATCCTCGACATCAAGAAGATTCAAGTCCTCTGCCATTGCCAGTAGGCGCCATTCCAAGAACCTGAGTCGCGAATAGATATGCAGAAAGGAGTTCTCACTCTTGGTTGGAGAAGAAGCAGCTAACTTCAATCTGCTCCAAAGTTTGAAGAATTTAGAAACAGATAGGGAAGATTACGTTGTTAGATGATGTCTATCTCAACAACTCGATTTTTATTATGATTGTAATGCTCAACTTCCTATCAATGAAAATGAGATGAATTTCCAATATTCGGTAGTGTTAATTCTGATTTTCCGCACACCGCCAGACTCTATCAAAAAGGTGTCGAGTCTTAAACAAACAAAGATGGACAATGGAGACAATAATGAAGAGAAGGAATTTCATCACACCGCATTAAGGGCTAGTTTTAAAAGAGTTGCCAAGTCATCTCAAGTATGCTTACTCGAGCTACCAAAGAGTAAGCTGATTATCTCTCGCTAGACTCAAGTGATGTCAAGAATGTGGCCGCTGAAAATTTTGAAGAATTATCAGAGTCGATCATTGTCCATGATGAATTAAAGGGTATCGGGTCATTAATAGCGCATGCATACAAAATATTGCCGAGGAAAATGCAAAACCATCTGGTTAACATCAAAGAAGACTCGAACCCAGTTATTAAAGAAGTAATCAGAAAGGAAGTGCTCAAATGGTTGAATGCTGGTTTTATATATGCAATCTCGCATACCTGGTTAGCCCAACCCATGTGGTTCTAAGAAAGGTGGGTCTATTGTGATCCGAAATGAAAATGAATTAATTTCCAACAAGAACGGTGATGTGATGAGAGTATGTATCGACACGGAACTCGAACACAACAACCGTGAAGGACGGCTTCCCGCTGCCCTTCATTGATAAGATGTCGACAAGCTAGCGGTGACACCCTTCATTTTGTTTCCTAGATGGATATTCCCATATAACCGCATTGCCATTGCACCGCAGTAGACCAGAGAAAACTACATTCAGAGCGCCTCATGGCACCTTTCGTCGTAAGGATGCCATTTCGTCAGGCAATGCTCCTACTACTTTTCGAGGTGTATGATGTCCATGTTTTATCGAGTCGAGGAGGTCATGGAGATTTTTATGGATGACTTCACAAGATATGGATCCAGCTTTTGAGCATTGTCTAAAAAACACCTCGAAACAATGCTTCAGTGATGTGACAAATGCCTAGCATTAAATCGGGAAAAGTGCCATTTCATGGTACAGAAGGTACGTTTCGTCATAAAATTTCAAGTACGGATCGGCAGACCAATCAAAGGTTTCGATTATCAAGACTCTTGCACCGCCCACAACAAGAAAAGGGGGATATGAGTTTTCGGGGACATGTCGGATTCTATGAGATTCATCAAAGACTTCTCAAAATAGCAAGACCATTATGACATCGGAGATAGACAATAAGGTTTAATTCTTACGACTCTACAAGGCGTACCAAGAAATCAAGATCGATAGTTCAAGCACCTATCATGGTCGCACTGCATCGGGATCAGGATTCGAATAATGTGCGATGCCGTTGATTTCAAGAATGGAGTCGTGATTGGGCAAAGAATAGAGAAGATATTCGTGAGCCATATACCATATGCTAGCGTAACCTTCAATGAAGCCCAAGAAACTATTCAACTATCAAAAAGGAGATGCTAGCCAGTGTTTTTGTTGCGGAGAAATTCAGGCCATACATTCTGGGATCCCATATTATCGTTCACACTGACCATGCAGCAATCAAATATCTGATGTCGAAAAAGGAAGCCAAACCAAGACTGATAAGGTGGGTGTTGTTACTACAAGAGTTTGATCTAGAAATTAAAGATAAGAAAGGTTGTGACAATGTGATAGCTGATCACTGGTCTGCAGTAGAAAACAAAGTAGAAGAGTGAGGAGGTAATTAACGTAAAACTTTCCGCATGAGCAACTGCTTAAATTGTCATTCCAACTTCCTACGGTATACCGATATCGTGAATTACTACCAGGGAGTAGTGCTCCTAATTCAAATTTACCAACGTAAAAGAAAGCTCAAAATCGACAAAGAAGTATTACATTTGATGACCCATTGCTATTTAAAAGAGGTGTTGACATGATTATAAGATGTGTGTCAGAGAGTGAACAATGCAAAATTTTGAATGAATGCCATGCATCACCATATGGTGGACATTTTTCCGGAGAAAAACTACCATAAGATACTCCAACTGGATTTTATCGCTCCACTATCTTTAGAGACTATACGAATGGGTCAAATTATGCGATAAATGCCAAAATATTGGAAATATTAGCGCCAGGAAAACGAAATGCCCCTTACAAGGCATATTACGGTGCAAATTTGATGTATGTGGAATAGATTTTACGGGACCTTTCCACCATCATTTGGAAACTCAGATATTACCGGGCCGGGCAAAGGGATTATGTGTCCACTGGGTGGAAGCAATAGTCATTCAAGGAATGACACTACCACGCAGTGAGTTTCTTGCAAAGGAAACATTTTCGAAAGTGCATTCTAACACCCGTGACTATCATCAATGACGGAAGCCACTTTGCAAACAAAATATTTGCAAAGCTCATGAGCGTGTAATGGATCAAACATATAACGAGCCTACTATCACCCCGTAATTAACGGGATACAATTTAATGTGGAGATATTAAAAGTGGATCCTGAAAAGACCTGTAAGTTCAAGTAGAAAGATTGGTCTTCCAAACTTGACGATGCACTTGGGCTTACAGATCTAAGATTCAAAACTCCTATCGATGTCCCCATACGTAGTGGTTCGCAACCATGTCACCTCCCTCGAACTGGAATACAAAGCCATGTGGGCCATCAAGAAGTCAACTGATTTCAAAATTGCAAAGGAAGAGACTGCTCCAATTGAATGAACTAGAAGAACTGAAACGAAGCCTATGATAATGCTAGAATATACAAGGACAAGACAAAGAAATGGCATGATCAAAGGATTCTGAGGAAAGAGTTCGTATGTGGGATCAGTTCGCTTATTTAACTCAGATTAAGATTATTTCCAGGAAGTTGAAATCAAAATGGAGTGGACTATATACGTGGGTGCTGGCATCACCTGAGCAAGAACACTCGACTGATATTGGGAAGAATTCAAGGTTAATGGTCAAAGACTCAAGCAATATCTCGCAGTGGAGAAAGAAAAAGCGAAGAACCCACGTAGTGAATTGAGAGAGAGAAGGCTTGCACGCCTAGTCCGGCCTAAGGACTCAAAATGTAGCAAATTTCAAGGGAGGCAACCCATATAGATTTTCGCTTTCTTTATATAGATTTTCGATTTTTTTAATTACTTGTTTTGATTTTTTTATTCTTGTAATGATTTGTTAGGACTTGCTGCTAGTATTTGATCAATTAAACCCTTAAATTGCTAGCAGGCCTATGCAGACCAAGCAGTGGCCTGTGTGAGAAAGAACCAACTCTAGAACTGGCCCAAAGACTTCACAGATAGGTGACTCAAAAGGCATTTTTCTCCCTAAACAAATTCCGTGGAAAATAAATAGAACGCATGTTTAAATTGTTGTCTGGGGAGTACTTTATCGATGTTAAGAATTTGCAAAATTAATAAGGAGTGCAAAGCTGTCTGATCATCAAATTTAGGGCAAGAACAGACTAAGTCGCGACCAGATTGCAACTTAATAAGTACTGAGGGGAGAACAAGAGCACAGGTCGCGACATAAAAGTTATGTCACGATAGAACATTTGAGGTCGCGACAGAACATTTGGGTCGCGATACAACAATTCTTCAAAAGAATAGTGAAGGTCACATAACTCAACTGGCGTCATGAAACTTCGCTGACCGTGCGTAGAAACGCCGTGATGTCGCAGAACCCGATGATATATTGTCCTCCCATTGGTCCATTTCATGTCGCGACAAACAATAATAAGTCGCGACATAAGAGAAAAGTGTACAGGCAACTAACTGGGCCTTTATTTAATGACAAGACACACCAAGGCCGAAATTTAAGTCTCGACAAGCGCAACTAAATGTGAAGTAATAAAGAGTCCACAATAATGATTGAATTGCAATGTCGAGAAACTCCTCCACCACTATTTCATTCCGGGCAAATACAACTCTTCATCTTCGCTCACTCCGTTTTTCAATTCTTGCAAACCCTAGATCCAAAATTCTTCCTAAAAACATTCCTATTTCTCAAATGGCCTGACCAACCTCGTCCCAAATCTAAGAGAGATCATGGAAGAATATACTGTACTCAAGGGGAAGTCTGGGTCAGAACCATCAAGGAGAACTCCATTCGAACCATCAAGTTCAACCAGCCTAAGCAACAGAAAAGGAAAAGAAAAACAAGAAGAAGAAGAGGGAAGACAAATTCGTGATCAAGAAGCTTTCTCCATCCGGAAGAAGTACGGCGCCAAGTATGGGGTTTGCCTGAGAAAGAGGCTTCAAGAAACTCATCTCCTTCAAGGAACTAATAGAACAAAGAGGTCGGGGGAAACCGCAAGCACTAAAGTCCGGATACGCAGCAGTAGTTCGAGAATTCTACTCCAACCTGGTGGGGAGGAAGGATAACTCTGTTTATGTCAGAGGAGTTTGGGTGCCGTATGGAGCGAAAACCATCAATGAAATGTACGGAATGGAAGGGCAGAAGCATGGATCCAAATTCAAGAAGATGATAGACAACCCCAACCGTGAGAAGATTGCAAGAAAGTTGACAGACGGTAAAGGGAAGTGGGGTCAAGGAAAAGGAGAGCAAAAGACCATAAACAGGGGAGATTTAACAGAAGAGGCGAAAGTATGGTTTTACTTCCTGGCCTCTGTTATGGTTCCGACCAAGCATGTCTGCACGGTACGGGAACAAGAAGCAATCATTCTTTATGCTATGCTGAAGGGGTACAAGATTAATGCGGGAGCAGTCATTGAAAACTCGATAATGAGATACCATGAAGGGAATAAAAGGGGTTTGATCCCTCACCCAGCAACTATCACGAGGCTATGTTTGAGGGCTGGTGTGAAAGGAACTTGGGAAGAAGAAGAAGAATGCCCCAAGGTTTCACCACTAACTCTGATAGGAGTAAGCAAAGGGCCTAGGAATCAAAAGAAAAAGGGGATTATAATAGAAGCAGATTCAAGAGAAGAAAATGAGAATGCAAGACAGAAAGAGGACACCCTTCTGGTTGCAGATCAAGAAGAAGAAGATCCAGAAGCACATCCAGAAGAGAACACCTTTATGTTTGCAGAGGACAGAGAACAAGATGATGGAAGCCCTATAAATTTCTCAACCCCACTGGCCAGCTCTCCCCCTATCAGGAACAGAGATTTCCGAGAACCTGGTGAAAGCTCTAGGGGAGCTCAGGGGAATAATCAAATAATGGAGATGCTCAGTTCCATTCAGAAGAGAATGGAAGAAAGGGAAAGGGAATGGAGCCTCCAACAAAAATTCAGAGAAGAAGTATATGAAGCAGAGCTGAGAAGAAGAGATCAGCAATGGGAAGAAGAAATGAATAGAAGGGAAGAGCGGATGAAGGAGATCCTGGAGCATCAAGAGGAAAAATTCAAGAAGGAAATGCAGGAGCAGATCATGATTCCATCAAGAAGTCAGCAAATGAGCCATGAGTCATTTTACAACAATCGCATGATCGTGGATTCTCAACTCCTAACAATCATAAAGAAAAGGGACTCGGGATCGAAGCCAAAACTATGGAGCATCAAGGGATTCAAATTCTTACATGTCAATGTTCAAGGACTTAGGAGTAAGAGATTTAAGGAAAGAGATAAAGAGCCATTGACAAAGATGCCTTCGTAAGAGTGTCTGTTGAAAATTTGGATTTGATCAACAATAATCTTTCCAAATTTAAAGTCATGATCGAAATGGAGAACATGATGAACACATCGGGGAAAAGACAAGATGATCCGAACAAAAAGCTGATCTCACCAACGACCGATCCTCAAGCACGTATGAGAGTGAGAATGACAAGAAGAAGAAGAGAATTGAAAATGAAGCTTCCCAAATTCTCCTAATTTGGCTACCTCGATCTGGATCCTCCCAACATCTTCGCCTCCCAAAAAAGAAAAAAATAAATCTTCCCATTGGATTTATCCTTCTTCCTCTCTTCCCACTCGTTATTCTCAACTTTTGCATCATATCATGAATAAAATAAGAAAATTTGTTAAAAGGAAATGTTTGATGTTGCTTGCGCTAGATTATCATATTCGCTGGAATTGTTGGGGAGAATAATATTAGATTCGGGCTTCAAGAATGAAAATGCCGATATATCATAATCGAACTAGCTAAGTAGTTTGACTAAGATAAGCTTAAACACAAATAATTGCAGAATAAGGGCAGAATGACATATAATTGAATTGAAACACAAATTGCATAATTGACTTGAATTTAGTTGATGAGTCCAAGATAGGAAAGTCATACAATCGAAGGAGCAAAATATATTTTGAAGTCTCAGAGGTATAAAACAAGTAGTTTCTCAAAGAACCCGGTGAACCTTAAATCATGTAACCTCATCAACTGGCGGAGTCAAGGACATCCTTGTGGCTAGTCACGCTTAATCAAACCGAATTCTGAACTTGTTAGATTATTGATCAAGGCGAAACTTGTGTGATACAACTAACAAGAATGATGCAAAGCATCTCAAGTACAGCCATTTAGCCAATTCTTATTTATATGTTTCGAGACACCTTAGTTCCGAATTTGAGACAAACAATCCTTATCTTCTTCAAAACAAGCCATCGAAATCCTAAGCCATCCTAGATAATTAATCCTCCAAGAAAGAACCTCCGATACCCAAAATTCAAAGAAGGAGGAAGAGATAAAGCTCTGGGGAGTGTATTTTTTTGGGGGAACTAAAGGAGAAAAATACGTAAAGGGGTGAAGAGAGAAAGATCTAAAGCAGAAGATACAAATGTAAAAGAAAGCTTAAAGGAAGAAGTTTGTCTTCGTGGCTCAACTCTCGAACAATTAAGTTCTTAGGGGTGTTTCAACACTTAGTGCTCCTAATGCCAAACTGGTATGGGAGTTACTAACCCAAAGTTCGCTAAGAGTGTTAAAGCCTAAAAAGACGTAACATCGTGATTATTCCCGAATGGTGACAGAGAAAGTTCCAACAGTTGTGAAGTACAACGAAATGGAATGAACAATTTTAAACAAAGAAATCAAGAAGATACCCCAAGATGAAGTTCGGGGGGGAATCAATTAAAGAAATTGCAAGGAAAAGAAGGGCGTACATATAGAAAGGAGAAAGAGTCCGGTAATCTTAACCTAAAAGTTCCATCCACTTCCACCAAAGACCCAAGCCCAAGACATAAAACCAGGGAAGACCTGATTTGATCTTGGAAGGTTGGAATTACCTACATTCGCGAGATCAATATGAACAACAAGCATATGAAATTTGGAAAATCTTGAAAGGACTAAACCGGTGGAAGGACCTCGTAGAGTTAACTCGACTCACTAAGAAAAAAGAGGAAGTTAAGACCAACCTACTTTTCAAAGCAGATCAACTGAATATAATCGTTTATAAAAACAAATTCAACAATTTAGTTTTGTACACCTGATTGAGTAGAGACTAACCTTCATCCGACTCAAGCTAGATATACGTAAAAGAATGCAATTTAGTCTTTCAATTAAATTGGTTGCAAATCAAGAAACAAAATGTGTAAAAATGTCCTTTTGTTCGAGTGACAACAAATCTTTCTTTTCTTTGCTCGACAAGAAAATTTAAGTTCGGGGGGGAGTTAGTTTGATGAGCTTAAAGTCATCCATTTTCGGCCCATTTTTTCGATTGATTTCTATCTAAAAAGGGACCGATTTATATGCGTAAATGTGGAATAATCTCACCAAACTCCAAGCATACAAGTAGAAATTCAAGAGAAAGAGGATATTGCAAAGAGAAGGAGCGTAAAGTGGCCGAGCAGAATGACACGATCAAGTTGAATGATGTCGCAACAGAGAGGTACCGAGGAAGAAAGAACTATGTTGCGACGCCTGACAGTGAATGAAGAATACATCAAGGTCGCAAATCCACAAAACTCCGCCGCCGGCTATAAGGGCAATTTAAGGTAACGAGCAGGTCGCAATAAACCCAAGTCGTGCAACCATAAATTAATGAAGAATAAGACATGATGTCGCTGACACCATTTCGAGGTCGCGATGTAATTGAAGGCCGAAAGCAAGACATAAGTCACACACAAGATTTTCAAGAGATCAACATCAAGCTCGATACTTGTAAAGAGGTCGCGACATCAACACCGGAATCGAGAATTGTTCCTAGAGTGGGTATCGAGACAACTTGCAGTGAGAATTAAGGTCGCTGACGCCATTTAGAGGTCGCGACTGGGCACGAACCTTCGGGAAGAATGGATGAGTGATTAGGGACAACCGATGTCGCGACCAAATAAAAGCTTCTGCGACGTATGCTGGGTAACTGAGTCGCGACAAAGAATCGAGGTCGCGACATAGGAAGAACCAAGTGGATGCCAGCGCGTCGACTCAAATAAAAAAGCTTCGCGACAAATGCTGTGGAGTTAACCGATGTCGCGACAAAGAATCGAGGTCGCTGAGCATTAACAACCAAATGGGCCGCGCTTAATCTAAATCCATAAGGAGGCGCATCAAAGAAGGGCTCAACTTCGAACCCTATAAATAAGCACTGCCATCAAGGAGCACTTCATGCCGTAACGAGAGATCCGTAGCCTAAGGCTCATGTATTTAATTTTCTTTTTCTTGTTTTCAGAGTTATTTTAGATTAGATTGTTATTTCTTTCAAATTTCGATTTGGACGCAATGCTAGCGCAGAAGTTGAATGCGTAATTCTATTTCTTTCAAATTATCAGCCTGATCGTTTGAATTCTAGAGCCAAATTTTGGAATTGATTTCCGTCCGACCATAAAGTGGGTTCTCTTGATCGTAGTGTCATCAGAGGGGTGTATTAAAGTAATTTAGGAAACCCAGCCTTCCATTGAATATACTGCTATTAGAATTTATCTCTCCCGGTAGAAATTTATCGTAAGCCACGAACTTCGCTATAAATCTACTGGCCGGTGGTTCGAATATTCAGATATGATCCCAATATCGTTGTCCTATACCCGCAATAGGATTGTTTCATGCTCTGATTTCCAGGAGGCCCTCTGAGTGACACAGAGAAGGCATTCCTGAGAGTAGTGAACAATTTCTCAAAGGTATGCGAACCTGATAATGGAGATCTAATGAGCTTTGTGAATGTAAGTCGATAAATCGTCTTCTCACTTGAAATCGAGATTGAGTTGAATGACTTATCAATTTAAAAGAAGAGTTCACCTCGATTCAACAGCAGTTCAATCCGTGTTAGCAAGGATCTAACTGGCAAAATGTGATGAACTTTTCCAATTTTGAGGAAGAGAAACTGCAGCGTAAACCCATGCTATACCTATGTTCAGAGCTAAGGTTTACAAATTCATGTTCGTGGTATGAAGTATTGGAAAAAGAAAAAATATCCGTAATCAAGGCAACCCAGACAGTAGTTATCTAATCCTCCGACTTCAAAGAATCGTAAAGATTGGGGATGATGAACAAGTTGTCAGAAGGGGAGATATCCAATCGCACTACTTCTAATTCCTCGATGTTTTAACCGTTCATGGCTAAAAGTTACAGAGTAGTCCTGTGAGGAATTGATGTTTCGTTAATAAGTATTTTCAATGCTCCCTTTAAAAGATAACTGATAAGTCTGAATTTGTTATTTTAGATTTTCAGTTGTAATTCATTTTGTTATTAAATCGCTTTAGTTTTTATTATTTTAAGGTTTGCTAAGAATATTTCAACACCGCTTATCAAAGTCCAAATAGTATAGAGTTCGAAAGTAGTCAAATAGTTGATCGAGAATTCCTCGAGATCTCCGTGGGAACGATATCTGGACTGCAAACTAATTTGTCGAATATTCACCAGACACTTGCAGATCTCCGATCAAAAACCAGAAAGAAAATGATTTACTCTTAAGGAAACCGCTTAATCAAGACAATAGATAAGGAACACAACAAACAAGTTTCATGGCATTACTGCTGGGGATTAGATAATAGTCCTTGGGTAATAATGCTATAAATTTGTATAGGTATTTTTGTCCATCACAGAAAGAGGTGAACACAGCCACCACCACCACCTCGACAGACAACAACTCAACACCAACAACCTTTAGGAGAAATCCACGTGATATCAGGAGGATTTGCAGGGAGGGAATCCAAACAAATGTGAAGGCCCATCTACGCAGCGATCGGGTCAATGTGAGATAGCGTATACGTTTATCCAAGCTACCTCGGATCGACACATCCATAACTTTCTCTGACTCATACCTGGAGGGATGCCAGCACCCCCATGACGAATAGCTGGTACCCGAGCAGCTTGTGGCCAACAAAACGTCCATCTGTCCTCGTTGACAACCTAGTTCTAACAGATCATTCCTTCGCCTCGACCTTCGATAAGATGGACATCGAAGAGAACGGGAACACTGGTCAAAGACCAATCAGCGAGGATCTCCCTCCAGAGAAAAGGTATTAACCGGGTCTACCACAACTAGTACTCACCTTGGGAGATCCCCATGCCGTGCCACACGAACAGATTCCTCGTCAGACGCCCCATCCGCTTATAATATGAAGGCAGTGCACCTCTCTTAACGCAATAAAAGCCATTCCTCCTCGCTACTGGCATGATGATCAAGTTTCCTACCGTAAGCAGAATAAGAATGGTTCGAGGAGACCAACGAGTGGCTAGGGAATGCTACTCAGCATCCATGAAGCAAAAAACGGTCGATAACATATCCCCGGGATTTGTGCCTCGAAATGCGCCATCTCACCCGACCCGAGCCCTGGTTATCGGAGCCTATAGAATCGATGACGACCTAACACTCGCCTACATCGGCTCCTGCCATGGAGGATCTCAAAGACCCTCTCACCCAATTTTTGAGACAAAACAAAGATGTCTTCGTGGAAGCAAAGACATTTGGAGGAATCGAATTTACCAGACTACCCATAGCCGAACGCCAATCCGCTCAAACCAGTAAAACAAAAGAGGAGGAGCTTCGCGCTTGACAGCAAAAAGCGATCAATGAGGAGGCCCAAACTCCCTCCGCTGTGAGCCGAACGTGGCGTAGAATATCCCAATGGCTAGCCAACGCCATACTCACAAAAGCAAACCCGCGAAGGCGACTGTGATCGAATGACATCGCAGCGCACCAGCGACAGCTCTTCGCCGCGACCGACCATCGCATGCGCCACCGCCACGAACTCCTGGGCTGGCCTTCTCCTGCTACACTAGACCGAAGCACTTGACCCGATGACCCTTCAAGAAAAGACCTCATTCGTCAGTTGCATGTGGAACCTATTACTATCGTGCATGCCTCGGGACCAAGAACGTAGGACACAACAGAAACAAATGTGATGTTCCGTATGTATAGGAACAACCATGGAGGCAAGATATAGATGACATGCTAGTAAAATCCACCACCGCTAAGCCCAGCATAAATTTCATCCGGTCCGAGGCATTCCGCATCCCGAGGAAGTACAACATGAACCGAATCCACAAGGTGCCTTCGAGTAGTCGCCCTGAAATTCCTAGGTTTCATAGTCAACACCGAGGAATCGAGGCAAATCCATACAAAAATAAAGGTCGGCTCGATACGCCGCCACCCTCGTGTATAAAGGAGGTCCAATCGCCCGGAGGAAGGATTTCGCTTTAAGCCGATTCGTATCTAGTATTAGTGATAAATGTCGCCTTCTTCCAAGCCAAGAAGGCCTTCAATGGGATACGGCGAAGTAGACTCTCATCAAAGCATACTTAAGTCCCCCCCATTCCGTAAGCCCCATCGAGGAGAACTCCTTACCTATACTTAGCGGTATCAAACTTCTCGATCAACGTTTCTTCGTGAGACAAAGACGGAAGGCAACAATCTGCTTACTATCGCAATGTACCGAGAGAGCTAAGAGAGGTACCAGGATGGAGAAATTAATTCGCACTAATCGAGGCTCTAAGCTTCGCCAGCCCCTGTGCTCATACCATAGAGGTTCCAATGCACATCCGACAGCTAAGTGCACAAACTAGACCTCAGGAAGGCTCGATGAAATGGGCGTATGAGCCGGGAGCGAGTCCCGCATCATATAAACCGAAGACTCGCAATGCAGCGGCAGTGTCTTAAGATTTCACACGGAATTCACCTCAGCAGAGCCTACCAAGAACATCCAAGCATCGACTGACCTACCCATCTGGAAACTTTCTGTAGACGGGGCCACAAACGCACAAGGAAGCGGAGCCGGCTTAATCCTGACCTCCCCAGAAGGAATAGACATTGAGTATGCGCTCAGATTCGGATTCCAAGCCTCCAACAACGAGGCCGAATATGAGGCCGTCATAGCAGGCCTCAACCTCGCCCATTCGCTAGAAATTGACCAACCAGTCCAGCCACTCACC
This sequence comes from Tetrastigma voinierianum, assembly GCA_016808115.1. NCBI lineage: Eukaryota > Viridiplantae > Streptophyta > Magnoliopsida > Vitales > Vitaceae > Tetrastigma > Tetrastigma voinierianum. Next base: position 302,399 of record JAEQBH010001741.1, on the reverse strand, counting down.
GGTAGTAAGACAAATGAGGATACCTACGAAATAAAAGCTTAAGAATGATCCTATACCTAAAAGGTACGAGATTTATTAAAAAGGTTCGTGGCCGGTTCAGTCAAACATATCCCCAGCAGAACTCCAGCCACGCCCAAAACCACGGCAGCCTTCACAGAAGAGCTCGCAGGTCAACACCTCGCTAATACCTCGCAGAGCCTTCTATAGACTCGTGATCGAAGTTGCCCAAATCTGTCCGAGCCGAAGTTGGATGGATCCCATTCGGGACAGATATACTGACGCCTACTCGACCTAATCCGGAAGAAGCACTTAAAATCAGACGAGGTCGCCCAGTTCACTAAAACATAAGGGAAGCTTGCATGCAGGCTTCTTCACACCCATCCTGGTGCATCACGTGAAAAGACACCGAATACGCATAAGGAAGTTAATGGCTGCATATGCGTGAACGATATCGAGTTCTGGGCATTAGCAGGAAAGGTCTTAAGACAGGGGTACTACTAGCCCACAATACTCAGAGATGCAACCGATCTTGTAAGAAAATGCAAGATCTGCCAAGAGCACGCCAAGATCTCACGCCTCCCATCAGAGCCCTTGACATCAATTACAAGCCTCGGCCTTCCAACAATGCGCTGGATATTGGGACCTTTCGCCAAAGGGTCAATAAAATTGGCCATCGTCATAAAGAGATTACTTCACCAAGTGGGCCGAGGTTTCAACCTTGCAGCCATAAATTATAACGTAAGATACGTAATTTTGTGTGGCTGCAGCCATCATATGCGTGTTTGGTATCCTAAGAGCCCTCGGGTATCGCCAATGGAAAGCAATTTGACAACGCCTAAGTTCAGTGGATTTCCTTCGTGCCGAGCCCGAATTAAGAATTATTACTGCCTCTAAAGACATCCAGCCTAATGGTCAGCCAAGTCACCATCGAACCCTTGCTACCGACGAAGACCAGTCTGGAAGACTTAAAGGAAAATGGGCAGAATACCTTCCCGAGGTGCTATGGGCCCACAGGACAACCAGGAAGTCAAGAACCCAGAAACCCACTCGCCTCAGCCTGCATCAAGCAAGAGCCTGCCGAGGCCTTCCATTAAAGTCCCTAAGGATCGAGTTAGCTACAAGTGGAACACAAATGACGAGGCTCTTCGCCTAAATTCGATTCCTGATGAAAACGTGAGCAGGTTCTAAGGCGCACGTAGGATTACCGTATAGACACAGGCATACAAACCAAAAGGTCAAAACCTAGGGGAGCCATGCCAGTGACCTAGTTTTCAAGAAGTTCTGCCAATGAGGAAGAATCCAACACACGCAAAACTAGTTCAACCGGGAGGGCCCATCAGAGACCCAAAATATCCTCGACATATTCTCGTGGCTGATCATTGACCACTTGGTCAGTTCTTGTGTGGCCCATTGTTACTCACATAGCTCGTATGGGTGACATGGCTTGCTACTGCTTAATGCATGACTTTTTACTATTTATTTTATTTTACTCTTATTATGTTACTTATTTGATTTATCTATTCATTTTTATTATTATTATTTTGATCATCTAGAAAAAAGTAGTTTTTACTCATTTATTTTAATTTAATTTTTTTTTTAAAAAAAAGGAATTTTTACTTTTTTTCATCTATTTTTTTGAAATTTTGTTATTTATTTAATTTAATTTAATGTTTCCAAAAAATGATTTTTAGTTATTTAGGTTAATATTTTTTTAAAAGAAGATGTTTGTTTATTTTAACAATTAAAAAAAATGCTTATTTTGATAGTTTGACAATTTCATAAATGTTTTTTTTAATTTTATTTTGTGAGTTTGAGAATTTCAAAAATGTTTTTATTCTATTTTATTTGTTTACTTTACGTAAGATAATATATTTGGAATAGGTATTCTTCTTCTTTTTTCTTTTTTTTTTATTATTTTACATGGGTTTGAAGAGATGTCACACGTAAATAAATAAAAAGAACATATGGATAAAAGGGAGACATATACATTAATTAGTTTTGGGTAAAGGGAAAGAAGGAGGAGTTCCCCGAAATAGAGATTTTGGTTTCTCTATGCATGGAAAAATGAGGAGAGTTTTAATAGGGCACAAAGTTTTTTTTAAAAGGAAGGGGGAAGGATTTTCTTGGGAAGGAAGGATTTTCTTGGGAAGGAGGTTTTCAAAAGGAGGGAGGTTTTGACGAATAAAAGTGGAGAGGCAAAAAAGAGATTGGGTAGAGTAAGGGAAATTTTTGAAAGAAAAACTGATGAGAATCATGGTGGGAGATTTCAGTCATCAAGAAACATTTTAGTTTCTTAAGAAGAAATACTTCAGCGGAGAAGGTATTTTGAGACAAGGTCAGGATACATGAAGCACGCATTAACTTCTTCCTGTGTTTGATTTCCTCTTTGTGGTCTTATGTTATGTTACTTTATTTATCTATTTATTTTGTTTATTTTCCTAGTTGTTCGAATATGGTTCAGAAAGGAATATTTTTAGTTATATTGATGTTGTAGCTTTTGCAAAATAATTCCCGATTGCTTTTGAGTTTTGGTAAAATGATTTGAATGTTTTAAGATATTATTAGATTTATGTTACTGTTGCTTTTGGGTTACATTGTTGTAATAGAGTTTTCTGCAAAATGCATCAATACTAAATTTTGATATTTACGCTTTAGTAAAATATTTCTGGCTGCTTTTAGGTATTGATGTTTGACCTGCCTTGAAAAATATATTTGGATGTTTTTGGCCTCATGCCAGAACTTTGTGTAAAAATATTTCCGGATGCTTTGTGTACATTGATGTTTAGTTGTTTTAGGAAAAATATTTCCCTATGTTTTTAGTTCTGAGATGCTTAGAGCTTGGCTTAAAAATATTTCCAAAGCGTTTTATGTAATATTGATGTTTAGTTGTTTTAGTAAAAATATTTTTGAATTTTTGGGTTCTGATGTTTAGAGTATTTAGTAAAAATGATTTGAAGTGAATTTTTAGGTTATGATGTTGGCAGTTTTGAAAGCAAATTATTTTTTGAATGCTTAAAGCCATATTTGATTTTTAAAGTTTTGTGCAAAATGATTTCGACCTTTTTGGTGTGTTTATGCGATAATGCCAGAGAGTCTCCAGTAAAACGATTCAACGTTTTGGGTACATTGATGTTTGTGAGTGCCTTAGTGGCACCATTCTCTTATTGCTTTGGTTGTTGTTTTCTTGCAAAATTCACTCCCAATTATTTCGGATTATATATGATGTCTGGTGGGAATGTCATAAAAATGACTTATATATTTTAAGTACCATTAACTGTTAAACTTGTTTAAAATAACCCTCAAACGCTCTTCATTTCATGTTTGATGACTTAGACCCTTAGTTTTTGACAACTCTTTGATAAATTCTTATATTTAGTTTGGTTTTGAAAACTCCTGTAAAAAATAGATTCGTTGTTTATCAAATTAAAAAGTTAGTGTTTCAAAACTTAGTCTTGGTGGCTCGTTAAATTGAAAAATCTTGTTACATAAGTTAACTAGTTTTAGTTTTATAGTTAGATTGAAAAGTTTGTTTTTTTTAGGATTGTTTCGTTTATTCGTTAGGTTCCAGCTTAATATCTTAACTTATTTGGTGCGGAATTTTGGTGTTTTGGTTTGAATAGTCATGCAGCTTTGGGCGATCAACTATCTTTTGCAAAGACATGGCAAGGACCCCTGTGTACGCGCTACTGGTCTTGATTAAGGCTGAATTCATATGCATGCCAAATACCACTTAGGACTCATGATTCATGTCATCTATGTAAATTTCTAGCTCGGGTTGTCTGATCTTGACCCATATACTCCCGTATACCCAGCCACTAGTAGGAGACCTCAAGTTCCGGCTCTGAGAGGGGGTGCTACCTCAGATGAGGTACCTTCCCAATGGGAAAACTTGATCCCCTGGACTCATAATCTAGCTTGGGGACCACTTTTTCCGCATTGGAGCCATTAGGGTTTTTTAGTCTTTACTTGATTTTCCCCATTTAAAATAAAAATAAAAGTAAGGGCGACTCCAAAGCAAAAACTGCCTCCTCGGGGGACGGATTTTCCAAAACTCGAAAATCAACCCACATTTTCTTTTCATTTTTTTTTCTTTTCTTTTCATTTTAGAAGCGAGTCGCGCCAGCCCGTGGATCGGGTAGGGTCCGCCACCATACCCATCGGGACCGAACTGTAATCTCTGTTTCATAAGAGGATCGCGTTTAACCCCAGTTGTGTGGCATTGCCATGGTTCTCCTCGTCGTGAGTCTCTTAAGTATGTGTGATAATCACGACTCAAGGCTAATTTTTGACTGCATTTGGCTTGCATTTGTGATTTGTTGATGTCAGGTGTTCACCAAGCCGAATTATAGCATGCTTTCTACACATTTGCATCTAGCCATAAATAATTTGGGATTAGGATTGTGAGGACTGAATGTGTATAGATTTTGTGGGATAGGCTTGCTCTTTGTGCATGATTGTTTGTTGCATGACTGCTCCTTCCCCTCGCATGAATCGCCACGCCAGGCTCACTGGGGCATGTGTGTATCCCCATTCGAAATCACGTAGCCCTGGGTCGGCCATTCCTCGTGGATTGCTTATGTTACTCCGAGTTATTCTAAATCGTTTGCCTTCACTCGCGTTAGGGTTTGGAATAGGGCTCCAGCATAAAGGCTATATTGATGTATGGGAGCACCATGGAGATGACGTGATGTTCGAAAGCAATGGAAGACCAGATAGCTCGAGCTAGATTTCATGGATACATGCGTGGCCAATGTGTCACTTTGATCATTGACAGGGATCTCAAGTCATCCTATATGGGTACACTATCTAGCCTTTAGGATTTGCCTCTTCTTTGTTAGCTTCAGCCATCTTACCCTAAGGTAAAATACTTCATGTCGGACCCAAATCTCGTGATGTACTCATTTATCGATTAGATGTTAACATCACATGTCAGCTCATTCCTTGTGAGGATTCTAATGGCTCACGACATAACGTGATTGATTTTCGGATTGATAGTCACGGGGACTGACATGCCCTCTTTACTTCTTCAAGGATTATTGATTAAGAGCGACTGCCCCGAGCTTGGATCTGGATCTAGGTAGACTTTGTTAGAGATTCGATCACACACGTTAGAGAACATATCAAATCAGTAGAGATATAGAGTTCCAAGAGGTTTATCCAAGTTTACCAATTTAGAATAACACAATGCTGCAGTTACTCTTGATATAGTCGGGTGGTCTGGACAAAGATTTGATAACAAAACAACTGCCGCCACTTGAAGTGGTCTCTAAGACTGCCTGACTTCATCAAATCAGTTTGTCATCAACTGGATCACCAGATATGAGATTTATTAGTCATTCCGCTGGCTTCCATCTATTATGATTTGAGTTCCACCTGACATGCAGATTTATAAATAGCTCACCTCCATTAACGTCATCGCCCACTCCAGCCCCAGTTAGTTGTTCAAGATGTCACTCAGATCAGCGCCATACTCCGCTTGAACCTCCCGTCAACAGCTCGACAACATCATGAACGAACTTACAGATCAGCGGTAGACTACGCCATGATGAGCGTAGTTGTGATCGAATATGATGACTTCCATGGCACTTGCCAATGAGTCTCCCATGCCGCCATATCGAGAGGCAAGACCGATAGGGTGCCCCCCGCATTCACTGGGCAAATATACAACACCGTTATGCGCGCATGGTCGGAGCGGAAGCAATGATGATCGCGTTTTTCCCCGTCAGCAGCCGTCAGCGATATTGCATCATCGACCTTCAGCGAAGATAACAAATCATCGGCGAGTCACCCACGTGATTCTTTAATAATTCAGCTAATGATCCCAGGAGAGTTGACAGCCCCCATGAGTTTCATGAGTCGGCTCATTTATCTCCGATGGAGGGAGAAGATAGCACAGATTGTTGTAGATAGACCCTCGTGAGTTAACGATCGATCAAAGATGATTACATTACAGCTCACCCGCTGCTCAGGTATCCTAATGGTTTCTGGGCGCATGCACTTCTGATAAATTGCCCAGCCCTTATGGCATTGAGGTGCGTATCTAGAGGATTATGCGACTTCTTCCCTTCGTGACTCTAAGGAAGTTAGCTGTGGTCGGGACCTGCACTCCATCGATGTTGGTGCCATTGGCATGACAGATACAGTCCCCATCACACACCTCCGTTTCACTGCAACAGACACTCCACGGCTGATGTATGACCAAAGACAAGATCAACACTCCTTCAGCCGGTTAGGCCTACTTTCACATCCGCCACCACAAACAAGATATGCTACATGTGCGCCAGGCCACTCAGACAGCATCATCAGCGATAGATACAATTCTCCGCCGAGGTCACCAGATAGCCACAACCTCGGATGCCACCGGTGCCGGCCATTTCAAAGAGATTGCTGAAGGGCTTGATTATTCCACTACCACCTAAACCAATTCACTACACCTCACCCTAATTTTGATTCAAAGGGTATCTTCACCGTTTACCATCAAAGAGCTAGTCATGATACGTATAATCAGGTTGCACGGGCAAGCTATTCAGACGCCCCGCCGTGACTACGTAATCTGCTACTCCACTCATGACACTAGAGTCGCACTCCACCCCCGGGTGTAAGCATTTGATTGAGTATTCGTGAGATGATATTCATGATGGATGTATGAGAGGCCCTCACCAATCACCTGGAAAACTCAAATTTGGGTATACACTCAAATGCCAAGTCTCCAGCCATTTAGAGATTTGATCCCGATGATGTTCCCGATGCATGCAATATCGCCAGATACTTGCAACATGTTCCTCCCTTGACACCTTCATTCTGCTCTCGAAGGAGTATGGGCCATAGAGATGTTCGATTGTTACAGATGAGGTAGCTCACTCTTCTAAATTCGTTGATAGACTCCTTTACCGGGCATTGATGCTAGAGATGATTCTGAGGGAAGATGATGAAATTTTACCGCCAACCAAGGCACCACTACACTCAAGCCCGCATTTCCATTTGGAGCTTATTGGTTCAACCTGAAGACATAAGTAGAGATGCGTTTGATCAGCAGGCTCTTAGTCGATCGAGTTGACACGCCACCACCCCGAGGGACTAATCACTTTCTAATAAAGGGATAGGGCTACATGCATACATTTTCTCTCGACAATGATTTATCACCGAGGGAAGCCGTTTGTCCCTTATTCATTGATGTTTCTTGTTCAGTCTAAGGGTGCTATCACCTGGCTTCTCGGATAACGCTTCATTTCTAAACGCTTGTCCATCGTTACCGCTATCGCTTTTGTGGATTTTCACCATCCGATTTCTTTGGGCCATCCACATCTTCAAAGCTTATGATGGACTCAGAGGATGCTTGGGTATACCTAAAGACACATGTCATGATTGGTCCGTCATACTCATACTCTTCAGTTTCGAGATCCAAATTATCCTTTAACCTACTTCTCGTCGCCTTGGATTCAAGGAGGCGGGTGCTATACCATCTTCCCTTCATCAAGGTGAAGTTCATGCATGAGGGGTACATTATCATGATATATAGTCTTAATAGAGATGTTATTACTCCTCCGAGCCGCTAAGGCAGACGGCAATGAGAAACTTAATTTACATTCACCGGGTTTACATTCGACTAAGTTCAGGTTAAAAATAAATAGAGGATGATCATGGGGATAAGGGAAAATCACAAGCTATTCGGACAAGATGTTAGCACTTGGTGTGCTTAGGTATGATGAGAGGCATGTCTTATATGCCTGGTTTGATTTGGTCACACAAATAGGGGCCGCCATGAAGCCATTTATTACAATGATCATGACATATCTTATGGTCAACATCCCAAAGGCGGATGATGCTTACACATGGCAATAATCACAGAGAAGTGAGAGCTCGCATGTCCGGCATTCCATTCGATTATCCCTTTCGCCATACACTTTCAGCTTGGTTGACTATTTTATCAGAGATCGTGCATGCACCCGCACGCAGGGAGTTGACCATGTTTCAAAGATGGTTGAGATTCAGTGGCATCTGGCATGCCCAGGACAGATTTGTTTGAAATTCGAGACCACCAAGCTTTACTCGAGGTCGCGGACAATTGCACCCCATCACCGTGACAGAGCCAAAGTGTTTCCCATGTATTTCCTTTATGGTGCATCCCCACTACGACCCACCATGGATTCGGGGGCGCTTGAAACCGATGGAGTGATTCCTTCCCGATACCTACATGAACTAGATGGATATGATTAGCACTCGGTCGTATCCTTGATATGCCACCATGCGGCCACATTCGCTTTTGACATGTCTGGAGTTTCTGTAATTGATTATGATAATCGTGACACTTTACGACGCCAGACTAACGCAATGGACATGATCTGCAGACTCGCTTATTCTGATGTTTCACCCGCCCGATTCGCTTTTGATGCCGGAATTTCTATGCTTGAGTTTGATGACGACGGGTCAAGAAAGGTTACTAATATTACTCATGATAATCGCTTATTGAAACCGACCTGACCTACCTTCTCGACACTATGTCCGGTTTGTCACCCGCTGATGACTTTCCGATGATAATAGTGACATGAGTATTTTCAAGTATTTGCCTGTCACAAAGATTTTCCTCTTCTTTGATTAAAAATCATCCTTCCAAAGAGACATGTATACGATGTTATCGATACTGAGATACATCCACCAGTGGTCACGAGTCTAATTATGATACAGAGAGAAGTTACACTTTCGTTTACATTATACCAGTGGATAGATTTTGGTTTTGCGGTGCACTGTATCAGCTCAGAGATTAGATCGGGCCTCTTCCCTATCTCCTAAATTACAGGAGTAAATCACGACATGCTCAGTCATACTTCGATGTATTTGTATGGTCGCATGAGGACATGCCGTGCCTCGACCCCACTATAGTTCAAGATCACCTCGCATATTTTGCCACATGCTAGGCCAAGCATAAATCGAGGAGGCTACACCGATAGTCCGCAGTGTTAAGGGAAGAAATTCAAGCAACTTCGGTTGCCAATGGTCAGTATCCCGAGGTCACACGTCGCCCCCGGTTCCCAAAAGGATGGCAAGCAGAGTTTGTGTTGACTTTCAATTTGAATACATAAATTCTAAGGATGATTTTCCCCTCCCACACATCGATATGTTAATTGATAGCACTACAAGGCACCCTATGTTATCCTTCATGGATGGGTTTTCAGGGTATAATCATACTTTGATGGCTCAGAGGATGGAGAAGACTTCCTTCATCACCGAATGGGGTACCATCGCTACCCGGTTATGCCATCTGGGGTTGAAAAATGCAGGGCCACTCATCGAGAGCCGGCTACTACTCTATTCATGATACGATGCATAAAGATGTCGAGGTATACGTGGATGACATGATAGTGAAATCCTTAAGGCCAGTGCATCACTTAGCAAATTCTTGGCGCAGATTCTTTGAGAGGATCAGCAATTCGCATTGTGATTGAATCCCAAGAAGTGCAATCTTGGGGTAATCCCCAGAAATTGCTAGTCACATCATAAGGAGCGCGACATGTAGGTCGATCCAAAAGACCAAGGCCATATCGAGATGCCGTACCTCCGGAGACGAGAAAGAGATCGTGAGGCTTTAGGCGCACTACAATACATCACGTTTATCATAATTAATAGACATATGCGAGCCTATCTTTCTGCCTTCGAGGGAAGAACCACTTACCATTGAATGATGATCGCCGTGCTTTGAGAAGATTAAGGAGGTTTACTTTCCTCGCTTAGCGGCTCCCACACCGGCTACCGCTTCTATATTTGTCGGCCGTGATATAGCTTGGGATGCATGTGTTAGCTCAACTCAATGATTCAGAAAGGAGCTTGTGCCATTTATTATCTAAGTAAGAGGATGATGGAATACAAGGCAAATACTCTTATGATTGAGCGCCTTTGTTTAGCGCTGCTCGCCACCGAGACTTAGGCACCTGGTGCGGCAAGAGTATTCCATACTTTGGTCTCACGATTGATCCGCTGAGGTATTCTGCTTGATAGGCCTCGTTTTAACCCGTAGACTCAAGGAGGATGGTCAGGGTTCCCGCTGACAGAGTTTGATATCTCGCATGTGACACAAAACCCAGAAAGTGGAAGCATCGTCAGCAGCATCATTCGCTTTTCTCACAAGATCCGATGATAGATCACGATCGATGATATCCCCGATGAGCAATTTATTTCAATGACCAGCATTATAGATGGCACCGACTCGATGAAAAAGCCGCCAATCAATCCGGCTTGGTATTTGTATCTTATTGATATCACCACAGGTGATCAAGCATTCCCAAATTACCGATTATATTCGAATCATCACCGGCCGACGAATATAGTTGAGTATGAGGCTTGCATTACTGCCTGTGAGACCCCAAGACCGGATCTTGGCATTAAAACACTGAGATCCACGGGATTCCAACTAGTTATGCAGCAAACCCAAGGTATCCGGAGGACTCCGAGATGAGAAGTCAAGCCCCACCATGCTTACTTCTTCGTAATTTCATCGCCGCCGATTCGACGAGTCGAGATATACACCGCCAAAGGCGCAGAATCAATTCACTACGCGCTAGCCACCTTAACTCAGGTGGTTGAGATTCCCGCGGGAGGATCGACCATTAATGACCAGACTGTCCCACTGTTATCAAGAGTTTCCGATTGGAGATATTGGAGAATCGTGATGAGCTACCATGGTGAATGTGATATTTGACTGGTCATTGCGTGGCGTTTAATCGAAACAACCACACCTAAGGTTAGGGGAGAGCATCGAGACAATGGCCACCAGATTTGCTATTTGTGGGGATGCCCTTTATAGAGATCACCCGATGGCCTGCTATTATTATGTCTGACCACGCCTCCGTAAATCGAGCGACTTAGAGAGGTTCATGCCGGAAGTCTGTGGCCTACACATGGGAGGCCACATGCTAAATAAAGGTGAAGATCATGAGGAACCATGCTTTGGTTGATCATGGAGACAAGATCACGCTAAGCAGGCAGAGATTCCAGTGTTAAATGCACGGCACGATACACGTGCCACCTTTCCGAAGGTATCACGACTTACATCCCCTTAGCCGCTTAAAAATGCAGACGATATTATCAGAAAGATCCACCGCCTTCCGCAGAAGAGCATCCCGTGGCTATTGATTATTTCATCAAGTGGGTGGAAGCTACTATGCCGGATTACAACGCCGAGTGGCCAAATTCATCGACGCACATTGTCTACCGATATGGGGTCCTCATGAGTCGATCTCGATAGAGGAGCGCATTTGCAGGCGCGGCGGGATACACCGTCCAAGAGTACGTATCTGTGCATCATCGATCATCCGTGACAGCCACGACATCGGGGCGCTGAGGGGCCGTAAATAAGAATATCAAGAGGATTTGAGAAAGATGGTCGAGACTTCTGTGGATTGGTCGAGAAGCCCTTCTCGCATCAAGGCTTATCGCACATCTTTTCGTACCAACCGGGCTACACCTTACTCTTTTCGTATATGGCATGGAGGCAAGATCAGCCGGTTGAAATTGAGATAGTGATCCTCGGGAGTAGCATTAGAGCATCGATATCTAGATTGAGGGCTCATCCCATTATGATCGCCAAATTTTTGATTTAGAGGATTGAGGGCACCAAATCATGTTCAGTTAGACACGAGAAACGACCGTGCATTTGGAAAAAGGGTCAGTTTCAAGAGGTTTCCAAAAAGGCGCACCTAGTCTTCAAGGTCCTCAGGATTGATCAACGAATTCAGAGGTAAGTTTACACCGAATTGAGCGCCTTATGCACCATTCGAGATTCGACCAAGAGGGAGCAAATGGGCCGATGACTGGACTAAATCGCCTACTGAGTTACACAATGTGGATCGCCTAAAGAAGTTTTGGCTGCAGGAGATCATGGTCAGTTGGATGGGTGGCCATTACTTTGAATAGCCATATTCCCTATTACACACCCATACATCGGGAGATTCATCATAGCCCTTTCGAGCCTACACGATTTATTACGGCCTATTCTTTCATTCAATTCTTTGCATACTTTTTCCCCCGACTCTAGGTCAGGGCCTCGCTCGTGAGCTTTTCATTTATTATTTGGATATGTAAACACAGAGCATTGTGACATTCTTCGCTTGTTCTTTCGCATCATCAAGCTGCTTCTTTCTTTCCATTTTGCATTTTCATACCATCTATCTGTATCTAGTTTTTAATGACTATATTTGTTTCACTTTTATCTCCTTTCGTATGACGATGACACGCTTCTCATCCTGCAGCTACCAACAAAGTTTGTCAGCACCTTTCGTGCTCCGCCTATGGGTTTTGATATGGGATTCTAGGTTGAGAGGACCATTTAGGCTCGAGGTTCGAAGGTTCTCTATTGATTGTGTTAGTATGGCATTCGACCTACTTTTGGTAGTTCAATGCTAGAAAAAAGTGTGTTTGTTTGATATTCTACTCATTTAGGCTCAGGAGATTTATTATTCCTCCGAGGGTCAGAAAGTGGTGCCATCAGACGATCTTTCTCCATGGATTTGGGTAATACATTAGGAACGAGGTTCGTCAGTTTCACCAGTCCCAGATCATTACCCCGCATAACCACTCCCATCTTATAGCACTTGCTTTGACTTAATGCTCCCGGACGAGCTGTTCGTCAAGCCACACATTGCCACATTCAGATCCAAGCTTGTTTCTTCCTCGCTTTTTTTGCTTTATCCATTCATCATTTTTCTTATCCCTTTCTTCGCCTTCTTCACCTTATTGATCGCCGTCTCGCTTCTAAGCGATGTGTCCTTTGCGCACTTCACTTGTCACTCACATCGTCGGCCCCGATGTTATCGAGTCACCTGCTTACATGATCCTTTTGATATTGACATTCCGCGCATGGGCTCTGGCAGTATTTATCGGTATTCGGGCCTTGCTTTCCCATCATGTCATTCACCTTTCACCCTCGCCTACATTACGGTCCGAGTCGTAAAGACCACCGAGACCATGAGGATCTCTGTTTGCTTCAAGCATTTTATACCTACTGTGTTCTATACCGATTATACGGATGTCGATAAAAGTTCTCTATTCTCGGGGAGGGCTATTGAGGGTCATATATTTCTTTCTCCATTTAGTTTGTTTACCTAAATCCATGATTAGATACGTATGATACGTAGAATTGGGGCTATTGATAACATCTTAGCTTGATGCTTTGACACATTCACACCCTGGGCATATCTCCATCTTTCATGTCGGGTCGCTTCACGCATGCACACGGCAACCCATTTCACTAAGACAGCTGGCAAATTTTTTGAGTATGCCTACATGCGCCCTGGGTTTCTTCATATGTATAGTTCTTCTTAGGGCCTAGGTGATTTGTCATATTCATTAACCCAATAGGGTGCAATAATCGCACACACCCCATATGTTGTCTGCTCATTGCTCGCATAAATTAGGTCTTCTTTAAATTTATTTTGTAGTTTTTTATCGAGGCACTTCAGATATCGATGTGCACACCGGGCATACCCTATATCAGTTTTGTGGATATTGGATGTTGTGAAATAAAATGGATGATTTTTCACGAATGAATGATTGTGATGTTTTCAATTTCTCCGACTTCACCGCATGTGAAGTTAAGGATTTGACATGGCATTTGATACTCCTGTGACCGGGGGGGCATAACCCTTTCTTCTTGGGTATTTGGTCACATTTGTAGACGAAGCTTTTCCCTCACTGCACAGGGGCGCACTCCTTCTTCCATCTTGTTAGTGGTGTTTGTGTTTTTCTCGCTTGTCATTTTATTAGCACTTTCGACGTCACACCGGGCATACCCTTTAATATCAAGGTCGCATCTCAACTACATCCTAAGTCTCCCCATTATGCTCTAGGTTTCAAGTGAGTCATCCTCATTCGGCTTAGTCTGCCTAGAGCCTTAGTTTGGCATCCCCTATCCCTTTAATTTGGTGGTTTCTCCCACTCATTCCTGATTCTACCCTTCTCCGATCCTTCTCCCGCACTATCCTGGCCCTTCTCCGCACTCACCCAGATTTCTATTTTTCCTGACACTCGTCATCCACCCTTTCTCCTGATCGCCCGGACCTAGTACTTGCCTGGATTCCACCTTCTCCTGCATCGCCCGCATTTCACCTTCAGCACTCAACCGGCCCTTCTCCGATACTCGCCTGATCCCACCTTCCTGCACTACCGGACCCTTCTTGGTACTCGCCCGTATTTCATTTTCTCGCACTCGCCGGATTTCAACCTTTCTGGAACTTGCCCAGATTTCCACTTTTCTGGCACTCGCCCGGATTCTACCCTTCCTGGTGACTACCTGATTCCACCTTCTCCGTACTACCGCATTCTACCCTTTCCCGATACTCACCCTGATCCTTCCTAAGATTTCGCCCCGCATCAATCCCCTTATGCTCGTGATTCTCCGGCTTCTTGTTCTGACTGATCCTTTGTATTGAGTTCCTCCATCACCGCCCGACGATTCTCTTGTTTCTATGAGCCCCAAGATCACACTAGAATCCTCTAGTCCTTATGTTTAAGATTTCAAGATTGTGTCCAAATTCTCCCATACCACCTCAAAGATCGTGCCGATCTTCTCTTTCCCTAGACAGGGTTCAATCTTCTTATCTTCTGGTATCGTGTCTGGATTCTCCTATCTCCTCTGGCTTCTTACCCGGATCCCATTAGTTCTCTTCGGCGTAATGTCCTGATTCCCTATTTCTTCGACATCGTGTTCAATCCATTAGTCCTCCTATCATCGTGACCCAATTCCCTTAGCTATTATGATTGTAGGGACAAAATTGTTGGTCTTAGAATTTTCACTAGAGTTCATTTCACTCCATCCACCGATCGCATTTACGACCGCGAACTAATCATTCATTCACTCTACCGAAGAGGGGCCCCTACTGTAGACCCAAAATTTTGTCCTCTTGACATATTCTTTTAAAATTGATCATTGACCACTTGGTTGGAGCTCTTAAGTGGCCCATTGTTACTCACATAGCTTGCATGGGTGACATGGCTTGCATGGCTCGTTTAATGCATGGATTTTTATTTATTTATTTTGTTTTACTTTATTATGTTACTTATTTGATTTATCTATTCATTTTTATTATTATTTTGATCATTTAGAAAAAAGGCGTAGTTTTTACTCATTTATTTTAATTTAATATTTTTTTAAAAAAGGGAATTTTTACTTTTTCATCTATTTTGAAATTTTGCTATTTATTTTAATTTAATTTAATGTTTCCAAAAATGATTTTAGCTATTTAGGTTAATATTTTTTTAAAAAAGAAGATGTTTGTTTATTTTAATATTTAAAAAAAAAATGCTTTTATTTTGATAGTTTGACAATTTCATAAATGTTTTTTTTAATTTTATTTTGTGAGTTTGAGAATTTCAAAAATGTTTTTATTCTATTTTATTTGTTTACTTTACGTAAGATAATATATTTGGAATAGGTATTCTTCTTTTTTTATTATTTTACATGGGTTTGAAGAGATGTCATTAACGTAAATAATAAAAGAACACATGGATAAAAGGGAGAATATATAAGGATTAATTAGTTTTGGGTAAAGGGAAAGAAGGAGGAGTTCCCCGAAATAGAGATTTTGGTTTCTCTATGCATGGAAAAATGAGGAGAGTTTTAATAGGGCACAAAGTTTTTTTTAAAAGGAAGGAGGAAGGATTTTCTTGGGAAGGAGGTTTTCAAAAGGAGGGAGGTTTTGACGAATAAAAGGGGGAGAGTGTTAAAAAAAGAAAAAAAAGAAAAAGGAGAAAGATTGGGTAGAGCAAGGGAAATTTTTAAAGAAAAACCGACAGAGAATCACAGGGAGATTAGGGTCGTTTAAACATTTTAGTTTCTTTAAAAGAGCAGTCTGCCTTGGTGAGAAAAGGTATTTTGAGACAAGGTCAGGACAAGGCAAGGAAGCACGCATAACTTCTTCTGTAAGCGATTTCTTGTGGTCTTGTATGTTATGTTACTTTATTTATTCTTATTTATTTTGGTTTATTTTTCTCGAAGGTTCACATGGTTATAGGAGAAAGGAACATTTTTAGTTATACATGTTTACAGCTTTGCAAAATAATTCGATTGCTTTTGAGTTTTTATAAAAATGATTTCGAAGTGTTTCGGGGTTATATTATTGTTTGCTTTTGCAAAAGTATTTTTTGGTTGCTTTTAAGTTATATTGTTGTTTCTTTAGAGTTTCTTCTGAAAATGATTCGAATACTTTTGGGTTCTGATGCTTGCGCTTTAGTAAAATATTTCTGGTTGCTTTTAGGTAATATTGATGTTTAGTTGTTTTAGTAAAACATATTTCTGGATGTTTTGGGTTCTTGATGTTTAGAGTTTTAGTAAAAAAATATTTCTGGATGTTTTAGGTAATATTGATGTTTAGTTGTTTTAGAAAAAATATTTCTGGATGTTTAGAGTTTTAGTAAAAAATATTTCTGGTTGCTTTTATGTAATATTGATGTTTAGTTGTTTTAGTAAAAAAATATTTTTGAATGTTTTGGGTTCTTGATGTTTAGAGATTTAGTAAAAATGATTTATAATTTTTTTAGGTTATATGGATGTTTAGTGTTTTAGTTAAAATTATTTTTTGAATGTTTTGGGTTATATTGATTTTTAAAGTTTTAGTAAAAATGATTTCTGATTTTTTTTTAGGTTATATGGATGTTTAGAGTTCTAGTAAAAACGATTTCCGAATGTTTTCTGTAATACGATGTTTAGAGTTTTAGTGAAAATTATTTCGTCGTTTAATGTTGTTTACGTAAAAATTACTTCTGAATGTTTTGGATTATAGTGATGTTTAGAATGTTAGTAAAAATGATTTATGGGTGCTTTTGGGTACTATTAATCATGGAATTTTGGTTAAAATAACTTCTAAATGCTCTTCGATTATGTTGATGATTAGGATCTTAGTTTGATAAATTTGATAAATTATATTTAGTTTGCTTTGAAAAATTCTGGGTAAAAAAAAAATAGATTCGTTGTTTATCAAATTAAAAAGTTAGTGTTTCAAAACTTAGTCTTGGTGGCTGGTTAAATTGAAAAATCTTGTTACATAAGTTAACTAGTTTTAGTTTTATAGTTAGATTGAAAAGTTTGTTTTTTTTAGGATTGTTTGTTTGTTCGTTAGAATTTAGTTGATTATCTAACTTTTCGGGTATGAATTTTTGGGTGTTTGGTTTTGAATAGTCATGTGTGCTTGGGGCGATCAACTAACTTTTTCGCAGACATGGCAAAGTGGACCCTGCACAAAGCATTGAAGTCCGATTGTTGAATCTACATGCATGCCAAATACCACTTAGACTATGTGATTCATGTCATCTATGTAGCCTCCAGCGGGTTGTCTGGATCTTTGACCCATACTCCCAGATACCCGGGCCACTAGTAGAGACCAAGTTTCGGGCCTAGATGGGTGCTACCTCGCATGAGGTACCTTCCCAATGGGTAACCTGATCCCCGGACTCAGAATCTAGTTTTCGGGGACCACTTTTTTCCTATATTGGAGTCATTGGGGGGGTTTTTTTATTCTTATTTGATTTTCCCCACTTAAAAATAAAAATAAAAGTAAGTGGCGACTCCAAAGAAAAACCGTTCCTCCTTGGGGACGAATTTTCCAAAACTCGAAAATCAACCCACATTTTCTTTTCATTTCATTTTAGAAGCGAGTTGCGCCAGCCCGTGGATCGGGTAGGGTCCACACCTACATCATATCCCGTGTCATCAGGCCAGGCAATTATGAGCTCTAGACGGAGGAGGGAAAAATTTTACACCATACTGGAACGCACCTTAAGCGCTTTTATTAGTGTGACTTCTGTGTAACCTTAAATAAAGTATTATTAATTTTCAGGTGACGATTTGAGCGTTCATTGGTTATTTTATTAGACGCTGCAAACATAGAACGCTACACTCAGAAAAATTACATACAATAGAATGTGAAAGATCATACTCCAAAAGAAAAAGTCTCTATTTATTCCAATTAGATTACATTTAATTACAATCAACAATGTCATCCGTTACATCTTAGAAGTACACAGTACAAGTTGTTCCTCAAAAAAAAAAAAAAAAAAAACTTCAGGAAGAAAAGAGGAAAGGAAAACGAGATGAAAATAAGTGGAAAAGAGGAGAAGAAGAAAATGGATGGAAAGAGTTTGTGCGAAAGGAAAGAAGAAAAAGGAAGAAAGGAAGGAAGAGAGAATGAAGGAGAAGGAGAAAGAGAATAAAGGAGAGGAAAAGAAAGAAGAATAGAAAATAGAGAAAGCGGCACAAGAAATGTGCCGCCCTCTCCGGACACATTCCCTAGCACGAAGCTAGGGAATAACATGACTCCCATAAAGGGGAGACTAGGGAAAAACACAACTCCCACAAGCAAAAGTCCAACAAACTGAACTGGGACCCGCATGGATCCCCTAAGTGAAGACGATCAAGCTCGACACGCTTCCATCTCGCGCACGCATCTCGCCATGCACCAAAAGAGGCAGAATATCCAAAGTATAAACTCCATAGCAATGAAGCCGCCATTTATAAGAAGGCCAAAGCACTCGGAAATTCGCGCAAACGCTTCAAATTCTCCATAAATCAGCATTAAAGACGCTCGCGCCTTTCCAAGAAAATCAGAAGTCGAATGGCTGCACACAACGACTCACTTTGACGAGCTTGACTACTCTAATAATGTGCCACGCAAATCAGAGTCGATCACCAGCCGGATCGCTCAACAAGGCCTCGCGGCCCGGAGCCCAGTAGCTCACTTCGACGCAGCTCGACTACTTTGCACGTGCCACGCAACCCAGAGTCGATTAGCTCAGCCGGATCGCCAACAAAGGCTCCCCGCTGGGCCTCGAGTCAGTAGCTCACTTTGGACGAAGTTCGACCACTTCCGCACAGCCCATGCAACCTAAGAGTCAGATCACCAAAGTTGAATCGCCAACAAGCCTCAATACCGAGCCCGCAAGAGCTCACTCTTGACAAGTTCGACTACTCTACACAGCCACGCAGCCCTAGAGTCAACCGCCAGCTGGATCGCCAACAAGGCCTCGAACCCGAGCCCAAGAGCTCACTTCGACGAAGTTCGTTTCATCCGCACAGCCACGCAGCCTAGAAGTCGACGCCTTAGGGCCGATCGCCAACAAGCACCTCACGAGCCCAAGAGAGGCTCACTCGACGAAGTTCGCTCACTCCGCACGTGCCACGCAACCTAGAGTCGACCGCCTCAGTCGGATCGCCTAACAAGGCCTCGCCTGAGCCTAGTAGCTCACTTTGAAGAGTCTCGACACTCGCACAGCCACGCAGCCCTGGGAGTCGACGCCTCGCTGGATCGCCAACAAGGCCCCGCCGCCTGAGCCCGCAGAGCTCACTTTGACGAGCTTGACTACTCCGCACGTGCCACGCAGCCCCTAGGAGTCACATCACCGTGCCAGATTGCCATTAAGGCCTTCGCCAGGAGCCCGGTGAGCTCACTTCACGAAGTTCGACTACTTTGCACAGGTCATGCTACCTAAGAGTCGATAGTTTCAAAGTTGATCGCCAACAAGGCCTCGCCGCCTCGAGCCCCGAGCTCACTCTTGACGAGTTCGGCCTTACTTTGCACGTGCCACGCTGTACCTCAGAGTCGATCAACTCAGCTGGATCGCCAATGCCCCAGCGCCCGAGCCCAAGAGGCTCACTCTTTGACGTAGTTCACCACTCTACACACAGTCATGCAACCTAAAAGTCGATCGCCTCAGCTGATCGCTAATAAGGCCTTAGCGACCGGAGCCTAGTAGCTCACTTTGACGAGTTCGCCTTCCATTTGCAATGTGCCACTTAACCTAGGTCGATCAGCTCAGTCGGATGGCCAACAAGGCCTGGCCAAGCCCATGGGTTAAGAATAATAGTCACTTGACGAAGTTCGCTCACTCGAGACAAAGCCACGCAACCCATGAGTCGACGCCTGCCGGATCGCCTAACAAGGCCTCACCCGTAAGCCCAAGAGCTCACTTTGACGAGTTCGTATACTCTGCACAGGTCACGCAACCTAAGAGTCGATCACCAAAGATATTGCCAACAAGGCCTTAGCCGCAAAGGCCCGCCGCCCAGAGCCCAAGAGTTCACTTTGACGAAGTTCGTCTACTCCCGCACGCATCATGTAGCCTATGACTCCGCATCGCCAAGCTATTCAAATTTAAGGCCCGTGAGCCAAGAGCCCAAGAACGCTTTGACGACTCGACTATTCTGAGCCAGCCATGCAATTAAAAAGTCTCGCTTTAACATAGGCGTAGGGGAAGGCCCATGAAGCCTCGCCGCCCGGGCCAAGAGCTCAACCGCTTCAACTCTACATCCCATCGCCTATCCAACTCTGACAGCCAAGTTAGCCATGTAGCCAAGAAATTGATACGCATCATGAAGAATAGCTGAGTGCACAAGTAAAGACAAAAGTGATGAAATAAAAAATGAATATTCATTAAGAAAAAGGCTACATATGTCATACAGAAGATTATACATCTAAGAAGGGGAGTGAGCCTCGCAGGGTATTAAGTTCCCGTATGATCTCGCGGAGAAAGACTCCTCTGCCTCCGTCGCTTAGGAGTTCGGGGTTGAAATCTAAACCCAGATAAGCGCAGCGCCCTCTCACGAAAAGCGAGCCACCTGTAGCTTCCACCGAGCAATCGCTTCGATCCCTCAATCTTCCTATAACTTCGCCCCGCTGAGCAACCAGTTATTTGGTCGATGAAGGTCCCTTCACGCAGCGACGCTGCACTCCTCGGGCCAGGCGCTTTCGCGAACCGCAGCCTCGTGTGGTCTCGTGATTTGTGCCCCGCTCAGCCAGCCGTCTTATCATGCAGGTCGTCTTTGATCGCACGTAGTTCTTCCTTAGACTCTCGAAGCTCGCCTTGGGATGTGAGAAGCTCATCCCTAACCATCCGGTCTACATTGCGCGCACCGCACTCGTCCCTAAATTCTCTAGCGTCATTTCCAGTGTACTCGCAAATCATCCCCAACCTCCCGCGCCTTCTCACTTTCGTCGCTTCGGCCTCATCTTCCTACCCTACTCGAAAGACGTGCCGACGTGGTGTAAGCCTAAATCAGATTTGAGCTTCACCGGGCCCCACATATCGCTTATATCTGACCCCGCAAACTACCGTCAGATGTGAGGGAAGCCACCTCACCTCAGGCCCGGCCATTGCATGACTTTCGTTTAGTTTGGCCTTTTTGGCCAAACCCTTCAAATGAGTAGCCACCTGCACACCCAACATAGAATCAACATCCAATGCAAGTTCGACACTCAACTCAAAATGGAATCAAACAAGACAAGGTATGGGAACTTACGGAGGCGACCCCCTGGAGAGATAGGGCCAAAGCCTCATGAACTGCAGCGACTGACCTCGAGATCGAATCCTTAAGAATGGACGAGACCGCTACCACAAGGAAGTTCGCATTGAGAAGAAAAGAGTCCCTGTCTCCGCCAATTTTGGATTCCGGATCTTTCCTCCTCAACTCTTCCGCCCTTCGAGAAGGTGATTCCAACACCTTCGCTGGCGGGACCTGCACAAGAATGGGTACGACCGCCAACGGGTCGCCAACGGCCCCACCCAAGGGACCTTTTGCCTTCGCAGCTGCACTGCAACCCAGGTCAGGAACTCAAGACTATAGGGCTCAACCGAGGCGACCGCTACTGCCCGCCGCATGGGTAGACGAGAGAAGACTGGCACACTCAAATTTCGGAACTTTGACCAAAGCCGACTGATCTTTCTTAACGGAGTCCAGGGTTTTTCGTTTCACGCTCTGGGGCTTTCGAGACAGGGTCTCCAACTGAGCCAGTAGTTCTCCCTTAGTGGGTTTAGCAGCGGAGGGCCCAATGGGAGAAACTTTCATGGTGGAAGGAGGCGAAGGCCTCAAAGTGTGCCAGAGCGAGCGCACTGAGCTCGAAGGGCCAGAATATCCGGGACTTGATCGGGCCCGCTGGCAAGGGACGAGGGAGGACACTTAGCCAACGCCAGCGGTATGACGTTATCTTCAGCGCTGAGATCAATTCGAGCACCTGAGAAGCATGTAGACAGTGCAGAATCAGAAATACCCAATGACCTCACACAAGTTATACCAAAAACATAACGAACACTCACGTAGATTCTCGGGGGTGGTCCAAGCCACCGGAACGCCCAGGGTGTCGTCCTTGTCAAGAGGGTCATATTCCCAATTACGGACACTAACAAAGAAGTAGCGTCCCTTCCACAGCCTGTGGGAAGAGGGAAGATCGGAAATCACTAGAGGAGCGCCAGAACGCCTAGAAAAATAGAGGAAGCCCTCGACGGTCTCCTTCGGCTAAAAAGATAAAGGAGCAAAGCTACACTGGGGACACCGAGCCCCCTGTCCCTAAAGAAAACCAATAGACTAACCAAAATACCCCAACCATTGGGCGCGAGTTGAGAAGGACAGACATTGAAGTGTCAAACCCCTTTTATGAAGGGATGCAGAGGAAAGTGAAGACCATTATCGAAGGCCACTTCAAAGAAGCACACCATCTTACGCACGGAAACCACATAGAGGGTCAAAACATCGGGGGACCACACTCGAACGCCGAAGGGAGGCCGGTAACATCTGGAAAAGGTGGCCCCATATGAGGACCGAATTGCTAGCCCCGCCAGCTTACGTCGAACGGTAACTTAGGTGACCCGACCCCCAAGGTATTTAATCGTGTCTATTTTTCCTTTACCCTGTCCAAGGGAAAGGAGGCGCCGCCGGCATCTCGGGGTTCAACCGCCAAACGGTTTCGAGGCGCCGCCGCCAATCTGCATCAGTAACACCGAAGAGTCACCGCCAATGCAGAGTAGTTAAGACAACCCGACCCATGACAGGTAAATAATGAAACTAAATTTGGTCAACTTAACCTAGAAGGCCGGCCACTACCGAAAAGAAAACAAAGAGATAAAGACGCAACGGTCCCAGGAATAAAACGGAAGAAGCTATCTCAAGGAAAACGCCAAGAAAAGACTCTACACAAAAAAGGTCAGACGGAGAACTAAGGGAAAATGAAGTATGAATTCGCTGAGAGCAAAGAAGAGGTCGCAGGATCAGAGGCACACAAGACAGAGGAGGTCCACAAAGAAATTAAGGAAATTGAAAGGAGTAGGAGAAATAAGCTACCAAAACCAAAGAGTCATCATTTTCATTCGCAAGACGATGACGGCGATCAAGCCCTTAACTAACCCACTTCTCAGCGCACACGGAAGTTGCATCCGACACGAGAAACGGCAGCATGTACCGTCACGCACGCCGTACATTGGGCGTAATGGGGCAACCCATAAAAAGCCAAAACGCCGGTAGCCCACCGCTAAACCCCAAAGGAGAGGCATGCCCATTGAAGCATTCAGGCCTTTGAAGCCAAACAGATGAAGGTCTAATCCGCTAGTATGCCTAATGAAGCATTCGTAGCCTTTTGACGCAAATTAGGACGGGCACCAACCATTTCGCCCAAAGGTCAATTATGGGTAATCAAGAGTCACACTCAGAATCAAGCCAAATCCTATAGATAAGGGAAATAGAATAATCCCCAATAATATATTATCCAGCAAATCAAACTAAATCTTACAAGTTAGGAAAGTAAGATAATTCACAATATTACAGCTCATCAAACGGGATCCCACCAATAAGGGAGAGAAATAATTCCAAATAGAGCTGCACTTTCTATATCCATAATCAAATCCGATATCAAGAAAATATCCCACCCAATGGGAAAGTATCCTAATCACCATCCAATTAGTGAAACATCTACTATAAATATAAGACCACCCCATCGGTGAAAGGTATGCAAACATACGCAACGCATTCGCCCTCTAAACAATGTCTCTTTTCTCTCAGAAAGAAACTGACTTAGGCATCGGAGCGGCCACGGGCGAAGCCCTCACCGACCCCCCTTCTTTCTTGTTTTTGCAGAGGAGAGCAACTCCACGTCGCTGCACTCGTACCCTTCGCCACACCCGTAGCCGACCCAACGACCCCCATACGCCTGTACCAACCGGTTGAAAAAACATCATCAATCATCATTAGTCCTAAACGTGGATACAAATCGGGATGATAATTTGCATAATGAGAATCTGGTTGAAAGAATTGTTCATCACTTGAATGTGTTGGCTAAGATGATTGGTTTGATGATCCATAATTAGGAAAATATGACCTTAGAGGCTGCTCGGGTTCAACACCATGCTAATAGTGTAACACCCCAAAATATACCATAGTAGTTTTCGAACATGTTTAAGGTATAAAATAAGTTAAAATTGTATTCGTTCGAAAAAAATGACATTTTTATGAAAAAGGGCAAAACGGTAATTTTGTCGCTTTGGAAAATTTTGGAAAATTTCTAGATCTCGGATGATGAAACGGACATCACCGTTGGAATCATCTCACGAAATCTAGTCACAAATGCGAATTTCATTGAATTCTAAAACAGTCGGATTTTTCACGAATTTTGAGAAGACGGGTGACGGGTGAACCTTAAAAACGGGATTTTTAGAAAAATCTCAAAAATTGACTATATTTAAAGAATGTCCATTTAAGATTATTGAATCTCCTAATCGAAACTGAAATCAATTGTTTCGGGTTAAACGTGGATCGAGATGGACAAGTGTGGCTATGTGCCCCCACTTTGCTTATATATATATATATATATATATATATATATATATATATATATATATATATATATATATATGAAGGGAGGAAGAGAAGCAGATTTTGGTGCAACCGAGAGAGAGATAAAATTTATTTTATTTTATTTTCTTCTCTTATCTTTTTGATATAATGGAGTTTTCGATCATCTAATTGGCAGCCAAGAATGAAATACCATCTACTGACGAGGGCTAGCGAGTACCAAAAAACACAAAGGATTTCGCCTAAAATTGCGTAAGAAGTTCGAAAATCCTAGTAAGTTTCGTACTTATCGATTCACGGCAAGCCCGACCGCTAGAATTGGTCGGACTAAGAGACAGTTGATCCACGCACGCAGTTACGCGCTGGTACTAAAATCTCGAGTTTCACAAACCCATGAGGTAAGGAATTTCCCTACTCTGGAATAAAAGCTATGTAACGGCATAGGTTGTTTTCATGGCCGTAATAGGTCGGTGATTTAATCCCAAAATTGTGGGATCAATATTGGAAATTTTGGGACTGACTTTTGGGTAGTCCCGAACTGTATTGAAGGATATAAATTAGATAAAGAATAAGAATATATATGACTAGATAATATGATATGAATAGATGAATAATATGAATATATGATAGAAATACATGAGATTAGGAAGTATACGATTAGACAACACCTGCTAGAAATGCACAAATGATAGGAAATTAGTTACATGTATGGAAAGTATAGAATTAGTGTGATTTTGGTATTGATTGTAGGATGGTTTTATGCCGTGTTTTTGGCATGTTTGCTACCATGTTCGTGGTATGTTTTGTGGCTTCAATTGGGAGGATAATGTGGCCGGTGGACAAGGGCTGTTCCGGGATGGTTTCGGGTCAAAATCGGGCGTGTACCGGAGTCGCCAAGGGAGCTCGCATGTCGGGCGTGGAAGACATGCTGTTGCGTGGCTGGGTGTATTAGTACGCTTTACGTGATCCCACGCTATAGCGTAGCCCCTGCACAATGTCAACCCTCCAACTTCGGACGACTATAACTTCTTCGTCCGAACTCCGTTTTGGGTGTTCTTGGACTCTATGGAAAGCCCTTTGAGTCTAGAATCCATCCATATATAGCTTGATACAATCTTGAGCTTATAATAAGTCCAAAAATGACAAAATACAGTGGCTGCTGCTGCTACTGCAGTTGCTGCAAGTTGCTGATTTTCTTCCCCGCTTGCAATGTGCATAACGCCTTCGTTAGGACTCCGTTTTGGGTGTTCTTGGACTCTATGGAAAGCTCATTGAGTCTACAATCTAACCATATGCTATTTAATGGCATTCGGTATCCACATCTAAAAATTTGATTGTTGTACCAAGTGTACCAATTTCTTGGTTAAAGTCAATTGGAATACGTGATAAGAAAAGAGATAGATATGACCAAGAAATAGCAATATACGTAGATTTGATATGTAGAGGAGTATAGAAGAAAAGAATAAAATGGTAAGCTCAGGGAACATGTATAATTGTATGACTACCTAAGACCGGATATTGAATGACAAGGCATATATGATCAGTGGTTCGGGTAGTCAAACAATTATATGATAAGACTCTGAATAAAGTATAAGAGTAAATAAATGAATATGGTAAAGATCTGAATGTACCTATCGCATCTCTCAGATCTGCTCGTAGTACCTACTTCGTACTTTTTGGCATGCTAACATCTCTATAGTACCTACAGGTACTTCCGTATTAGTAATATAAGTATAAGTTCTGTAATATAAGTAAAAGTCCAGTAGTACCTACGGGTACTTTTGTACAAGTAAAATCTCTGTAGTACCTACGGGTACTTCCGTATCGATAAAATAAGTATAAGTTCTGTAATATAAGTATAAGTCCAGTACTACCTACGGGTACCTCCATATAATGAATCTATGTAGTACCTACGGGTACTTTTGTACAAGAATAAACACCGTAATACAAGTATAAGATCCGAAATACAAGAATAAGATATGAAATACAAGTATAAGATCTAAAATACAAGAATAAGTTCCGTAATACAAGTATAAGATCTGAAATACAATAATAAGTTTCGTAATACAAGCATAAGATCCGAAATACAAAAATAAGCTTCGGAATACAAGTATAAGATCTGAAATACAAGAATAAGTTCCGGAATACAAGTATAAGATCCGAAGTACAAGAATAAGCCCGCAGAAGATAAGTGTAAGATACAGGAAGACAAGTATAAGTTCCGCAGAAGCATCTATGGGTACCTCAAGAAAGGTCTAAGTTCAGAATCTCACGAGATCTGAATAAGCATTAGTCTGAAAGAAGTTCAAGTAGATGTCCTTTGAGAGATCTAAATAATTATAAGTCCGAGAAAAGTATAAGAATAAGTCTGCTATAAGTGTAAGTTCTGAGTAAGTATAAGATAAGAAGTACCAAGATGTTTTGTAGTACGCGGCGGGTAATAAGCTCAGAATCATGGAAGATCCTAATAAGCATAAGTCTGTTATAAGTATAAGTAATTGTATAAGTTCATTATATGAATGCATGAAAATTCTCGAGGTTCTATTGTTTTATGCTTTAAATGTGTATATGCATATGATATTATATGTTTCCCACTACGTAAAGCTGGCACGGGGTTTTTAACTGCAAGTACAAGAAAAGACGTTCGAAAGCTTCCGCATACAACTGAGCTAGCACACTAGTAGGGGTTCATCACAGTATGTCCCACGCTCTGATTTGTAAATGTAAAAGTACAGTTTTTGTATATGTAAATGGAACTCAGTATATGTGTATAGATTTTTATGGACACCACTTCGGTGGTAGTAGTTTTGTTTTGTATATGATATTTTGATTTTGTTATAAAAAAAAAAAAAAAAAGGTAAAGAGTCCCAGTATATAGTCTTGCGCCCCGAACTTGGTTCGGATCCGCCATTTAGGTCGGACCGGGAATCGGGGTGTGACAAATAGTATCCAAAACCTCAATAAGCAATGCTACTGCTATCAGAAGATTGGTCATATCCATAGGAATCACTAGCTCGTGTTCTAGTAGTTGAATATTGATCAAAATCAAACCCATTAAAAGCATTGGAAGAATTATCACAACTCCCTTGAAATGAGGTATTGATTCTAGAGCTAATGATTGGAAGTGCTCGTCAATTTGGTTACAGTTGGATTTGTAATCATGCTCACTGGAATAGTCATCATCACTAGGAAATGCAGTCAGTCTTTTCTGGTGCTTTCGTTGTTCCCATATGCCTAGCTTATATCCATGATCAGTATCTTGTGTGGCATAATAATTTTCATTTCCTTGTGCCATGCTCACCGGAATAGTCATCATCACTAGGAAATGTAGTCAGTCTTTTCAGGTGCTTTCGTTGTTCCCATATGCCTAGCCTATATCCATGATCAGTATCTTGTGTGGCATAATAATTTTCATATCCCTATGCCCACGACATGCCATGATCAACTTGATTAACATAACCACTATCAACAACACCGCTTGCTCCAATGCCACCACCTGCTCCATTGTCCCCACTAGTGTCTTCACTATCTTCACTGCCACCACCAATGTTGCTAACCCCTCTATTGACTCTTTCATCACCATCATCACCACTAGGATTTGAAAAAATTATTCAAGGAGCCTTACCTTTACGAGAAGAACCAATGTCTCTTCCTTGCGCAATACTGCTTCCACGCCTACTTACCTTGTAACTTGTGCTACCATCATCATCATGAGCTGCTTCTCTACCTTCATTAGAGGGAAGATCTTGATCCAACCAATCCAAATTATCAGATAATAAAATAGGTTATTCTCCTTCTCGTATCCACTCATCTAATATATCATCATCATTAAAAATATGATTAAGGTCAATTGGATTAGACAAATCTTCATCGCTTCGTTCTTGGATCAAATTCTAAACTCAGAGCCGCATATTGTAGTGGACATAAACTAACTTTTGCAACTTTTTCATTACCAAACAATTGTGAAACTTTGTGTGAATCAATGACCATGTGCTCCAATTTCTTTCACAACCAAATGAAGAACATGTTTGGCTTAAAACTTTGATGTAACAATCTTGAATATGGACTTTCATCACCATAATTGTTCCACCATTCAGTCAAGTATTAAAAAAAAAAATGTTAGGCACCAATATTTAATAGAAAATGATGACAATTTCACAAAAGAAATAACATAGTGAGTACATGAAAAAGATTGATTTATTGCTTTTTTGGTTAGTGCACTTCCAAATTCTCCTTGGCCTTCAACAAATAATTCACCTACATTGTAATGTTCTTTATTTTATTAATGCACATTACAAATCCAAAATATATTATAAAAATAACACAAGTTATTGTTATGCGTTGTTCAAAGCTTTGTCTTGTCTATCCAAATCTGGATCCAATATCTTGATAATCTCCTTTAGCCTAATTTTAATTTCTAGATGGTGGGAGAATTGCTTTGAATATTGAAACATTAGATTTTAAAAAATATGCCGACAGAAGTAAAAGAAAAATATTAGTTTATTATAATACTTTGCATTTAAATAAGATAATAATAACTATATAAGGAATTTTTTGTATTACCTGTAGCGTGCAAATGTCTATGCAATTGATTTGCCCACCTTTTGTCAATGACTTCCCAATACCTTTCCCAATGTTTCACCAATGCCTTTATAGCCGGTTTAGCTCTATCCATTGCTTCATAAATGGATTGGATGCTAGGGCTTTTATCTTGATCAACCAATTTCAAAACTTTCTTGCCTCGTAGGTTTCAAGGATGATTTGGACTTCCTTTGCTTTCTTCCAAAATCGATCAATTAAGATAAGGTTGGATACCTTATCTCTTAAACTCCTTTTGCTCTGATCTTTGTTGAATTCATGCCACTCATTTGTTGTGCACATCATCTTCAAATCACCCTCATAAACTATAAGACACTCAAGTGAAATAAATTCAGTGGCAAATCGGGTTATTTCGGGGCGCAAGAGATCTCTATCCTTGGTGAACACTTTCATCAAATTGACTACTTTCAAGATATTATAAATAAAGCTTAGATCATCTTTTTGCTTGATCTTAAAGTCTCTTAATTTGTTTCATGCTCAACATTCTGCTTTAATCAATACAATGCTGCACAAGGAGACCAGAACATATGCCATCAACAACATACCAACTCCGCTTTTAAAATCGTTTCACATCGCTGACTACTTGTACAATGTTTTCCTCCCCAACCTCCTCAACAATCTTATCCATAAGAGAAAATATGTAATATGCCGTCTTAGGTATGTTGGTAGTGTCAACTGAAGAAAGGTATATCATGCTTCTATCACAATAAACCATGAAATTGATGATAGACTTTCTAGTTCTAGAACTCTAACCATCACACATTATGGTGCATCCATATATAGGCCATTTGGCCTTCAATGTGTTTATATATACCTTAAGCCCCGCACCTCCTCCGTGATATGCATTTGCCAATTTGGTATCCTCGTAGGACCCTTGATACCCGGACTTGCTTCTGTTATGGTATCAATCATAGATTGATAGTAAGGCCCACTATCAACTCCGTACAAAGGTGGTCTACTTGAAGAGAAAACTGAGTTGACTTTACCAACTTTCTTGTAACCTTCAAAGGGAAAACAAACTTTTATTGACTTTGTTTTGAAGGAAATATAGGATCAATTCCCTTTTAGAGGTATGTTAGTTCCTTCTCTTATGCTAAAGTCACATCGTCACACTTGATATCGACACCACAAGGTCAGAGAGTACCACCCCCTCTCATGCTTGTGTCTACCATCTTAAAAAAACGACGACTTTCTCTCATTACATGTTTCATTTTCCTTCTTTGGGAATAAGTTATCTTGACTTCCTTAATTTCATCAAAATCTGCCCTATCAATTTCAAAAAAATTATCTTCATTTAAAGAACTTATGTCGCTCTTTGTTTCCTCATTTGATTTTTTCGCTCGCTTACTAGACATTTACAATTTAATGCTTTGTGACACTTCCATAGGTACACTGCGACATCCTTCTACTTGTCCAGAGATATGTGCAATTTGTTGCTTTAATCTTGTTATACCTCCATGAATAACTTTTCCACATTACTTACATTTGGGGGTTCCTCTATTGCCACTGAATGGTTCTACATGCTCCCAACCAATATCATGTTTTGGAGGCATTTCAAAATGTTCACCTAATCATGTATACAAGTAAAACAAAAAATATCATACAATTAAATTATTTTCTAATATAATTGTTCTTCAACAAAAATAAATTTCTACCTAGTGGTAAATAAATTTACATAATTTCTTCTCTTCTATGTGGTTGATATTGAGGTTGGGAGGGGTAGGATGTATTTTTTGGTTGAAAATAGGGTAAAAATGGGGGGTTGGAAGGCTTAGATATGCAAAATACAGTTTCTGGGGCCAAAACGACATCATTTTAGTCATCAAAACTTTTTTTTTTTTTAATTCAAAACACTAATCAACGGGCGCTATTTTGGTCAAGTGCTCGACCAAACAAAGGTCAGCTTTGGCCTTTGCTCTTACTTATCCAAAACGAATTAAAAATAAAAAACACAAAAATAAAACAACATCGTTTTCTATCTTATAAAGACCAAACGATGTCGTTTTGGAAGTGTGTTGTTGAAAAAGGGAAACCCTTCTTCCTGCACTCCTGACGGCAGTGAGAAAATGAAAAAATAAAGAGGAAGAAGAGGAAGAAGAAGAGGAAGAAGAAGAATAAGAAGAAGAAGAGGAGGAGGGAGAAGAAGGGGAAAGAGACGTACTTGCTCCAAGGCACCGCAAAGTGGTCTTCTCTTCTCCCTCAGTTCTCCCATCTTCTCTAGCTCCAGTTATGCTTAGTAGTCGGGACTCGGCTTTGTAGCATGTTCGTCACTTCTTCTTCTTCGATTCTCCCTCAAGTAAGTTAGGTTTTACTTTTCTAATTTCCTTTTCTTCAATTCTTCTTCATTTCTTTTTTAGTCAAATCTTTGAAAATTTCAATCGAATCTCTACATTTTTTTTGGATTTTTATTATTTTTTTTAAATTCCTTCACGGGTATCGTCTCATTCAAGTTTACTATGTTGCCTTTTCAAAGGAATCTCTGAAAATTTGCATTTTTTGTTTTCTTTTGGGGTTGTTCGTAATATTGAGATCATTCTTTGTATTTTCACAAATTTTCACCGAATTGACTGAGTCATCTCATGAACTCGGTCGAGTCCACCGAGTTTTAGCCGATCCACTCTTTGTCTTGTACCTGGTAACGGTATCGACTTTGTTAGCCTCGAGTTGGGTACAACTCGGCCGATTTTTTTAACCTTGAACCCAATAATCAAAGCCTAATTTCCTGCATATAATGTTAGCCTTCTCCCCACTAACCCTCGTTTCTAGGAGCCCCAATATGGTTGGTTTGTGGATTCTGATGATTTCCTTCATTGTTCTAAGAAAAGCACTCGATGTAGCGTCGTTAGTGTTCCAGGTTATTATAGTCATAAAAAGGTAGGAGGTAAGGTTTGTGACACCCCAAAACCCAAGGGTCCCGTTGACAACCCGTCAATGCGCGGAATGCCTGTGGGTATCGCATATCTTAATACCACCATATCGCATCCCATTCATCGGGATCCATTCATGCATATATATTTTAGAAAAATATGCAAATTTATCAAAATAGTTCAGAAGAGTTCGAGTTACAACTCTCTTATATACAAAATATTACATTTAAAATCTAGTTTTTTTTTACAAAAAAGGTTTCTCAAAGCCACAGTTCGGCTTTCTTCACACCTGCGGTCCCAGATGAGGGTCAGTCGCCTGTACATAACTTGCACCTGAAAGGGGGTCCCACGACGGGGTGAGCAATGCCCAGTAAGGATAACTCCTACAAGGGCTACTCCCCACCTAAGTGCACATGCAATGCCATATTCACAAAATAATACACACATCAACATTCCAATGAAGAATATGCCAATTCTAAATGGAATCCTACATGTCATGCCATGAAATGAGATGCGACTCATCATGTACCATGCGTCCGAGTCCTTACCAACTCCCTCATACAAATCCTAAGCTCATGTGTGAAAAATCGTCATTCTGGATGACATCCAATTATCATTTTCAAAACAAATTTCATTTGTTTATAAACCAAAAGCTTTTTGATGATACATCACATTGATCATTTTATATTCAAAATCCATGAGCCTTTTTGTGGGTAGCGGATTTTTGGTGTCTCACCGCGGGCTCCATAAACCTAGACACTTTTACGGCCTTTCATTGCTATGGACTATGTCTGACCATAGTTTACGAGTTTTTCACCCGAGGGTGGATCTATCCCTTCTTGCTGATACCTGACACATATTTTCTTTATCATTTCAATCAACCGTGCGACTCTATCGACGTTGTCCCGATTTTAACACTTCAAGCCCACCTTAATCAACACCTCAAACACAAAGTATCATAAAACGCAATCATATAATCACCTCAACTTAATGCGATGCCCCCGTGCATATACAATGCAAAATGCCACTGCATGTTATCTCATGTTACATGTATTTACACTACACAGAACAGTTTATAAATCGTACTTTATGCCAAGTATCATGGATAATTATATCGAAAGCATATAATTTACATCCATTCATGCTAATATATATAACACCAATATATCAACATATTTACAACATATCTGGGAGATGTTATAAAAATTTCCAGCAATAACACACAAAAATGGGGTCCACACAAAACTAGTCATTCACCATAATCGCCATACTCGGCCTTAAAATAACTGGACTCCAACCTTAAATTTCGCTTTTGTTTTATTTTATTTTTATTATTTTTTTAACAACTTTCAAGACTGTCATTAATGGCTATAAATTTAGCCATGAAGCAATCCTCAAACAACTGTTCCAAAAACCAGTCCCAACGTTTGAAAACTCAGATGGTTGGGGCTGAACCACACGGCCATTTTTGGCCCTAAAATTAGGAGGAACCAGTGTAGGAGAAAACCCTACATCTTTTTGTTTTTTTGTTTTTTTTTTGGCACCTACTAGTAGCTCGTGACGAGTGACTAACTTTTAATTTCTACTTATCGACTTTCAACCACAAACACTGGAATCAGAGCTCTTTTCCTTTCTTTCCCCTTTTTTCCTTCTTTCTCACGCATATTTTTTTTCATCCTCTATTTGTTCCTTTCTTTTCTTTCTTCCTTTCTTTCTTTTTTTTTTCCTTTCTTTTCTTTTTCTCCTTTAATTTTTCTTTATTTTCTTTTCCTTCCCTCCATCGAATTCTTTCTTCTATCCTAAGCTATTCCTTGGTCTAATCTAAGTTAGAGGAAACTTCCTCTCACTTTCCTATTCCTCCCACTTTCATGATCCATGTTCCATGTGCTATGTGTCACATAGACACATGCACTAGGTGGAAAATGCCATATCACATGGCTCTCATGCCATGTGCACTTCTCTAAGCTTGTCATGTGGCATCCACATGCTCATGCCATGTGGCACCACTCCATGTGTCATTCGACGCCCGTGCCTTGAAATACGTGAAATTCCAACTATCTTGGAATCCAATGAAATTCGACTGCGTAGCAAGATTTCGCAAGACAATTCTAATGGTGAAGTCCGTTTCGTCATCCGAGATTTAGAAAATTTCAGGTTTTCAACTTGTACTTCGGCGAAAAATTATTGTTTTGCCCTTTTTCAGAAAAATTTCATTTTTCCCGGGTTTTACATTCTCCCATCTTTAAAAAAATTTGGTCCCCGAAATTACACACATACCCCTACAATCTCATGCATATGCAACAATCATTTAACCACCAAATGACTAAACAACGTACCTTCATCCTTAAATAAGAAAGGATAAGTTGCACGCATCGTGTCCTCGTGTTCCCATGTTGCCTCTTCCACTCCTCGGTGCTGCCACAACACCTTTACAAATTTCACAGCCTTCATCGCAAAACCTCGATTCAACTATCCACATGATACGCATCCCATCCTCCCTCAAGGTCCCATTCATCAATAATAAGCTCACCCCAATCCACTAAGCAAGCATGAGTCGACTTGAGGAGCGATTGAGCATGGAGACATGGAATACCTCGTGGACACCCAATAAACTCGGTGGTAAAGCCAACTGATATGCAATTGTACACATCCTCTTGAATGTCTCGGAGGGCCTAATATACCTCGTCGATAGTTTCCCCTACTTGTCAAACCTGATCACTCCTTTTTTAGGCATCACCTTTAAGAAGACAAGATCATCCGCCTCAAACTCTAGAGGTCATCGTCGTCTGTTAGTGTAACTCTTCTGCTAGCTCTAAGTCGTGAGAAGACGTTTCCGTATCAAATCCACCTTCTCAAAGGTACTTCTAATCAAATCCGGACCCTTGGTGGATCTCTCTTCCACCTCTTTCCAACAAATTGGAGATCGACATGACCTCCCATATAAAGTCTCATAGGGTGACATCTGTATGCTCACCTGATAACTGTTGTTATAGGCAAACTCTACCAAGGGCAAATGCTCTTCCCAACCACCCTTGAGAGATCTGGGGACGATGCCCACAACATGTCCCCAAAACCT
This sequence comes from Tetrastigma voinierianum, assembly GCA_016808115.1. Classification (NCBI taxonomy): domain Eukaryota; kingdom Viridiplantae; phylum Streptophyta; class Magnoliopsida; order Vitales; family Vitaceae; genus Tetrastigma; species Tetrastigma voinierianum. The sequence goes on along the minus strand of JAEQBH010001741.1, from coordinate 267,262 downwards.
CAGATGCCCTTCCGACCGGCCGTCCCGTCTCGTAGATGAAAAGTGCGCACTCATCATCAATCGTGTTCTCATGGCTCTTGAAAATCTTCCAAAAGTGAGTCAGAAACTCGATCCCGTCCGGCTACGCGAGATTAGAACTCCATGTAACCGGACAATCTCTTGCATGTATAACCTGTAGAATTCCTCTAGTGTGAAGGTCATCCACACAGCTAGAAAATGTGCCGACTTGGTGAGCCAATCCATTGTCACCCACACCGCATCATGCTTCTACGATGCCGGTGGCAAATGAGTCACAAAATACATCGTGATATGTTCCCACTTCCACTCGGCTACTTCTAGAGGCTGGAGTAACCCTATTAGCCACTGATGCTCAACCTTTACTTGCTGACACGTGAGACATCGTCGAACAAATTCCACCACATGTTTCTTCATCCCACTCCAGTAATATTGACGACTAAGATCTCGGTACATCTTTGTGGCACTTGGATGCACTACAAAATGAGAGCAATGGAACTCCCTGAGAATCTCCTCTCTCAGATCTTTCAACTGGGGAACCACAACCCGTCCCTATACCGATACATATGTGCTGTGAATGGCCCGCCTCTACATCACCCGTACTCGACTATACCCGATCCCCTCGCATGGACTATTATATATCCGTGTCCTATCCCCGAGACTCAATCACTCCGTCGCAGGCGAGCTAACAAACTCCCCAAAAACACCCCGACATGATCACCGCATTTCAGAGTCTAAACTGTCCCACAACTTCAAGCATCTGCCATTCCCGGGAAGCTACACTAGCCAGTAATCCCCGTGACTTATAACTGAGCGCATCAGCCACCACATTTTCCATACCAGGATGGTAATTCAAAGTGAAGTCATTATATAATAGAAATGAACAAATAGAAATAAGTTCGAATAAACAAATTTTTTTACTTTCACACTTTATCTCTAGTTCTTTCCCTAGTAGCTTTCGAGTCAAAATGCCTCGTAAGGACTTCGTCGAGTAGACAATCTATGGTAAAGTAAAGACTAAATCCTAGTCAACACACAATCTATAAGAGGGAAACCACCAAATCTTTTGCCTAATCAAGTTCAATAGTTTTTAGGGAATGCTAGTGACACACATTATAAAATGCCCCATTTTGAATTTTTTTTCTTTATTTTCAAAGAGAATCGAACATGGGAAGGGTATTATGCCCCCTGAAATTCCATTAGTCGTATACCATTGAGTTAAGGCTTATAGCTGTTAGATTTGTCAAGCTAGTCTGGCAAGAGCGGATTTCCTCACTTTTGGTTCAAAACAAAAATCTCGTCTAATGATCATTTAAACCGAATACCACCACACATGAAAGCGGGCTGATAATGTGAAAGACTAACGTCAAAGGAAATGATATATTTTATCATGTGCAAAATCTCATGAACAATGTACCTAATAAAACCTACCATATAAAGATTTTCGTGGAGATTAGCTTGCACCTTTTATTCCAGAGAATGAATGGAAAGATAGAACCACACTTGGGAGATTTGATTTCACAACTTAAGAGTAGTTCCATCGAGGGCTGCTTGACTTTGACTCTACGCTAGTCTAACAAGAGTGGATTTCCTCACTTTTGGTTCGGGGACAGGATAATCTCGGCTCTAATGAACCACACTTCGAGATTTGATTTCACAACTTAAGAGTAGTTCCATCGAGGGTTGTTTCGACTTTTGACTCTACAAGCTAGTCTAACAAGAGTGGATTTCACTTTCGTTAAGATGGATAATCTCGCTCTAATGATCATAAAATTGAATACGACCACCACATTAGCGATGGGCGTAAACTAGATAGACTAGCATCAAAAGATAGGATTATGTTTTTGAATCCGGGCACAAGTCTCAAGGATGGAGAATAATAAAAACCTATCTTCAACTAGAGCGATAGTTTAGAAATGATAGTTACTGTAGTATATTATGATAGTATCTACAATGTTATGATATTATTAACCAAAGGATAATTATTTTTTGAAACATATGTGTCCATAAACACATGAGCTTCTTCTTCATCTTAGACCACAACAATGTCTTATTACTTCATGAATACTATATACATTTCTTCCTCCTTAATATCTAATAATAGTCCCATATCATTGAAATGAGGCTTACAAATCGTTAGATTTTGGAAAATTTTCTCTAACTTAAAATGCCCTCACATTGATTTCTAGCTCCTCCGCTGTGATGGTACTGTTAATAAAGTGGACAAGAAAGATAACTCGATTCATCTTCAGATTAAATGGAAGCTGAAAATGTATTAATGATAAATAAATTGAACGCTTACGACAACTACGACGCTGACACAATTTCAAAAAATATGGCAAAGATTTAGTGAAACTTAAAAATGTGCTTAAACGATATAAATACTCATACTTTATTTCCTCCTTATAACTCACCTAAAAATTATTATCCATAAATTATGGTAACTGTTTCTGTGCGGAATGTTTCAAAATAAAGCCCTAAATAAATTAACATAAAGAACTAAGTACTCCCTATCTGAGTTGAGGTGCTTTGGAAAAGATAGCGAGTCATAATGTCTTCAATTATTAATTCTTTCCTTTTCAACCTGGTTGTTGGATTTTTACTTTTGTTTTGTCTTATTTGTTTACTAGCACTTATTGTATGTACCAACCCCAACAAAAATTAAATGTATTAAACATAATTTTTTCAATTTGGTTATGTTTCTTACTTAAAATTTTGGGAGAAAATAGAAAGAAATAAAAATACAAAGTGGGAAAATAAAAATAAATGAATAAATAAAAATAGAATCAATTGGACCTATAATTTGTTTTGTTAATTCAAATCAATTTTATTTATTTTAATTTATCAATATAAATATTAAACAAATTAAGAATATATAAATTTTCAAGTAATTTTATTAGTCAATTAAATATAAGAAAATAATTTTCCTTCGTAATTTTTCTTTTTTTAATGTTTTAAAAATCGAATCGATCACTAAATCGAAAAAGTTATCGATTTATTATTCATCGATCGGGATTGAATACTTGAATCCACAATAATCGATTTACGTAATAAATATATTTTATATTTTATTTAAACTTCAAAATATATAAAAAACCAAAGAGTTAAAGTCTTGAGGTTTCAATTATGTGGGTGACCACATACTCGAGCATTGGCTCTTGTGTTTGTGGGCTAACAACTGCCACATGGGTGTCATGGCCCTTATGTTTAAGTTTAGTGTAGACTGGTTTTAGGCTTTTGAAGGTTTAGGCATAGGCTTGAAATCAGAAAACACCTAAGACTGCTTGGTTCAGCCTCAATCGATCAATTTGGACAGTTCACACACAGTTCATCAATTGATTCCCGATTTAATTGGGCGATTCACGCACGGTTCATCAATTGATTTCCGATTTAAATGGGTGGAATGGAATTTCTCTCCTGATCGATTATTCGGCTGGACGATACGTGATCCAGCTTTTTAATACATTGCTTTTATTACTTTTCAGTTATTTTGTTTCAAAAATATACAAATGTTAAAGAAATGGCTTCTTATACTCTGGTTTACGTGATAAAAACTAATTAAATATAAATAAAATTATTTACAAATTTACATAGGTTTAAATTATTTAATTTTTAAAATAAATATAATGAGTTTGAAAAAACCAAAAAAAAAGTGAGATTTAACTTTATTCTTCTTTTTTCCTTACTTCTACTTTTCATTTCCATTTGCATTTTTGCTCGAGTAGACATGAAATTCGAGAATGAAACACAACCTTATTATTGGATCCCTTTTACCATATAACTGCGATAATTGAGCCCTCCATCTAGCTCCACCACTAAAATCTCACTTTTAATAGTGAATTTCTAGAAAAGAGAATTACATTTGCTCAGGATCTGGAAAATGAAAGATGCAAAATAAAGACTAATTAAACTCCTACTCCGTTACATAAAACCATAAACATACAATTAAACTTTGATAGGAATAGCCCGTAGGGGCTGGGCCTTCTGCAGTGTAAGCCCAAACTTCTCACTCATGTCCATATTTTCTGGTTTCACGTCATCATCTTCAAGCTTCCAACCATGGGAATGAAGAAGAGAGGCCAATATAAGGTGCACCATCCTATGAGCTAATGGCATTCCTGGACACATTCTTCTTCCTGTACCAAACGGAATCAACTCAAAATCTCGGCCTTTCACATCAATTTCACACTCCATAAACCTCTCAGGCATGAATTCATTAGGGTCTCTGAATCGCAAGTTCTGGATCTCGAGCAATAGCCCATGCATTAACTATTACTAGAATTCTTTGGAACTGTGAATCCGCATATTTCTACATCAATTTCAGCTTTGTGGGGAATTAGCAGTGGAGCTGGTGGGTGCAATCGAAACGTTTCTTTTACTATGGCTTGCAAGTAAGGGAGCCTCAAGATGTATGATTCTTGAACTATTCCATCATTTCCAATGACTTCTCGGATCTCGTTTTGAGCTTTTTCCATTTTTTCCGGGTTGCGAAGTAACTCTGCCATTGCCCACTCTATTGTGCCTGCAGTAGTGTCAGTTCCCGCAATAAAGAGATCCTGATCATAAAAAAAAGCGACGTTAAAACATTTCCAACCATTCTCTAATTTCAATTTCTGTCCGTATATATAGAGATTTTAAGTACCTCTAATCCTTCTATATTTACATCTTTAAATATGGAGATGTGAATAAGGACTTTGTATATATGAAGATTCAATATTCACATATCTGTATTTAAAATTATGAATAGTAAAGACTTGTTTGGTTCATGTTGTTGACAGTTTTTTAAAATAGAGAGATCACTATTTTTATGTTCTTTTATTTGAATTTAGTGTTTTATATGTGTTTTGTGTTCTTTGTTGTTTTTTTAAAAAAAAATCAAAACTAAACGCGTTTATTGCTTTTTCTTATTTGCTTCGTTTGGGGCACGAAAAATAATTAAAAAAATACGAACCAAATATACTTTAAGTCACTATTTTTTTATTTTTTATAATAATAAAAATGAAAAAGTGAATAGAGAAGTACCATTCTTTGCTTTTAATATTTGGAGGCCTGAATAGTGATTTGACATAAATTCAGAGATTGTGGGTTAGAGTTGAAGTAAAAAAATGTACCCACTGTCTCTAAATATACGGTACTCACCATAAGCAAATGTTTTATGGCGCTGAGGCTCCACTCATGGTCATTTTCTTTGGGGAGACTGAGGAGAGCATCCAGTACATCTTTACTTGCTGATGAAAATAGCTTCTGATTTCAACCTTGATCGATTATACCATCAAAAGTATCAAGCAATTTTATCAAAGTGAATCTTCATCTCCCCGCCGCCGACTCCAGATCAATCAGTCTGGCTGCCGGGAAATATTCGTAAAGTTCAAAGGTCTTCCAAGTCCTCCCAACACACCCCAGACAGTATTCTTGAACTCTTGTGAGAAATTAGAATCATAATGAGCCAAATCACATGAGAAAATAATGTTTGACAACAAATTAAGGCCTACTGTGAAGGCTGCTTCACCAATATTAACTGCACAACCCTTACGGCCACATTCTTCCACATAGTTCAGCAGTTTCTGCACAATTTTTTGCCTAATTCCCCGGCTGGAATCGACCTGCTGCATTGATAACATTTGCATGGAGCATATCTTCCTAAGCTTTCGCCAATGAGCAGATGCGGGAAGCCATACCATAGAAGATTGATGATAATTGCGAATTCTGATGGCGGCCGGGACTGTTCGGCCGGAGAAAGCTTGATCATCATGGAGGACCCTTTGCAGTTTCTGAAGAGGAAATGACTATGGCAGTAACGCTCCCAAGCTTGAGAGACATTACTGGGCCATAAGTTTTTGAGAGATTTGCTAATGATAAATGGACTTTGTCACCAAGGTTGAGGATGTTGCCTATGATCGGCAAAGGCCGCGGCCCCGGGGGGAGGCTGGCTGTGCCGGGTTTCCGGCCAACCAGACCGAGTTTGAGGAGGCCAATGCATGTGCACACAGAGAAAAGCAAAAGCAAAAAAGTTAAGAAATCCATGGTGTAGTACTTCTTTCCACTCTTCCATCCTTTTTATAAGACAAGGGATGCTCTCTGTTTCAGTGTCAATGACACTCGAAATTGGTTTGTAGCCATTTCCATGTATTTGACTATTTTCCCTTCTCTATATTCTCTAGTGGTGGGGAAACTCCAGAATCATGTTTATGATCAAGATAATTGTTACTTCATTTTCTGCTTCTGAGACAACCACAGTGCAAATTGATTTGTAGATAATTGCATGTGTTTTCCCTTTCAATTTTTATTTATTTTTTGTTGGAATCAGGAAAGTATTAGGAAAAAAAAAATGAATCCATTTAGAACCTGAAAATACTAGGGAAAGAAAAAAATATTAAAGAAAAATTATTTTTCTCATATTTGGTTGAAGAGTGAAAAATATAAAAGAAAATAAAATATAATCAAAATTCCTCATAATTTTACATATTTTTAAACTCTTAGTCGAAACAAATAAAATGGGTTTTTAATAAATATATATAATTATTTTATTAAGCTCAAGTCTATTTTTGTTTTCCTCCCAAATTTTCTTTGACAATACTTTTTATCCTCTATTTTCTTTACTATGTTTAGGTTTCACTGTCAAAAACGTAAAGAAAATCAAAATTTACATGTTTTTAAATTTCTTTTTTTAACAATGTATGCTTTAAATCACATTCCTTAAATAAAAGAGATATTTAGATAAAACGAGTTTGAATACATATAAAATTAATTAATTAAGTTCGAACCTATTTTTTGTTATCTTTCATATTAATTTTCTTTCATTCCATTTTTTCTCTGTAATATTTTCATTTGTACTTTTTGAATTCCAAATATAGACTTAAGGATAAACAAGAAAATGCATTCATATGACTAGGAAAAGGACAATGTATACCTACAAAATTTACAAACAAATAAAAAAGACCAATAAACTCGGCAACCAAAGATGTGTACACAAGGAAATGTTGTTTTGCACTGTATATATTTATGTAATATTTGATTCTTAATTATGTATATATATATTTTTATATTTTTATATCTTTATAATATATGATATGAAATAAGAAAAAAAAAACATATAATATATAAAATAAGAAAAAAACATTTTGTTTCAAAAAAGAAAATAATATTTATTTAAGTCATAAAAAGGAAAAATATAAAATTGATTTTTTATGTTGCGTCTAATTTTTCCGTAGATATCCAAACAAAAGAAAATTTTTATATTAATTTCTTGCATTTTTCTTTCCTTTCAATTTTCTTTCCCTAACATTTTCTAGGAACCAAATATAACATAAAGCTATCTTATTTCTTTCCTTCCACAACATAAGCAAAAAACATAAATTATTTCTTTTCTTTCACAAGATCCACAAAAAAATATAAATTATTTATGTCCACAAAAAACATAAATTATTTCTTTTTTTTCACAAGATCCACAAAAAAACATAAATTATTTATGTCCACAAAAAACATAAATTATTTCTTTTCTTTCACAAGATCCACAAAAAAACATAAATTATTTATGTCCACAAAAAACATAAATTATTTTTTTCCTTCCACAAGGTCCACAAAAAATATAAAGGGGGGCCATTCCAAGTTTTCTCTCTTTATTTACCCATGAACAAGCCATGCAAACCAAGGCGTTGCTCCAAATAAACGTGTGCAATTCCTACTTTCCTCCAATAGATAAAAGGATCAAACTCCGAGGAACTCTAACTTTCCACAGACAAAAATAGCAATGATTTTCAGCCCTTTTTTTTTTATTAAAGGATTCCCCATTCCATCGATGTTTTTTAAGCAAAAATACTTACACATAGCAATGACAAAATCTCTAAATTAAACTCCAAACCATCTGAAGACCTTGAGCTAGAATAATAAAAAGTTATAAAAACATTATAAAATTTTAAAATTGATAAAAAAAAGCATCAAATATTTCTTAATATGTTTTCAGAAATTGATCTATATATTTCATACTTAACATAATATTTTTCAAAACAAAAAACATAATATTTTTCGATTAAAACTATAATAAAAAAAGAACCTGTAAGGTTAGGGGAAAAACTGAAGAATGGACCACAGCCAAAAAAAGAAAGGATAGAGCAGAATGATTGTAACACTTAGCATGGAAAGAAAACACATTTTAAAGGTTGTTCAGTTCACATTTAAGCAGCAGCCACGGAATTCTTGGCCTTTTCCGACATTTACCTCTAATTGAAAAAAAAAAAAAAATCCTCAAAAACAAAAGGTTGATAAATATTATTAAATCTAAGACACTTTTTTTCGGTATAGTAAGTATGCTAAAATTTTAAATTTTAGCTGAGTTTTTTTGGATAAACACTTTCAAAAATTTCAGAAATTATGAATTTTAATTGAAAGTATCATGAGATTTTTTCAAAATTTTTGAATTTAAATTGAAAGTGTCTCACAAAGAAACACTTTGTAATGTTTAGGAAATTATGAACTTAACTCACGCTTTCTAAATTTAAAAAATTTTAATTTAGAATGTAAAATTTTGAAATTTCTAAAATTTTGAAAATTTTTAATTTAGAATTTGAATTTTCAAAATTAAATTGAGAGTGTTTCTTGAAGAGGCATTTCAAATTTTTTTAGTCTAAATTAGAAAAAAAAATTATTACACTTTAATCTTAAGGTAGTAAATTGTTTCCACTGCAACTCGAACTTGGAATCCCCTTCCTTATGCCTTATGTTTGGATAACATAGTGAGCGCTTTACTAATTGAGATAGGTATGATGAGCAATTTAAAAAAAATAAATAAATTAGGAAGTGTCTTTTCAAATACATTTTGTGACACCCCAAATTCAGGGATCCCATTGATAACCCGTCAACCCGTGGAATTCCTATGGATTTCGAGTGACCCGATATCGCATTGTTGTGTCCCATTTATCGGGATCCATATTTTCATAAAAATCGGGCATGGTCTCCTTTGTTTGGGGAGTTTTACCCAACATACAACCTGTATAAAAGAATAATCATAACCCATTCAGGGTCTCAACAGAAGAGTAGTATTGACCCCGCAGGGTCCATTTGTCCATATCCCCTAATATATACATCCCTTTATCGGGACTCATTCATTCACATTTAAATATAAATTATGAAAATAAAACACTTAATTACAGTCCGTAAGAGTCCGATCATGGAGCTCTTATCATAATTACATACCCGACTATTTAGATAATAGTCTCAAAAAAATTTAGTTACAATTCTTTTATACAAAATATTTTTATAAAAATGTTACTCAAAGGTAATATCAAGGCCATACATTAGCCTTCTTAATAATCACACCTCGCTCTGGAAATACCGCCTCCCTATACACCCCATATACTTGAAAGTGGGTCTCATTAACGGTAATGGAAGAATGCCAAGTAGAAATTTTTTCTACAAGGGCTACTCCCCACCTAAAATGCATATGCAATGGCGTACATAAAACATCCAATCATATTCCAAATAAATAATGGAATCCTATATGAAATATTGTGTGTCATGCATGAGATGAGATGCCTCATGCCCACAACCCGAGTCCCGACTGACTCCCTCACACCTGCAACGCCAAGTGTGAAAACCAGTCATTGGTGTTTCACCCAATGACTTATACCATTGGACAACCCTCCAATTTTAGTTTTATCAAATCCCATGTGTTTATTCATGGGCCATGTCTTTTTCGGGGTCACACCGCAGGATCAATGCACGTTTTCCGATATTTTTACTCGGCCACCGCCTAAGTGATCATGTCTGAACCCGTATATACCTGGGGGTCTTTCACCCCTGCAGTGGGATCTACTACATCCATACGCCTAAACACACGTGGATTTATATTTATTATTGTTTTATACCACCGTGAGTATCGATTGGACATGGTCCCATTTTCGAGTTTTCTCACCACACACTACCTCAAGAATGGTAATAACAGCATTCATGCATCCACACTCGACTCGACGCGATGTGACCAAGCAAGATACGAAAATGCAATCATGTCATTTCACGCTATGTCATGCTACATGCAACATTTATAAATCTCGATAATTATATATTTTTTTCATATAATTTCCATTCATCATACCGTATGTTAATACATCACTACACATATTACATGATTTTTACACACAACAACCGTAGAATATCTCAAATATACCCTAGCGCTGGACTTGTTTAGGGTATATTAAAAGGTAAATGGAATTTTTCGGAAATAAAACGAGAGACCCAAAATTAATAATAGAGTCAAGGGTAAATATGTAATTTACCACTTGAGGATATGAAAGGCATAAATGAAAAAGTTAGTATGTAATTATGGGATTTGAGGAAAGATGAGGGGGCTAAATTAGAATATGTCATAAGTTGCTTTGCAAAAAGAAAGGAGTCTAAGGACCTAAATGCAAAAATGAGAAAAGTGTTTAAAAATGTAAAGGCCAAACATGGCCTTAACAAACCCATTTGGATAAGACCAAAATTGGTCTCATTTTTGAAGAGAGAGAACCGTATAGAGAGGAAGAGAAGAGAAGGAAAGAAGAAGAGGAAGAGGAAGAAGAAGAGAAGAAGAGGAGGAGGGAGATCAAGCAAAAAGGTAACAACTAGCGACTCCTTTAATACAGATCACAATTTTAAGGCTTATGGTTAATAAATACTCCAAAGTTGTGGTTTTGATAGAATTGCATCCTAACCTCGATTTCTTGAAAATAGTGGTTGGTAAACCTCATATGGTACAAGATAGTTATAGAATCCTCTTTAAATTGATTCATGGGTTAATTCGAGAGTAATCGAGTTGTGTGGTCAGAATAAACCCCAACTAATCATCATATTCGTCACAGATGTCTTAACCCATTAGAATGTGGTTTTGGGAGAAATTCATGGAAAAGTTTGGAAGAAAGATAAGTGATGAAATATAATTTGAGTAGAAAAGAGATTTCAAGATGAATATGAAATGGTTTTGAAGTAAAAGGAGAGTACATGAAATGACTGGGTGTTGAAAATGTGATGAAAATGGGAGCTAAAAACACACTCGCATTTTCAAAAGATATACCGTGAAAATACCTTGAACATGTACTGGTACATGTTAGGTTTTATTATTTTATTCAACATGTACTGCACAGTCAGGGGTGTACTGGTACATGTAACGCTCCGTTTTCTTTGTTACACTTTCGTATTTTACCTTAATAACTTGTCATTTCTTATCCGATTTGAAAGAAGTGATCTTCAAGTACACAATTAAAATAGACTTCAAGGAAAACCAAACATATAGAAATAGGAATCATCAAATTCTGATTCTAAGTGGCCCAAAAATGCACTCAAAGTGGGGCCATGTTCAAGCCAAATTCTGGTTTCAGTTTTGAACATAGAGTAGTCCCGAGTGTCTAGGTCGTATCTCGAAGCCTCAAGGCCCGACTGGGGTGGTGATTCCAGTTGGAGTGTAACCCTTAGCACCTTAGCTTTTAAAGAGTACGTAAAGAATCCAGCCACTATGGAGACAAGACATTGGAAAATGTGGGTATTTTAACAGTCCTAGTGTGTAATATGGATAAATGACTAGTTGGCATGAAAAATGCCATAACTCGAAGCCTGATAAGAATCTAATGACCTAACTTCTAAATAGCAGATTCATAGTATAATGTGCTAATACATAGGTTCTCATAACGCATAAGTATAGAAAGGTGTAGGGATATGTCATAAGATATGATAGGTATAAGTCATAAAATACGATAAAGATACGATGTAACACGCTTATAAAGATACGATACCCAAAGACATTTAACGATGTATTGGGACATATGCATATAAGATTAAATGATATGAATATATGATAGACATACCAAATGAATGCCGAGAATATGCTAGGAACACATGATAGAAATGCTGTGAAATGCTAAGAACGATAGAGATAAGTAAAAGATGACAGTTAATATGAATGAGTACAAGTACACAAATGATAGGTACATATATAATATATAGTGATAGGAATATATGAATAAGTAAAAAGCATACATGATAGAAATATAGAAGTCCTAGAATAGCTTAAATCATGATAGAAACATAGAAAGGGATATGAATGTATAATGATATATATACGAATATATGAACAAAAAAGAGTGCATAGGATGCATTCATGATATATGATAGACAAAACTAAATGATAGAAAAGATATGAATATACGGATTATGTAGATATTTGAGAACCATAATATGAAACTACGATATGAGAACTAATACGTAGTAAAGTAATGATAGTATATATTGCATAAGCAATTATGATAACAATAGTTATTCATGCTTATGGGATATGTACGTAAATGTAAAAGCTCGATTGTCTCGCTTAGAACCCGGTAGCAGGATGGGGAGCAAGATGCCTATAGTGGAAGATACAAATAGTCACAGTTAAAACATATAGATATCGAGACCCTGCTTGTCGATGACATAGATCCCGTTTGATCAGGTGGCCCCAAGGTCACCACACAGATAGAAATCACGCCTCGCACAAAGGATAGTACCTTCGGCATAGATAGACAGATATCACTGCCTCGCATTGATAAGTATCTTGCATACCTAGTTATTTCCCTAATCTGTATTTCAAGGTAATTATGTACATGAATATAAAAAGCGGAAAATGGCAAGTATACACAAAGTATATGATAGATAGAATATGAACGTTATTAAATTGTACATGATAAGATAAGATGAAACGAAATTACATTTATTAAAATATGCAAGATACGAAATCACATTGCTATCGAATAACAACATGACGGTATTCCTCTCAACTGGCCGCGGAATGTCAATTCTATAGTCAAAGTGAATCATAATGTTGGGGGCGAAATCACATAGCTATCGAATGGCAACATGACGAGATTCCTCCTCGAACTGGTCAGAATGTCAATTTATAGTCGAGTGAAAAACGTTAGTAACAAAGCATATGACAATGCAAGATCGTATAAGAAAATAAATATATGATAAAACAAAGATATAAGAAATGATATACGCATAGTACATAGAATGTGGTCAAATCATAAACCGAAAGATGAAAAAGATAGGCTAGAGACATGATATGTAACCTGACAAAGAATAGGAACATTGAAAAGACATATGACAAGCGTGAAGGATGAACTCATAACAAGTATAGAATAAAGCATGTATAGAATACAAAAAGTATAGATAAGGATATGCCAAAGACATAGAACAAGTAACGGAAAAAGCATGGACATGCACAGGAATATAAGATGATAAGGAATTAAAGTTATAGAAATATGTATAGATATATATATAAATGCATATGTATAAGCTTCGCGGATACGCTTATCAGTGGTCATTCATGCTTATGTTCCCACTCAAGCTGCAAAGCTTAGCACGTGTTCAATCCGCAGGTATTAGTGAGAAGAGGAAAAGCGTATATGATTCGATCCATACAAAATTGAGTCAACACATCAATAGGGTCCATTGGAAGATTTTCGTATATAATGTACGCCTTGTTTCTTTCGCAAAACAATGTAAATGATGAACACTAGTAAATATGGGGCTTGTATATGTCATTTTGTATCCTTTGTGACAGAATATAAAACAAGTTTAATAGTCACAAGTTAGTGGTTATAGTTAACTGATAACAGAGCCCCAACTAGGGGCATCACAATTTAGTGAGCATACCTAATCTGGTTCGGACTCGCCAATCTGGTCGGATCGGAGAAGGGGTGTGACAACAACATATTATTATTATTTTTCCAACAATACACACAAAATGACCCAAATTTAATCTACGTAAAAATGTGGCACCTCTGTCCCTTTACGGTTCGCCATCACCATCATGGATACCAAACACACCACAAAACACGGCGACATCGCTCCCGTGGATCAAAACCAAATCTCAACATAGTTCAAAGACTGCTCTAAAAACAAGCCTAAAAATCATGTCCTGACTGGCCCGGTGGTCAGTCCGGTAATTCAAACTTCTGACCGTCCGAAAGCGTTCTAAAATTCAAAATTCTCGGATCGTCCGAAAAACCCGAAAATTCCTAAAAATTCCTACACTCAGTCCCAAGGTTTTGGGACTAAAATTTACGGCCTCTCACGGCCTCAAAGAAAACCCCAAGCCATGAAATGATCTTTAGGCTAGAAATATTCCAAGTAGGAAAATTCCCTGCATTGTGGAGTTTGACGAAACTCCAAGATTTTGGTACCCACGCATAGCTCTCGATGCGTGGACCAACTTTACCTCTTACTTCGACTTAAACCCATGGCCCGATCTCCGTAGATCTTAGAGAGAAGCGAAAAACCTTTTTTTTCCTTTCTCTCTCTTTCTCTCTCTGTGCTCACTCTTTGTCTGTCCTCCCGTTTGTCCTTCCCTTCCTTTCTTTCTTTTCCTTCTTTATTTGTTTTCCTTTTCTTTTTTTTTTTTTTTTTTTTAAATTTTGGACAAATGGCTCACATTGCGCCCTTTGTCCATCACTCATTCGGATTTGTTTCTACCCCGAAACAATTTATTTCTTTTCAGTTCAATTTATTTTAATTGAAATTAGCTCGCTTATTTAATTTCCTTGATTCAAAAAATCTCGTCCCTGTAGTCACGGCGACTTATTATCCAGAAAATCGTAAAAATAGTCCAATTGTCTTAGAATTCGACGAAACTTTTCTGAGTAACTAGATTTCATGAGATGAATTTAACGACGCAATCCATTTCGTCATCCGAGATCTAGAGAATTTTCTAAGCTTCCCTGAACCATTATGACAATTATTATTATTATTTTCCCATTTTTCTTGAAAATTACTAATTTTCCCAGGTTTTACACTCTTCCCCCCTTAAAAGAATTTCGTCCCGAAATTCCCACACATATACACATCAAATCACATGCATATGCAATTGTCATTCTAGTTCCAAATATTATGCAACACACCTTCACCCTCAAATAGGAAAGGATAGGTGGCTTGCATCGTGTCCTCGCATTCCCAAGTTGCCTTCTCCACTCTTCGGTGTTGCCACAACACTTTAACTAGCTGCACGGTCTTGCGCCTCAAAACCTGATCCCGGCTATCCAAGATACACACTGATCCCTCCTCAAAGGTCCCATCGCATCACGCACCCTCCCCAATCCACTACATGAGTCGATGGCAGATACTCGGCGTACGGAGACGCACACCTCATGGCCCACCCGATAAACTAGGGCGGTAGCGCTGAACTGATAAGAATCACAGGCCTACCTCTCGAGTATCTCGAAGGGCCCGATATACCTCAGCGCTAGCTTCCCCCGCTAGCCAAACCTGACCACTCCTCTCTTAGGCATCACCTTCAAGAAGACGTGATCACTCACCTCAAAGTCTAGAATTCGACGCCGTCTGTCGGCGTAGATCTTCTGCCGGCTTTGAGTCGTAAGAAGACGCTTCTGTATCAAACCCACCTTCTCCGAGGTGTCTCTAATAAGATCCTGACTAAAGATTAAACTCTCTCACCTTCTCACTAACAAATCTTATGGATCGATACGACCCTCCAATATAAAGCCCCTAGGTGCCCAATCAGATACTCATTGATAACTATTGTCAGAGATGCACTCCACTCAAGGGTAAGTGCCCCTCCTAGCTACCCTTAAGATCTAGCACGCATGCTCGCAGCATGTCTTCTAAATCTATATGGTCCTCCCTGACTGACCATCTGTCTACGGATGAAACGCAGTGCTCATCGTCAACTGTGTCCCCATGGCCTTTTGGAAACTCTTCTAAAAGTGTGTCGTAATTCTGGGGTCCCTGTATGATATGATAGAGAATTGCACTCCATGTAGCCGAACAATTTCTCGAATATAAAACCGAAAAAATTCCTCTAGTGTGAAGGTCATCTGCATTGATAGAAAATGTGCCGACTTAGTGAGCCAATCCACCATCAGCCACACCGCATCATGCCTTCGCAGTGTCCGTGGCAAGTGGGTCACAAAGTCCATTATGACGTGCTCCCACTTCTACTCAACTACCTTTAATGGCTGGAGTAGCCTTGTTGGCTTCTGGTGTGCAGCCTTAATCTGCTGACACGTGAAGCATCATCGAACAAAGTCCCCGACGTGCCTCTTCATCCCGTTCTAGTAGTATTGGCGACAAAGATCACGATACATCTTCATGCCACCTGGATGCATGGTGAATCGAGAGCAGTGGAACTCCTTGAGGATCTCCTATCCCAGATCTGTCGACTGGGGAATCATAACCTGTCTCTTGTACCGAAGACTACCATCTGTGTGGATAGCCCAGCCTTCGTCATTTGTACCTAACTATACCCGGTCCCTGATGGATGATATCTCTATGTCCTACCCCTAGGACTCAATCACCTTTCTTAGTAGGGATGGCGTAGCCACCAAACTCCTTAGCACTCCCTGAGTCTTTTCATTATACTGCAGCCTAAACTGTCCCACAGTCTTGAGCATCTGCCACTCCTGGGAAGCTACACTAGCCAATACTCCCTATGACTTCCGATTGAGCGCATTAGCCACTACATTTGCCTTACTAGGATGGTAATGCAAAGTGAAGTCATAGTCCTCTAGATACTCCATCCATTTGCGTTGCTTCATGTTAAGGTCTTGCTGTGTGAAAATAAACTTCAAACTCTTGTGGTCTGAAAACACTTCGAAATGCTCAACATACAATTAGTGGCACCAAATCTTTAAGGCAAAGACAATGGCCGCCAACTCCAGATCATGTGTAGGGTAGTTATGCTTATGATTCTTTAGCTGTTTAGAACCATAAGCTACAACCCTCCCGACCTGCATCAAGACACATCCCAGTCTATCCCTAGAGGCATCACAATACACCAGGTACCACCCCCGTTTCTAGATCTATCATAATAGAGCCGTAGTAAGCCTCCCTTTTCACCTCCCGGAATGCCTTCTCTCACCCAGCCATCCCACTCAAACTCTGACTCCCCCTTCCGTCAATCTAGTCATAAAAAGGTACCGGCCGAGAATTCCTCAATAAACCGGCCCATACGACCCGCGTCCCAAGAAACTGGCAGATCTCGAAGACTAACTTCGGCCTCTCCCAACTCATCACAGCCTCAAACTTCTCGGGGTCCACTGACACGCCTGAAGCTGACACTACATGCCCCAAGAATATCACCTTAGTAAGCCAAAAATCGCACTTACCGAATCCTCGGCTGCATAAATGATGGCATTCCTGGAGCCGCGGCAGAACGATTCCTCAAATGATTCTCTACGCTTCCTCCTACCTGAGTGCATCAAAAATGTCATCCACAAAAACCAAAACAAACTAATCGAAATAGGGCTAGAATACCCTATGCATGAGATCCATGAATGCCGCTGGCGCATTCGTCAACCCGAAGGGCATCACTGTGAACTCGAAATTCCCATACCGCGTCCTAAACGCCGTTTTGGGGGATATCAGCCTCCCGCAATCCTCAACCGATGGTAACCAGTGCGAAGATCTATCTTGGAGTAGACTCGCGCCCCTCTCAACTGATCAAACAAGTCATCAATCCTTGGTAATGGATACCGATTCGATCGTAACTCGTTCAACTCAGTTTAATCAACGCACAACCAAAGGGTCTGGTCTTTCTTAGGAAACAGAATCCAGAGCGCCTCATGGCGGCTCGATCTACTGAATTACTCGAATTCAATGAAATTCGCCTGAGTAACTAGATTTCTCAAGATGAATTCAACGATGAGGTCCATTTCGTCATCCAAGATCTAGAAAAATTATAGATTTTCAACTTGTATTGTAGCGGTAAGTTCACCGTGTTTGCCTTTTTTTTTTTTTGAAAAGTTCAAATTTATTCGGATTTTACATTCTTCCCTCCTTAAAAGAATTTTTTGCCGAAATTCATACGTACATATACACACAATCACATGCATATGCTACAGACATTTTTTTTTCAAATGACTAAACAATGTTTGCATAATAAATAAGGAAGAGGATAAGTGGCACGCATAAATCTCGTATTTTCTATCTTGCATACTCGCTCCTCGGTCTTTCTTCTGACCGCTACTAGCCTCCGCGGTCTTGTGTCACAAAACCTAATCTCCGCTATCCATAATATGCACAGGTCCCTCCTCAAAAGGTCCATCTACATCATGATGAGCTCACCCCAGTCCACTACGTGAGTCGGATCTGGAGTGTACTTAGGAACATGGAGACATGGAATATAGCATAAACACCCGATAAACTGCGATGCTATGTAGTGCGCAAGCTGTACCCACCCTCTTGAGTACCTCGAAGGTCCAATATACCTTGACGATAGCTTTCCCCACTTGCCGAATCTGACCATTCCTCTTTTAGGCATCACCTTTAAGAAGACTTGGTCACCAACCTCAAACTCTAGGGGTCATCGTTGTCTGTCGGCGTAGCTCTTCTGTTGGCTCTGAGCCATAAGAAGACGCTTCTGTATCAAGTCCACCTTTTTCAAGGCGTCCTTTACCAAATCCGAACTGCTCGCGAGATCTCTCTACCTTTGTCCATGGTGGGGGTCGACATGGCACCGCCGTATAGTGCTCATAGGGTGCCATACGTATGCAGCACGATAAGCATTGTTGTAGGCGAATTCCATAAGAGATGGCGTGCTCTTCCCAGCTACCCTTAAGATCTAGGATGCATGCCCGTAGCATGTCCTCTAACGTATGGATGGTCATCTCTGATTGACCGTCCATCTTGGGATGAAAAGCGGTGCTCATCATCAACTGTATCCCCATGGCTCTTTAGAAACTCTCCCAAAAATGAGTCGTAAACTTGGGATCTCGGTCCGATACTATAGAGACTGAAACTCCATGCAACCGGATAATTTTCGTATGTATAATCTACAGAATTTCTCTAGAGTGAAGGTCATCCGTACAACTAGAAAGTGTATTGACTTTGTGAGCCGGTCCACGATCACCCACACCGCGTCATGCCCTCACGATGTCCATGGCAAGTTGTTAGACTGATTTTTGTATAGACCAAAATATGAAGATCACCCAAATTCTCAACATTGTCACCAAGAACTAGATTAATCCCCGACAACGGCGCCAAAAACTTGTTGGGACCTAGTTTCCGACATAGCTACCATAAACTAACTAAAGTCCCCGACAACGACACTAAAAACTTGTTGACTTGTTAACTTCCTAAAGATGTAAAATATGTTGTTTGCCTTGGATAAGAAGGTTTCGTTTGGAAATATGTTTTGGTCTAAATCACTGCAAGTGCACAAGTCATACAAGTAATAAAAGTGGATTTAAGTCTAAATATCGTTCCCACAAGGATTGATGAACAAATCTAAACATCAATTACCCCATCTACTCAAGATCCTTTTCTTTGAACTCAAGTTAAAAAGTGATTTGGTTTAAGCAAAAGGAAAAAAAAATTAAATAAAAATTTTCTTATATAAAGAATTTTAAAATAATTGGATTAGCAAGTTCACTAGGTAGTAACATTGGGATTAAGTTCAATGTATAATTATCAATTACGCATCATTTATAACATTAGTTTAGCCGTGAGTTTGAAATGAACTTGTCGAAAATCTGAGTGGTATAGCTTAGATTTCTCACACATTTATTTCACTAATTAGAAATCCGTGTTCCTTTTGGACACATAGATCTAATTATTCTTGTCAGAATATAACCCTCTTTCTAAAGATCTGAGTATTTTCCTTCTCGGTACTTTACACCATTTTCTTAGGGAAGGCGCCCCCTTGTGAACGGGATAATGCAAGCCTTCCCCAATTTAATTGGCATCTCATCCATCGAATCTGACAAAATTTTCCGTCTCCTTGATTAGATCTCAGCTAACACGGGATCAAGATCCTTTCATCAGACAGAGGAGAAACCTTTGATCAACTAAATTGATATATCATCCGACTAAACCTTACACCATGAGTAAATCGGTGATTTATCGAAGTAGTCCTTCAAAGTTCATTAGTTCCGTAATATTAGTCTAACATACCCCCAAGTAATTGCTCCATACTCTCAAGAATCTCCATCTCTGTGTCACTAAGAGGGATTCTTGGAAGTCAGAGCAAGATACAATCCTTTTTTGGGTACACGCTACTAATATTCTGAACAAGCAACTTTAAGAACAATACCACTTAAATAAATTCAGGATTTCGAACTATGACATTCCTTTAAGTTTAGCATAAAACAATAATTAATTTCAATCCAATCCCCGGATGGAGCAGGAGTCTTTCAAGTTGGTTTAAAAGCGATGACTAGCGATGGGTAAATTCGAAAAATTGCAAAGCGGCGAAATAGATAAACTCTAAAAATTTTCCATATTCATTAAATCAGGGCGTGTGAAAAAAACATAATTTGGAGAAAACCAGCATGACCGCACGGATCCTTGCTCAATTCCAAGAGAAAAAGCAACTAAATGCTACTCTAAAAACTAATTGAAAGAAAAGAAAAATAATACACAAAGGAGTCTCCAGCTACGAGAAGTTCTGCAGTTTGGCGAGTGTACTGATACCTATGCATCTATTTATAGATTTTCAAGAATTAGACCGCACTTCTAGCAGGCTGGTAGCCGGACTAAAAATTATGGCCTAATTGGTTACTTTGTTGCGACATAGAAAATTCTATCGCGACATAGTTTTCATCTTTGTTCTCTAGCTCTTGTCGTGGCCTGTAGTTTCTGTTGCGACATATTTTCATGCTTTCTTCTTGGATTCTGTCGCGACATCATTTGACGATGTTGCAACATAGTTCTGCTGAAGTTGCCTAGTTTATGTCGCGACATGAGTGTCTTGTGTCATGACATAAAAACTTTGTTGCATCCAACTTTCCATTCTTTGCTGCTCCTGAAAAATGTCGCGACATAAAATTTCTTTCTCACGACAAAACTTCTTGTCTTTCAGCCTTGCTTTATGTTACGACATAAGTTATAAATGTCGCAACATAAAATACACTATGTCGCGACAGTTTTCTGTTCTCTCCTCATCATCTTTTTTCGTGACATAGTTTTCTTTTATTGCGACAAAATTTTCTGCCTCTAGCTTTTCAACTTTATTGCAACATTCTTTGTTATGTTGCAACATACTTTTTATGGTTCTTCTCAACCTTTGTCGCGACAATAATTTCTTTTGTCGTGACATAGTTTCTCACAGTTGCAAGAGTTTGTTGTTGCGATAGAATTTTCTTTGTAGCAACATAGTCTTGTTGTTTTGCACTGTTGAGACTGAACTCTATGTCGCGACAGACTCTGAAGATGTTGCGACATATTTTCTTCTTTGATATTTATCGCCGGCTAGACCGTTTGTTGCAACATTGAAATCCTTGTCATGACAAACTTGTCTTGGTTGGTCTCATTTCTCTTACATTTTGTCACGACATAGTTTTCTTTTGTTACAACAAAAATTTCTTACTCTACAACTTTTATTGTCTCGACATAAATTTGATTATTGAGACAAAACTCTATGGCCATTGCTTGATCATTGTCACGACAAAGCTTTTTGCCTTCAGTTCTTCATTGTGTCGCGACATACTTTCTGCGTCGCAACATTTGTCTTGCAATTCTTCTTCGCTTGACCACGTGATGTTCTTTATTATGACGAGACTTCCGCCTAACACTATGTTGTGTTTTGTCGCGACAAAGTTGTGCTTGCCTTCCATTCTTTGACTTTGAATTTTGTGTCGTAGCCAAGGGTTCATCTTTATGTGATAGAGTTGTCTTTTGTTCTGACAAATTTTTTGTCATCTTTGATTCTTTATGTCGCGACCAAGGATTTTGTCTTCTAACCGGATTCGGCTTGATCTTTGTTTCTGCATAATGCTACACATTCGACATCGCAGCTTCGATTCGACATAACCACGCGGTTATATTGAGATCCTATCGCGACATAAAATTTCTCTGTTGTGATAGAGATTTTTGCTTTGACCAATTTTTCTGCTTTTCTTGCTAGAATTGTCTCTTTTTCATTTAAAACCCTACAAAACACAAAGTTGGTGAATATTTCATAATTTAGCATTAAAATTACTCATAAACTTCTAGAAACATGCTAGAAAAATGGATTAAAACTAGATGAGTTTAGGACTCATCACAGTGAGTCTGAAATCCATAAATGACGTGCTCCTTCCGCTCTGCTACCTCCAGTAATTTGAGTAACCTTAATGTTCTCGGTGTTCGACTTTTACTTGTTGACCATTGAAACGATGAACAAAATCCCCAACTTGCTGCTTTATTCCACTCTAATAGTACTGGTGATGAAGATCATGGTACATCTTTGTGCCACCAGTATGTACAAAAAAACGAGATCAATGGAACTCCCACTACAAGAAAAAAGGTCTTCATTGACAGTTTTTCACCGTCAAGATAAGGGATATCTGTCAAAGTAGATAGGTATATGCATATGTCATCTATGCGATTAATCAAAGAAAGGTAAAGTAGCTTGACATATGCATATGTCAGATTATATTAAATATGTGAAAGTTGACTCATTATTTTGTGAAGATTTATATTCAATATATATGTTGAGTATCAAATATAATTTTACAAATGTGAGGATGGTTTTTTCAAGTTAAACTTTTGTATGTTATATGGTTCCTTTACTCTTATGTCAAAGAATATAGTTTATTTTTGTCAAGATTTATTTGTTCATATATCAAAAGGAAATTATTTCATTCTATGTCGAGGTTCGTATGGAATCAAAAACTTAACACTTGTTGCCAAAATGATTTGAAGCTAAACTAAAACTATTGCAAAATTGAATAATCTATTATCAAATTCAATATTAACTTTCATATCATAGAACAAAAATCCTAATTATCAAAACTAAAAATTATATATATATATATATATATATATATATATATATATTAATTTCAATTATACAGTACATAAAATATATACAAAAAGAGATATAAACATGTAGCCAAATATATTGAAAATAAAAAGAAAAAAAGCAACATCTACATGATCTTCCATTGTCATCAAATATATCGAAAAAGCAAGCTGATATATTTGAAAAATCCAATAGTTATACATGATATATAGAGATGTATCAAAGGATCTTGTTCCTTGAAAACTCGACTATTGCAAATGTCTGCAGTAGGGAAAAGAAGTGTTAGTTTTAAGTTTCGTTTGAAAGATTAATAAAATAAATAAATATACCCGATAAGATTTACAAACAACTGCAATTTTATATTATCATGTTATCCAAATGTTATGACCTCAGTAAGAAAAATAACATTACTATATGTTTATAGTTTATAGAAGTTTATTAGTTCAATGAGAAGAATTCATGCTTTAGGTGTATCAAGATGTCACCCAACCTCTTGCAAGTATGGAAAAAGCAAAAATATTGTTTTTTATGTTTATATTTAGAAAGTTCATTTAAAAGATGTAAAACATATTACTTTAAATATATCTAAACACATCACAAACAACCTAGCAACCATACATGATATTTAACTATTATAAAATATATCCAAAAAAAAGTGATAGATGTTACCAAAAATTCAATAGTTGTATATAGAACATGCAAGAACTTATACATAATCTTATACTCTAAAATTACAAATGTTGCAGGTGTCACTCAACCTCTTGTAAGTAAGGAAAAACAATATTACTTAATGTTTATATTAAAAAAAGATATAAGCTTTTACCCAAATATATCCAAATGTATTCATAAACAACCATGACCATACATGATCTTCATTCTCTTATCAAATATAGGGAGGGGGGGGAGGGAGGGGGAGGAATGAGAGAAGACATAAATACTCTTACTGAAAATCTAGAGTTGTAGATGATGACTATAACTTATGCATTATCTTGCACTCAAAAGCTGCAATTCACCAAATGTCACCCAACATCTTCCAAGTAAGAAAAAACAATATTAGTTTATGTTTAGATTTGAATGTACCAATTAAAAATATATAAACCTATATTCAAATATCTAAACAAATGTAGTAATGTATTTTTAGGAAAAAAAAATCTAGATAATGTATGTACTTTAAAAATATCAAAAATAGTTACCTTTATATGATAGCAAGAACATATATATGATTTTGTGCCAGTAGCTGTAGCGCCCCCAAAACCGGGGTCCGTTGACTACCTGTCAGCCAGCGGAATACAAGTGGATGTCGAGTTGCAGCCGCCACTTCGGAAAATCGGCGAGTCTCCTTTGTCTTTTGAGGCTCTACCAGTCATGCCCCTACATAGCAAACCTGTCCCAAGCGGTCAATATAATCACAATGATACAAATATGTACTTGGCCTCTTGAGCCCATACTACAATACCCATAAAAGCATGCAACTATATCCAGCGTTCTAAGAGTTCAAATGTTTTTACTCTTGCTCTGACATATATTAAAATTAGAAATTTCGATACATGTACATCATACATGTGTTCGGTTTGGGGCGTCAATTACTCTCAAATGCACTTATCGCAAATGTCGTATATGTTGTAGATAGGTAAGAAACTACATTAATTTAAGTTTATATTTGGCTTACTAAAAGATAGTAATATGTACCAAAATTGAAAAAAGATCCTAGTAAATATATATAATTAAAGCAAAAACTATGTATGAGCTTCATCACATTAAGATGTAGATATGTACCCAAAAGTTTCCAACATCTATATATAGCCAGCAAGATCTTATGCATCATCTGTAATCTAAAAATTGCAATAGGTGCAAATGTCTCATTTGCCACTTTACTGAAATGCGTAACATTAATTTAAATTTATGTTTGAAATTTATTGAAAAAATTATAAAATTTACATACCCACTATATTTGATCTAAGATAAGAGTGGTCAAAAATGATACCCATTAAGATCTCACTTCATCTAACTCGCCTCGTGAGTAGGTTTTTTTCCCTTCAAACTAAAATATATGGCAGAAAAATAACCTGTTAATATGTAGAATTAAATATATGTATTAGTTCTTATGCACATATGACAATACATAGGTAAATAAACCTGAAGGATGTTAGAGGCTTCTGTTTGCAATTATGTCTCGCATGTCGCATGACAAAATATCCGCACATGACACCATCAAGCTATTTAAGTTTAAAAATTATATCAGCAAATTTTCTATGATCAAATATGACATCTATATATAAACTTGATTTAATTTTCATCCTTCACATTTTATAAGAATAATGAATGACATAATATTAATTTGAAGCAAAAATTACACCTGTAAAAATTGATACATGTGTAACATAATATCACAGTATACAGGACCACAGCTCCCAATTTCAGACTTGGAGGTTCCATTGGGTTTTTATAAAATGTGAAGTTATAAGGAGAATGTCAAGCAATATGTTCATGTAAAATATGGACTAAAAAAGTAATGATTTAATTATATTTATTAGAATAGCGATTCCTACACTATTAAAGGAGTAAGAATTCGGCTTGTTCATTGTGATATTATCGATTATAAAATATCATGATTTTAAGGCTTCATTAGACATATCATAATCAAGCTTTAAGAGTAGTCATCAATAACATATTTGGAAATATGTAAGTATTGAACTCTTTAATACATCTCATAGATTATCATTATAGAAAATAAATGCAGTGCAATTACAAGAAAAAATTGTTTGCAAATGAATTGATTGAAGATGGATAAAGCAGTTGAGAGTTTTATTTAAAGAGAGAGAGGGGTTATACCCCGACAAGGTGAGTGTAAGCTAAATATAGAAAGTATACAATACATACTAAAGGCCAAATGAAAGATATAAGAACAACTCACACACTTAATTAGTATGATCAAAGTTATCTATATGCTTGAATTATTTCCTTACCCACACACATATAAGAGAATATGGATATAGTGATCAAAGTTTAATAATTGTTCTTCCCTACTTAACATTGTGAATTGACTAATTATAAATTCATTAAATTTTTTTTGCTTGAATTTTCTAGGTTTGATATTCAACATTAGAATATGATTGAAAAAAAAAATATTGTACTCATGCATTTTTCTGAAATATTTCTTTTCTTCTATTTCCATTATTATTATTTTATTTATTAATTGTAAAAAAGTGCAAATGAATCATAAATCTTTCAATCACATGATAAAATGGATTTTGTTCCTTTTTAAATACAACTTCATTACTAGAGGAATAGTAGACATATAGATGAGATGTATTCATCTGAATTTGAATTATGTTTTCATAAGGTGATCAATAATTTTAATATATTTCTTAAGCGAAAGTTAGTTTACAATATCCTTCTCAATTCAAGTTAGGAATAGGAAATAAAACTAAAACCAAATATAAGCTAAGAAAATTCACCAACTAAATGCATTAATTATATAAATATCATACATTTCAAAAATCAAGTGAACTTTTCAATAAAGCAACTCAAATGTAGGTAAGTGTTAAAAAATTAGAAAAATGAACAAAAAAGTTGAAGAGGGGAAAAAATATTACCTCGATAACCATCCACGAGCTCTTTTTAGATCACTCTTCTTTTGAGATCTGAGAAATTAGAAAACCCTAAACAAAAGTTCAAATTAGTGTTCATTTTGAGACATGAAAACTAAAATTATGATAGACTTACATGTTCCACGATATCTTTTAGATTTTTGTATGGTTGTTGCAATTGTGAGTCTAAATAGTAGACTATTTGTGATTTAGTCAATTCTGACCAAAACCCAATGAAATCTACAATATATCAACATATGATTTAGATAAATAACATACATAAGGCTAAGAAATTTAAAATAAATAATGATTAACAACTTACCTTGGGTTATATGGAACAAAAATAAGGTCCTTGATTTAGAGTCAATTAGTCGATCGGCGATGAACCTTGCTGTTTTTGGAGCTACTAATCCGATACGGACACCATCCTGGATGAA
This sequence comes from Tetrastigma voinierianum, assembly GCA_016808115.1. Taxonomy (NCBI): domain Eukaryota; kingdom Viridiplantae; phylum Streptophyta; class Magnoliopsida; order Vitales; family Vitaceae; genus Tetrastigma; species Tetrastigma voinierianum. The sequence goes on along the minus strand of JAEQBH010001741.1, from coordinate 240,482 downwards.
CAAATATCATTTTCTCCTGTAGTGCATCATCTAAATTTGCATGCAACCAACTAATGAAATGTCACCCAATTTAGAATGACTTAAAAAGGGAAAAAAAAATGAATTCTACCTATTTATATTATAGACATAAAAAAGATTTATAACAATATCTTACCAAATATAGAAGCATAAACAATTCATATTCAACTCTTTTACATAAATTAGATCATCTATTTCAGTTGTCAAGAGGAAGGTTTGAAATTTCATCCCAAATACATTGATTGGAAAGTTAACTTTGGAGTCAGGTTTACCCTCCAACAATGCTGAAACTGTTTTAGAAAACGGAGTTGTATATCTCTAGGATTCGATTTTCTTTAGGGATGCGTATCTTCTTCATTTTATTCTTCCTTTTGCCAACATCCTAAACACGTATAAATAGATGCATGACATTAAGAAAACAAACCAAGAGTGTAGGATAAAATGTAGCTTAACTGAAAATTTTAGTTATAACACTAATATTCACCTCATCATTTTCATCATCTCTATATCCACAAATGTAGTAGGCCACAAGCCTCATATCCATGACCTCCCTTATTGTATGTATGTTTTGTAGTGGGAATGGAAGAAGTGCATTGAGTTGGATAAGGATGACCACTATGCTCTCGGGAAATCAACGATTGGAAGTTTTAAAATCTCGTATATGAGACCATATGCAACAATGTTTCCTTGAGTTTGAAGAGCCAATTTGCATTTATAAACACAGTAAAACATATATTTATAAACGCAACAAAACATATATTATAATCTTTAATCTTTAATTTTAGTTATTTTTATATATTGTTTTACAAATAACCTACGGAAAAGCCAAATACGAGTTAGTTGAGAAGCTTTTACAATCCCTTGTGATGATGGGTCCTCCACATGAGCACCATAATGAGCCTTTTCTTGTATTTCTTCATGCTGCAACAATTGCTTCCTTATGTTTGTGCTGCTCACTTCAGAGTGGGGTGTGAGGGGTTCTTTTTTAGCTTTCAAACAATAATCTCACCTGCTTCCAAGGTCCTCACTTTCTCCCATAACATCCTTTATTCCTCTTCCTCGGGAGCTTTTGAAGGTGTTGGTGTGTTGAAGAGTGTTTGGGCTTTTTTCCCGCCCCTTTCCCCTAGCCTTCGTCCAGGATACTTTCAGGTGTACCAATCCCAAAGTGAGGATATCTTTTTTACCAACGCATGTAATCTTCCCTTCTCTGACATCCTTCACTAACTCATCCTCCAAAAATATAAAGTACTTCAAAGTCATATAAAATAGAGAACATGAAATTGAAGCTATATATATATAAACAAATGAGAAATATATACATATATAGGTTTGACAACTTACAATCTTTTCTACCTGTGACCCTTGTAACATCTCATATTCACCTTTCTTCATTTTTGCTAGCTTCCATAGATCTATCTATCAATGAGTTTCCTAGAACCTGTCTTTGCATCTTTCAAAAAAATAAAAAAGAGTAATCTATTAAATTTTACAAAATTAAAGTCAATAAATAAAATAAAATAATTAAACTTACCAATTCTTCTTGAAGTCACATATCTTTCTCTCACTCTGTGATATAGATGTTTGCCCTCCTTTCTTTTCCTTTTTGATTTAATTTCAAACTCTTTTGACAACCTATTAGCCACACCTGAAATTTTCTCAATCTTCAGTTGGAATGTAATTATATTCAGATTGGTGGTACGAGAGTTCTTTCCGGTATCCTTATAGGAAGGATATACTCTTTTGTCAATGTGTGCAGATGATCTAAAGCTAGTCCCTATGGATGACATGATGTTGTTTTGCTATTCTCATCAACCAAAGATGCACCTACAATATAAGAATATCTTAATTATTCAATAAGCATGTAAGTTATACACAAAATGTAGAAAATAATTTCACAGATTGTTATATACCTTCACACAATCCCATAATTTCTCCTTGACTAGCCGGCACTACCCTCCAATCAATATGATATACTCGGCACCATGGTCCGCGCTAACACACCCATGAGATTACCAGACATATCCCTCCCCACTCCCCTCACCATCATCATTATACTACATCAATTTTCACTCCTTTCACTTCTTTAGCAATTTCAGGTTTTAAAGTCGGGCTCTAACCTTTCAGAAGTAATTTTTTTTTTTTTCCCCTTTCTACCCATCTACATGGCAATAAAAAGAATATGATCAATCTCATAATATATATCTTACATTCAAAACTAAAGCATGGTATTTTAGTAGTTTACCTAACCTTTGTCTCTTCTTGGTGGAAACATTTATAAACATGTATAACTTTTCTTGCAAGTTCCCAAATGATTGCGAATTAAGTAATAATAAACATCAGTGAAAATGTATGTCAACTCAACCTCAAAAGAAGTTAGTTACAAATTATTCCATTAGTAAGAATTGGTAATGTTGTTCAAAATTTCCAATACATGAAAAATCTTAAATCTTGATAGCGAAATATTCACAAAAGTGGAGGAGAATCTATTGCTTAATCTTAACAATGTATATCAGTAGTTTTAAGAAAATACTACTACTTATATATTAAAAATAATATTAAAAACATATTCCTATTGTAGCTTGAGTCAAAATTATATCTATTTTATTCACAATTATTTACAAGGTTCTAGTTAGAATCCAAGCTTCAGTTGAGATGTAATATTCATAAAAGTTTAAGTATTGGGTTGATGATGCATTGCAAGGTGTTTGAATTTTCCTACCATGAAGCACATAAGCGTTGATCAATTGTAATAATTAGGATCTGAGGCTTCACTTGTAACATTCATGATAAAGTATTACTAATAGTTAACAATCTGGCCAAATACATAAGTTTTATTAAGGTTGAAATTAATTGAAAGAACATGTTCTCCTAATTTGGCATTTAATACTTGGAAATCATTTTCAAATTTGATAATGAAACTTTGTTCCAATTTTCTAGAACTAATATTCAGTACCCCAAATTCTGACTTTCTTAATTATTTCTCAAAATAATTTTGTTTGCATATCATAAACAAGTTACCTAAAACAAAGGAAGCAACAAAGAGGCAAAATCAAGTTCTTAATATATTGTTTTAGTGGGAAAAGCAGATATTCAACAATCAATTACAAAGTATTCTTTCCTTATTGGATGATTCCTTATACAAATCCAACCTTATGTAGGACAATTGTTATTATGTTTACATTTATTTCATTAAATCATTAATTGTGAATCTTTGAAATCCATGGAAATCTTTAATGAGATTTTCCTTAGTTAATTAAAATTTCAATCAATATGAAATAAGTGAGTGATTGTTTTGTCTTGTCGATCTAAAATTGAATTTAGAATACCAACATACCTAGCGACATTTATTTATACATATCAATTAAGATCAAATAGAACTTGAAATTATTCAATAGACATGAAATATGATACTAGCTCACTTATTTAGAATGTCTTAGAAGTATAATAGGAAAACATATTTAATAGGAATCAAATTAAGCGTAACATTGTAGATCATCCATTGTATATTAACAACTCAAAATCATACAATACACTTAGCAATTACTTAGTAGTCACAAAAACACAGAAAAATAAAGCATGCCTAATATGTTTGATCTTCAATCCAAGTCCTCACAATCAGTGCGCATACAAATTTCATCACAGTCTTCAACCATCCAAAAAGGTCGATATTACCAGACATCCCATTACTTAAAAATGGGTTATTACTCCATACAACGATCATTCATGTTATCATCACCCTCAATGTTGAAGTCCTCCATTTTGGCCTTGATAATGCAATGGACCATCTTGGATCAACGGTCTTCTACATAAAATACTTGTTTGGCTGCGTTGCCAAAATGAAAGGATACGATTTATGACCTATCTTGCCGGATCAACTAATGTAAACCCAAGCTTCATCCAACTTTGGCTTCATTTGTACTATCAACCCAATCACCTTAAAAACACAAATATTAAAACATATTTATAATCCAAGTCCCATATATACGCGACAACCCCATAAAAACACATGTCACCATTAGAAGGTACGTAGCAGGCCGAGCGAGCCGAACTTTGAACATTGAGGCTAGGCTTGTTGAATTTATGGAGTGAGCTCGAGGCTGGTAGGAGCTTTGAACGAGCTTAAAATCAGGCTCAAACACAGCGATTTAAAAAAAAAACGCCTTAGGCTCATTGAGCTCGTTTCCATATGAGCGAGGCTTGAGGCTTAACACTCTGACTCAAGCCCGATCAGGAACCTATACAAGTTTGTATTGTAATCAATCTCGAAACTCGATCCATATACTTTTAACTTTTTGCCAATCAATAGATAACAAATACATCAGTGAAATAATTTTCTATAAGGATTTGTTTTACCTTAGTTGATTTAGCAATTGATGCTAAAGTTGTTAAGCCACCTCCTTGACATTTGTTTCCCTTTGGATTACGTAGAATTCCTCTTGAAACGACTTGCAAGCTGAAAAATTATGAAATAGAATTAAAACAAGTAGAAGTGCAGTGAAGAAATAAGATACACGAAATCATTGAATAAGAAACATGATTGGTTTAATCAATTATCTAAATAAGAAAGTAATATATGAACAAGATCGCCAAGCAAACTCCATTAGTAACAACGAAACTATTTTGGCAATATCTTTGCGCACGTGGTTAAGTTGGCGCGCCTCGACTGCAGCTGCACATGAATTGTTCAAGACCCATAGCTTCACCATTGCCGATTTGAAGTCGAGAATCTGCCACCATGTCGGGCGATCGACCAATTTTCATACCCGGCTAGCGGTGGCACTCCGTGTTAGTACGATTTACGGCGGTCGGATCTTGGCTCCTTGTTTCACTCCTATGAAACCCCACCCTACTATCACCGCGATGCCTTTACCTATACCCCACGCTAGATGCGCTGGGTTCAGTCCAACCATAGTATCGAAAGGGCCCCGATACCCGGATTTGAGATTGGATCCTAGTTCATCAGGCTGAATTGATCGTATCAGTGGGTCCATGCATTTGCCCTCAATGTTACTCAAGATCGGCAAACCTTGTCTAAGCTCATGGCCAACAGCCTCTATAGTTTCCACAGGAGCCCCAATACCCTCATATTTGTAATCGGATTCTTGTACACGGGATCGTCGATCGTGCAGTGGAGTCGTACGACATCCATGTCCTTCCCGGCGTCCCCTTTGTCGGCTGTATGCCCGCTATCGCTTCTAGAACATACCGTGGCGACACCTTCGGCGCTATCGTGGAATTTTCATTTCCGCTACCGAGCATATCTGGAGATCTAGGTATAGTCCCCTCAGCCAACGGCATGGGATTCGCTCGAGCTCCGGCCATCTTCGTCATCAGCGCCTCCTTAACGGCTTCGTGAGGATTCACGCATTTGCCATCCATGTCGACTGGATCTAGAGCTTGAGGATCCGTGTTTATCGAATCTCCGGGACCTGACACGGGCATTTCACTCGGCGCGCTGAGTCGGGATCATGCCGGTGAAGACCAGATCTGCCGACCCGGAGACCGTGGCGGAAGCCTCGTTCCGGTGTGGATCGGTCGGCGGCCCGGGCCGAGCTTTCGGCGAGGCGGGCGGGCAGATTGTAGCTAGGTCAAGGCTCAAGCTCGCTCTTTTAGCTCCTGAGCTGAGCCAGAACGACTTTTTCGGTAGAGCCAGTAAGCTTGGCTCATTACCCGGCCCATCACGAGCCGCGGGATTATCTTTGCTTTTCATGATTTGCATGGTCGATGCGAAATACTTCATCCCTTTATTTTTGGTTGACTGTGTCTCGTCACGATGCTTGATATGGTAAACAACCATTAATGATATAACCCGAGGATGAAAGCAATAACTTATTGCCTTGGTCCCTTGTACAAAACCATAATTTCCTCTTCAATAGGTACTTTCTTACCTACTACTCCCGGAAACCTACAAGTTTGATTGATGATATGTGGTTGTGTAATTTAAATTTTATAACAATTAAATTTAAGGGAGTACTATCGTGTGAGTTTCATACCTTTTTCTTAACCCGATAGCTAAATGTGCGCAAATGTTCATCCTCCAACCACTTCACCCTCTTTGATTGACGAGGATATTTTATCTTCAAATATTTCATATGTTCACTATAAAGTAAAAACAGGCCAGTCATGGTTTGCATAAATATTAGTTAGAGTACTAACAAACTCATATATCCACATTTGTGACACTTACTCAATATAAGGTTGCATTAAGGTTGTATTTTGTAGAACATAATGATGTGCTTTCTCCACTAATTTATAATCATGAATAGTAATTGTGCGACCACCAAGTAAAGGTTTCCCGCATTTCCATCCATCTTTCATACTACAAGGAATCCCAATTGCATCCATGCCTGATATGTACTCTGTACAAAACTCTAAAGCTTCCTCTGCGATATAACACTCAGCAATGCACCCTTCTGGGCGATTACGATTTCGAACATAACCCTTTAGGACTTTCATGTACCTTTCAAATGGGTACATCCATCTCATATACACCGGTCCACATAATCTAACCTCTCTTACCAAGTGTACTGTTAAATGAAGCATGATGTCAAAGATCGAAGGTGGGAAATACTTCTCTAGCAAGCATAAAGCCACCGCCATGTCTTGTTGTACATCATTTAGTGTTGATACATCCACCACCTTTGCACAAAGTGCATTAAAGAAAAAACACAATCTTGTAATGGTATTATCTAACATGCTTGGAAGCCTTACGAGATCTAATTGCTGCGGCAATGGTTGTTGCATAAGTGCATGATAATCATGAGACTTAAGACCACTAAGCTTTAGCTCTTCCATAGACACAAGGTTTCCTAAAGTTTGAGCAATAACCTTGAACCTTCAAATCCAATAAAGTTTGATACCCTTTCTTCTCCTTTCTACTTAGAGTGTAACATGCGGGGAAAGATAAGTTCGCTTCAGCAAATTTGGGTGCTAAAGTTTGATGCGTATGCCCATTTCAGCAGATCAGTCGAGACTTTACTCAGACCTTTGTTTTACCGGGAACATTAAGCAGTTATTGGAAATTTATCAGTGCTCTCACAAACATTCTTCTCAATATGCATGACATCCAAGTTGTGTCGAATATAGAAATATCTCCAGTATTCAAGTTCAAAGAATATAGACTTCTTTTTCCAACAACTGTAAGATTAGCTCAAAGGATTGACATTGTTGACCTTCTTCTTTCCATAGTTATGAATCGTATCAACCTTTCTAAATATTTCATCTCAGTGAGTTCTTTGGAGGCAACCTAAACTCTTGTTCAACATTAAATGCCTTCTTTGCTTTCTAAATGGATGGTTGCATGGAAGAAAATCTTCTATGGCTTTATTATACGGTTGCTTATTCCCGTGTTTTAGCCAATGAGAATATGTTTCTTCCCACCACATAACGGACAAGCATAATATCCCGCCGCTGATTGCAACGAGGATAAGTTCCCATATGCGAAATCATTAATTGTCCATAGCAAAATAGCCTTTAATGTAAAAACTCTTTTTGATGTGTCATAAGCTTCCACCCCTACCTCCTGTGTTTCAAATCATCCACTAAAGGTGTCAAGTAAACATCGATATCATTACCGAGGTTATTAGGTCACGATATTAGCAAAGATAACATCATAAACTTCCTCTTCATGCATAACCAAGGGAAGGTTGTAAGTTATTGTGAGAACTGGCCAACAACTATGCTTACTAGTCATAAATTTGTGAGGATTGATACCATCTGCATTGAAATGGCAAGTCTTAAGTTTCTACAATGCGAGCAAAATTCAGGCCACATTTGGTTCACTAGTTGCCACGTTGGGGAATCTACCGGGTGTCGAAGTTTACCATTATTTTCTCTTTCCTGTGCATGCCATTTTAGGTCTTTAGCTGTTTTGGGAGATTGAAACATCCTCTTAAACCTAGGGATGGGTGGGAAATACCACAACACCTTTCCGGGAATCCTCTTAGTGCTTCGTACTGCCTTGTTTGCACTTCCACCTTGACATTCCTTGAAGTAGGACATGAAGAAAGATGCATCCTTCAACTCATTCTGTAAAGTATGCAATCATTGGGCATGCATGTATCTTTTCATATTCCATACCTAATGCATTCAATGTTTTCTTAGCCTCATACATAGATAAGGCATCATTGTTGACCCGGGCTTATATCCCCTAATATTTGGAGTAAATATGAAAACTTTTTATCGACCACCCATACTCGTGCCTTCCGTTATTGAATTTACTTAATGCGAAAGCTTTGTAAATTGTACACAACCAGGATACAAGGTTTTCAGCATCTTCAAGCAATTGTTTAAATGACATTGGATCAGTCATGAACTCATCTTCTATGGCATGAACCATTTCTATTGTACTAGCAACATCACCACAATCCATTGTATCATAACACTGTGCCATTTCACTTGGTTAACTAGTAGGACACCTTTACTCCATGCCAATACCATCTATGATAACCTATGGTCAATACCATTGAAAAACATATGTTCCCGAATCTTGTTGGGTGTATGATGTATTAAGTTTCCACGCCATACAAGGGCCAATGAATGGCACTGATTCGAACAATGTTGTCTGAAAATTAATGAAGTAATTCAACTCCTTCTCATTACTCCCTTGACCTTCTATCTTTAAACATCCAACTTGATCCATTCTATGATTCAAATACACAAAATCTTAAACCACGAAGAATTTTAACATTATAATCAAGTTGTGCAAAATAGGGCTTTGCCTCATGCTTTATATCACTTTTGGTTTCTACAATAAGTTATTGTTTTAACTCTAATTTGAAATTTGAGTCCTATATCATATACGAAAAGTCTGTCATGTAATATACCCATGTTGTCTCTAGTAGATCAATGTGGGATGGTTAAATTAAAAATTGTGTTATTCAATTCTTGTCATTGTAGTTCATGCCACTCAGTATTAATTTAAAATTGCAAGTCTCTTATTACTTCATAATGTTCCATCTTATTGAATATATGTAATTTCATATGTATTAGACAAAGTAAAATTGATGTTTCTCTTATAGAATTATGATCTTATCTAGTTCATGTACTACCATATAAATGGAAAATCAAGATATATTAGATTTATCTAAGTCTTTGTTCACTCTCGTATCTTCAAAAATCTCTTATAATGTATATTTCCATAAAATTGTAATAAAAATTAATTACCAAAATATTAACCTAGAGCAAGCTCAGCTAAATTCTATCTTGTTAAACTAAAATCCCAACTTAGACTCGTGTCCCTTATATTTGTTTTTCTAGAATTTCCAACTTTCTAGTTTAGGTCGTGGTTCCTATCCCATATAGGAATACATAATCCCTATGTGTCAACTGCTATTATGTTTCGTTTCACTTTAGAAAAAATTCAGTAGCATTTCCCATAGTTCTCCAAGTACATAAAATGGGGAAGGCTAATTATTTAACCTGCAAATACCAGAGAACAAAAGGAGTGACAGTTGAAATTTCTAAAAAATGAACCAAGCATAAGAGAGTAACTTCAAATAAATTATGTTTTCCTTATACTGTCCAATCGGACAATTCAAGCATCATTTGAGAAAAAATGAACCTCATTCACATGCTAGACAAATTTAAAAGTTGTCAACTTCAAACTAGTTCATTCATAGAACTATTTTAATCCTTTGACAACTTCAAGTCTAAGCATGTAATAAGAAAATGTTTGTCATACAATGATGCTAGAATAGAAGAAGTCTAATCTTTCATGCATGTACTTAATTATTGAAATTCTACCTAAGTACCCTAAAAAACATTAAAATGAGAAATATATTTAAATCCTTTAATATATTTTACTATTTTTAACTAAGAAGAAAAAGAAATACATTCACTTGAAAACTCATGAGTAGAGAAATTTAATTAGACTTGGCAAGAACAAAAATAGAAGTTAATACTCAAAATCTAAAGTCATCAACTTCACAAGAAAATCCATATGTATGATAATGTAACCTATTTAAGTTTCTAACATAGGCAATTTTCTTTCTAATACTAGTGACCAAATTAAACATGCATATGTAGCCTAATGGCCATCTTGATATAATTTAGATGAAGTTGCCATGCAATAATGTTGGATGTCCCCCTATCCCTACTTATGCAAGATGAGGGGAAGTTATGATCTTCTATTGTCTAATTAACTCCAACCATCAAGCATGCCCTAAACAAAGCATATATAGAAACTTTGGTATTTCCATTATTATTTTCTTTTTCACATATGCCTTAATTGTGTGATTTCTTATTTTCGATTTCAATTGGAGATTTAATCACTTTATTCCAATTTTATTTAAAAATTATAATCCCTCTTGTCTTACCTTAACTCTCTCTCTATATATATATATATATATATATTTTAAAATATTTTTAAAATTTTATATTTTTCTAAAATATATATATATTCTAAGTATTTTGAAAAATAATAATTCAAATGACCTATCATGAGTGAATACTCAAAACATACTTAAGCTACGTTTGGATCTAAAAAAAAAAAACCCCTTTTCAATTCTATATATTTATAATTTCTCATTTATTTTTGTAACTCTATATCTTAAAAAAGTAACAATTGACCAAGTTTTTTTAGAATTCATGGTTTCAATAAGTTTTAATTCTAGGTTTTTAGTTTAAGCCTACATAGAAAAGGTAAAAAAAAAAAACATTGTTGAGATTACCTCAAAATATTAAAAAAAATGTACCAATAAGTGAAATTGAAATATTAGTATCATGAATTAATGCAATATTATAATAAATCACTTTACTTTCACTATTATTCTACTTCATAAAACAAGATAATATAACTTAAAAATAAATTTCATACTAGTTGAGTAAAGAAACACGTATAAACATAAATCCTGCATTTCATGCTCAAATTAATCAATAGAAAAGTTTATAAAGTTGAACCATGAGCACATATCCATAAATTCATAAATAGCAAACTATTTTAGAGGGCTAAAGGAGATAATTAAAACAATCAAAACAAAAATGCATAATATTTGATATGTCTTGGAGCTGGACACTAAATTCAAAATAACAATCAAAATTATAACATTATGCATTTGGATAAAAATTTCAAATCGTTTACCATCCAAATAATAAATTGAGCCCTCATGGAAATGAGTTTTTCTTACTATGTCTAATATAAATAATTTAAATCATCAATCGATTAACAACTCTCTCTCTCTCTCTCTTTTTAAATTGTTTCATTGAATGAGTAATCTTATTGATGTGTAGTTTAAAATTTTTATAGATGTGTAATCAAATATAATTATAATTCTTCAAAAAATTTATACATTTTAAAATTCTTAGTCCTTTATAATAGGGAAAATTGGGTTTGAATAAACATATATAATTAATTTATTAAAATTAAAAAAAATATTTTTAATTTTCTTTATTTTATTTCTTTCCAATTTTCCTCTATATTTTACATTTCTTTTTCTTTCCTTCCTTAGTACTTTTGTAGAAGGGTTCACATGATGGCTGAGCGACCAACTTAAAACTCATGCCCGGGATGGAATTGATCAAGCAAATCAAATAGGAGGCTCATGCGCGATAAGTCTATGGATCAATCTTAGTGTGCCTTGTTTTAATACCATTAAAAAAACATAGTAGAGTTCATAAATAAAAAAATTATCAAGATAGGTACGCTATTCTTATCCTTATCTAAAGATCATCAAGCTTCTCAAATTTACAAAAACAAAGGAAAAGACATGCATAGTTTTCCTAATCTACATTCTATAATAACAACCAAAATAAGAAAAGTAACATCTTCTGGTTTAAATACACTATAAATGAGGTACTTTGAAATACGCACGAGCATATCTAAAAATAACTCACATGAAAGAACATTCATATATAAGCAATGCGGGACCTAAATGGAGTGTTGAATGGGAGCGGAGCATCTGCTTTGTTGTCTCAACGAGGAGAAGACCAGGAGGCGCACTCTTCATGTAAAGCGGTGGTAGATTTTTTTCCCATGGTGTGCACAAAGCAGAAAGCGGGAGACATTACTCATTGAATTCAATCCAGAGCGTTTGCTTGAGAATGGAATTACGACTATTTGGGCATGCTATCACAATTGTCATATCTGCAAAGCTAAAGATTTCATGGTGTGAGCATGTTGATAAGCTGATGGCTTGACATCAATTCAAGGCAACAGGAGCCTATAACCTATGACTTCATAGGACGTGGGTGGGAGACTAGTGTTCAAGTAGAAAAAGAACCTTTTTGGCACAAAACTCAACAATGGAAGTATTGTCATATTTAATAGGTGAATGAGATGTGTCTTGGTAATGATGGTGTAAATGTCCCTTTCCATGTAAGTACATGTACCTTGTTGAAACATTTTTTATCAAAATTTTATCTTTTGTAAATAAGGAGACTTGAACATTGCTCCTCTTAAATTCAACATTAACTGCTCCTAATCAAAATGCTAGCCCACCCCAACATGTTCTACAGTTTGACTAAAGTTTTTATTTGTTTTTTATTTTTTTAAAGGTTAACTTTGCACATATGAATTTTTTTATCGTAAATAGTATTCTAAAAATAATGGTTGTTTTTGCTTTTAGTGACCTTTAGTGGTAGAGACCCACCACACCATTACATTTTTACCCCCCTCGTCATATAATAATTCTTTCTCGATCGCTCATCATATTCTTTTTGCTTATTTGAAAAGCTTACCCATTACCTTTTAATTATTTATTTTATCTATTATCATTTATCTCTCTTTGTTGTGTGTAACCTTGTCACACCCCACCTCCTACTATCGGCGGTGTGCATTCCCTCCACAGGAGAGAACTCCCGGCCGTTACACTCTAACGACTAGAAAATCTGTGAAGCGAGAAGCGTGTGCTGCTTCAATCTCTCGTATAAAAAATTTATTTTTCTAAACTTGTGATTTTATAAAATTTCGGCAGCATAACAGCTGTATATAGGACATGTCCCAAAACCTGTATACACAATTTTACACATTTCCAAATATGGCAACCAACAACATTCTTTCAAAAGAGCCTCAAGCTCCACACATTTTCACAAAACTATACTATGTACGCTATGCTCCATTATACAAATTCAAAGTATTTCCTTACAAGATTATTAATTACAACACTGTTACACTAAAGTCAGGAGAATCCTACTATGCTCCAGCGTTCGGCGTACTGTACACGGAAAATAGTTTTAAAGCGAGAAAATAATAAGGCTAAACGAGCTCGGTGAGGTGTATGCTTTTTAGAAAATGTTTTGCTTTTAAGAAAACATCTAAAAATTGTAAAACTTTCGTTTACATGATATTTTCCAAGTATTTCTTTCTTTACTTTATTTTACTTTAAAAGTTTAAAACTTTTATTGTAACACTTGAAAGTTTATAAAACCTTTCAAAAATCTCTTGCTTGCCTTATCTTACTTTAAAAGTTTCTAAAACTTTCGACTCTTGCTTTAAAAGTTGCTCAAGGCTTTTCCTCAGCCTTTTGCTTCAAAGTTTCTCAAAACTTTTCATAAACATGGAACTTTGGAGCTCAACCGCATCTTTGAAATAAAGCGGGGAACTGGGCTCCAGTTTGCTAAAAACTCTCGGAAGCACAGGCGGCCAGGGACAATAGTTGATTTTCAAAGCGTATATTATGCTTATAAACATCAACCACTGGGGCCTATTTTACTTATTGTACCTAGTGAACACGGGCTTTGGGCGGCCGTGCGGTGGAAGGACACGTGTCCGCATCACCTTTCCGGTGAATGGTGGAATTGACACGGGTCGCCATCACCATAATTTGGTTAGAGCTCATAGCCTTATATACTCACATGCGTGCCACGGTCTCCTTTAAATGCATGATGCTTATGTCCTACGTTTGCCGACCAGGCAAAACTAAAATACTGCGTATGAGATCCTAACGCAGTACGCGTCTCTGGAATACCTCGGCCGGTTTTCTTGCTTAGAACTAGGGAAGGCCTGTTTTTCACAAACATTCTTTGCTTGCTTGTTTGCTTGCTTGCTCTTTGAAAAATGGTTTTACAATTTAAAACCATTTGCTTGCTTGAAAAATGGTTTTAATTATTCAAAAACCATTTACTTGCGCTAGCGAAAGATGGTTTAATTTAGAAACCATTTACTTACTTTTCAAAAATGGTTTAACTCCAAACCATTTGCTTGATTTCTAATTCGTGCTTGTTTCTTGAAAATGGTTTGCAAATCAAAACCGCGAAATACCAGTGTAAAAGCGGTTTATAATAATAATAATACAGCTAGTATTTGGAAATGGTTGTTTCTGCCTCTTTGCTTGCTAAAACTTGAGGCACAGTTCCACACTTTTCCCGCCTTTACTTTTTAGCCACACACTCAACGAATACGACGACATATTAATCGCCTATGTATAGCGTATAAACTTAACCGAACTTCACCACGCAAAACCACTTTAAGGTCACACAACATTCATATAAAGTCAAATTAACAATTTACCCTTGAGCACTAAAAAACCTAACAAAAAAAAAACCACTCATTTTGGTACCCTTTTCCAACAATACTCTATGGACTTTATTTTAAAAATTATTCAAGGTCTTAAGAAATTATGAAAACTCTCCAGATCAGTCCTTTATATATCCAATGGCATATCTTTAAAATTTCAATGTAAAATTCCTTCTCTAAGGCCCTCAACCCACATAACACAAGTACAGCATGTTTTTGATTCCAAACTCACTGAATCACCTACTGTGCATCATGATTTCTGGGATCTTAACTCCATAATTTGAAATAGTTTCTTTACTCCTTTGAAGCTATGATTCTGAGTTTCATCTCAAATTGGAATCACCCAATTTGGATCACCAAAACTCAAGTTATTGTATTTTACATCTAGATGACTCAATTTGGCAGAACAGAATCTGCACATAGCTCCACTTTGAAAAATTTTCTGGGCACTTTTGGCTTACAATTTGCATGCACTTCAGCTGAATGTATTCCCCTAGATGTCTATTTTAGCCATAATTTTGAATCACTCAATTTGGATGAGTGAAACTCCACCTATGACCAAAACACTACAACCATACCCAAAACAGAGCAAAATCAGTGATCTACACGAGTTCACCTTTCAGTCCATATTTGGGAGCCTTAGAGATACAATTTGCTCTTGGTTCCTTCTATACATTTGTATCCCTATCTCTTATGGTTCTTTACCAATTGGAATCAATTCATTTGGATGATTATAACTTAATCTATAACCAAAACAAAAACAGTGGTTTTACCAAATTTTGACAGAATTTCCTTTAAAAACCTAACATTCTCCTTTTTGCAACAATTCATCAAAACCAACTAGGTCATCCAAACCAACTACAACACTTGAATTGGTGATTTGGAACTTCATACCACAAAACCCTAGGTGAAAATGCAAAGTCTACCTAAGGTCCTCCAATTCTTACAAAACCATAAAATTATGATGATTCATGTTTTAATTTCACCAATTGGGGTTTTCCCCACAAAACTTCAGAATTCTAGGGTTAATGTGATCTCTCCACCAAACCCTAGAACAGGTAACTAAGTTCCATGGAAATGCATACAAAGCTCAAGACGTAAAATTACCCATGATTTCCAAATGAAAACTTACCTTGGTTTTGGTCTCCTTCCACTTCTTCCTCTTCTTCCTCCTCTTCCTCTTCTTTTGGCTCTCTCCTTCTTCTCCTTCTTCTGTGAAGCCTAGCCTAAGTGGAACAAATGATTTATTTGTTTGTCTCATCTCTATTTAATCTCAAACTTACTAATTGCACTTAAGTCCTCAAAGCACTCAATTTGCATATCAACTCTCATTATTTATAATATCAACTTTTCGTGGTGAAATTTGACTCGTCTCTTTTAATTTTCAATTGTAACTTATGCTATTGTATTGTGGCCCATCTACACTTAATGATTTTCATATTCATATCCTGTTGCTAAATGACAATTGTACCCTTGTTCTCATACACAAATCAGGGTTCCATAAACTTTAATTTCCTACTTTAGTCTCAAATACTACTATGTGACACTTAGAGCTCTTATATGCCCTACGGTTGTTGTCTTGTACACTTTCTGGGACCAGGCATTTACAAAAAATCCTCCCCCCTTTAGAACATTTGATCTCAAATGAATAAACTAAACTTCTAAAAGAAAGGAAGGAAAATACCTCATCTGAAAATAATTGAGGGTATTGGCGGCACATCTGAGCCTACAGTTCCCAATGCTTTGCCTCCCTCTACGTGAATTCTTCCATAAGACTTTAACAGAAGAGTCACCTTAGTCCTCAACACTTGTTCCTTGCGGTCTACAATCGCAATTATCTCCTCATAAGTCAAATTCTCCTTTAAGCGCGCGGGTTGCTCTTTCAATATATATGTAGAGGTCTGGGATATATTTCCT
The DNA here is from genome assembly GCA_016808115.1 of Tetrastigma voinierianum. Taxonomy (NCBI): domain Eukaryota; kingdom Viridiplantae; phylum Streptophyta; class Magnoliopsida; order Vitales; family Vitaceae; genus Tetrastigma; species Tetrastigma voinierianum. The sequence goes on along the minus strand of JAEQBH010001741.1, from coordinate 224,095 downwards.
CGGCATCGACACATGGAATGTATCATGAATCCTTGATAACTACGGGAGCTAAGCTTGTAAGCTCACGGCCCCACCTTGCCCACAATCTCATAAGGTCCAATATACCTCGGACTAAGCTTGCCTCGTTTCCCAAATCTCAACACACCTTTCCAAGGTGAAATCTTCAAAAAGACTTGGTCACCTATCTCAAACTGCAAGTCTCTACGACGGTTGTCCGCATAGCTTTTCTGTCTATCTCTTGCTATCTTCAAGTTATCACGAACAACTTTCACTTTCTCTGAAGTGATCTGCTATTCAGGGCCTAGTCTTCTCTCACCAACCTCATCCCAGCACACTGGAGTCCTACATTCTGCCCGTGTCTGATTGCCTCCAATGGGCCACTATACGACGATAGCTATTGTTGTAAGCAAACTCCATTAGTGCTAAGTGAGTATCGACTTCCTTTGAATTCCATCACACAAGCTCTGAACATCTCTAACGTCACGAATAGTCCTCTATTGACCATCAGTCTGAGGATGAAATCTTTAATCTTGAAATGAAAGCGAGTACCTAAAATTTGTTTACCAAACTAGACCAAAACACGGATGTGAACACGGGGTCTCGATCTGAAACTTCTCGAAGCTGGAACCCCATGAGTCTCACTATCTCATCCACATACAAATGGGTGACTTGCTAAGAGTCTCGACGATGGCGGCGAAAATGGCGAGACCGTCCGTGATCGCTATCACCCATATCGCATCATGTTGCCTGCGAGTTCGTGGAGATTTTGTCACCCAAAATCCATAGTGATCTTCTCCCATTTCCATCTTGGAATAGGGAGTAAGCGTATCTTCCTTACGGGCCTCGATGCTCTGCGCTACTTCTTGACCGGGTTAAGACATGCAGACGAAACTTGCAATCTCTTTCTTCATCCCATTCCACCAGTAATGTTCTTTCAAAGTCCTGTACATCTTGGTACTACCTGGATGCATAGCATACGTAGATGAATGTGCTTCTTCCATAATGTCTCTTATTTCGCCATACTCGCTTGCACATTCTCTGTCCTGCTAGCCATTGCCATCATCTCGAATTTGAAACTCTGCTTTCTTCCTTTTCTATCTCTTCCTTAAGCTTAATGTCTGTGGATCCTGCGAGCGCCTGCTAGAGAATCTGATCCACTAAAGGTCCTAACATGAAATGTGGCTAACAAGGCTCACTGAATTCTCGGCCTCGATATCACCCCTAAAGCTCTTAGATCCACAGCGGTGGAAGATAACCTGATCCTCTATATGAAACCAAAAAGAACTCTGCATTCGCCTACTCGAGGCATCACCTTTCGACATTAGCTTTCCTGGATGTGAGTACTCAATAAAATCTGTTCATTAGTCCTTAATCAACTCAAGCCATCTTCTTTGCCTCGAGGTTTAGCTCTTTACGGTGAAGTATTTAGAAGACTCTTATGATGCCGTAAAGATCCTGCAAAGAACACCATATAAGTAATGTCTCCATATCTTGAGCAAGCCACATTTTAAACATGAAACAAGTCATGTGTAGAGGTAATTCTCCTCATGCTTCTTGGTGTCTAGAGGCCTTCTGCAATCACCCTATCGTGCGTCAAAACCTGACCAGAGGCCTTGCAGGCATACTTGGCAAACCCTGTTATCTCTCCCATTAGTAGCTAGAGCTGGGGCGAAGTCGATCTGCCCTTGTCTCCTCGAAACTTCTGTGGCGGAGCATCCACCAATCATACTTGACATCTTTCCTGGTCGGCAGCGGTGGTGCTATCTTGGAGGAACCCTCAACAAACTTCTGTATCTTATAAAGCAAGGAAACTTCTAACTCGACACATTCTTTGGCGGTTCCAATTTACCACAACATTTTGCGCAGGGATCCACTCCACCCCCTCAGTGAGATCACATGACCCTGGAATGCCACCCTTTCAAGCCAAAACTGACACTTTCTCAACTTGGCATATAACTGTCGCTCCCTTAAGGTCTGCAACACAATCTTCAGGTGCTCAGAATGTTCTCCTGAACTACCTGAATACACTAGGATATCATCGATAAAAACTATAGCGAACTATCCATCAATTTTGAATACGGGTTCATCAAATCCATAATATGGGAGCATTATAGTCGAAGCCCAGCGGCATCACCAGAAACTCATAATGTCAGTAGCGTGTCCTGAATGCAGTCTTAGGAACATCACCCTCCTGCACCCTCAACTGATGATACCCCGACCTCAAATCTATCTTGGGTACTTGGGATTTGGGTGATCGAATAACTCATGATCCTAGGAGTGGATGCGATTGGATGGTAACTTTGTTCGGTTGCACATAATCTATACACGTATAAACTCCATCTTTCTTTTTCACGAAGAAAGAAGCTGGAGCTCCATGGGGATATGCTCGATCGAATGAATCCCTTACTTAACAATTCTTCTAAGCGAGCCTTAAGCTCTTAACTCTGCGAGAGCCATCCCATGGGAGGAGTGGAAATGGGCTCGATCCTGGGATCAAATCAATAATGGTGAACTCCACCTCTTCTCGGAGGTAATCCCGCAATATCATCCGAATACATCCGGGAACTCTCTAACAACCGGAATCTCATCCACCGTAGTCCCTCCTTTCCCGTTTCCACCACATAAGCTAGATAACCCCGACACAACCCTACGCTAAAGATTCTCTCGCTACTGTCATGGCAGAGATCATAATCGAAGATAACACTCTACATATTCCCCTAAACTTAACCCCTCCAATTTCCCTGGCCTATGCAACTTTACTTCCTTTTTATAACAATCTAATGTGGCTCTATGGCGAGATAGCTAATCCATGCCGAGAACCACATCAAAATCCCTCATATCTAAGGCCACAAGATCCGCTGGAACTCCCGGTTCCTCAATCAGAACTCTACTATCTCTGACTACCTGGCCCGAGAATGGACCTGGACTTCCACCGGAAGGGAACTCTCATACGAATTCCCAATGGCTGGGTCTCATCCGGGAAGCGATCTAAGAAAGGCCCGATGCAAATGAATGTGTGGCTCCGGGTCCACTAATGTATAAGATCATGATCAAGGATAGAAATAATACTCAAGACCATATCCGAGCCGCATCCGTGACCTACTGGTCACAAGATATACTCCGCCCGAGTGCGAGTCTCTGGTCTCTGCACTCTCGGGGGGCACCGCCTACCTCTACCACGGCCACCTCCCGCTCGCGGGCCGTGCCGCCCTCCGCTTGGGCCACCTCCCGACGACCTCGCGGTGCCAATTTCGGTACCGGGCAGCGCGACCGCCACCGATGTTTCGCACCAACCAGCCGAGGACACTCCCTAATAAAATGGCCTTCCGCCACAATGGAAACACTCAGATTGAATTTACACTCCCATGGTGCTTCTCCGACACATATGACATACTCTGAGGAAGACTCGGGGTGCCATCGCTAGCAACTCGAGGGCCTCATCGATCCCCCCCGACTAGGAGGTAGCCTCGACCCGCACTCGGCCTCTCAGAACCCCACCCTTGTTCCTCTTTCTAATCGCATCATTCAGAGTCTCTCGCTGGGAAGTGCCTGGTGCACTCCTCCTTTCTTGCCTACCTCGATACATAGCCGTCGATTTTGCTCAACTCTCGTAGTCGCTTCAACTAAGTCCCTAAATCTATTATGAGGAACCGTTGCATAAATGCACTCTGATCCATGGCCGTGAATCCCACAAAACCTTTGCAGACTTCCATGGCTTCATCGCCTTGAATATATGGAACCAATCTAACTAGTTCCGAGAACCTCTTCTCATAATCTGACACTGACATGTTCTTCGTTTCAACCTCAAGAACTCCTCAATTTTCTCGAACTTCACTTTGAGGAAAGAACCTATCGCGAACTCTGTTGAAATTGGTCCCATGATATGCCATTAGATACTCTCCCTCTCCACCTAGCTGTCCTTAATTAACTTAGCCCTCGTCTTCCATCGTAAAAACTGAAAACAAGACTCTTTGCTCATTTGTGCAAATTTCATAACTCCGTAGAACCTTATTTACGCTGCCTAGCCATAACTGTACGCCTCCGGATCACCACCGCCATCACGTCTGGCGCCCACCGACTCTCTCTATCGACCTCCTGTGTTCTTCAACAACCTCTAGGTGGCGGTGGAGGCTGCGATCACGACGGTCGCTATGGCTACTATTTCATGCAACTGCGCCACCGCCTCTACCGAACAACCCGGCACTTGAGCTCCTTTCCGTGGCCCGGTGATGGTCCAAATTTTGATCTGGCCGAGGTCGATTCATAGAGGCGTAGTGGAACCAACTATGTGCTCATCCCTCTCGTGTACTTCAGACGCCTCAAACACTTCCGAATATTCTGGGGACGACCCTCGACGTCCTCCGCCTCGACATAGCCGTATAAAAAAATCAACCGTTTAATACTTTGAATCACCTTATATGTATGTACTTTGAATTGAAAATGCATGGCTGCCAAAGAGTGTAAAATAGTGTATACAAAAACTACGATGCTTAATAACAACCCGGCTCGATACCATCTTGTCACACCCCCACCCTCCTACTATCTAAGTAGTGTGGCCTACGACTCCACAACTCCCCACCGCTACCCCAACGACTAGAAAATCCGTGAAGCTGCCGCATTGCTTTGCTTCAATCTCGCATAAAAATTTATTTTCTAAACCCAGGATTTTATAAAATTTCTACTGAAGATAACAATGGGAGCATAGACATAAACCTAAAACCCGTATACACAATTTTTACATTTCCAAATATGGCAACTAACAACATTCTTTCAAAAGAGCCTCAAGCTCCACACATTTTCACAAACTATACTATACATACATATGCTCCATTATACAAATTCAAAGTATTTCCTTACAAGATTATTAATTACAACACCTGGAGCAAAAGTCGAGAATCCTACCATGCTCCCAGCCACCGCTTACCGCACTGAAAATAGTTTTTAAAACAGAAAATAATGAGCTAAATCCAGCTCATGAGTGTATGCTTTTAGAAATGTTTTGCTTTTCTCGAAACATCTAAAATTAAACTTTCATTTACATGATATTTCCAAATATTTCTTTACTTTATTTTACTTTAAAGTTTCAAACTTTATCGTTGCATTTGAAAGTTTATAAACCTTTCAAAAATCTCGCTTGCCTTATCTTACTTTAAAAGTTTCTAAAACTTTTCTCAACTCTTGCTTTAAAAGTTGCTCAAAACTTTTCTATAAATCCTGTTTCAAAGCTTCTCAAAACTTTTCATAAACACGGAGCCCGGCTCAACCGCATGCTTTAAATAAAAACGGAGTTCGGGCTCAACCGCTTGCTTTAAAACTCCTAAGCCTGGCGATCGGGGAAACCAATGGTTGATTTTTCAAACTATATTATGCTTATAAAACATCAACCACTGAGGCCTATTTTTACTTATTGTACCCTAGTGAACACGGCTCGGCGACCGTGCCTGGAAGGACTCCGTGGTCCGCATCACCTTTTCCTAGTGAATATGGTGGAATTGACCTCGGTCGCCATCACCATAATTTAGCTTAGAGCTCATAACCTTATATACCCTGTACGTGCCACGGTCTCTTTAAATGCATGATGTATGTCCCACGCTTGTCGACCAAAACTAAAATGCACGAAGGAGATCCTAACACCATCGCACGTACCTTAATACCTCCGGTTCCAGCTTTCTTGCTTAGAACTAGAAGGCCTCGTTCACAACACTTTCGCTTGCTTGATTGCTTGCTTGCTTGCTCTTTGAAAAATGGTTTTACAATTTAAAACCATTTGTTTGCTTGCTTGAAAAATGGTTTAATTATTCAAAAACCATTTACTTACTTGCTTGTTTGAAAGATGGTTTACAATTTAGAAACCATTTACTTACTTTTCAAAAATGGTTTAACTCAAAACCATTTGCTTGATTTCTAATTCATCAAGAGCTTCTTGAAAATGGTTTGTAAATCAAAACCATGAAATACCAGCTGTAAAACGGTTTATAATAATAATAATACGCTTAGTATTTGGAAATGAGTTTAGAACACTCACCTCTTGTTTGTTAAAACTTGAGGCACAGCCCACACTTTTCCCGCCTTTACTTTTTAGCCTACACACTTCAACCTAATACGACGACATATTAATCGCCTATGTATAGCGTATAAACTTAACGAACTTCACACGCAAACCACTTTAAGGTCACACAACATTCATATAAAGTCAAATTAACAATTTACCCTTGAGCACTAAAAAAACCCTAACAAAAAACCATCATTTTGGTAAATTTTTTCCAACAATACTTATGGACTTTATTACCCAAAAATTATTCAAAAGGTCTTAAAATTATGAAACTCTCTAGATCAGTCCTTTATATATCCAATGGCATATCTTTAAAATTTAATGTAAAATTCTTCTAAGGCCCTCAACCACCATAACACAAGTTACAGCGTGTTTTGATTCCAAAACTCACTGAATCACTGCACTGTTATCCTTGATTTCTGGGATCTTAACTCCATAATTTGGAAATGGTTTCTTTACTCCTTTGAAGCTATGATTCTAAGGTTTTGCTTACCGATTGGAATCACGATTTGGATCGCCTTCGAGGTGTGTATTTGTCCCCAGATGACTCAATTTGGCAGAACAGAATCTGCACATAGCTCCCGCTTTGAAAAATTTTCTGAGCACTTTTGGCTGAATTCTGTGTACACTTAATGGATAACTTATTCTACTAGATGTCTATTTTACCCGAATTTTGAATCATTTCGATTTGGATGAGTGAAAGCTAGAACCTGGCCAAAACAACACATGTACCAAAACAGAGCAAAATCAGTGAGCTACGCGAGCTCATATTTCAGTCCGTATTTGGGAGCCTTAGAGTTACAATTTGCTCTTGGTTCGCCACATCACGTTTATCCACATCTCTTATGGTTGCTGCCGGGTGGAATCAATTCATTTGGATGATTATAACTTAATCATAACGAAAACAAAAACAGTGGTTTTACGAGTACGACAAGAATTCCTTTAAAAACCTAACATTCTCTTTGCAACAATTCATCAAAACCAACATGAATTCATCCAAACCAACTTCACAACACTTGAATTGGTGATTTGGAACTTCATACCACAAAACCTAGGTGAAAATGCAAGAACTGCTATAAGGTCTCCCGATTCTTACAAAGCAATAAGAGTATGATGATTATGTTTAATTTCGCCGATTGGGGTTTCCTGAGCTTCAAGAATTCTGGGGTTAATGTGATCTCTCCACCAAACCACAGAACAAGAAGTAACTAAGTTCCATGGAAATGCACAGTACCAAAAACTCGAGACAGCCAATTACCCATGATTTCCAAATGAAAACTTACCTTGGTTTTGGTCTCCTTAGAACTAACTTCTCTTCTTCCTCCTCTTCCTCTTAACTTTTGGCTCTCCTTCTTCTCCTTTCTTACGTGAAGCCAGCCTAAAATGAGACAAATGATTTATTAGTTTAATACCGTCTACATTTAGTATCCTGACTTTCCTTTTAATTGCGCCCAAGTCCTGTGTTTCTGACGTTTGCGTATCCAACTCTCATTATTTTATAATATCAACTTTTCGATTAATTGAAATTTGACCGCCATCTGCTAATTTTCAATTGTAACTTATCTTGTTGTGTGGCCCATCTCTACGCTTAATGATTTTAATGTCGTGTATCTTTTATTCTTTAAATGTGATTGTACCCTTGTTCTCATCTGCCGTCCCGGGTTCCATAAACTTTAATTTCTACTTTAGTCTCCAAAATACTCTTATGTGACAGCTTATTTCTTATATCTTTTTCACGATTGTTATCTTGTCTGACTTTTCGGGGCAGAGCGTTACAAACCTTACTTATTTTTAAGCTTGTATATTACCTTAATGCTCTTTCTCATCATCCTTGTAATTTTCACTAATTATTGATTATCAGAATAATTCATCCCTAGACATTATTAAGAAGTCTATTTATATCATTAATATTATATTTATTGATTTACTTATTATCTTTTATTAAATAATCATTTATTATTAAATAGCAATTCGTTACTTATCAATTTTTTATCATCATTCTCTCTCTTTTTTTACTTGTTAATTTACTATCAATCTTTGTGAATGTATTTCCTGTTACTAATCTTATGACTTCATTTTATTATAAATTATTTTTGCTAATTTTATTTTTTTTAAAAATTTTCTCTCATTTGATTTGATTTGATTTGATTTTATTTTATTTTACGTCCTCGTCGACCCCGATTGCCAGTGGGCGTCCTGCGATCCTCGTCCTCTGCAGCCATCTACAGTGCTGTAGCGGGTTAAATCTCAATCACCGATTATCTCCCCAGGCGTAAAGCGCCTTGCGAGCATTAAATGCAATAAATCGATTATTATGCGCATTGTCCTTTGCGTTTACAAGTAATGCCAAGGCAATTAATTCTCCCATTAAAACATTTTTTATCAACAAAAATTTCATTTTTGAAAATTTCATTTTTTAAATTTTGTCTCATTTATTAAATTTTATTTTATTTGATTTTCAAAAAAAAAAAAATAAAATCGAAAGATTTTGTTCACGAGTTGATTGGTCTTGTCTTGTTCATAGTGCATTCCGTCTTGTTCACCCACGTCTTTGTTCCTAAGTTCTTGTCTGATTTTTAACCTCCGTATATTGCAATACAATGCAATAGCCTGCGACCCTTATCACAATACAATTTTTTGTTGCAACCTGCTCATCCATTCAAGCCTTCTCGCGCATTACAATTCTTCACCAAAGACTATGTGCAATACAATTTTCTCCCAAACCCGACCACCTCTATTGCGATATACTTGACCATCTTGCAATACACTTCCCTCCCAACAAACTAGCCACCTTCTACTCATTAGGTTGCAATATAAATCGTCTTGCAATACAATTACCTAGCAAACCAACCTTCCTTTTCTATTACACTACAGCATAAACTATTCAAGCCCACCACTTTGCAATACACTCCTTGCCAATCCCCTCTATTACAAATACAAAATATTTTCTCCCACAATATTGTTTAGCGTAGCCAACGGTTCTGCATAATTTTTCATCTTTTTTCTTTATTTCTAGCAACTAGAAAATCATAAAAATACACACCTATATTTTCATTTTCCATAATACTCAAATAAATTTATAAAAATTTATTTTACCCCGTTCTTCAATTTTACTACTTGTAAAATCTTAGAAAATTATTTTCTCCTCCTCATAACCAAATAAATTTGTAAAATTTATTTTCTTTGCTTTAAAATTTTTTCTCATTTTCCAACAACCCGAATAAATTTAGTAAAATTTATTTTATTAAATTTTCTTCAGTTTTACACTGTAAAACCTTAAAAAATTAGTTTCTCACCTCATAACCAAATAAATTCATAAAATTTATTTTTATTATTTTTTTTTCCAGTTTTTCACTGGAACAATTTTCTCCACCTTATATACATATATTATATATTTTTTTTCTTCCATTTTCTTCAATTTCAACTTGTGAAACCTTAGAAAAAATGTTTTGCCTCATAGCCAAATAAATTTATAAAATTTATTTTCTTTGAAATTTCTTTTTCGGTTTTACCTTTGTAAACTCAGATTTTTTTTCATTCAATTACGAATGGTCTGTGGAATTTCCTCAAAGCCTCTTTATACAACACTAACTCTAGTGTTCAACCTCAAATTTTTTTTTTAGAATTTGATTTCATTATCCGATAAACGAATAAATTTCTAAAAATTTATTTCTTTATTTATCTTCCAGTTTACACTTGTAAGCTCAAAATTTATTTTCCATAATCCTCTAACACTAAGTGCTAATCACTAAACACACATACACAATCTCATCACACAACATGGTAAACATACCATTCACTAATAATTCATCAAATCACACAAAACACACAAAACACGTGCATGTAGTGTCCTAGTTTTTGTCAGATTTTTTTCGTAATCTCATACACCTACACTTAACATCGAACCATACACAGTGGTGATGTTACGACACGACTACGACCTAAGCCAGCCTCGATCTCTAGGTTTTCATATACCTATTCTCCCACATCAAAACCACCTAGTGGCGATGGTGCAAACAGAGCTCCTAGTATTCGTATACCTAAGCTGCGATGCTAATTTGTGGCATGCATTTAAAGTCAGTTGACTACCGTCGACACGCGAATCTTTACAGCCAGATGTCGAGGTGACCGACATTTCTCACGAAAATCAGGCTCTTTGGATCTATCCTTTTTCATTTCCCCGTTTTGGCTCCCTTTTCATTTGGAGAAGACAAGTCGCTGTCTTATTTTGTCTTAGTGACTCCATCAGTCTACGTAATGCCAATTTTGTCCCTCTTTTCCCGGAGTTTGATATTCGGCACTATCTCGTATTAGTTTAAGTACGTTCTACACTCATACCGCGCTGGCACGTAGTGCGTGTTATATGTGACACAGCGCGCCGAAAATCATTTCACGACGCGAACCGCGATGCCTCGGCGATGTCAACTCGGAGCTATCTCGGAATTTTACAAAATTTTTACGTGCTGGTAGATTTGCGAGCGATTAAACGGTGAAAATCCATTTTGTCATCCAGAGATCTAGAGAATAAATTACAGTTTTTAACGAAATAACAATTTTGAAATCGAAGTGGGTACGCCATTTTCCGCGAAATTGGAATTTCAGTGCTGGCGTGCAAATTCAGAGCGATCTCGGAGGTGGTAATTGGCGTGAAGTAGCTAGAATTCGCGAGGCGATTCCAACTGGTGAAGTCCGTTTAAGGTCATCCGAGAGATCTAGAAAATTTTGGTTTTACGATTACGATTTTCAGCTGCTTTTGAGAAAATTGGATTTTACCGGGGTTTCACAAATCACCTCTTCACCTTATCTTCCTCGTTAGTGCAGTATATTATTTATTATGCTACTCTAATTAATTTACTTACACCTTGCTCCTCATATTTCCTCATTTCTTATATTTACGTATTTATGTCCTTGTTTAGTATGATAATAATTTATATAATTTAATGGTTACATAGTACATATATATCTACTATATGATATATATTATTTGATAAGTTTTATAAACATATGCCATATATTTTAATATCTTGATATACTCATATTGTTTCTCCTATTATTCATGATTTTATAAACCAAGTAATATCTATTTATGTTAATATCTGTTGCATCTTATGTATTCATTTCATATTTTGGTTTGATGATTTTATTTTTACTACTTTAATTTTTTGGAAAACAAATTTGTATTTTCTAAAATAATTCTTAAAATATAATACTATATTAACTATCAAAAAAGTAGCAGGAAAATATTAAAATACACAAAAATAGATAAGAAAATAAAAATAAGAATTAGAGAGTTAAAAAAATTATTTATTACTTTAAGTTTATTTTCATTATCTTAACTCATTAACATGAAAATTAAATAATTTAAAAAAAAGATGCATGATTTTAACTACGTATTTTCTTTAATTTTTCAGAACATGATTAAATATAATAAATTAATTTTTTTATTTTTAATATTGTCTAAATCAAACATAATGTTACTTTTTGTCTTTTGGATTTATTTCAAAAATAAAAATTAATATTCAAATATGTTTTATATCCTAAAGTTTATATATTTAAAATAAAATAAAATAGAAAAAATGATACTAAAAATGCTAAAATTGTGTAATGGACAAGAGGCGGCATTATTTATTAGTGAGACTTCTTTAGCTAAATACATGTTAAAAGAAATATGGAAAGAGCCAAAGCAAAGTCATCATTGTGTGCAACATTCATCACTTTAATAAATTTTCAACATTTATAATTTTTTTATTTAAATCCTTCATGTTTTCACCACATAATTTTTAAAATTTTAAAAGAAAAACTCACTATCGCTTAAACCAAGCAAGTAATGGAAACAATTCCAAACCTATGATTCCATCATCATCCCCAAAAGACATCTTACATAGAGCCAATCGCTTCCCATTAGCCTCCCCAATTTTCCATCAATCTCACTTTCATTTTCTATACTACTCTTCCAACACCCAAGGGCACCCTCAAGTTTATAACTAGTATATGGTAATCACAAATAATAGCACTTCTCTATGATTCAATATCATATATATATATATATGATATCGTATGTTTAGCTACTACGATTAATGTTTAAATAGCTAATGGCGTCAAAAGGAGGGTTGTGAGTTTGAGTCATGAGGGAATAGTTTATTATAATGTAACTAAAAGTGTATAGCTGTGAAAAAAAATCATATATATATATTAACTAGTGTTAAGATTATTTTCAATACATTATTGAATTTTTAAATTAAAGTTATCATTTTTACATTTTCTGGAGAATACTAAAATGCTCCAGCTGTCCGCGTGTCTCAGACTCAAAATAGTTTTAAACAGAAAATAAATTGAGCTAAACGAAACAGTTGAGTTGTATGCTTTATAAAATTTCTTGATTTTTCGAAAAATATCTTAAAACCAGAAACTATATTCCTTTTTACAAGACATTTTCCAAAAAAACCTTGCTTGCTTTGTTATAAAAGTTTCTAAAACTTTTCAAAACCGGCTTGTTTGTTTTACTTAAAAAGTTTATAAAACTTCTTTTCATAAACGCGGAGCCTAGGCTTCAATCATTGCTTTTAAAGCTTCTAAAAAACTTTCATAAAATGCTTGCTTGTTTACTGCCAGTTGGTTGATTTTAAAACATCCATGAAAATGCTTATAAATCAAGATCAACTCAATCTGAGGCCTTTCTTGCTTGCTAAAATCTTCTAGTAAACACGGAGCCCGGGTCAACTACGGTGGGGAAGGACCTCGTGTCCACATCACCTTTTCTGGTAAATATGGTGGAAAGACCTTGTGTCTACGTCACCATAATCTAGCTAGCGCCTAACCCTATATACTCCAGTACGTGCCACAGTCTCCTTTAAATGCCATGATGCATGAACTAAGATTACCGACCAGACAAATCTAAAATGCATGAAATGATGTACCTCTGACCGGTATGCTTGCTTAAAACTAGGGATTTTCATTAGGTCTATTTTATAAAATATAATTTGTTCGTTTTGAAACATGGTTTAACAATTCAAACCATTATTTTGTTTGAAACAAAGTATTCTTTGATAATTGAAACCATTGTTTGCTTGAAATATGGTTTGATAATTCAAAACCATTGTTTGCTTACTAAAACTCATTGTCGTTTGTTTTTCAAATATGGTTTAAAATCAAACCATTGCTTGTTTGTTTCATTTCTAAATCACATTGCTTGGCTGTTTCAAATATGGTTTAAAAATCAAAACCATTACATGTCAAAGTTGTAAAACAATTTATAAATAATACATTAAGATTGGAAAATAGAGTTTAGAACACTCACCTTCCGATTTACAACAACGAAAGCACTCCACTTCAAAATTTCTTCCGCCTCCGCTTTTACCCTACACATTCGATGTATTAGACCACACACGTCAGCATAACCAAGCAAGTTGCACACTTGGTGCGACAATTAAATTTTTCAGAAAATATGTGGGCCCCAAATGCCATTCACAGGCATATGGCTAGATTATAGACTTAAGGGACTTTCCATAGAGTCTAAAACCACCCAAAAACATTTATGAAAATTATGTTCGGACTATCCGAATAAAATCCTAAAATTTCAAACCCGAATCATTCAAATAAATTCCGAATTTAGCCCTGGATCGTCCGAAAAAGAGTCCAAAATTCTAAATCTGTCTTAAAAATTCCGGACTCAATATAAAATTCTACATTAAGAATATTCAAATAATATATAGCCTTTTAGGCTCTAAATAACACAAGTTAGGAAATTTTCTACATTCAGTTCATCAAACGCTTAAGATATCGTACCACGCCAGAGTTTCTCGACTGCGCAGTCCGACTTTGTCTTCTCACGCGATAAAATCATAATCCGATTTTCTATGTCTAAGAAAGAAACGAAGAGATAAAAAATTAAAAAAATATCTCTCTCTCCATGCTCCCTGGGTCCGTCCCACATTCTCCTACTTTTTATTTTATCTTTTTTTTTAATGTCTTTCTCTCTTATTTGTTTTATTTATTTATTCATTATTATTTTATTTTATTTTTTCTACTTCATCCACCCTAATACGTTTCTCCATCATCTTTTCATTTTATTTATTTATTTATTATTATTATTATTATTATTTGGATACAGCTATATTACCTTATTCGGTCCATTTCCTATCCCGAAATTTTATTTCTTTTCTCAGCTCTCACTTTTATTTTAATCATCTTAACTCCAAATTATTTCCTTAACTCGAGATTTTGTAAAAATTTGGCCCCCAAGTCACCGGCAAATCTTTATCATTCAGAAATTCGGAAAAAATATTCGATCGGCCTTTTAAAATTACCTGAAATTTTTTCAAGTCACTAGATTTCGTGAAGACGAATTTAACGACGTAGTCCGCTTCTCTGGCCATCCGATATCTAGAGAATTTTTAGGCTTCCTAACCATTCTCGATAATTTATTATTATTATTATCTTTTGAATTCCATAATTTATACTTTCAATTCCTCCACTCTCTTTAATTGTAAAAGTACCACAATGCTTTGAAAACCCGTTAAAAGGTTCGTGTGGACCTTAAAATCAAAAGCTCGCTAAATTCTAACTCGTTAACCCGACTAACGTCCTTAGGCTCCGATCCCAAATCAAACCGTGTGTCTCATTTTACTAGGCTCGAAATTAGCTCATTGAAAACCCTCTCTATTATAGATAAAGAAATTATCCTCATCATGTCAAATAACTTATTTCAATAAAATGCTATTATTTATTTTATTTAAAATGCAACTTAAAATTAATTTTAATATTGAAATCGGAAAAATATTATTTTCTATATAAAATTTATTTCACTTATATAAAAGTCATTTCACATTAATATTATTTAAAATTTTAATTAGATTATTATCTCTTTCTTCTTCCTTATATATATATATATATATATATATATATATATATATATATATATATATATATATATATATATATATATATATAATGCAATATAATAAATGATTTTGGCTTTGGGTTACTAGTTGTTCGAATATTCAATATAAAATATTAATATTTTAAATAAATAAGAAAAGTCAAGCTCACTCAAATCCTGCATCCACCGTCATGCACAAATATTGAAATCCTTACATCCATCCCCTATACACATCTATAACACCTACATATAGCAATAATGGCTAACTATAATGATTGCATTTTCTGACATGACAAGAAAACTCATTTCTTACATGACAAGAGAACTTAGAACTCTACCACCGCAAACACCTCCCTCACATCCTCTTCCCTCCTCACGACTTAAAGGTCAAAGGCTATCTCTTTCCCAAAGATGAAATCTACTACCAAGATCAAATTCCAACACCGAACTCCAAAGACGCCCCAACCCGCACTTCTAAACTCCGCCATGGCCAATCCCCTTACATGCACTTTGCGTCATGATCTCGGGGTCTTCACGTAACTCCGTTAGGGAAATGAGGAATCTGCAAACGTAGGATCAAATCGTATGAGAGAAGATTGCGATTGGGCGTGTGCCGATGCAAATGATGGTGAGAAACAGACACTCACGAGAACCATGTATCGTCCGGGTCTAATATGCCTTTTGCTTGTATCGACCTTTTTATGCGTTACACTCTACAAATTATGAAGGCACTTTCTGCTCAAAGCAACACCGAAGAGTTTGAGAGAACTGAAAATGACTCATTGATTTATGTATCATTTTGCCACTAGGCAAAAATCGTGTGGCTCACTCTCATAAAGGATTTGGTCCAGATCCATCTGGGGTGTCCATGTCAGCACGATGAACTCAACATCTAAACTTAGTGTGAAATCAGAGCAACAAAGTATTCATTATGATCCCATCCAAGTCAGTTGTTTTTTCTTGAGGTTTCCTTTCCTTACACGCAAGCGTGTGCGGTGATCACAAGGACACGATGACTCTTACGGCTTCAAGGTCAAATAGATTATCACATTTTAACTAGAAAGTGAGAAGTAGATTTTTTTGTACGTCCAACTCTCTTCGTGACTATGACTATGAAGCTATTGTCACTTGGTTTCATCCATTGAAGACCATCAATAAATACTATTTCTAAGAATCTCGCCATTTTATTATAAATTTTGTTATTTTCGATGGAAGGATCCGCATCTCTTTATTTATTAGTAAATTTGTTATTTTTTATGAAAGGATGAGTTCTAGTTAAACGGTGAATTCCATTTATAAGTTTGATACTTTTACACGGCGACCTATTATTAAAGAAAATGAATACCCATCCTTATTCTTCGCTCCATTGCACTAAAATATAATTAGATTTTCAGATTGATGCATTGTAATCTCAAGTATAAAAAATTTAAGTTTTTTTTTTTTAATTTTTTCTTTAAGTTTTGTATTTGGTTACTAGAAAAATACGAAAAATGGAAATAAAGCATAGAGAAGAAAATGATATTGAATCAATAGAAATGATTGAGATTGAAGATTCTATTAGCATTTATTTGGTCTCCTAAAGAATGCTGTGGGAAGAGGGGGGAATATATCTAATGTGTGTTATTTAATTTGGTTTTGGTTTTGTTTTTCTTTATACTTTTACTAGTTAAAGAAAAATGGGTGTTAACACTTAACTTGGTAAAGTAAGCTTCAATCATACTATAAAGCAAGCATATATTTGAGAAAACATAATATTGAGGTTAATTTTGTTTGTTTTAATTATATTTATTTTCAAATGAAAATACAAGGGCCACCTGTAAGGTTAATTTTTTATTAGCTTTTATTCCGTTGTCGACACAATATGAAAAATGATTTGATTAATTAGTGAATGAAGTTTAGAATTTCTTAATGAAATTGAACCATTAGCTTTAATTGTTAGTCATATATATAACTATGCAAGGTAGAAGAAAGGGTTGTTAGCACTACCATCATGCTATATTGTCCTTCAAATTCAGATGGTTCAATGATAAAATATTCTATGCAATTATAAATATGTGGTCTCATTTTTAGAAAATAAATTTATTAAAGACATGATTTTAGGGAGTTTTAGGATGATGGTTGATATAGTATGGCTGGACTGTGGTCACTGATGACTGAAGTAAAGAAGATTGAAAAAGGGAAGAAGTTTTTTTCTTTTTTGTTTAAGCTATTAATCGAATTTCTTTGAAGTATTTTTACTGCTTTTAATTTTTTTATGGTTTTAACTTTCAGATAATTTGGACTTGTCAAGTAAATCGAGGACCGAAATTGATATATAAGTACTGAAGCCACGAAAAACTAAGGATCAACTGCGCTGCTATATCATTGGAACAAAAAATTATTGATTTGCTATTGGGCTAAATGGTTTATACCCGCCCAATTTAAATAGACTATATTTAAATTAGGTCCTCATTGGGCTACATAACATGTCATTTTTCTATCCCACTGGCCAATAATATGACTTATTTAAAAGTCATTGAATTGTATTATGCCCCTAAAAGATCTTTCATGAATTTGTTAATATTTTTATTTTCTTACTATTATTATTTTAGTTTTATCTTCTTCTTTTTTAATTTTGTTTTATTTATTTTCAAACATTTTTTAAACAATCAATTCTTTCCTTCAAAGTCGTATTTTCTAAGGAAAATCAGTTTTTTGAAAATAAATATGTTTAGTCAGTAAGTCGAGACTTTAACCATTTCATTGTTCTCAATGGGATAGCCTAGCTAGCTAACTTAAACCCTTTTGTTGTAAATTTTAGCTCAATAAATAATATTTCTAAATTCATCAATTTCCATTAAATTTGGACTTCTTTTACTGCCAATCTCAAATAAATTATATCATCATCATCATCTCTTGTTGAGATATGAACCCAAGACTTACTTAAATGGATAGTCGTCGATATACACCAAATATATGTTTCATAAAATCACTTCTACATGTTCACTCATATACATCCTTTTCATTCTATTTTTCACCTCGCTTTTGATTTATGGTCTCATTTGTTTGATGTTGATAGATTAATCAAGCAATTGTGATATATGCTTTAAATTAGATCAATAGAGATTCGACCTTAGGGGCTTAGAATTCGTTCTTTCTCAAACTCGCTTTTCTTATTATGCACTACATTTAGGGTTTTTTTTCATTTTGTTTTTCATTTAAAAAACCAAATGAAAAAACACGAGTTTTTCCATCGAATGAGAAACATATAATATTAAAAAATGCCGAGTCCACAATAGTCATGAAAAACATGTTATGGAGCATAACATATATAGTCATCGAATGTATACTGTTTTCACTTATTTTTAGTTAAAAAAAAATGTTAGTGTTGACAATAGAAGCTCAAATTCTGGATATACCAAAGCTTAACCCATGAACTTTCCATCCTGGGCAAGATCTAGGTGTACTACAGCACATTGAAAAAAAGACTTGTGGAAGAAGCTTAGAGAAATGCGAGAACTCATCCATAGTTAAGGGACTCAATTCCCGCTTTGGACACTCCTGGGCACCTCCATTCCCTGCGCTGTCCGTTTCATCATTTCTTTACTCATGCCACTTATGACACATGAGTACGTGTTATATGTGACTTTCGTCACATCACATGTCGTTTTATGGCACCCGAAACGCGATGCCTCGAAAAACGTGTCAACTCCGACTGTCTCGGAATTCGACGAAATTCGACGTGCTAGCTAGATTTCACGAGACGATTCCAACGTGAATCCATTTCGCTATCCGAGATCTAGAGAATAAATTTCACATAAGCAATGCAAGACCATTTATCCAATTATATTAAATCATATTTATCAACAAAATTTTATTTTCTAAAAATTTCATTTTTTTTTCAAATTTTAGTCCCATTTTGTTTATTTTTATTTTATTTAAAAATATATATATATGTCGAAATTCTTAATCGTCATAGTTACTCGTTTCATCATAATTGCTCACCATACTATTCATCGTACTGTTCACCATACTATTCACCTAAGTTGCAATATAATTTTTTTCCTATTGCTAATACACTTCCAAATTCTCTACCGAATACACCTCCCGGTCACAATATAGTGAGTGTATTGCAATACAATCCACACTCAATAATATCCTCCCTATTGCAATACAATTCATTATATTGCAATACAATACTCTCTTCTTCAACCCCTCCCGTCACATCATAATCCGTGTATTGTACCCAATAATTTTGTCAAGGTCTTATATTGCAATACAATGCCAAATTACATTGCAATACAAACCATCCAACTAATTCCTTCTCTCTTGCAATAAGAACAAATACAATTTTTTTTCCAAATTCCCTCTCTCTTAAATACAATTGCAAGGTCAGTAATACAATTTTTTTTTTTCACAAGACAATCGCGCAGCCCAATTCCGTCTCGCATTTTTTTTTTTCATATATATTTTTTCATTTCTTCCAGCTTAATTGAAGACAATTAAAATACATACCTAATTTTTTTTTTTTCATTTTCTTAATACACAAATAAATTTATAAAAATTTATTTTAATCAATTTTCTTGAAGTTTTACACACTATAAAACCTTTAGAAAATTATTTTCTCGCACCTCATTTTTTAATCGCAAGAGCTCCAATCTTCGTTCGTATTTTTTTCATATATATATTTTTTCATTTCTTCCAATTACTTGCAAAGGACACTAAAAATACATACCTAATTTTTTTTCATTTTCTAGGAATACACAAATAAATTTCCTCTGCAAATGAAATGGTCATTCTCAGCTTATGCATTATGAAATGAAAATTTTATTTCACTCCTATTCATTTCAAATTTAGATATTTCTAAACTCTACACTGTTGACCCAACACTAAACCTAGTGTTCAACCTTAAATTTATTAACATTTTAGTTTATTATCCATTAAACCAAATGAATTTATTCAATTTTATTTTTATTTCTCCTTTCTTGTTCCAGCTTTATAATCAGAAATTTCTAAATTTTTTTTTTCCTTATGTGCTATCTACTACACACAAACCATACACAATACATGATCACACATCATTCATGTTATGCATATAACTTTTAATAAATATAACCTTAATAGATTTATAAATGAGGTTATATTGGCTTGTAAATTATTTGGTAAGATAACTTTTACCAACCTTAACATGGAAGTATTTGAACTATATATATTGACTTTTAATTTTTTCTATCAAGGTTATTATCATATATGTCATTATTGCTTTTATTTAGATGTCTTGACATATGAATATATTAATTTTTTATTGACTTAAAAATTCTTCCACAGTTAAAATATCATAAGTCATGAAATAATCAATATAATTCATATATGTCAATATTCTTTTAATTCAAGTTTTATATGTCATAGTTACCCATTTAAATAAAAATTATTGACATATATTGCCTTATGTCAAGGTAATATATGTCAACAATGACCATTCTTCTTGTAGTGTCCCTAAGGTCTCCTCTCTCAAATCTGTCAATCGGGGAACCACAATCATGCCCCTATATTGAAGACTACCATCCATATGAATGACCTGTACCTTCGTTACTTCGCACTTGACTATACCTAATCCCCGATGACGCTTACCTCTGGTCCAACAAGCAGGAATCTTAATCACTTTGCTTAGTAGGGAAGCCGTAGCTACCAAAATCCCTAAAATACCCTGAGTCTGATCTCTGTAGTGCAATCCGCACTGTCCCACAACCTAGAGCATCCGCCACTCTCGGGAAGCTATACTAGCCAATACGCCCTGTAACTTCCGGCTAAGCGCATCAACCACCATATTTGCCTTATCGGGATGGTAATGCAAAATGAACTCATAATCCTCCAAATACTCCATCCACTTGCATTGCCTCGTATTGAGGTCCCGCGGCAAAGCATATTTTTTAAGAATTTTATGGTCCGAAGACACCTCGAACTGCTCACCATACAGGTAGTGGCGCTAAATCTTCAAGGCAAAGAAAATGGTCACCAATTCCATATCATGTGTGGGGTAACTTCGCTCATGATTCTTTAATTGCCAAGAACCATAATCCATAGCCCTCCCGGACTGCATTAGAACACATCCCAGTCCGTCCTTCGAGGCATCACAATACACTGTGCACTCGTCCCTCTGACTCCAATGCACTGGCTCTAAGTAAGCCTCCTCTTCCACCTTGCACGTTCTCTCACATAAGTCATTAAACTCAAACATAACCTCCTTCCGGGTCAATTTTGTCATAGGTGCAGCTAATCGGGAAAAGTCCTCAATGAACCTCCCCAGAACACCCCGGCTAATCCAAGAAACCTCACGTGATCTAAAATTTTGACTTAGGTCTTTCCCAACTCATAACTACCGCAACCTTCTCTGGGTCCATATGAGACACCCGAAGTCGATACCACATGACCTAAGAATCTTACCTCAGTAATCCAAAATTCATATTTGCTGAATTTGACAAACAATCGATGGCTTCTCAAAGCATGGAGAATAATCCTTAAATGATCCTCATGCTCCTCCTCCAACTTAGAGTAGATCAAAATGTCGTCCACGAAGACCATAACAAACTAATTTAGATAGGGTTGAAAGACCCTATGTATGAGATCCATGAATTCCCCGGGAGCATTCGTCAACCCGAATGGCCTTACCTTGAACTCGAAATGCCCGTATCGTGTTCTAAACGTCGTCTTAGGGATATCCGCCTCCCTAACCCTCAATTGATGATAATCGGTGCAGAGATCTATCTTGGAGAAGACCCACGCCCCTTGCAATTGATTAAACAAATCATCAATCCTTGGTAAAGAATATTGATTCTTGATCATAACCCAGTTCAACTGCAAGTAGGTAATGCACAACCAAAGGGTCTTGTCCTTCTTTTTGGAAAATAGTATCGGAGCACCCCAAGGAGAAGTGCTCGATCTAATAAAACATTTGTCCAACAATTCTTACAATTAGACTTTGAGTTCCTGCAACTCAATAGGCACCATTTTATGTGGCGTCGTAGAATTAGGCGATGTATCAGGGTGTAACTTGATACAAAAGTCTACATCTCTGTGCGGAGGTAATCCTAGTAATTCCTTTGGAAAAACATCCTTATACTCGCAAACTACCCGAGGTAGACCCAACTCCTGTCTTGCCTCGTCCTCCAGGGTAAGGTTTGCCAGCCAACCTTGCAACTATTCGTGCCACCTAGAATCGTACACGGCTTGGGGCATAACGTCGTGCTTATCCCCTTGAAATATAACACAAAATCATCTAGTGTGTAGGCAGTAACCTTCCTACGATCACAATCAATGAAAACTCGGGCAGGTCATCATCCAATCCCATCCCAAGCGATAATGATCAAATCCTCGACATGTCCACAAATTATATTCACATTGAAAGTAGAATCCTCAGATTCCTCTAACTCACAATCTTGACATATTAAATCAATACTTACCCTAGTTACTAAGGGAGAATTCACATACAACGAATTTTCCAAGGTTTCAACCTCTAAGCCCAAATCTTTCACACAAGATGCAACAACAAAGGAATGAGATGCACTAGAATCAAATAACATTGTTGCCCATAGGCAAAAGAGTAGAAACATACCCGAATAACCTGGATTGATCCTCGCAAGCTCAAATTCGAGGGTGTAACGGCGACACGCCTAGGGTCTCTAAAGTCCCGACTCAGGTGCCCTTAGCCTTGACTCGACCTTGCCCCGCCCTATTTGGCCCGACCGCGGCGAGTAAGGCCCCGTAGCTCTCTACGACCGATGCACCGTTCTTCGGCCTATTGTGGGTAAGGAGGAACAAACTGCGGTTCTGTGGTATGCATCCCACTAATGATTGGGACTAAGGTGTCCCATAACTTTGGGATTCCTTTCTCTGAGGACAATCTCTCCTCAAGTGTCCAAGTCGAAGGTAATGGAAACTTGTCCCCTGCCCTGTCTGGCTTGGAGCCCCGAGGTGTCTCCCACTCTGAGATGATCGACCATGGCCTTAACCTTGATAGATGCGACCCTGTCCCTAAAACCGCTGCAGAGTAGGAGTCCTCTACTTCTTCCCTGAGATAGAAGAAGAAGGATGGCTCTCCTTCCTCTTATCCTTGACACCCGCATCTCGAATGTTCTATGTGTCATTCACTTCCCTCTCAACGACCATAGCTGTCTTGACCATCAAGTCTATATCTTGCAGGAGAAGTCCCACAATTTTACCTCAAATGGATAGTTTCGGTCCATCCTTAAACTTTCTCACTTGGCCATGTTCGTGGCTACATAGTCATCAGCGAAATGGGCAAATTCAGTAAACTTAGCCACGTATTCAAGCACTATCATAGTTCCTTGTCTCAATTCCAGGAAGTCCCGAGCTTTTGCATGTCGAGCAGATGCTGGGAAAAACTTACTCATGAAGAGCTCTCGGTACTCTTCCCATGTCATTGCCTTTAAGTCCCTCGAGGCTTTGACCCAATCCCACCATAGTTGGGATTCACCCTCTAATTGAAACGAGGCTAACTTTATCTTGATGTCATCGAAAATGATCTCCATACCCTCCAATATATTTTCCACTTGTTAGAACCAATGATCAACTATTATTGGATCCCTTCCTCCCCTGAAGGTCGAAGGATGATGTGCCTTGAACCTTTAGAGGTTACTTAACCCCCTTTGGCCTGCTGTTGCACTAGCCTGTGCAATGATAGCATCCGCTGCACTCCCTTGTGCAATAGTAGCAATCGTAGCACCAATAGCCTCCATGAAGGCTTGTTGGTCAAAGGCCGGTGGTAGTGGGTTGTTGCTCCACCTACCCCCTCGGTGTCCCCGTCCTTGTATTCCTCTTCCTCGACTTGCCATATACATGTGTCAAATAGCTAATTGAGATTCCTTTTTCTAGTCTAACAAGTAGTGCATATGACATCCCATCATGAACTATTCCGTTTATTCATTTTCTGAACCCCTAAGATTATGTTCTCTAACCCTAGTGTTCATATTTTCCTATATACATTTTACAATGTATATAATTCACATAACACACAATCATGAAGCAAATTGAGCCTGCTTGTGAAAAGCACCATAAATGCAATGATCTGGGCCCATCACTAGCTAAGCCCTCGGTGTTGTATACTTAAACTCACGATGCAAGTTGTGACCTTGAATCAGTTGTCCATTGACCCAGATCAACACGAAATACTCGTGGATATCGTGTGCCTCGATACCACACTATTCAATCCCATCTACCGGGATCCGTTTATTTACATTTGATGAACATTTGATGTTATTTTCAAAACATATTACTATGAGTTTAATTACAACCTCATACAGCGTATATTACAAACTTGTTTATCAGTACTTTACAAAAAGTTTCTAAAAATACTATCAAACTCTTCACAATTCGGCTCCTAATGAGGAGCGCCTAAGTGTCACGCTCTTTGAAATGTTATCCCATATAGGTGAATATTGCATGATAGAAACTCCCTTCACAGGCTACTCCCCACCTAAGTGCACATGCAATGCTAGCACTTGCATTCACATCAACCATTCCATATAGATTATGCAATTCTATCTTGGAATTTTATATGCCATGCCATGAAATGAGATGAGACTCAATCATGTACCATGCTCCGAGTCATTATCAACTCCATTGCTCGATTAATGATGCGAAGAGTAAATTCGAGGTCGTGCGACTCATCACACACCACAATGACCATGCATGATAAAACTGTCATTGATTAATCGCATCCAATGATAATTTCAAACAAATTATCATTTTGTTTATAAACCAAAACCTTTTAGATGTCATATTCTAATGACTACTTTCTTTTACAAAATCATGTATTTTGTGGGTAGCGAATTTTCGGTGTCTCACCATAGGCTTCGCACGCCTTTCTACACTTTCACGGGCTTTCATCATTGGACACATATTTGAAACCCTAAGAAAATCCTAATTTTCTAAAAAAGGGTAAAATGGTAATTTCAGTCAAAATCCTGAATTTTTCTAGATCTCGAATGATGAAATGGACTTCACTATTGGAATCGTATTGTGAAATCTAGCTATCACGTCGAATTTTGAGACAGTCGGAATTTCACGTTTTTCGAAGCAACGGGGGTAGTGCGGGACACTTGAAACATTTTAAGTGGCTCATAGAGTGCCATGTGTCATGTGCACAAGTAGTCAAACATGAGCTCAAGTGTGGGCCATGGGTGGACACATGGCATGATGCCATTGGATGAAAATCCAAAGTAGATGGATAAGGGATGTGGGTAAAATCCAAGGAACCAATGGCAATTGGACATGTGGCAATGAGGACAAAAAGAGAATTAAATGATAAGAAAAAAAGAGACATCTCCTTCTCCATTTTGGCCTGGTACATGCAGTGAGGGGAGAAAACAGAATTTAGAGAGAGAAAGTCCAACTTCTCTCTAAATTTCAGCAATCGGGCCGTCGAGATCAGCGAGGCTAAGAGACAAAGTTGCTCCTCTGATTTGCGAGGACTCTGCAGCGTGAACACCCAGATTTGTGGGTTTAAGAGCAGTTTCAGGGAGGTAGGGGTTTTCTCCTACTTGATTTAATCCTTGTTTAAGAGCCTTGTTAATGATTTGGATGGTGTGAGGCCGTGATTGGTCGTTTGGGTAGTCCCGAAAATTGGGACTGCATGCTCGAAATTTTAAGACAGTTTAGACCGATCCGGTGATCTCGAGACTAAATGGTCCGTGTGCTTTACATGTGTGTTATATTGTGGTTTTTGGGTGTTGTAGTAGGAAATGGCCGTAGTTTGAGTTCCAAAGAAGTGGGCAGGAGTTGATGAAGTATCGCAGGCTTTGGGGATGGTAAAAATAGTCGTTATGTGTTGGTGAAAATATCCGTATGAATTTGATTAAAGATTTGATGGCATGGATTGTGTGAAATGATATGTTGATGCATCTTTAAATTGATGTGTTAACATGAGTGGTTGAATTATATGAAATATAATTGTGTGTGAGCCATTGGAAATTAAATTGTTCTTAATTAGCCCATGTATTTAATTTTGATGTTATTACTATGAATAAATAACATGTGGATTTAGTATGAATTTTGTTAATATGCATGATTGATATATTGGCATGTGTTGTATGAAAATGGCATAATGCATTTCATATGCCATAGAATGACCTAGAACAATGGGAATTAATTTTTACAAGACACGAAGAAAAATGAAAGGGTTGTGAAAGAATTTCAAGAAGATTTTACGAAGAATTGCCTTGGAGAGTTGTCAAACACACATGTTGGAGAGATATGGCTGTTTCGAAGAATTACCTAGCAATTCGCCTGGGTTTGTCCAATAGATTTTGAGAACTTCGGTAGTATGTTTCGAGCGAAAACCTTTTTGTTTTGAAAACAGTGTTTTCGCAGCTTAGGCATGCGTGAAGTCGGTGAGGCTCGAGAAGTGGGAAAGGGTGAGTCACATTCTCATCCATTTCATGTAGGAGCTAGTAGGAACATATATGTTTTGCTTGAATGTGTGTTTAGTTGCCATTACATGTGCACTTAGGTGGGGAGTAACCCATGTAGGATAATTCCACTGGGCATTGCTCTTGTCGAGGAAAATTATTTAAGGTACCGAAGGTTCACCTAGGGATGGGACTCATCCGAGGTCTTAAAGACGAAGAAATGGCCATATATGGCCTTGTTATGTATTTTATAAAAATTTGGGTAAAAGACCTAGTTTTGGATAATTTTAATTAAAACAAATTGTAAATTAACTCCTTTTTGTATAAAATATACATTTTTGTGAGTATGAATGTATGGGCCCGACGTGGCCATTTTTACTCATGTTTGGGTCTCATGATATGAGACACGCAAGTTTTCCGTAGGTTGACGGTGGTCAACGGGACACCCCGGGATTTGAGGCGTCACAACATATGTATAACAAAAAATACCAGCTCTTTCACACAGGGGATATCATCACCAAACTGGCATTGTGCACACGTATTGTCATGCTCTGAAGCGATGGAACTCTGTTGAACTTTGTTCCAACATATCAAACCACTCATCAACCACCAAGGATGGTGTGTGATGGCGCCATGCACCACCCCATGAAATTTGATGTCTCGATTGCATATCTGATACATTATATATTTATATCAATTCCATGTCTCATAATAACAATGAATACAATATAGTTAATTCAACATACAATTTATCAATATATCATGGATAATTATGTCAAAAAGCATATAATTTCCAAACATTTCATCAGTACTAACATATTAAAACATATCTATCAGCAATAACAATCAAGCATGTTATCACCAAATCAAGCAATAATACTTTAAAACAATCCACGATTTGGACCTCATAAAGTCGGCCATAGCATTGACGAAATAGGGGCATGTCGGTCCCAACGTGGTGAACTAGTCACGGTTGAGGCATCAACCGGTCGTTAACAGACCACCAAAATAGTCCATGAAATCAATATGAAATCTGCATCAAAATTAGTTCAAAAATCTGGACACAACAAATAAATAGCCAAACTATGACAGTCTCGGTAAATGAACCCTTAAGTGTAAATTCGGAGTTTGGGTGATTCGAAATCACATCAAGTTCGCGATGGATGTGAATTTACATGAAGGATTTAAGTCCGAAGTCCCTCAATTTCCCACTTGAAGATCAGTCCTAAAATCCGACGAGTGTGTAGGATCAAATTAGGGCAGCATTCCCATATTTCGAAATTCAGCAAAACAGCCCTTTAGGGCAAAGACACAACCCCACAACCCTTATGGTGGAAAATAAACCAAAGTCGAAAGTGTAAAACCCGTGAAAATTTTAAATTTAAATTTTCAAAAAGAAAAAAAAGAAAAAAAGAAAGGGGCAAAGCGAATTTCTTGGAATAGTCGGGAGAAAAGTTAGAATTTTAAGATGCTTGGATGATGAAATAGGTGCACTATTGGAATGGGTCTCACGAATCTAGTTACATAGTCGAATTTCGTTGGATTAGGGACGGTCGAGATTTCACGTATTTTCGAGGGCGCGGGTGTCGGGCGACACATGGCGAGCCATGGGCGACACATGGCGAGCCATGTGGGCGACACATGGCGGGCCATGTGGAAGCGACACATAGCGAGGAGCCGTAATGGCGACATGGCCGACCATGTGGGCGACACATGGCGAGCGGGCGACACATGGCGAGCCATGTGGGCGACACATGGCGAGCCATGTGGGCGACACATGGCGAGCCATGTGGGCGACACATGGCGAGCCATGTGGGCGACACATGGCGAGCCATGTGGGCGACACATGGCGAGCCATGTGGGCGACACATGGAAAGCCATGTGAGTGACACATGGAAAGCCATGTGTCACATTGCATGGCAAAGGCCTATGCATGTAGGACACATGGCAAGCCATGTGTGTGGCACATGGCATGCCATGTGTCATCATGCATGGCCCTTTTGAAACCTATAAATATGGGAGTTCCTATTCCGTTTGGGGGGTAGCAAATTCAGTTTGTGGGGGGAGCAGCAAGGAGAAGGAGGAGGAAGGGAAAAGAGAAAGGGAGGAAAGGAGAAGAGAAAGGGAGGAAAGGAGAAGAGAAAGGGAGGAAAGGAAAAGAAAGGAAAGAAGAAAGGAGAAGAAGAAAGGGGAGGAAGAGAGGAAAGAAGAGGAAAAGGGAAGGAGTGTTGCGGTGGCTTGGACCGGGCCTGCAGAACCGGAGGCGTGCTCACGAGATGGGTTTCCTCACTGCTTTGGTTATTTTACGCTTAGGGGCCCACGTATTGGCTAATGGTTTCGCCCTATTTGAGGGTGAATTTAAGATGTGTGTGGTTTGGTTGTGATTGTGTGATGGTCAAAGACTGGTTTCATGATGTTTCGGGACATCCAAAGCCCGAACATTGTGTTAGGGACTGACAAAAAATCGAGTAGAATAGCGAAAACGGGTGTACCCAAATTTCCGCACACCCTTGTGAATCGGCCACATCAACTTCGGACAGCCATAACTTTCCCGTCCAAACTCCGATTTGCACGTTCTTAGACTCTACGGAAAGCTCGTTGAGTCTAGAATTTAATAGAATAAAGTGCTCAGCCAAAACGTGGGCTGAAAATTGGGTTATTTCCATAAATTGAATAACATGCTGAATATGTGAAATTATGTGATATAGGTGTGATAAAGATGGAAATAATTATATGCATTGGGTTGTATGACTGACTTACTATGTCTGGCCGGAGATATAGTTATGGCATTACTTGCCTAAGTAATGGTTGGAATTATGTTAATACATGCTTGAATGATGTGTTGACATGAATGAAGCTGAATGATAGAAAGATGTAGTGCATGCTTATGTGATGTGCGGTTGTTGTGTGGAATATTAACATATTTGCATGTATGTTGATGTTGAACTAAAAATATGAAATGTTGTGTGCATTAGACATGAGTGTTCATAGCACACACATAGTGTACGGTGTAGAATGTCCATGTAGAGGTCTTCATACATTGGTCATGGGTTTGAGTGTAGTGACACAAATTGCATTGCATTGCATTACATTGGTGTGCAGTAACACCGTGTTACATGGGTGTGTGTAGATGGTACTGATTTGGTACTGCATTTGGTGCTAAATCTTGTGGGCTTGGGAATGGGACGAAGTCCAATTGAGGTCCACAGTGTTAAATGAAAATGTAAAATGAATAGTGTCGGGCGTAGCAAGTAGAGGATGGAACACCCCCTCGGTCAAGCATGAAACGCACGGTTAGGCGGCATATCCATCGGTGGCAGAAAAATGTCGGAGGGTGTAAGAGACCACGTGGTGAGACCGGAAAGTTCTATTGCCCAGACACGAAAACGATTAAATAAATATCCGCATAGACTCTGGGTTGTGAGATGGGGTCGGGCAACAGTATTGATTTCCCATTGGCACTTGCATTAGGTGGTGGGTCGGTTGACCCAGATACATGGGGCATGTAGGTGTCGTCTAACATGCATGTGGTTTTTTTTCTTTCTGCCGTAGGGCCAACATGTAATACAGTTGGTTGTTGGTTTATTGTAAATGATCATTTAGTAGTACACCTAGGTGAGGGTAGCCCTTGTAGGTTATCTCTATTGGTGATTAGCTCACCCAAATCGTGGACCCCCTTTTAGGTACAAGATAAATCTGAAGCGAGGCGGCGCGCGTTCCTTAGAGGCCGGGATTATAAAGCGGGTCGGTTTGTGGCGCTTGGATTCGTTTGTGCCTGTTTGAACAATAGTTTTAATATATGTTTTGTATTAAGAGTGATGTAATAACTCTTGGATCTATAAATGTATGGTTTATGCTTTGTATGGGCCAGTATGGATGATTGGCCACTATTAGGTCATTTACTCATGTATGGGTTCGTGATATGAGGCATGCGGAGTTTAAATGAGTTGACGGTGGTCAATGGGGACCCCCGGATTTTAGGGCGTCACAGGAAGAATCCCTACCTCTTGGAGTGTAGCCCTTGTCGAATATACGGACTTTACTTATTGGTCCGAGGAGTTCCGACCGTCAAAACGCTGATTTCCTTTTCCCCATTTTTCTCTCCCCCTTTCTTCTCTTTCTATCTTTCTTTTTTCTTCCTTTCATTTTTGTTGCTCTCCTCCTCTATGAACTGATTTCCCTCCCCTTTTATAGACTTCTCCATTGACATGCATGTGGACACATGGCTTGCTATTTGTCATCATGCTTTTGCCTTTGCATGCCTTGTGACACATGGCTTGCCATGTGTCACACATGCATTTTCCTTTGCATGCCTTGTGACACATGGCTTGCCATGTGTCACCTGATGCCTGTTGCCTCGAAAAATGTGAAATTCCGACTGTCTCGGAATTCAATGAAATTCGCCTAGGTAGCCAGATTTCGCGAGACGAATTCAACAATGAGGTCCGTTTAGCCATCTGAGATCTAGAAAAATTATAGGTTTTCAAATTCACCGTGTTTGCTCATTTTTTTGGAAAAGTTCAAATTTAGTTGGGTTTTACATCCTTAAACCATCTAATCGGATCACATGGATCCTTGGTCAGGTTAAGAGGTGGGTTAGGAGGAAAATATAAGAAATACGTTTGGTTTTTTTTTTTTTTAAATTCTGAAAAACATATAGAACAAATAAAACACTAAATTCATTGAATAAGAACAATTATCAGATAACACCAAAATGGTATCCTTTGTGCTTTCAGAAACCATTCTCTAAAACATATTTCAAAAATAGGAATCAAACAAGCCCTAAACTCCTACTTTATTACATAGAGAACGGTTCTCAGATAACACATCAAACAAGCCCTAAACTCCTACCTTTTAGGTTTAAAAAAAAAAAAAAAAAAAAATTTTTTTTTTTTTTTTTTAATTAAGAAAAACATGAGGCACATAAAGCAGTAAATTCATTGAATAAACAGGTTGTGGGATCTTAAAATGGTATCCTTTGTGCTTTCAGAAACCATTCTCTAAAACATATTTCAAAAATAGGAATCAAACAAGCCTTAAACTCCTACTTTATTATAAAACCACTAAACGCCTAGTTAATCTTTATGGGAATGGCAGTAGAGGTTGGGCCTTCTGATAGGCTGAGCTTCTCATTCATGTCCATATTTTCTTATTTCTTCCATCATCTTCAAGCTTCCAGCCATGGGAATGAAGAGGCCCGATAGATACCATCCACAACAGGCTAATGGCATTCAGGACACATTTTTTTCTGCTTTTAATGGAATCAACTCAAATCTGCCTTCATGATCTCACTCATGGACCTCTCGACGTGATTCATTTGGGTTCATCCAATTGATTGGATCTTATTGACTTGGCCTTAACTCTTCTTGTGTATTCTTTGGAGCCCAGTGAATCATATTTCTACATCGAGTTTCAACTTTGTAGGGAGCCACTTGTTAGGTGGGTAGGTGCATTCAGAAAGGTTTCCTTTAACTATGGCTTGTAATAAAGGCTTTGAGGATATAGTTCTTGAACAAGATAAAAAAATGAGTGTTAAACATCAACCATTATTATTTTCAATCTCTCTCTCTCTCTCTCTCTTTATATATATATATATGTATATATGTATATAGAAAATTCTACGATCTTAGAGCTATCAAAGCTCGGTACCACCATCGAAAACCACATTACGGTCGTTGGATGAAGGAGGATTAATCCTCACTATTGATATCTAAAATAGGGAAAAAAACTAATAAACCGGTGAGGTCGGTTCCCAATTCTCCTGCTCTTCTTCTCCAGCTAGTGGCTTCGGCTTCCATTTCTCTTTGGCTTCCATTTCTCTACTTTTCTCCCGCTCATCATTTTCGTCCCATCCTTGTGGTCCATTGCTTCTTCGAATTTCTCCCATTTCGGTTCATTTTTGGTTTCATATTTTGGTTCATTTTCGGTTTCTTCATCTCTAAGGCAGTTTAGATTCGTAGGAGTAGTGGGCTTGATTTTGGTTCATTTTCGGTTTCTTCATCCTGGACGGTTCGTTGGTGGAGGTAGTTAGCAAATTTTTGTTCATTTACGGTTCATTTTCTGTTTCGGTTCATATTCGGCTTTAGATTTTTGTTCATTTTTTATTTCTCCATCCCGCACGGTTCGTTGGTGGAGGTGGTCGGTCCTTGGTTTGTCTCTTAGTTATTTTCTGTTGTATTTCCAACAATGTAGTCATCAAAGCCCAAGGTTCAGTTTTTGGTTTATTTTTTGGGAGGTGGTTTGGTCATGGTTCGGCCCTTAGTTCAACCGTTGGTTTGATTAAAATATTAGTATTGTGGAGGAAATAAATTTGATTTGAGTTGGGTTTAATTTAGACATTTAGTATAAATGTTTTTAAAAAAATAGATAAGTTATTTTAATTTTATATTTTGAGATTGATGTTATCAACTAATCTTAATGTTGTTATTTATTTTTTAAGGAGCCAACATGGTGGTAATAAAATTCCCACTAATCCTAAAAGGCCTATCAAACCATGGATACATTTTTAGTAAGACACAATTGAGAAATTAAAATTTATATAGTAGCAGTTAATTGTTTTATATTATTATGATACTTATATTTGTTTGAAATAATTGTGTAGCAATGATTAGTTGGGGACAATTAAAGAGGATGATAAAGAAGTAAAGATTAATGATGATGTAAGGATTAATATATTATTTTAGTAGTATAAGTCATTTGTAAATTTAAAATTTTAACTAAGTAGCACGTATAAATGTAGTGGAGGAAAAATTTAAGCAAAAAGTGGAACGTTCTTCTAAAAGATGATAAACAAAGTTTTATGGTGAAGTCAAAGGAAAGTTCCAAAGAATATTCGGTTAAAACAGGTGCAAGTCCAAAGGTAAACATTTAATTGTGCTTATTTCGTAAATTTTATTTTAGAATGGTGTGTTGCTTATATAATCAACCAAGTATTCTTTTAAAAATGTTTATGATGTTTATACATATATTTAAGTATATCTCCACACACGATGATCACCGAAGCGAGTGATTAGAATAGTGTAAGCCCTACAACCTTAATAAAAGGCAGTTATAGAAGAGATTGATTTTGGTGCTATTTTGCAACTTTGATGTACCAAAATTGATTATGGGCTATGTCTTTAGTTAGTAAATAATTAAGTCCTACTTCTTATGCATTAGAATTGTATAATAGTTCTATAAAAATATCAACCAATGATGTAGAATTCATTATGGGATTGAAGGCAAAAGGATTGAAGATCGATTTGAACAAAGAATTTAGTAGTAAGCATGAGTTGTGTAATAAATATTGTGATAAAAAAAAAAAGGTGATTGCCACTATGTATGTTAGAAGATCAAATTAGGGAGGATAGAGAAAGTGGGGATGAATTTAAGATTCGTTTTGTATCATTTGTGTTGGTCATGTTACTATGCCCAACAATGAAACTTTTTGTTAGACGTTCTTTTCTACATATTTTGAAAGACACTGCTATGATAAAGAATATGAATTGGGCAGAACTCGTATGGTCTTATCTTGTACACAACATTGAAGAGTTTAAGAGCAACAAACAAAGTGGCCTATCAGGTTGCATGTTGTTTTTGATGGTAATGACATTTAATTTATACGTCAAATTATTATTTCCAATAAAAGGTTATCATGTACTAATTACATTTCGTTCTAAATTATATTTGTAGATATTTTTCCATGACCATATCTCGTTGGAAGAATATTTTGCACCGTTATATACACAACCTTGTCCTTGACTTGGTGTATGGGTGGGGAGATAACTATCTTACGGAGAGAAAACGAAGATTTAGAAAGATTGATGGTTATGCAGATCCATGTGTAAGAAAACGAAGAGATAATGAGACTACATTGAATAATTTTGTTGACTATTATAATGTGTTTGTAGTGTTTTTTTTTACTATAGCATCCCTTTACTGTGCATTTAAATTATGTAGGTGAAAATATTTGTTATACGAAAGGGGGTTGATGAAGCAATTGTTGAAAGTGAAAAGAAAGTGGAGGAAGAAAAAGATGAAAGTAAGAAAGACAGAAATTTGGAAATGTCTCCACATGGAGATGTAATTGTGGATGTATATATTAATATTTTTGGATGATTAGTATGTTCTTATTGTAAAACTCGGGTAAATTTGAGCTTTTCCAAAAAAAAATGGGGCAAACAAGGTGAACTTGCCGCTACAATACAGGTTGAAAACCTG
Source organism: Tetrastigma voinierianum (assembly GCA_016808115.1). Classification (NCBI taxonomy): domain Eukaryota; kingdom Viridiplantae; phylum Streptophyta; class Magnoliopsida; order Vitales; family Vitaceae; genus Tetrastigma; species Tetrastigma voinierianum. Next base: position 189,561 of record JAEQBH010001741.1, on the reverse strand, counting down.
GAATATTTCTAGATCTCAAATGATGAAATAGACCTCATCGTTAAGTTCATCACGCGAGATTTAGCTACCAAGTCGAATTTCGTTGAATTCCGAGACAGTCAAAATTTCACGTATTCGGTGTCGGGCAGACACATGGCAGACATGAGTGACACGGCAAGCCATGTGTCCCGCTACATGGAAGGTGCAAGTAGTGATAAATGGAGTCAGTTCATGGGGAGGAGGAAAGGAAAAGAGAAACGGAGGAAAGTAGAGAAAGGGAAAGGGGAAAAGAAAGAAGAAAAGAAAGAAAAAAAATGGAAAAGGAAAAGAAAGAGAGAAAGAGGAAGGAGGCTGGAGGTTTCTTCCTTAGTTCATTGGTGTTTCGACGGTTAGAACTGGTTGGACCAAGGAGTAACGTCCGTAGATTTGACCCAGAACTACGCTACAAGAGGTAGGTTTTCTCCTACTCCGGTTCATTTCACGCCTAGGGGTCGTGTAGGGGCCCTGCGATTTACTCACTTTGGGCGAGATTATTTAATTATTAGTTTGTTTTGGTTGTGGGCTGGTCATGGGTAGAGTATATGAGTTCAGGTTCATGGGGCCCGAAGCACCACATCCCAGAACTGAGCAAATCTGGGTAGAATGGAAAACGGGGGTATGCTCGAATTTTTCACCACCCTTGTGAATCGGCAATGCCAACTTCGGACGACCATAACTTTCCCATCCGAACTTTGATTTGTACGTTCTTAGACTCTACGGAAAGCTCGTTGAGTCTAGAATTTAATAAGATGAAGTGCTTATCCAAATTGTGTGTTGATCAATGGGCTGGGTCACGGACAGTTTAGAAATGATTCGTTCTGGTTTTCGAAACTTATGTTTTCAAAATCGGGTTGTATCTGAAATGCACGGGGCTGAGTATGGCCTGAGCAGGAAATTGCATGTTGAATTTTTGTGTGATATTTAAAAAAGCTAGAATTTCTGGACTAATTCTAGATTTTTCGAGAACCAAGCTGTAGGCGGTTATGCCAAGAATGGCTAATGTGTGTTATTACGTAAAAATTGAATAATATGTTAATATGTAGAAATTATATGATATGTGAGATAAAAATGAAAATAATTATATGCATTAGCGTAATTTATCCATGACACACGATATGTAATATGTGATTTATATATTGCATGTGACACATAAGCGTACATGTAGCATGAAATGACATGTGATGAAACTTGCATTGCATTTATGCATGGGCATCACATGACATGGGTGTGAGTGCATGGAAATGATCAACCACATTTGGGGTTCGATGGTACATCGAAATACAAAATGATTCTCGGAGGAAGTATCCACTATATATATATATATATATATATATATATATATATATATATATATATATATATATATATATATATATATATATTGGGCACATCCTACTTCATAGAAAGAAGTAGTTTTGGAGGTGTCACGAACTACTCGAGACTAACCAAAGTACGTATCGAAGATTGTCCACAGTACTTCTCGGAGGCTGACCAAAGTATTGATCAGAGACTGTCCACACTATATCTCGGAGACTGTCCAATAAAAAAAAAATAAAACAAAAAGATTTTGTTTTGGAAAAAGGGTCATGGACAGAACGCCTATTAAGACCAACTGTATGATGTGATTAGTGTATGACAATCTTCTGGTAATGCCAGTATGGCTGGATTTATGGCCCAGAATGGCTAATGTGTGTTATTACTGTAAATTGAATAATATGTTAATGTGTGAAATTATGTGATATATGTGAGATAAAAATGAAAATAATTATATGCATTAAGCATAATTTATCCATGACACCTGATATGTAATATGTGATTTATATGTTGCATGTGACACATAGCGTACATGTAGCATGAAATGACATGCAATGAAACTTGCATTGCATTTATGCATGGGGCATCGCATGACATGGGTGTGAGTGCATGGAAATGATCAACCCTGTGTTTGGGGTTCGATGGTACATCAGAATGCAAATGATTCTCGGAGGTATCACTTATATATATATATATATATATATATATATATATATATATATATATATATATGTGGAGCACATCCTACTTACGTAGAAAGAAGTAGTTTTCGGAGATTGTCCACAGTACTTCTCAGAGACTAACCAAAGTACGTATCGAAGATTGTCCACAGTACTTCTCGGAGGCTGACCAAAGTATTGATCGAAGACTTTCCACACTATATCTCGGAGACTGTCCAATAAAAAAAATTAATAAAACAAAAAGATTTTGTTTTGGAAAAAGGGTCATGGACAGAACGCCTATTAAGACCAACTGTATGATGTGATTAGTGTATGACAATCTTCTGGTACTGCCAGTATTGCCACCTAAGAACTTTTCAGTCCTCGGCAACGGCGCCAAAAACTTGTTAAGACCAAATTGTATATACAAATTTATGACACTACTGGACTATTGCACAATCACAGCAACAACGCGAAAACTTATTGAGACCATTTTTATATTCATAAAAATGGATTTGTTCTTTCTTGTAAAAATGACTCATTTAAAATTTGTTTGTGGTCTTGATCCTTATAAGTGCAGGTCGTACAAGTAATAAAAATTTGATGTGTTTAAAGTCAGTGTCGTTCTCGCGAGGAAGGATGATAAATCAAAGACTAAGCTACTCTCCATCTGCCAAGATTATTACTATTTGAACTCCACTAATATGATGATAAGAGGATTAAAATGTAGTCCTAGTGAATCTTAAATACAAAAGTAAAGTTTCATAAAATTAGGGTTGAGGATTCCTTTGGTGAAATAGCTGGACATGGATCAAATAGTAATAATCAATTTATGCATCTTTTCGATTCATAGCTCGACCATAAATTGGCTTGAGTTTATCAAATATCTGAGTAAGTATAGTTTGGATTTCTCCCTTAACCATACTTTTCAACGATTAAGGTTCATATTCATTTTTTAGACATGATTATAATCGATTACTTGTAATATGTAACCTCTTTTTCTAAGATTTAAGTATTTTTTCCTTTTTCGAACTTCATACTCGGATCTTAGGACTAAAGAATGCTTCCCCGCGAGGCGGGATATTACAAGCCTTCTCCAATTTGATTGACACCTCATCCTACACTTCTGATGAAAATTTCCATCTCCTTGATTAGATCTTTGCTAACACGGGATCAGAATCAATTCAGTAGAAAGAGGAGAGACCTTTGAGTGATTAAATAGATACTTCATTCAACTATCCTCAAATTATAAGTAAGTTGGTGATCTATTTGAGTAATCCTTCAAAGTTCATTAGTTTCATAGTATTAGTCTACCATACCTACAAGGAACTGCTTTACACTCTCAGGATTCTCCATCTTTATGTCACTTAGAGGGCCTCTTGGAAATTAGAGCGAGATATGAGCACATTGGGTACCACGGTACTAGTGCGAAACAGTAAATTTATAAATAATAATCAAATAAATTCAATAATTTTAATTAAAGCTTTAACTTCCACTTTATGCGACAAAATGATATCATCAATGACCATTTCAGGTGAGCTCGACTTTTCATTTGTTTTACTCATATCGACTAATTGATGGAAAATTCCACTTTGAAATCATCGCAATTTGAAATAAATGAACTCCATAAACTTTCTATCATCCTTTAAATCAAACAGTAATAAAAAAAAAATGATTTTATAAAGAAATACCAGCTCAAAACTGAACTTCAGTACAATACCCAAATCAAGAAAATTAAAGGAAAACTAACAAAATAAAGCTACACTAAACTAAATATACTAAAATGGAAAATAAAAAATAAAAAAAATTAAAAAAATAAAAATATACAAGAGTCTTCAATCACCCGGACATCTTGAAGTTGCGGAAGCTGCGCACATTGCCCTAGAAGTGTGTATTTATAGGCTTTCCAATGTTGGGCCTCACTTCATTAATTGCGTTGTGGATCCCCCAAATTTTGGCCCAAATTGGTCTCTTTATCGTGACATAAAAAGGTTTGTCACGACAGAGCTCTTAGTCTTTGCCATTGCCTTTGTCGTAGCTTCTTGTTTTCTGTCGTGACCTGTTCTTAGGGCTTGCTCTTGAATTGTGTTGCGACATACTTTGATAATGTTACGACATAAATTTTATTCAACAGTCTTGCTCTTATCATGACAGGAATGCCTTGTGTCGCAACACCAAACCTGTTTGCAACCAGCTTCTCTTGTCCTTGTCATTCTGGAGTTTGTTACAACATAATTTTCCTTGTCATGACAAACATTTACTTTTCATCCTATCAACTTTGTCGCGACAGAGTTTTCTCTATCGCGACAGGATTTCTTTGAGTCCTTAGCAATTTCTGTCACAACATTAAATTTCTTGGTCACGACAGACTTTTCTTCTCTAATTCTTATTGCTTGTTGAGCTATTTCTCGTGACATAGAATTATATGTTGCAACAAAATTGCCTTGGCCATTCTCAGTTCTTCTTCAATTTCTGTCGCGACCTACTTTTTCTCTGTCATGACATAATTTTATCATTCCATAGTTTTTATTGTCACGACAAAAAACTTCTTTGTCACGACACAGGTTTTGCCTTTAACCCTTTAATATGTTGCAACAAGAATTTCTTTGTCGTCATTCTTCTTGTGTTGCTTTTCAGCTTCTTGTCGCGATAGGGAATTCACCTCCTTCATGATTTGTTTGTCGTGACTGACTTTTCTTTGTCGCGACATAGATTTTGTTGCTCTTGGTTGTGAATTCTGAATGTTATGTCGCGACCGATTCTGTTATAATGACAATCTTTCCTTTAAGTGGCTTGATGTTGAAAACTTTGTCATGACATAAAACACTTGTCTTAGTTGACTTGTGTTGTAATCTGACGATTTACGTAGCGGCAGGTTTATCTATTAGTGATGACTTTTGGCATTTGCGATAGAAATTATATTGTCTGACACAACCTTTTGCTCTTTGCTTTAATCGTTGTCGCGATAAATTCGAGGTATGTGATAGTTTTCTTCTAATTTTCTTGATAGCGTCGCGACATAAAAATTCTTTGTCACGACAAAATTTCTCTTTCAGCTATGGAGTTATGTCTGAGCTTTGTTGCGACATTTCGTTGCTGGCTGCGACATAGTTCCTTTAGCCTACTTGAATTTTGTGTCGCGATATACGAAAATCATGTCGTGACAAAGACTGCTGCATTTTCTACCTTTTTTCTTCTTTTTTTCTTGTTTTCTCTCTCTTTTTTCAAATAACACCTGCAAAACATAAAGTTGGTTAATATTCCATAATTTGGCATAAAAATAGATATAAAATTATTAAAAACATGTCAGAAAAATGAATTAAAAATAGATGAGTTTAAGACTTATCAAATTCCCTTAAACTTGAAGTTTTGCTTGTCCCTAAGCAAATAGAAGAAATTTTGTTCTCGACATTTCGTATACATTTTAGGACATTTTTTGTTTAAAGCTCGATTAGGCGAGGAAACATAAGTCGATTGTAGAATTACTTCTAAACATGTTTCCAATCTAGAATCGAGAAGATTTTCAATTAAGTTCGATGAACGACCAATGAATTCATAGTGTGTAGCAATTTAATCATTCGATCCTTGTTGTGTGTCTTTGGTCTTTACTCTTTTTCTTTGGTGTCGATTAATCTTAAGAGATAATACTCGGTTGGCATACTCTCTTTTATTTTAAAGTCCCATATGCTTGTTTATCATATTGTCTCCACTAATGTGACATAACACCACCTTCGGAATCAAATAGGTCTTTCAAACGCCAATGTGTGGCTTGGGTAATGAGGTAGATAATTGTTAGACATTTTGGGCTCAATTTGCAGACATCACGACAACACACTCTTGCTTCTAAGTTTCCAACCTTCCCCATCATTGTTTTTGCATCTTTGCATATTTTTCATTGTGGTGCCTTTTCTCTTTTCATTGTCATCCACACAGAGATGACTATCTTCCTTATTCTAGAAGCTTTTTCACTTTTTCATTTTCTCGAGTTTGGTGGAATGGTGCGATGTTTTGTCTTTTAAGCTTTCTACCCTTAAACTTTGGATGATAAATCCCTTACCAGTTGGCATTAGGGTATTAGGTGTTAGACACCCCCAAGGACTTAATTGTTACAGGGAGGAGGCTCTGAGGGCCAAACTCATTTCCTGCCAGTGTTTTTCTTTTCCATGACTTCTTTCATAATCTTCATATTTTCTTATTTATTTGAATTGTTTTTCTCAACCCTTTTCATCCCCTTTTCTACAACTTGAAATAATATTCCCAGAACTTATCCTTTTACATGTGATGTACTTTGTAACGATGCAGGAAAATAAGGGTTCTTTCTTTATGGGGATTATGTTTAGGGAAGAAAATTTGCTTCTCATTCTTTGATTTGATGATGAGATTATTTGTAGAAGCTCGAATAAAGGCTAGTGTCTATGCATATGCAAATAACGGGCGGGCTTTGAAGGCTCAGGCTTCGAGGATGGCACAAATCATTTCCTATTAGTGGTGTACCTAGGATTTTGCCTTGACTAATAATCTAACAAGTTCTAGGACATTGGAGAGCTTATTGTGATGGATCCCAGAAGATGTCCCTAGTCTTGGCACAATTTCTTTCGGAGTTATTGTTGACCATGTGTAAAGTTTATCAGGATTTTTGTAATTAAACTGTTTTACCTGGCTTGAATTATTGGTCTTATTCATCAATTTATTAAAAGCGCTACTTAATCTTGAAGTTCAACACATTTTATTTATAACCTTACGACTTTCCATTTCCGCATTCGATTTCATCCTGCCCCGATGCATCTATGATTTTTGTTTGGTTTTTAGATTTGTTGTTGTCTTTGCTTTGCAGTTAAGAGGCTCATTTAAATCATGCGTTCAGCTCGAAACGATCAACACAACCCCGCAAATGTCATTCTTTGTCGGTTCAATCAACGAACATGTTGCGGCAATTTGATACCTAGATCCGGGTAAGCGAGACATAATTATTTCAATTAAGCTATTTATCACAGAGTCGAATTTCTAGCTATTAAACATGAAGGAAGGAAAACAAGCGAGAAAAATCGAAGCAAAGTGAACCACAAATCTTAGAAGAATTTTCTATTTTATTGAATTTGTCAAGGATTTGGTATTGGTTACATAGAGGAAAAAGATATGGAAGAGCGGGACAATTTTAATTTTTTACTCTTTGTAACCTTTTCCTTGGCAGCTTCCATTCTTAAATATTCTTCAACCTCTTCTACTGGGGTTAGTTCTTTCTTCTTTGTTACACAAGGGGCTTTATTTTTAGCTAGTTCCTTACAGGGTTCACAAGGTCCTTCTTTATTTGGATTTGGGTTTAAGAAAGGTGGTACTGGATTTGTTTCTCCTGGAGGGACTATTGTGTATGGCACACAATCTGAGATCCTGATTTATGGAAATGACACTTTCTTTTTGTTCGAAACTGTCTTCATAGCCCAGTCCAAAATTTTTGCATTGCTCTTTGTCGGTTCTCTCTGCCTTTTAACCAATGACTTAAGGAATACTCTGTTGTTGACTTGTTTATAAGTCATTAGTCAACTTTACTTGCGGTGTATCTTATTCAACTAATCTTGGTCCCTTTCTAATTCGACTCTCCATTCTTCATATCTTTTCCTTAAGCATCATCCAGTTAGGTCCCTTCTTTTGAGCTCTCCATGTACTCATCCCTGAGTTGTAATTGGAGCTTTAGCTGGTTGTCCCTTTCTTTCATCTCCTGATTCATGGATTTGATAGCCTCCATCAGTTCTGCATTGTTACACTGGTTGTCACACCCCCACCCCTTACTAGCGACAGGTGTGTCGGCCACTCCACAAAAATCCCCAGCCGTAACCTCTAACTACTAGAAAAACCTATGAAGCGAAGCCGTATTGCTTGCTGAAAACTCGTATAAAATTTTTTCCTTTTCTAACTAAAATCTCGACAGCCTAAAAGCAACATATAGGACATATTCCAAATCCTGTATACACAATTTATACTTTTCCAAATATGGCAACCAGCAACTTTCTTTCAAAAGAGCCTCAGGCTCAACACATTTTCACAAAGCTACACTATGTACATACATTCCACTATACAAATTCAAAGTATTTCCTTACAAAAGATTGTTAATACGACGCGATACAAAAGTCGGGAGAATCTGTATGCTCCGGCGTCAGGGTGTGCTGTACCTAGAAATTAGTTTTTAAAACAGGAAAATAATGAGCTAAACGAGCTCGGTGAGTGTATGCTTTATAAAATGTTTTTCTTTTTCGGAAAATATCTCAAAACTGTAAAACTCTCTTTTACAAGACATTTTCTAGAAACCTTGCTTGCTTGCTTTGCTTTGCTTTTGCTTTAAAAGTTTCTAAAACTTTTCTTAACTTCTTGCTTGCTTTAAAAGTTTATAAAACTTTTCATAAATCTCTTACTTGCTTGCTTTACCTTGCTTTAAAAGTTTATAAAACTTTTCATAAATGCGAGAACTGGAGCTTCAGCGAAACGCTTTAAAGTTTACCAGCTTTTCGTAAAACAGAGCACAGGCTCAGCGGTTTGTTTTAAAAGTTACTAAAACTTTTCACAACCACGGGAGCCTTGGCTCAACTGCTTACTTTAAAAGTTTATAAAACTTTTCACAAACACGGGAGCCTTGGCTCAACCGCTTACTTTAAAAGACTCACGGGAGCACGGGCTGTGATTGCACGGTGGTTGTTTCAGCCCATATAAAACATGCTTATAGATCATCAACTTCTTTGGAGGCCTTTCATAACTTCTTTGTACCTAGTGATCCGGGAGCACAGGCTAGCAGATGCCGTGTTTGGACACGGAGTGCTACTTGTCGCCTGATTGGAAGAGCCTTAGCTCGATTCCCACTTTTCCGGTAAATATGGTGGCCTTGGCTCACCATGAATCTGACCCAGCGTGCCCCCAACCTATAAACTCGGTCGTGCCACGGTATCCTTTAAATGCCATGATGCATGAACTAAGTTTGCCGACCAGACAAATCTAAAATGCATGAAATGAATTCATAACACCATCGTGAACGTACAGAATACCTCTGATCGGTATGCTTGCTTAAACTTGGGATTTTCGTTAAGCCTGTTTTATAAAATATACTTTTTGCTTGCTTGCTCTTTGAAATATGGTTTTACAATTCAAAACCATTGCTTGCTTTTTAAAAGTATGGTTGAATACATCAAAACCATTACTTGTTTGCTTTTCACATATGGTTTAAATCAAAACCATTGTTTGCTTAAAATCTCATTGCTTGCTTTAAAATATGGTTTATAGTCAAAACCATTAAATACCAGTGTAAAAAACGATTTATAATAATACCTGGCAGTATTTGAAAATAGGTTTAGAAACGCTCGCGTTTTGTTTACGAAACTTGAGCCGCGACTTCCGCGACTTTCGCCTTTGCTTTTGCTTCTGTGCTCGAACAAATCACAGTGAAAACATTAATCGCCTGTGTAATCCGCAATCTTTCACGTACTTCATAGGCAAGTCACTTTTAGTAACTAGCACTTATTCATACTCAACAAATATCGCCGAGGCGAAGCGAAGGTACGGTGCGTTTTCATTGAGTTTCATTCTTCTTTGAACCTCTCTTAATAGTTTATTAAGGTTCCCATACTAACGGTGTATGAATTTGGGCTTAAATATGCGAAACTACAAAAATCTGGGCATTTGGACATTGTGGTACTAGTACCACTATGTTTGTCTGCGATACAGGCACATTACGTATGGTGATCTTAGGTACCACTTGTCTTGTCTGCAGGTACAAATGGGTTCTATATGGTGTATCGGTACCACCTGTTTAGTCTGGGGTACCACCTCGTGGTTTGCTCCCGAAGATCTTTGCACCTTACTTTTTTTGGTACCATTTTTCTTCATACAACTTCTCCATTCCATAATACCTCAAAAACCAACATGGAATTCATCCAAAACTACACCATAACACTTGTATTGGTGGTTTGGAACTTCATAAACCAAACCCTAGGTTAAAATTGACACACCCCCACCCCCTTCCAGTGGCGGGCGTGCCGGCCACTCCACAGAAATCCCCAGTCGTTACCTCTAACGACTAGAAACTCCTGTGAAGCGAAGCCGTATTGCTTGCTAAAACCTCCTATAAAAAAATTTTCTTTTCTAAACTTATGATTTTATAAAATTTCGGCAGCATAACAACTGCATATAGGACATGTCCCTGAACCACGCCATCCATTACACTATATCCGAAATATGGCGTGACGTACCAACACATTCTCCCATGAAAACTACTCTATGTACATACATATGCTCCATATACAAGTTCAAAGTATTTCATACCTGATATTCTTAATTACAACATTATAAATGTCGGAATCCTAATGCTCAGCGTCAGAGTATACATTACCTGGAAAATAGTTTTAAAATGGAAAATAATAGGCTAAAGCAGGCTCGGTGAGTGTATGCTTTTATAAAAGGTTTTGCTTTACCGGAAAAACATCTCAAAATGTAAAACTCTCTTTTACAAATATTTTCCAGAAGCTTTACTTTGCTTTGCTTGCTTTAAAAGTTTCTAAAACTTTTCTTTGCTTGCTTGCTTTTGCTTTTCTTTAAGCTCCCCATAAAACTCTTATTGTTTGCTTGCTTAGAAGTTTATAAAACTTCTCAAATTTCTTTGCTTGCTTTCTTTATCTTGTTTGAAAAGTTTCCTTAAACCTTTCCACAAACCTTTGCTTTAAAAGTTTCTCAAAACTTTTTCATAAAAGCAGAGCTGGGCTCCAGCGCATTCTTTGAAAATAAAGCGGGGCTGGGCTCAGCGGTTTGCTTTAAATCCAGGGAGCTTGGCTCAGCCGTCGTTTGAAATCTAAGCGGGGCTTGGCTCAGCCCGTTTGCTTTAAAACTCTCAGAGGCAGGCGGCCGGGAACCAATGGTTGATTTTTCAAAGCTTTGTATATTATGCTTATAAAACATCAACCCTTTGGAGGCTATTTTCCTTCTTTGTTGCCACTGAAGTGAACCTGCAGGCACAGGCGGCCGTCTTGGGTGGAAGGACTGAGTCGCATCACCTTTCAGGTGAATATGGTGGAATTATTTTGGAGTGTATCACCATAATTTAGTTAGAGCTATAACCTTATATATACTCAATACGTGCCATGGTCTCCTTTAAATGCATGATGTATGTGTCCTAAGTTTCAGACCAGGCAAAACTAAAATGCATGTAGAATCCCTAACACCAGGTGCGATCTGAATACCACCGGCCAGGTTTTTCTTGCTTACCCAGAAGCTAGAAGGCTGTTTTCACAAACATTCTTTGCTTGCTTGCTTGAAAAATGGTTTAATTATTCCGAACATTTACTTACTTGCTTGCTTGAAAATGGTTTGCAATTTAAAACGATGCCTTTCAAAAATGGTTTAACTCAAAACCATTTGCTTGCTTTAACTCATTGCTTGCTCTTGAAAATGGTTTGCATTCAAAACCATGAAATACCCGATTAATAACTTGATTTATAATAATAATAATAATACACTATTATTTGGAAAATGAGTTTGAACACTCACCTCTTTGCTTGCTAAACTTGACACGAGTTACAAACTTTCACGCCTTTGCTTTAGCCTACACACCGATGTATTAAATCACACACGTCGGCCGCAACCAAGCGGTTGCACACTTGGTGCTCTGATTAAAATTTTCGGAAAATATGTAGGCTGAATGTCATTCACGAGGCATATGGCTAGATTCTAGACTAAAGACTATAGTCTAAAAACACCCAAAAACATTTTACGAAAATTACATCAGGATGTCCCGAATAAAATCTGAAATTTTAGCAAAGCGTGCAAAACAGTCCGAAATTCAGCGGGTAATAGAAAATAGTCCCAAAATTTCCTAAAAATTCCTAAACTCACTAAAAATTTTGGGACTGAAATTTATGGCCTCTAGAATATTCCAAGTCATTATATAGTCTTTAGACTCGAAATAACACAAGTAGGTAACTTCTACTTCGAATTTGACGAAAAGCCAAGATTTTGGTGTCCCACGCAGTAGCTCGTCACAGAGAGTAACTTTTTTACCTATCGTCTAAAAGTGCCGACTTTCAATTGTAAATGACGAGATTTGAGAAAATCAAAATTTGGGTTTTTCGATATTTACCCTAATTTCAGAAATCCTGTGTTTTTGGTACTCACGCGTAGCCCTCGTCGCGTAGAGCACTTTTCGTGTTTATCCCGACGAAATCCGACGGTCAAATTTTCGTAAATCTGAGAAAAAAGATAAAAAGAAAAATAAAACTCAAAAAAAAATCGCCACTGCCTCTTTCTCTCTGCCCTCACCGTCCACGCACTGCCATCCCCTTTTGGATTCTTATTTATTTTTTCTTTAGGTGGGACCCACATGTCCCTTTATTCCACTTCTTAGTCCATTTCAGCCTCGAAACAAATTATTTTGTCCCGGTTTCAATTTTATTTATCTTAATTGAATATTCTTTAAGTATTTGCCATTTTTTAGAATTTTTCTAAAACTCGCTTTCGTGTTTCACTCCTAAACTGCCGCCTAGAAATTGGGTGAAAATATTCCGACCGTCTCGGAATTTAACGAAACTTTTCTAGGTCACTAGATTTCTCGAGACTAATTTAACGGCGCAGTCCGGCTTTCACATCCCGAGATCTAGAGAATTTTCGGAGCATTTCCTGAACTATTTCTGCACCATTATTATTATTTTACTATTTAAACTTCCATTAATTATACTTTCACCCCCTCAACTTTCCTTAATTGCAAATCCAACTTTTGAAATTCCTACTATGGCCCATCTCTAACTTAATTATGCCTTACATATCCTTTTGCTAAATGACAATTGAGCCCTTGTTTTAAGTACCAAATTCAACTGCAAAATTTATAATTTCCTAATTTCATCTCCAAAATACTACAATGTGACACTCTGGTACTCTTATACACCCCCTACAAGATCATGTATGGTGACACTATCTCAGATTCGGGTGTTACAAAAATCCTAAGAATTCAACCCAAGGTCCACCAATTCCTACAAAACTATATAATTATGATGGATTCCATGTTTATTCTATACCAATTAGGGTTTTACCCACATAACTTCAACAAATCTAGGGTTTGGGTGATCTCTCCTCAAAACTCTAGAAAAGCGAGGGAACTAGTCTCCATGGAAAACCCTAAAATCTATACCAAAAACCCAAATTACACATGATTCCATACCTGAAATTCTTCCCTTTCTTCTCCTTCTCCTTCTTCTTCTTCCTCTTCTTCCTCTTCTCTTACTTTCTCTATTCTTCTCCTCACCAAAACGTGAAGCCCTAGTTTGAGAAACCAAAAATGAAATGTTATGTTTGTCTCATGGCCTTTTATAATCCCATCTTTGCCTTAATTAAATTTAGGTCCTCAATCACTTTAATAATTGTAAACAACTTTATACATTTTCACCATGGCCTCTCATCTTCTCAAATTATGGTTTTCATATCTGAAATTACAACTTTACCCTTGTTCTAGTACAACATTCAAGCAAATAAATTTATGATTCTTACACTCATTCCGAACAACAACTCCCAAAATACTACAAGGCACTTTGTGCACATATGCGCTTCTTGCGGTTTACATATTGCATCGCACACCCTCTCGGACGGGGTGTTACAACCTCCTCTTAGGAACATTGGCCCTCGAATGAACAAATTAAACTCAAAGGAAAGGAAAATACATCATTAGGAAAATAATTAAGGGTACTGACGGGCGCATCTGAGCCTCTGGCTCCCAAGTAGCTGCCTCCCTCTCACGATTCTTCCATAGGACTTTAACCAAAGGAATCACCTTACTCCTCAACACATGTTCCTTGCGATCTACAATCTGCACAAGTGTTTCCTCATAAGTCATATTTTCCTTTAGCTGCACTGGTTGTTCTCTCAACACAAGTGAAGGATCTGGGATGTATTTCCTTAACATCGACACATGGAATGTGTCATGGATCCTTGATAACTCTGGGGGTAACTTCAACTGTGGTTATCGGTCCCACCTCGCTCACAATCCCATGTGGTCCTATATATCTCTGACTAAGCCCGCCTCGCCTCGAATCTCAAAACACCCTTCCAAGGGAAATTTTCAAAAGACCCTATTACCTACCTCGAATTGTAAGTCTCGGCGATTTGTCCGCATAACTTTTCTCTCGTCTTTGCTTTCTTCAAGTTATCACGAACTTTGCACTTTCTCCTAAGTGATCCGTACCAGTTCAGTATCTATTAGTCTTCTCTCACCAACCTCATCCCAACAGACACCAGTCCTACATTTCCTACCATACAATGCCTCAAATGGAGCCATTCTATATCGCCTGGATAGCTATCACAGAACTCCATCAAATGAGTATCCCAACTTCCCTTGAATTTCCATCACACAAGCTCTCAAGATATCCTCTCTAACGATAATTTCTTCGATCGCTAATTGTCTGGAGGATGAAATGTCAGGCTAAATGTAGGCGAGTACCTAAAGCCGCTTGGGTAAACTAAAGCAAACCGATGTGTGAACTCTCGGGTCTCGATATGAAACTATCGAAACCGGAACCCTATGAAGTCTCACTATCTCATCCACATACAATCAGCCAACTTCTTTCCAAAGAATCTCAACATTAACCGGTAGAAAATGAGCAGACTTCGCTGGCCGATCAACTATCACCCATAGCATCATGCCGCTTTCGAGTCCGTGGAAGACCCGTCACAAAATCCATAGTGATCTTCTCCCATTTCCATACCGGGAATGGGAGTAACCGCATCTTCCCCGCTGGCCTCGTGATGCTCTCGCTTCACCACCGACAGTTTAGGCACTGAAATGAAACTCGCGATCTCTTTCTTCATCCCATCCCACCGCACGTTCCTCTCAAAGTCCCAGACATCTTCTGGGTACTACTCGATGCATAGTGATACCACAGATGAATGTGCTTCTTCCATAATGTCTCTTCAAATTTGCCATACTCGGGCACACACATTCTCTCGTCCTTTCACTATCATGCCGTCATCTCTAATTTAAACTCGCTTCTTTCCTTTTTCTATCTCTTCCTTGCTTAATCATCCGGATCCTCTGTGGATCGTCCCGCTAGAATCGATCCACTGAGGGGTCTAACATGAAATGCGGCTTAACAAGGCTCCTCGAATCCTCGCTCCAATATCACCCCTAAAGCCTCTGGGATTCACCATCATGTAAGATAACACGATCTCATATGAGACAAAGAACTCTCGTCGTCTACTTAGGTATCTGCTACGACATTAGCTTTTCTCGGATGGTACCCAATAGTACACGTAGTCCTTAATCAACCTGCCATCTTCTTTGCCTCAGGTTTAACTCTTTGGGTGAAAATATATTAAAGACTCTTATGATCCTCGTGGAAGATCCCGCAAGGAACACCCTACATAAGTAATGTCTCCATATTTTTAGGGCAAACACGACTCGGCCGTTAAGCTCTAAGTCACTGCGGTAGGTAATTCTCCTCATGCTTCTTCACTGCCTGAGGCATATGCAATCACCTCTATCATTCTGCATCAAAACACAACCAAGGCCTTTGCCGAAGCATCACTTATAAACTACAACCCATCTCTCGCATTAGCAAAAGAACTGGAGTCAGTTAATCTACCCTTCAACTCCTTAAAACTCTATTTCGTCATGTGCATCCACCCAATCATACTCGACATCTTTACTGGCTGCCGTCATGGGGTCAGCATCCCGAGAACCCTTCAACAAACTTCCTATAATACCCCTAAACCACAGCTTCCGACCTCCGACATTACTTCTTCGCTAGCTTCCACCTCTACCACAACTCATTTTATGGGGATCCACACTCACCCTCTACGAGATCACATTTACCTAGAATGCACCGTCGTCAAAACTGGCACTTGCTCAACTTGGCATACAATTGTTGCTCCCTTAGGGTCTACAACACAATCCTCAGGTGCTCTGAATGTTCCTCTGAACTACCTGAATACACTAGGATATCATCGATAAAAACTATGACGAACCTATCCAAATACGACTGGAATACCCGGTTCATCAAATCCATAAATGTCAAGCTGAAAGCATTAGTCAAGCCAAACAAAGATCACCGAACTCATAATGCCCGTAGCGTGGTCCCGAATGCACCCAAGTACATCACCTCCCGCACCCTCAACTCGATGATACCCCGACCTCAAGTCTATCTTCGAGTATACCGAGACCTCGAGTTGATCAATAACCTGATCGATCCCAGGGAAATGATACCGATCATGGATGGTAACTCTATTCAATTGCCTGTAATCTATACACAACCGCAAACTCCCATTTTTCTTTTCACAGCAAAGAACTGAGCTCCCCATGGGGATATGCTTGCTTGAATGAATCCCTTTACTCAATAACAATTCTTCTTAACTGAGCCTTAAGCTCCTCAACTCGCAGGAGCCATCCTATAAGGAGGAATGGAAATGGGCCTACCCCTCGGATCAAATCAATGGTGAACTCCACCTCTTGGAGGTAATCCCAGAATATCGCCTAGGAACACATCCGGAACTCTAACAACCGGAATCTCATGTCCCATCCTTCCTGCTCCACCATAAGCCGATAACCTCGAAAAACCCTTACGCAAAGATTTTCGCTACGCGGCGCAGATCATACTGAAGATAACTCTCGCGTATTCTAAACTTTACCTCCAATTTCCCGCCTATGTAACTTTACTTTTTATAACAATCTAATGTGGCTTCATAGCGAGATAGCCAATCCATGCGTGCCGGAGCAACCACATCAAAGTCCTCATCTAAATGTTACAAGATCCATCAGGAACTCCCCGTCTCAATCGTAATCCCCATCGCTTCGACTACTCGTCTAAGAATAACGGATCTCTACCGGAAGGGAAACTCCCATACTAATCTCTAATGGTCAGGGTCTCTATCTAGAAGCGATCTGTTAGAAAGGTCGATGCAAATTCGAATGTGGCTCCCGGGTCCACTAATGTATATGCATCATGATTAAGGATAGAAATAATACTGACCACATCCGAGTCGCACTTCATCTTGCGTAGTCACAAAGATAAACTATGGTCCGAGTGCGAGCTCTCATTCGCATCCCTAGGAATTACCTCTACTTACCACTACGCCTAATCCGCGGCCGCGCCAGCCCCTCTCCGTCAGGGAACCCCTCCTCGAAGACCCCATGAGTGCTCATCTCCGGTGCCTGGGGTAGCCAGCCGGGGCTATCGATGTCTCGCACTAATCAACCGGGAGGGCACTCCCAATGAAATTGCCTTCCGGCCACGGCAAACACCCCGGCATCATATCTCCTACACCTCATGGTGTCACCTCTGACACATATGACAGACGGAGGAATACTCTAGGTGCCACTACTAGCAACTGGGGGCCTCACTGATCCCTGACTAGAGATAGCTCCCTGACCTGCACCTCGACCTCTATAACCTCTGCCCTTGCTTTGCTTTCTATTTTACTGACTAGAGCTCTGTTGGAAGTGCCCCGGTGCACTCCTCTACTTTCCGCCACTCTGGATACATACTGTAGTACTTTGCCCAACTCTCGCAGCGACCTCAACTAAGTTCCCAACATATTCTAAGGAACCACGTACAAATGCACTCATCCGGCCACAATGTTAACCCGCTAAAACCTCGTGACTTCCCGTAACTTCATCAACCTGAATATATGGAACCAATTTGACTAGTTCTGAGAACCTCTTCTCATATTCTGATACTAACATGTTCTTCCTCGCTTCGACTCAAGAATCTCCTCAATTTTCGAATCCTATGATTACGAGGAAAGAACCCATCGAACTCTGCTGAAATTGGTCCCATGATATGCCATTAGATACTCTCCTATCCACGACATCCCACTGTCCCACTGCCTTCCATCGTAAAAACTAGAAAACAAGACTCTCTCGCTCATCCGTGTACTCCCCATAACTCCGTAAACCTGTTTACTCTATCTAACCATGTAACCATGCCTCGGGATTGCCACTGCCGTCATAGCCGGCTTAGCGCCCAACTCTCGTACCTCTATCGACTTCCCAAATCCAAGAATCTCTAGGTGGCGGTGGAGGTCATGATCACGACGGCTGAGCTGGGCCACTATCCGAGCAACTGCGGCCACCGCTTCCGCCAGAAACAATCCCGAACTCGAGCTCCTTCACTGCCTGGGACGGTCCAGCCCCGACCCGCCGCTGAGGCCGATTCATAGAGGCAGAGGGAACCAATCACGCGGCTCATCTCTCTTATGTACTGCAGATCGCCTAAACCTCCGAATGACTCTCCTAGGACGACTTACTCCCTTCCGCCTCACATAGTGTCAGATTCACTAAAAATCAACCGTTTAATACTTTCAAACATCTCATATGTATGTACTTAGCTCAAAACGCATGGCCGCTTAATAACAGAAAATAGTGTATAGGAAAACTACGAAGCCTATAACACAGTTTCCTAAGACTCTGGCCCCATAACATCTTGTCACACCCCACCCCTTACTACCGGGTAGTGTGGCCGCACACCTGATTAAATCCCACCAACCCTCAACGACTAGAAAATCCCCGTGAAGCTGCCGCATTGCTTACTAGAAACTCGCATAAAATTTTTTCCTTTTCTAACTAAAATCTCGGCAGCCTAACAACTGCATATAGGACATATTCCAAATCCTGTATACACAATTTACACTTTTTCAAATATGGCAACCAGCAACGTTCTTTCAAAAGAGCCTCAAGCTCAACACATTTTCACAAAGCTACACTATGTACATGATATACCCACTATACAAATTCAAAAAGGTATTTCACAAAAGATTGTTAATACAACACGATACAAAAGTCGAGAATCCTAATATGCTCCAAAGCCAGTTCAAGGTGGCTCGTACTTGGAAAATAATAGTTTTTAAACAAAGAAAATAATGAGCTAATGAGCTGAGTGTATGTTTTAGTGAAAATTTTCGCTTTTAAGAAAATATCTCAAAACTCAGAAACTCTCTTTACAAGACATTTTCTAGAAACCTCGTTGCTTGCTTTGCTTCGCTTTTCTTAAAAAAGTTTCTCTAAACTTTTTCTTAACTTCTTGCTTGCTTTAAAAGTTTATAAACCTTTTCATACCCTGTCATTGCTTACTTCTCGTTTAAAAGTTTATAAAACTTTTCATAAATGCAGGAGCCCCGGGCTTCAACCGCCGCTTAAAAGTTTATAAACTTTTCATAAAAACACGGATTCGCTCAACCGCTGCTTATTTTAAAAGTTACTAAAACTTTTCACAACCATGGGAGCCTTGGCTCAACCGCTTACTTTAAAAGTTTATAAAACTTTTCACAAACAAGAGAGCCTTGGCTCAACCGCTTACTTTAAAAGAAACACGGAGCCTGGCTCATCCGTGCACCGGGCTGATTTCAAACCGTATAAAACATGCTTATAAATCATCAACCACCGGGAGGCCTTTCCCGCTGGCCGCACTTAGTGAACATGGGAGCCCGTTTCAACCGTGCCGGGTCACCCAATCCAGATTACCTGTGGAAGAGTTTCTCCTACTAATTCTTTCCAGAATAATGGTGGCCGCCCCACTATAATCTAGCTATTTCGCTTAACCCATATACTCCAAAGACGTGCCACTGCCTCTTAAATGCCATGATGCATGAACTAAGTTTGTCACCAAAAATCTAAAATGCATGAAAATACATCCTAACACCACCGTGAACGTACTAATACCGACCTAAGATGCCGCTTAATCTCGGGATTTTCGTTAGGCCTGCTTTTATAAAATATACTTTCGCTTGCTGTTTTGAAATATGGTTTTACAATTCAAACCATTGCTTGCTTGCTTTTTAAAAGTATGGTTGAATACATCAAAACCATTACTTGTTTGCTTTTCACATATGGTTTAAAATCAAAACCATTGTTTGTTTAAAATCATTGTTTGCTTTAAAATATGGTTTACAAATAAGTCTCATTAAATACCAAGCAGAAATGCTTTATAATAATACACTAGTATTTGAAAAATAGGTTTAGAACACTCACATTTTTGTTTACCAAAACTTGAGCACGACTCCATAACTTTCCTGCCTTTGCTTTTAGCCTACACACTCAAACAAATACGGCGAAAACATTAATCGCCTGTGTAATCGCATAATCTTTATGTACTTCATAGGCAAGTCACTTTTAGTAACTAGCACTTATTCATACTCAACGAATATCGCCGAGGCGAAGCGAAGGTACGGTGCGTTTTCATTGAGTTTCATTCTTCTTTGAACCTCTCTTAATAGTTTATTAAGGTTCCCATACTCAATCTGCATGAATCTGGGCTTAAATACGAAACTACTGTGTAACCGCATTTGGACATTGTGGTATTGGTACCACTATGTTTGGTACCGGTACCAAACACATTCTGTATGGTGGTACCAGTATCACTTGTCTTGGTATCGATACCAAATGGGTTCTGTATGGTGGTACCGGTACCACCTCGTGGTTTTGCCCAGAAATGCTACTTTTTGCCCTCTTTGGTACCATTTTTCTTCATACAACTTCTCCATTCCATAATACCTCAAAAACCAACATGGAATTCATCCAAAACCACACCATACACTTGGTATTATGGGTTTTGGAAACTTCATAAACCAAACCATAGGTGAAAATCCTAAGAATTCAACGCATGGTCCACCAATTCCTACAAAACTATATAATTATGATGGATTCCATGTTTATTCTATGCCAATTAGGGTTTTACCCACATAACTTCAACAAATCTAGGGTTTGGGGGATCTCTCCTCAAAACTCTAGAAAAAGGAGGAACTAGTCTCCATGGAAAACCCTAAAATTCATACCAAAAACCCAAATTACACATGATTCCATACCTGAAATTCTTCCCTTTCTTCTCCTTCTCCTTCTTCTTCTTCCTCTTCTTCCTCTTCTCTTCCTTTCTCTATTCTTCTCCTCACCAAAACGTGAAGCCCTAGTTTGAGAGACCAAAAATGAAATGTTATGTTTGTCTCATGGCCTTTTATAATCCCATCTTTGCCTTAATTAAATTTAGGTCCTCAATCACTTTAATAATTGTAAAACAACTTATGTTATTTTCACCATGGCCTCTCATCTTCTAAAATTATGGTTTTCATATCCTTTTTGGAAATTACAACTTTACTCTTGTTCTAGTACAACATTCCGGGTTAAATAAATTTATGATTTCACACTTTCGTCCTGAACAACAACTCCCAAAAATACTATGCAAATGCAAGATTCTTAAATAAGACATATTGCGCCCTGCGGTTTACATGTACCGTACACCCTTCCTGGGATCTGGCCACCGGTGCCCTGAAATTCCAACTTGTTCCTGATGGTTTTGTCTCAAATCTGAGGGTGCATTCAAGTTGAGGCTTGGGCTTCCCTGAAGCTCTCAAGTACCTCGGGACGAACTCTCCCATTGTTCGTCCGTGGCACCTTTCAGCCCCTTCTTCCCACCTCTTCTCGCTTCCTTTCCTCCGGTCCCTTAAAAACCCTAGTCACTCCTATCAATGTCAAAGGGGATGCCATGGGGTATGTTTCTTCTTTTTCCCATTCTGCCTCAACTCCCCCAAGAAGGCATAGGCTGGTTATAGTGGTTGGTTGAGGAATCAATCCCCTATAATTTCTTCCGCAGTTGCTCAAGATGGACATTTCAATTATTTTCCCTACATTTATTTTGTACCCCTTCAGCAATGCATAGAGGAGGATTGTTTCATCTCTTCTCACTATGCTAAGGTGCTTTGATGGTAAAAGGATAGAACTAATGAAGTAGAACCATACCTTAGCCTCTTCAGTTAAGTCTCCTCTAGAAATGGATTTGTATAGGTTTTTTGTTTCTTCTGAACTTCTACGCTTCATAGGTCTACTATCTTCTAGTAATCTGGCTCCTTTAGTAGTTTCTTGAACTTTAAGCCATCCTTCTGCACATTCAAGTCGAACAACATATTTATCCTTTATTTGCTGAAGTCTATCCAATGTCCTTTGACATAAACTTTCTTTCCTTCACCTTCTACAATATTAGCAAAGAATTCCTTCACCATAGCAGCGCACCTAGGTTCCTTGTGCTCGCCCAATGCTTGCCATTCTCTTTTCTCAAGCATTTCAACGAAAGGAGAGATAAGCTTTTTGAAACCTCTTTGAGCAATGAAACCTCTTTCCTTCAAAATTTTCTCCATTAACAAGAACTTTATTTGAGATAAAGTTTCGCTTAAATTTCCTCCGCTCGCTCGCTTCTTTCACCCTCCTTCATTTTCTGATTCTTCCTCTATCGGTTCAAACATTATGTTTACCTCATCCTTTTCTTCATCTTGCTCTATTACTGCTTGAGTGGCTTGAACCGTCTCATTCTCCCACTCAACATACTCTACCATGATTTTCCTACTGAGGCTTCTGGTCCTATAGGGTCTGGGTGGCTTAGAGCATCGTGGAGAGAGTGGTTAAGGCTTGGAGCTTCAGGTTTTGAAGGTAAGATGAGAGAGATTTGAGTATGGGAAGCGAGAGGGTTGATGGTTTATGAGAAGTACCTTCGCAAAATTTTCATTGCCAAGCCAACTGCTTTGTTGTGTTCTCTGATTAATGTCGCGACAGCAACTGCCCAGGGTTAGTTCCATTTCTAATACGATGTCGCGATAGACAAATAATTGTCGCGACAGACAAATAATTGTCGCGACAGAGTTTTGCAATCATTTGGAAACTGTCAAATGTCACGACATTGAGAAAAATGTTGCAACATTCTCTTTAGTGCATCTTTTGAATCTATGTCGCGACACAATGAATACATGTGTCGCAACATAAACTTGCCTTTTAAATTTGATTCCAAAATCAATTATGTCGCGACATAGAGAAAATATGTTGCGACATTTTACTAACATTTTCTAGACTTGCATCTTCCCAGTTTTTCACTCAAGACACAATCAAAGCAAGTTGTATTCACTCATATCCAATTGAACATACTTGTGCAAACTCATTGAATCATCAAAAACTCTCAATTCAAGTACGAACAACAACATTTCATTTCTTTATTTAAGATAATCTGCAAGGCTGACGTTCAAACTAAAAATTTTTAAAACAACAAAGCTATCATTCATTTTTTGCATTTAGACAAAACTTACATTCCCTCAAACTTCAATTATGCATTATCATTAAGAACAAATTGAAGGAAATAGAAATACCCCCCCTTGTAGCTTTTTTCTGCAAATTTCTTTTTGAGACTGTGCTTCCTACTAAAATTCATCTTTAATATAGCTTTATTGTCCTGAAAAATCAGCAACAACTAAAAATAAAACTTCCAACATAATTAACACTAAATCAAAGACATAAAATTTAACAACATTAATCTAACTATTAAAAATTAAACTCATTAAGGTTTCCCCGAGAAGCCGTCAGTCATCTCCAGCCGTACACTTGCTGCACGTATTCATTTAAGCAAAACTCTCAGATGCTCCTCTTAATCCGAGCTATTCTTCCTAATTTCTTCCTATAATGTCTATTTCTTATCTCTACATATTCTTATTTTTGTAATTCATTGTTTCCTCTCAAGGAAGTAGATGTGGGAAATCTTTGATTTATCTCTCAGACACTGGAAATGCATTTCTTGATTGGTTTTGGTATGAAAAGACCAGCTCACTTGAGTCTCCCCAAGTTCTCAATGAAGCATTAGTATTTTTCTGAAACATAGTTGTGTTTGCTTTTTGAAATTTTCAGTTCGTAAAATCTTTTCATGCATATTCGTAATTCTTTTGCTTTCTAACATGAAATGCATTTAACTTTCAAATGATTAGTCCTTTTCCCGACCCTTATATTCTCCTATCGGGTCCCTCCGCATCATTGCTCTTGGAACCCGGGCTGGAGATAAGCCTGATGGTAATTCCATCCAGGTTTGGGGCCTGACTGTGCTCCTCCACCATATGAAAGGTTTTCATGGTTCCATAGTGCTGGTGTATAGTGTGTAGGTAAGTTGGGGTTATGCTTGAAGTGATAACTTCTTAGTCTCCTCAACTTGGTAAGGCTCGTCTTCAATTGATCCCTCAGCACTGCTTCTAATTCCTTCTTTTATTGCTCCCACTTCATGTGCAATATGCATTCTTCTTTCATTGCTTCCTAGTTTATTCATCACTGTATCCAGCTTTGCTTCTATGGTAGTCATACTCTGCCTAATCCCAATCAAACCACTTCCCTCGCCATTGCCGTCTCCCGCTTCATGGAGCCTTGCAGTTGCATTTGGCAAGGTCTTCAATTAGTTGTCTCGCCTCCTATGCACTTCTTCTCTTGAAAGCCCCACAACAGGATGCATCAATTATACCCTTGGAGGCATAATTCATGGCATGATAGAATATATCTATCTTAGTGGTCAAATCTATTCCATGCATAAGAAATCTTTTTAATAGTCTCTTAAATCTTTCCCATGCGTTGAAGAGACTCTCATCTTCCCCTTGCTTGAAGACAATGATTTCTCTTCTTCTCAGGTTAGAGCAGGAGGAAAAAATATGCTCATATAGGCCTCCCACCACTTTCTTCCTACTGTTCATCGATCCAATTGGCAATGAATCAAACCGCGTTATTACATATCTCTCATAAAGGAGTGGCAAGAGTTGCAGCTTGATTACTTCTGGTCTCACCCCATTCAGTTTGTTAGTGTTGGCCATCCTCATGAATCTTCCCATATGCTCATTGGGATCTTCAGAAGGATGACCAATGAACTGGTGCTGTTGTACCATGGTAATCAATGTTGGCTTCATCTCAAAATTGTTGGCTTCAATGGTAGGTTGTCTTACTGCAGAGTACTCCTCTGAAATAATAGGCCTCCAAAAGTTCTCCATAGTATTAGGCATCTGAGTTCTCTCTACTTCTTCTTCTTCTTCTTCTTTTGGAATAGCCTTCATTCTTTCTCTTTGATTTTCCATACTTCTGGATTCTGCAACTGTGATCTTCCTCAGATTCTTTAGTGTTCTCTCAATTTCAATGTCCAGAGGTAGCAAATCTACTTCTGGTTTTCAATGCATTTAAAATCTTCCTGAAATAGAAACACACTAAGATCAAATGAATTATGTGGGAAACAGCTATATCCATTTAAGCTCATAGAAACATGTCAGCAGCTTCTTCAGCTATTGCCATTAAAAATGTTTTTGTGATTTTCTCAAAAATAATATCAAAAGAAAATGTCCAAATTAGAAAATCCTCTGGGTTAGAATATCGATCTTTAATTTATTCATTTAGTATCCCCTCACAATCTACACAAAACTTGTTACACTAAATCAGATGATGGCGTGATCGTGTATGCCAATCTTCTGCATCGCCAATCTAAGAACTTTTCAAATTCCTAGCAACGGCACCAAAAACTTGTTAAGACCAAACTGTATATACAAATTTATGACACTACTACCAAAGGACTATTACCTAATCCCTGCCAATGACGCCAAAAACTTGTTGAGACCATTTTTTATATACATAAAAATATGGATTTGTTCTTTCTTGTAAAATGACTCATTAAAATTATTTATGTATTCGATCACTTAAGTCGCAGATAGCCAGTATGTATAATAAAAGTAGATATTTAAAGTCCATATATCATTCCCGCGAGGAAGGATGATAAATCAAAAGACTAACTACTCCATCTACTCAAGATTATTACTATTTCAACTCCACTGATATGATGATAAGAAGACTAAAATGTAGTCCTAGACTGAAATCTTAAATATACAAAAGTAAAGTTTCATAAAATTGGGGTTGAGGATTCACTGAGTGAGACAAAACTGGACATGGATCAATTAGTAATAATCAATTTATGCATCTTTTCGATTCATAGATCAACCATAAATTTGAAAACCGAGTTTGTCAAAGATTCAAGGTAGTATAGTTTGGATTTCTCCCTTAACCATACTTTTAACTGATTAAAGGTTCATATTCATTTTTGAGACATGATTCTAATCAGTTACTTGTAATATGTAACCCTCTTTCTAAGATTTAAGTAATTTTCCTTTTCAGTACTTCATACTCAGATCTTAAGACTAAAGAATGCTTCCCCCATACACAGGATACTACAAGCCTTCTCCAATTTGATTGACACCTCATCCTACACTTCTGATGAAAATTTCCATCTCCTTGATTAGATCTTTGCTAACACGGGATCAAAATCAATTTAGTAGAAAGATGAGAGACCTCTGAGTGATTAAACAGATACTTCATTCAACTATCCTCAAATTATAAGTAAGTTGGTGATCTATCTGAGTGATTCTTCAAAGTTCATTAGTTCCATAGTATTAGTCTACCATACCCACAAGAAACTTCTTTATACTCTCAGGATTCTCCATCTCTGTGTCACTTAGAGGGCCTCTTGAAATCGTGAGCTTAGATACAAGACTTTGCATTGGGTACACTAAGACTATTATCGAGAACAAGTAAATTTATAAACAATACCAATCAAATAAATTCAAGAATTTTAATTAAAGCTTTCTTCCACCTTATGTAGCAAAATGACTATCATCAATGACCCATTTCCAATGAGCTTAACTTTTCAAAACTGTTTTACTCATATCAGTGACTAACTGATCAGGAAAATTCACTGAAATCATAAATGAACTGAAATAAATGAACTCCAAAAACTTTCTATCATCCATTTAAATCAAATAGTAATGAAAAAGATGATTTTATAAAGAAATACCAACTCGAAGCTACACTTTAGTACAATACCCAAATCAATAAAATTAAAGGAAAACTAACAAAATAAAGCTACAATAAACTAAATATACTAAAATGGAAAATAAACAATAAAAAATTAAAAAAAATAAAAAAATACAAGAGTATTCAATTCCCAAACATCCTGGAGTTGCGGAAGCTGCGCACATTGCCCTAGAAGTGTATATTTATAAGATTTCCAATGTTGGGCCTCACTTCATTAATTGCATTGTGGATCCCCAAAATTCTGGCCCAAATTGGTCTCTTTGTCACGACATAAAAAGGTCTTTCGCCACAGAGCTCTCAGTCTTTATCATTGCCTCTGTCGTAGCTTCTTGTTTTCTGTCGCGACCTATTCTCAAGGCTTACTCTTGGATTGTGTTGCGACATACTTTGATAATGTCACGACATAAATTTTATTCAGCAGTCTTGTTCTTGTCGCGACAAGAATGCCTTATGTCACGACACCAAACATGTTTGCAACCAGCTTCTCATGTCTTTGTCCTTCTAGAGTTTGTCGTGACATAATTTTCCTTGTCACGACAAACATTTACTTTTTAGCTTATCAGCTTTGTCGCGACAGGATTTCTTTGAGTCCTTAGCAATTTCTATCGTGACAGGAAATTTCTTTGTCACGACAGATTTTTCTTCTCTAATTCTTGTCGCTTACTGAGCTGTTTGTCACGATATAGAATTATATGTTGCGTCACAATTGCCTTGGCCATTCTCAGTTCTTCTTCAATTTCTATCGTGACCTTTTTTTTTTTTTCTGTCGCAACAGAATTTTATCATTCCATAGCTTTTATTGTTATGATAGAAAACTTCTTTGTCGTGACATAGGTTTTG
The DNA here is from genome assembly GCA_016808115.1 of Tetrastigma voinierianum. Classification (NCBI taxonomy): domain Eukaryota; kingdom Viridiplantae; phylum Streptophyta; class Magnoliopsida; order Vitales; family Vitaceae; genus Tetrastigma; species Tetrastigma voinierianum. The sequence goes on along the minus strand of JAEQBH010001741.1, from coordinate 162,093 downwards.
CGTTCAACTCTTGATTATGTTGCAACAAGAATTTCTTTTCGCCATTCTTCTTATGTTGCTCTTCAGCTTCTTGTCGTGACAAGGAATTCACCTCCTTCATGATTTGTTTGTCGCGACAGACTTTTCTTTGTCGCGACAGAGATTTTGTTGCTCTTGGTTGTGAATTCTGAATGTTATGTCGCGACAGGATTTTCTTTGTTGTGACAACAATCTTTCCTTAAGCTGGCTTGATGTTGAAAACTTTGTCGCAAAATAAAAACACTTGTCTTAATTGACTTGTGTTGTAATTTTAGCAATTTTTGTCATGGCAGGATTGTCTTTTATCGCGACAGAGTTCATCTATTAGTCTTCAGCTATTTATGTTGCGACATAAATTATATTGTCACGACACAGCTTCTTTACTCTTTTCTTTAATCGTTGTTGCGACAGAGTCAAGAATTGCCACGATAGTTTTCTTCAATAATGTCGCAATAGAAAAACTCTTTGTCGCAACAAAATTTCTCTTTCAACCATGGAGTTATGTTTGAGCTTTCATATGACATTTCATTGTCAGTTACTTACATAGTTCCTTCGCCTCGCTTGAATTTTTGTGTCGCGATGATACGAAAATCATTTCCCATGACAAAGATCGTCAGATTTTCCACCTTTTTACTTCTTTTTCGCTTGTTTTTTTTTCTAAATAACACTCGCAAACATAAGTTATGAATAATCCATAATTTGGCATAAAAATAGATCTAAAATTATTAAAAACATGCCAGAAAAATGGATTAAAAATAGTTGAGTTTAAGACTCATCAACGCCCATGATTGTTTTTCACACTTGGAATATGCATGTGTGAGGGAATCAGTGAGGACTCGGGATTGGGTCATGATTGGTTGCATCTTATTCATGACATGTAGCATTCGGGATGTGATCAGAATCTGCACAAGATGTGCACTTAGGTGGGGAGTAGCCCTTGTGGGAGATATATCTACTAGGCTTTCCTCACCCCCATCCTGGGATCACCCTTTTAGGTACACAAGAGGACGACGCTCCTTCGAGGCCGTGAGTATGAAGAGGGCCGAGTTGTGGCCTTGAACACTATGTTTGTAAAATATATTGGGACAGTATATTTTGATATATTTTGGTTTGTAAAAGAGTTGTATATCAAACTCTTGTATAATAATATAGGAAATTGTATATATTTGCAAGAAAAATATAGAGAAATTTTTCCTTGTGAATGGAATTGGCCAGCATGGACATCGGAGATGCCCACGAATATTCCGCAAGTTGATGGGTTGTCAACCAGACCTCTGGGTTAGGACGTCACAACTTGATATTAGAGCCTAGGTTAATGATTACCTAGGAGCTCGAGTGGGGGTATCCACCAGTGTTTTCGGATATTTGCTTGTCATAGCTAAGTTTTGAGAGTTAGGTATACAAATACCTAGGATTAGTGGGCATGTGTGTAAAACACGGAATTGTGTGCATTGATTGCTTTTGTGTTGTCATATGTTCCATGGGAGATGTATTGTGGTTGTGTGAATATATGCATGATAGAATGTTTATAGAAATTGAAGAACACTAGGGTTAGCAAATGTAACCTTAGGGGTTCGGAAAACGAATAAGCATGATTACATAGGAATGGTTATTTATTAGTGTTTGGCATTATGCACCATTAATGTGATAAATTAAAAGAGAGAATCTCAAATTGCTATCTTAACTTGTGTAGATGGCAAGTCGAGGGCGCAGATGTAGAGGTCGTCCATAGGGCAATAGCTAACCACCGTCTGGCTTTGATCGGCAGGCATTTGTGGAGGCGATAGGTGCTGCATTTACCACCATTGCACAGACTAGTGCAACTGGCGGTCAAGGAGGGCCGAGTGACCTCCAAAGGTTTAAAGGGCATCATCCTCATACGTTTAGAGGGGGAGGGGACCCAGTAGTGGCTGACCATTGGTTCCAGTAGGTAGAGAGAGTTTTGGAGGCTATGAAGATGACCTCTGATGTGACACGGATCCTCTGGCGACATTTCAGCTAGAAGGTGAATCCCAGGTATAGTGGGATTGGGTGAAAACCTCTAGGGATTGGGAGGCCATGACATGGGCAGATTTTCGAGAGCTCTTTATGAGCAAGTTTTTCCCAGCATTAGCTAGGTATGCCAAGGCTCGGGAGTTTCTCGGGTTGAGATAGGGATCCATGACAGTACTCGAATACGTGGTTAAGTTCACAGAGTTAGCACGTTTCGGGGATGATTATGTGGCCACAGATATGGCCAAGGTCAGGAAATTTGAGGATGGTCTAAAGTTGTCCATCTAGGGCAAGATTGCGGGACTTCTCCTACAGGATATGGACTTTATGGTTAGCATAGCTATGGCTATAGAGAGAGAGATTGATGATGCCCGGAGCATCCGAGATGCAGGTGCTAGTGAGAAGAGGAAGGAGGATCAGCCTTCTTCGAGCTCGAGGAAGAAGCAGAGGACTTCTATTCCTCGAGGACGTGCAGTACAGGGCCGCGGTTATCAAGGCCAAGGCTAGGGTAGAGGTGTTAGCCAGGTAGGGCCGATTATATGCTACCTGTAGCTACCCCTAGGTCCGACCCGACCCGAATGGCGAGTCCGAACCAAAACCCTGGGGACGCCCATTTAATTCTTTTATTTTACATTTTATTAAGTTTTCTTTTTCAAAAATGTCACACTAATCCCGGCTCGACTAAATGGCTGATCCGAACCGAGCTCAGTTTACTCGACGATTTTATTTATCTTATTAAACTGCGACTAATTTTTTAGTCATGAATGCTTACCTCGGGGTGTGCTCCACAATCATGTACAATTTTCAAAGTAATTCAGGCCCATAAACATTTACAAAATACATTTACAAAGGAAGGCATTCTTTTGCCCTTTCAAAATGATATACAAAAAAATCTCATGTTCGTTGTTTAACCCTTTTTGTTTACAAAATACCACTTGTTTAAAAGAGATGATATGCAAATAATGGAGTATATACTTATACGCCAGATTTCCCTATGACTCTACACAGACGACATCTTGTGTCTCCCCCTTCTTGTCTACTCGAAACCTCGCGCATAGATAAAACTATACGATAAGCATTTTCATGCTTAGTGGTTCTATACACCCTATTTCAATATTCAATGTAGCTCAAAGATGCATTTAACATTAAACCATGCCTATTAACTAACATATACCCATACTATTTATTTTCCCCGCATGCTTTCACTTTCTAAATCATTTTACCAAATCACATCATACAATCTCAATGCAACAATTCATTTCACAATTCAATTTATGATTTAAGCATATACCTAGAAATTCCTCATTTATACTCGCCAATGTTGGTTATTTCACCTTGACTATTCAATCACACTTATGGCGGATTCCGCTTTGATGAATCCCGCCTTATTATTATTCGTAATGTTTATACATTTAACAAATTTATCTCCCATCATGACGGATGTCGCTTATATCCGCACACGTGGTATCACGATCTGTTCCTCCCATCACGCCGGATGCCGCTTTGGTGCATCCCGACATGGTATTAATTAAACGCCATATCATCATGACCTGACGCCGATCGTACAAGATCCCGCCAAGTGACATTTCTTCAATGCCCATACGCCATCATGACGGATGCCGACATTAGTGCATCCCTGCCAAGTACATTGATAATTTCATGCCTTCGTGACGGATGTCGATTAGTGCATCCCGTCAGGCGATTCATTCGGTATGTCATTTAGTTCACAATTCCGACGGATTCCGTTTGATGAATCCCGTCCTTATCATCATTCACTTTTCTTTCGGTTTTCAATTATCACATTCAATTTCATATTCACTTTCGTATTATCCTTCAAATATATACTCAATCTACGTACTTATATCACATACTCATTCATGTACTCGATTCATGTACTCATTCGTAGTTAATTGGTAAACTACCATAATACTTGAATTAAGGATAGAGTCAGAGAACAAACATGGAAAAACTTGAAACGAGGAATAGAAGTCGATAGAACAAACCCCAAAAATCTTTGCACTTTGATTCCGATCCCTGGAGTCTCAATCTCAGTTTGGCTTTCCTCTCACGCCCCTATTCCAAACCATTAAAGAAATAATATTATTCGCAAGGTACTAGTAGTTTTGTTTAGGATTAATTTTCATAGATTAATATGATTTCCAAATTCAAAAGCTATATATAGGTGGATTCTTGACTCAATGGGCTTTCCATAGAGTCCAAGAAAACCCGAATCGTAGCTCGATTTAAGGAGTTATGACCTTCTCAAGTTGGAGTCATACGCAAATAAACTCCGAATCACGAGCCGACTGGCCTGGACAAGCTTTTAATCTATCACCTCGGTCAAACATATTTATCCCTCCTCAGGGGCCATGAATGTATTCTTGACTCAATGGGCTTTCCAGCGGCCCCAAGAATACCCAATCGGAGTTCGACAAAAGGAGATATACCTTCAAGTTGAGGTCGGCGTAGTCAACCCGTACGAGTCGACTCGAACCGACGAGCTGGCCTGGACCTGACGAGCCTGATATAACACCCGGTCTGACATCTAATATAATTCTCAGGAATATTAATGTATTCTTGACTCAATGGGTTTCGATAGAGTTCAAGAACACCCAAATCGAGTTCAAACGGCTGAGATATGACTCAAGTTGAGGTCATGCGCAGTCGGCCTGGACGAGCCGACTCGGATCGACGAGCCGCACTGAAGTGACGAGCTTCCACCTAACAACACCTTGGTCTGACATCTACACACTTCCAATGGCATATATGGATTTCGATTCTGACTCCAATGGCTTTCCATAGAGTCCAAGAACACTCGACCGGAGTTCGCATCGGCTAGTTATGACCTTCCGGTTGAGGTCATGCGCAGCCGCCTACGATATCTAATCGACGACACCAGTTGACGGAGTTCAATCACTGGTCCATCCCGCAGGTTTGGATTCCCACACATCCCATCTCGCAAAAACCAGAATCTGAGTTCGCATTTGAGTTACACTCGAAATGAGAACACGCGGTTACTTCGGATGATCACCTGATCGACGAATAAGATCGAAGTGACGAGCTCAGCCTCTTACAAAGACGAGCTGAGCTCTTCAGATGAGCTAAGCTCATGACGAGTTGAGCTCTGCATGACGAGCTGAGCTCTCGCATGACAGTTGAGTTTTTCGTGAATATGTCCACGACCTCTATTTGACGACTTCTGCGGCCGAAATTCTTCACCCATTTGACTGCTCAGAGTAAAAGACCATAACTCGTCTACGTGGTCCGAATCGAAATTCAAAAGCCTAATATCAAGTTCACGGACGTGGCTACACTTTCCCAGAAGGACTTACTTCCTAATTCCCTTTATTTCTTACTCAAAAACCCGTTCTAAGGTCCGGCTAATTGACCGAACCGGCACAAACTGACCTCGACTGCATTTAGCTGAATGATTGTAAAAGGACCATAACTTGGTCTATAAAGGTCCAAATTGAGAAATTAGTGCCTAACATCAAGTTCATCGATGTGGCTACAATCGACGAGAAGGACTCACTTCTAAATTCCTCTTTCTTCAACACCCAAAAATCACTTAAGCTGCTCTACACCAAGACTACCAATGTGGCGCCTTCCCATGGTTTAAAATGCAACTTCAACATTCTAAGGCAAGATAACCACCCAACAACCCTTAGGGTAGAAAATGACCAAGTATGAGAAGACCTACCTCTTGGAGGTTGTCGAAACTTCCCGATTCCGGTCTCTACTTGCAGCTCTTTTCACGAGGAAGGACTTTCCCTCTTGCTTCGCCGGAGACCTATGGTCCGATCATAAATTCCAGAGGAGAAGTGAGAGCTTCTCACTCTAAAAATATCTCCTTTTCTATTTTCCTTTTCTTATGGATCACTCTTAATCATTTTAAAAAGGAGGAAGCTTCCTCCCTCTTTCCTACATGCCACATGTCCTTATCTTGATTTTTTTCTTCTTTTTCTTTATTTCTTTTTATATTTAAGTCCCTCCATTTATCTATTATTCTTCATTTAAGTCTCTTATTATTTTCCCCTTGATCATTTATTTCTCCTAATTTCACTTAGACATATAAACTTACTTACAATTGACCCTTAGGTCCCCATTTTACAATTTCCATATTTTCTCTTTTTCACTTGGGCTTATTTCCGGATTCAATAATCATTTAATCAATATTCATCTAATAATTCCTGTAAAATACCTAAGTTGGGCTCTAATTATACCTGCATTATATAATAATTTTTATTATAAAAATTCTAGGGTATTTTTGGGGCGTTACACTACCATTGTTAGCAGCTTGGACATGTGAGGCGAGATTGCCCCTAAAGGCAAGGATCCTAGAGTTATGGGACACCACAGTTTTAGGCACCAGTGGGGCATCCATAGACACCGTTTGTTCTTTCTTACCTCAGGATAGGCTAGAGGGACTAGTTTCAGGCACGGATATTGCGCAAGTGCCTTCTCAGTCACGACATGTTAGAGAGGCTAGAGTATAGGTCGAGGCAGAGGTCAGCCATATGCATACACTCCCAGTGACCTAGCGGTTGTTTAATTCCATAGTACCATAGATTGAGTCAGTAGAGCAAATGGTCATACAGTAGTTTTTTTATCTCGCCTACGGCAAAGATATTATTTGATTCTGGGTGCATCGTATCTCATTTATCGGGTCAGACATGTGTCGAGGAGTCAGGGCTAGAGGACGGCAAAGACCTCGAGAAGCCGCTAGGCGTGAGCCTCCTCGAAACTAGGGTGAGTGTTTAGCGAATATGCTGCAATTGTGAGTTAGAGATCTCTGGGATTCTACTCACAGTGGATTTGAGAGTCATGGACATGACCGAGTTTGATGTCATCCTCGAGATGGACATGTTGACGGCACATCGGGTCGTCATCGATTGTGATTGTAGGAGAGTTACTGCCTACACACGAGATAGAGTATGTTTTATGTTTCAAGGGGATAAGCACAATGCTTTACCCCAGACTGTGTACGACTCCAAGTGGCACGGACAGTTGAGGGGTTGGCTAGCAAGCCTTACCCTGAAGGATGAGGTGAGAGACAGATCGAGTCACTCCTGCTAGCTCAGGAGCACGGCGATGTTTTTCGACGAGTTACCTGATTACCCCCACCGAGGGATGTAGACTTCTGCATCGAGTTGCATCCTAGTATGTCGCCTATTAGCTTCTATGACTCAACATAGGACGACACTAGTTGAGTTGCAAGAACTAAAGGTCCAACTGTAGGAATTGTTGGACAAAGGGTCATTAAACCTAGCACTTCACCTTGGGGCGCTTCAGTTCTGTTTGTAAAGAAGAAGGATAAGACCCTTTGACTATGTATTGACTACCGACAATTAAACAAGGTTACGATCAAGAATCGGTATCCCTTACCGAGGATTGATGATCTATTGATCAGTTGAGAGGGGCACGAGTCTACTCCAAGATAGACCTTCGCACCAGTTATCATCAGTTGAGGGTTAGGGAGGTAAACATCCCTAAGACGGCGTTCAGGACGCGATATGGGCATTTCGAGTTCATAGTGATGCCTTTCGGATTAACGAATGTGACAGCGGCATTCATGGACCTCATGCATAGGGTGTTCCAGCCCTATCTAGATAAGTTTGTGGTGGTTTTTGTTGACGACATCTTGATATACTCCCAATCAAAGAAGGAGCATAAGGATCATTTAAGGATTGTTCTCCGGTGCCCTCGGGAGCACTCGCTTATATGCGGGTTCAATGGGCGTAAGTTTGGCTTACAAAGGTGAGATTTTTGGGGCATGTAATGTCAGCTTTGGGTGTCTCTGTGGACCTAGAGAAGGTTGAGGCAGTTATGAGTTGGGAGAGACTGAAGTTAGTCTTTGAGATACGCATTTTCTTGGAATTTGCAGGGTATTACAGGAGGTTCATTGAGGACTTCTCCCGACTAGCTGCACCTATGAGGAGGTTGACCCGAAAAGGGGTCAAATTTGAGTAGGATGACTTGTGTGGGAGGAGCATTCCAGAATTAGCAAGGAGGCTGACTTTGCACTCTTCTATTTTGATCATTCCTAAAGTGGGACCGATGTAATATTGTGTGGGCTAACGTAATGCTTCAAAAGACTGACCGGGATGTGTTTTGATGCAGCCCGAGAGGTTATGGCTTGCGGTTTGTATTAACCTAAGAACCAGGAGCGGAACTACCCCACACATGATATGGAGCTGGCGGCCATAGTCTTTGCCTTAAAGAATTGGCGCCACTATTTGTACGGTGAATAGTTTGAAGTGTTTTCAAACCACAAAAGTCTGAAGTACATCTTTACACAGTGGGACCTCAACATGAGGCAGCGTAGATGGATGGAGTATTTGGAGGATTATGACTTCACTTTGCATTACCACCCTGGTAAGGCAAATATAGTGGCGTGCGCTCGTCGAATCACGGGAGTAGCTGGTGTAGCTTCGGGGAGTAGCGAGATGCTTGGGTGTGGGGCGATTTGAATGCGATATAGTGATCGAGGCTGGAGCGTTATGGGTTGGTGGCTCGCCTTCCCTCTTTGAACAAAGTGATTGAGTCCCAAGGACAGGACGTAGAGTTGGTGTCCATCAAGGATAGTATACAGTTAGGTATAGCTGATGAGGGCTGGGCCATTCACACAGAGGACAGTCTTTAGTATAGGGGACGAGTTGTAGTTCCCCAGTTGACTGATTTGAGAGTGGAGATCCTCAGGGAGTTCTACTGCTCTCGATTTGCAGTGCATCGAGGTGGCACGAAGATGTACCATGATGCCGTCACCCGGTATTATTAAGCGAATTAACGAACACGTTGGGATTTCATTCGACAATGTCTCCACGATGCCCAGCGAGGTAAAGCTGACCACTAGAGGCGGCGGGCTACTCGGCCATTGGGTAGCAAAGTGGAAATTAGAACATGTCCGCGATGGACTTTTTGACTCACTTGCCATGGGCTGATGCGGGCCGCGATGTAGTATGGGTGATAGTGGACCGACTCACTAAGTCAACACATTTTCTAGCGTTGCGGATGACCTTCACATTGGAGAAATTCTGCAAGCTGTATATATGAGAGATAGTCCGGCTACATGGAGTGTCAATCTCTATTATGTCGGACAGAGATCCCAGTTTTATGGCTCACTTTTGGAAGAGCTTCCCGAGAGGAGCCATGGAGTGCCTTGATTGATGATGAGTGCGCGTTGCGTCCACGTACGGATGGTCGATCGGAGATGACCATACCGAGGTGTTAGAGGACATCTTTGCGAGCATGCATCACGGATCTCAGGGTAGGTTTGGGAGGGCATTTTCCCTTGAGTAGAGTTAAACACAGCAACGTTATTAGGCAAGTATGGATGGTTGCCCTATGAGGCCAGCGTATGGAGGCAGGTGTCGATCTATACAGTCTATTGGGCCCGGAGGAGTGGAAGCTCCACCACGGGTTGGATGAACACTCAGTGAATGGACTTAAATGCGGAGACTTCTTCTCATAGCTCAGAGCCGACAGAAGAGTTACGTAGACATGTCTTCCTAAAGGTGATGCCTAAGAGCGGAGTAGTTAGATTTAGCAAGCGGGGTAAGCTGTCGTTGAGATTTATTGGACCTTTCGAGATACTCGAGAGGGTTAGCACAGTTTCATAACGATTGGTGTTACCACCTAGTTTGTCAGGTGTTCATGAGGTGTTCCATGTCTCTATGCTCCGGAAGCACACTCTAAATCTAACTCATGTAGTGGATTGGGGGGAGCTGACAATTGATACATATGAGACCTTCGAGGAGGGACCAGTACATATTATGGACAGTCGAGAGTAGGTTTTGAAACCCAAGACCATGAGTCTAGTGAAAGTATTATGGCAACACAGCAGAGTGGAGGAGGTAACATGGGAACGCGAGGACACGGTGCGTGCTAGTTATCCCTTCCTATTTGGGGATGAAGGTACGTTGTTTAGTCATTTGAAAAAACAAAAATAAATGACTGTAGCATATGCATGTGATTGTATGTATATGTGCATGTGAATTTCGGGACGAAATTCTTTTAAGGGGGGAAGAATGTAAAACCCGGGTAAATTTGAGCGTTTCCAAAAAAATGGGGCAAACACGGTGAACTTGGCTACAATCTGAGGTTGAAAACACGGAAGTTTTTTCTAGATCTCGGATGATGGTAAACCTCGCTCGTTGGGTTAGGTCATGCGGGTGCTCTGATCGAATTTTGTTGGATTCTGAGATAGTCAGAATTTCACGTATTTCGAGGCATCGGGTGTCGGGTGACACATGGCAAGCCATGTCTCCACTTGCATGGAAGGTTCAAGTAGTATAAATAGGTCAGTTCGTAGAAGAAGGAGAAGGGAGGAGGAAAGGAAGTGATAAAGGGAGGAAAGGAGAGAAAGGGAAAGGAGAAAAGAAAGAAAAAAAGAAAGAAAAAAAGAAAGAAAAAAAAAAGGAAAAGGAAAAGAAAGAGAGAAAGAGGAAGGAGGTCGACGGTTTCTTCCTTAGTTCATTGGTGTTCCGAAGGTCATAACTTATGGGACCAAGGAGTAACGTCCGGACATTCGACCGGAGTGCCTTCTGGTAGGTTCTTCCTACTTTGGTTCATTTCCGCGCTAAGGGGGCCGTGTAGAGGCTAACAAATTTTGCTGCCCGGGGTGAATTATTTCATTGTGTAGTATGTTTTTGGTTGTCGGATGGTCATGGACCGATTATATGAGTTCCTAAGACCATCGAGGCCGATCACGGCGTCCCGAAATTGAGCAAATCTAGGCAGAATGGAAAACGAGGGTATGCCCGAATTTCCGCACCACCCTTATGAATAAACCAAACGCCAACCCGGACATCCATAACTTTCCGATCAAGACTCGATTTATTGCATTCTTAGACTCTATGGAAATCTCATTGAGTCTAGAATTTAATAAGATGAAGTGCTTAGCTAAACCATGGGTTGAGAAGTGGTCTAGGTCATGGACAGTTGAGGAACGGTTTGTTCTAGTTTTAGAACTTCTGTTTTCGAAACCGGGTTGTATCTGAAATGCTCGGGGCTAGGTATGGCCTAAGCAGGAAATTGCGTGTTGAATTTTTGTGTGATATTTAAAAAAGCTAGAATTTCTTGACTAAGTCTAGATTTTTCCGAGGTCAAGTATGTGGATTTATGGCCAGGAATGGCTAATTTGTGTTATTCCTATAAATTTAATAATATGTTAATGTGTGAAATTATGTGATATATGTGGGATAAAAATGAAAATAATTATATGCATTAAGCATAATTTATCCATGACACTTAACAAGTAATCTTTGATTTATGTGTTGCATGTGATACGTAGCGTACATGTAGCATGAAATGACACTTGCATTGCATTTATGCACGAGGCATCGCATGAAATGGGTGTGAGTGCATGGAAATGATCGGCCTTGTGTTTGGGGTTCGATGGTACATCAAGAATGCAAATGATTCTCGGAGACTGTTTGCTATATATATACATATTTAAATATATATATATATATATGTATGTATAGTATATATATTAGACTGTCCTACGCCGTGAAAGAAGTAGTTTTCGAAGTTGTCGATGCTTCTCGGCCCGACCAAATATCATCGGAGGTGTCAAAGTACTTCTCGGTGCGACGAAATGCGATCGGGGCTATCCCACTATGTTCGGAATTGTCCAATAATGACGGTTTTTCACACTTGGCATATGCATGTGTAAGGGAATCAGTGAGGACTCGGGATTGGGTCATGATTGGTCGCATCTTATTCATGACATGTAGGCATTCAGGTGTGTGATTGTGTAACTAGCATTGCATGTGCATTTAGGTGGGGATTATCCCTTGTATGAGATATATCTATTGGGCTTTGCTCACCCCTTCATGGGATCACCCTTTCAGGTACACAAAAGGACAGTGCTCCTTCGAGGCCATGAGTATGAAGAGGGCCGAGTTATGACCCTGAACACTATGTTTGTAAAATATATCAAACTCTTATATAATAATATAGGAAGTTGTATATATTTGTAAGAAAAATATAGAGAAATGAGTCTCTGTGAATGGGATTGACCACTATGAACATCGGATCATCCGACGCCCACGAATATTCCACGGGTTGATGGGTTGTCAACCGGACCCCCGAGTTGGGACGTCACACTTATATTTAAATCTTACTAATGGAGTTTGTTATATATGAATAAGATGATGATAGAAGCTTAATGGACATAAATAATGCCTTTAACCAATTGAGGACACAATTGTTTGATGTGAATCGTTGTGGGAGTAGTAGTTCTTGTCAAAGTGCATTCTATGCGTTTGAGGAAAAATACATGAAATTCAAGAAGAAATTTATTGCTTTAAGAGAAAATCGTTTGGGAAAGAAAGGTAAGCAAAAAGAAGGTAAAGTAAATTCAAAGAAGTGAGGGTTAGATGAAGTTGTGAAATATGAAATAAATTTCAAGAAGCAAGGGTTAGATGAAGTTGGAGCAGAAGTAGAAGCTAAATGGAAAAATTCTCCTGTTGAGCACCACTTCAAAGAAAATTAGGTCATAAAAAGAGTAGAACACTCTCCTTCGTGTGAAGTCGTACACATTCTTCCTGATGAAGTTGTTGAGGAGTTACCAGTTTCAATTATTTTGGGAAAAAAATGAAACTAAAGGAAAAGTATATAGAAGAAAAGATTTTTTTATGTTATTCAATTTGTCAACATATCTATATTGTAATAATCCATACCATACCTGTACTACAATTATATTCTTTGATTGTTAGGAACCATTGTGGTCGGAAGGGCATATTCCCCGTCATACTATGAAAACCCGAACGTCGAATGAAAGGAAGCCAAGTGATTCAAGGTATCCCCATTTGAGGACGATATAACGAGGATGGGGAAGTGTAGACAATGTGAGGTAAGATGTTGATTTCTCCTATTATTCTCCTACTTCAATGAACATCAAATTCCTAGTTAATTAGTTTGCTTTGTTTTTTTGCTTTAGTCAATCCCCATGTCCATTCAGGAACATGTGGTGGATTCACATTCTTTCTCTACACTTCAATCTCTTGTTGGTGATTATGTGTTCAATAAATCCTTGTCATTAAGGTTTGTGTTGTACCTAATATTGTAAGATGTAGTTTAATAATTTTAATTTATGGTCGTTCCTATTTGTGACAATATTTATACAAACTCTTGTTTCAGTGAGTTGCTTGTTGATTTTGGATATGAACATGGTGTTAGGGTGATTTCAATGTCTTCGGTAGAGAATATTTGATGGATCTTGTAAGTTTATCTTTACAAAATATCAATTTAATCATTCGTTTTAAAACCCAAATTTAGTCACCTCATTTATTGCATTCTGAATTAATAAACCTTGAGGCATCGAAACTAAATATTTTTGAGCTACAATTTAGAGGTGTTTGAAGTCTACAGTGCTACTTACCAACTACAACTTTGGTATAATCGTTCCTTTGTCGTTCTATGCATTGGAATCAACCATAGTGTACTAAAATTTAAAATTGTTGTGTAATTAGAAAATGATCGTGTGTGTGGAAAGGCTTGACATTTATTAATTAAGTCATTGTCAGACAAGTACATTACTACCTTGCAATATAGTGAGAAGATTAGGAATAAGTTATAATTGCTTATTACATCAATCCCAAAATTATGTGGATTAGTCTATTTTATGAGGTTATTGCTTCACATTACCCAATGTAGGTTTACATTCAATACTACAACAATTGCCACGATCATTGGTTTTTGTGTGTTATTAATCTTCAAATATGTATTGTTGACATATATGATTCGTTGCGATCTATTGATAGGGATGACGATCGATATCATCGAGTTAAAGCAGTGATGTGTTTATGACCTCTTTGTTTTCTAAATTCACTTTTCGCAAATTAAAAAATTTGATACAATATTACACTGTCTCATATTCCTAGGTTTCATGTTGTGAAACATTATTTAAGTGGCGTGGCTTAAGCAAAGCTCTCTCCACGTTCTCCATTGGATGGCCATTGACGGTTCTAACTCAAGATAATGGGTAAGTTATTATTACTTCTTTCCACCATGTATATTCATCTCATGTATAATATTCAAACTGTTTTACTAATATTTTATCCATTCCTTTCTTAATGACAAGGTGGAATTGCGGCATGCATGTAATTAAACACATGCATACAATCGACTATTTGGAAGCTATTAATCTCTTCCCATATCAAATCCCTCTCAATTGCGTCGTCAAATAGCAATTGATTTAGTGCTACATGAGGGAAACTGAGAGGAGAGGATTTTGTCTACGATATGTCCCAAGGTTAACGTGAAATTAATTTTGTAATACGTTAGTGCAACAAAATCTTTTGGTGTAGATATGATGTAATCCATGATACATGTAAATCTATGAATATAGCATGTGAATATAGCGAATGTCGTTGTTAGTGGCAATGTTTTTACCTTTCCTATCAATATTTGCATTCTCTTCCATCATCACTATTGGCCTTCCAATTTCACTCTTCGCACCTGAAGGATTTTGCCTAGGCGAAGGAAGTTCACTTTGATTGCAGACACCTGACTTTGCTAAGGCGAAGGGCATGTTATTTTTCAAAACTAAAGAAATTTACTTTTGTATAAACAACCAAACTGTCCTAAATGCTTAAGTTCAGAGAATTTTGGTTCAATATGAATATCATGCATTTAACACTCTTTCTCACATGCGATCTCATACCCGTGTGTAGACAATCAAACAAACCAAACAAAATTCTACATAAACTTTTAGATCAATAAATAAGAAATAAAAAACCAAGACTTCCTACTAGACCATGCTTTGATACCAAAGTAAACAATCAACTCTCTTAAAAACTCAAACTTATAGAAAGGTTTAATATGAATATCATTGCTTTAACAATTGGGTCGGTTTGAAACACCATTGCCTAATTACAATATAATTAGTAGTTAATTTAATGTGAAACCTTCTAAAAGACTATTTTTTACAAGCTTAATTTGTAGGCTAATCAATCTAGATGAACTACGGTGCTTTTGAGCAAAATATTGTCTCCAAAATTATACTCACAATGTTAACTTAGTCCTTACCAAAAATGCTTACTTAGATTCTACAAACTTGCGTAAAACCATATCTCAATAGGTGAATCCGTTTAAAGGATTATCAATGGGGCCTACAACATTGATTAGTAAAAAAAATATCGAAGTTTAATAACATTGTAAAATCAACTAATATTAAAACAAAAGAGGTTTTTTAATTTGGGAAAAACATGATATTTTTCAAAAAGAGGGAGCCATGAACTCAATTTGATGTTCAAGAACTTAAATGAGGTACCTTAGGGGCCAAAGTCAAATGTGAAAGACTTAGTGGGCAGGGTAATCTGAGAGTGAACCCCCTCTCGGGTTCACCTTGGAAAACCCCTAGGCGAGATGTGCAACCCCCTCGGGTTCGCCTAGGCGAATCAAACCTTAGCCAAGGCGAAGCCCTTGGGTTCGCCTAGGCGAGGAAAGCTTCACCTAGGTGAACACAAGGCCCCTTAAAACAAGCCCTCAGGTTCGCCTAGGCGAAGGAAAGCTTCACCTAGGCAAATGCAAGGCCCCCTAAAAAAAGCCCTCGGGCTTGCCTAGGCGAACCTAAAGCTCTGTTTGGAAAACTTCTCTAGTTCACCTAGGCGAACCCCTCACGACCATCCAGATTCAGGCCCCTTCGCCTAGGCGACGGAGCCTTCGCCTAGGCGAAGAGGCCCGAACTTAGGGCACTATAAAGGCCCACACAGTTTATTTTTTTCTAGTTTCAATTGATTTCTTGGATTTTCTCTCATAGAAATCGGTTCTCCCAACTCATATTTTCACCATCTCTATTCCTTCATGGCTTCGAAGAAAACTGTCTTGGAGAAGCGAAAGAGAACAGGTTCGAACTTTGCCTACTCCTGACAATCCCGAGAAGTTCATCACACGAGAGGCGAAGAAGCTGTACCGTGAGTCCCTTTTCAATAGGACATTTGTCGTAGAGCACGACATCCCGAACACTAATGCTTACTTCACTTTCATGATTCAGGATCTGGGCTAGGTGACATTTTGTACACATCCCCAACCTGGGATAGCCCCAGTCGTTAGGGAGTTTCACTCGAACCTAAGGTTTCGGTTAGGTACTACGGTCTATGTTAGAGGCAAATGGGTGGACTTTAGTGCTACCATGATTAATCGGGCATACAACCTAGTGGACAATGACAGCAAGGCCTACAAGGCACTGTTTCATAACATGGACTATCAATCTATTATGCGGTCACTCACATAGGGTAGGGGGGGTATGGAAATGACACCCTTTCTATTCTGACGTGACCACCTTTCAGTTGAGTGCCCTAACCTATACCGAAGATTTGGCACAAATTTATCTATGCCACTCTGAAGCCGAGCCTCCATCTGTCCACAGTTACCCGGGACAAGGCAATTCTACTGTATGCGATTGTGCAAGGCATCTAGTTTGATGTCGACCATGTTATTAAGAGGGGGATAATCGAGTCTACTCAGGGGCGTTGTATCGGAGCCTTTATCTACCCCTCCCTGGTCACTAAATTGTGCCGAATCGCTGAATTGCCTATGCATGATTCCGAAGAAAAAGCCACCCATCAACTCCTAATACCACTGCTCAAGTCAAATGAGGGGGTCCCCGACGACATGAGTGAGGATGAAGAAGAAGAAGTAGTTGCAACAACAGTAGACTCCACTAAGGACGATGATGACTCCAACAAAGACACTGATGATCTGCCAATAACACTATAGAGAGAGTTATCCAGACTCTCAGTTCGCTAGGATGAGTTGGCTCGTAGACAACAGTTATAGGCAGATCGCGCGGAGCGCAGCACTGCCTACTTGGCCAGTCTGATGAAATTCTACCATGGGCTAGAATTGTCATCAGCAGTGCCCCAGCTTCCTGCATGGCCGCTAGCCACACCCAAGCAGCTGATGGACTCGGTCGATTACCTGATTTATGACAATGATTAGCACCCGACATTTTGAGGGGAATTTTTGTCCCCCCTAATGTTAGGACTTTGATCGTCAAATCCCTGAGAGTCAAGTTGTAAGGGTCTTGATCATCAGATTCCCTAAGCATCAGTAGCGCAATGTGAACCTCGATTATCTAACCTCCTAGGTATCAACGGGGCGGTGTAAACATGCAAAAATAAGTGATCCGGCTATGGTGGGTCAGTCGCATCTCCGATGATTAAGTCAACAAAAAATGCATAGAGGGAGACAAGAATGGGCGCAGTTGAAATTACTTACCTTCCCTTCGTGGGGGATCTTTATGATTTATCCATGATGGTTTGCCGAATCTCCCTCCTATCTTGAGAAGGAATCTCCTATTTTTAAGGATCAATATGTTTTTCCATATCAATGACTTATTCTTCCTTATCAGGAATTATCCTTCCTTTATCGAGTTATCTCTCCAAGGAGTAAGGGATTCCGAAGATGGAAAATTCGCTGATAATATCGCTTCTACAGATTTTCCACTTCTAGGTGCTTATTCGTAACAAACTTCCCATATGGGATAGAATTCCCATATGGGGTAGAAAGGTTGGCTGGCGGACTTGAAGTGCTAGACGGACCGCCTCAAGATAGCCTTGGAAGAGTTTGACCTTGCTTTCCCAGGCTGCCTTTTTAGGCTCTCCCGTCTGGAAAGTGTCCGCTTGGTGAGGTGAATGGAATCAGGTTGTTTCATAACACAGGCCAAACAGGCCTTGGGCCCATCGAGTAGCGGATCTTAAGGATCATGGTACTCACAATGCCCCCATTTTTCCTCCGGCTATAGTTTTTGTGCTATTTCAGTTAGGGAAAAATATTATTGTTTCAAATGGTTAGAGTTGAAAGGTTTGTGAGAAATTATTAGCGCATTAAATGCATTCGGAGGCGATGCTCACGTGAGTTTAAGGAGCATGGAGACGCACGCCTCCCAATATGCATCCTGCGTATCTCCTTCTGACAGTGCATTTAATGCGTCAGACGATGCCCCACCCCTATAAATAGGGATTGTGGTCTCAAGAGTGGTTTCTTTTACGTCTTCTCAAAAGATTTTTTTTTTTTTACTCTTGTATTTCAGCCTCCTCTGCGCTTTTACAAATTTCCCTTTCAAATGAGCTATTGGAGACCCTTGACATTTCGATTGCTTTTTATTTTCCGGTGAGTGTTTACCTTAGTGTCTTTGTTGTTGGAGGCGTCCTATTTGTTCATGTGATGGTTTTTTAGGGTATTTGGCTTGCTTTCTGATTCATTCGCCCCTAGGGTATTAATCAACAAAATTTATAACCTAATACCTCATACTAGCGTAGCATAACTACTATAGTATAGTGGTTCTAGGATCGTCCACATATATAGGTTTTCTTCATGGAAATGACTGACAATGAGGCTTAAACTGGTGATTTCATATTGGATATTTGGGTTGTGATAAAAAAGTGGATTTCAGAGAGAAAATAAACATAAAAATAAAGCAGAAAGTAAAAGGATAAAATGTAAAAAGAAGAAATTTCTTGGAGTTCCAAGTCACTAGGTTTCAGGTTCCTTAGGCAAATGAGGGGTTTTTCGGGCCTTTTCCTCGCATTAGGGAAAATAACATATAATTATCTCTCGAATCGATTCTTCATTTAGCTATAAAAACTGACCCTCAAATAATCATCCTTGAAAAATGGCATTTGCTTCCCATTAATGGTCTCGGATAGTGAAGAACATCTCATTGACTCACCTTCAAATGGTTCATAAATGATAACTGACGAATATCACTGGATCTAGCGATAAGTATCCAATGAGCCTTGAGAGCTTACCAAATACTAACCATTCAATGTGACTCAAAGGGATCGAACCTAGGGTTTGAAGGAAATAACAACATCACCTTGAATCGCCTTCCAATAACCCATAAATGATAACTAACGAATGTCAATGGATCTAGCAATAAGCATCCATTGAACCCTAAAAGCTTATCAAATATGGATCATTCAAGGTAACCCAAAGGGATTAAGACCAATATTTGAAAAGAAACCATTAATGGTGGAAAATACCTCTGTTAAAACATGGAAAACCCCCCATTTGATTCAGTACCTTCACCTAGTTTCCTTCACTCTAAGGAAATGAAGGGTTTAGCTGCTCCTCCTCTTCTCATAGGTTGTTTGGCACGCGAGAAAGGAAAGAGAGAAAATGAGAGAAAATACGAAGCTTCCTATGTAAGCTTTATTGAAAATGAATTGAATGTCTACAAAGTCTTGTCTAGGCTCTACATATACCCAAATTCAATACAAATACCAAAATATACAAATCAAACACTATTACATGAGGATAAACTAGGAAGAAATCAAAGATAAAAAAAGTCAAGCGAAATTTCGCAAGGGCTACGAAAATTGGCAACCCTTGCAAAATTGGCAAAATTTCTTCTTGTATCTTTCATTCATCCCCTCGCCACGATTTCTTACGGCAGGTGCTGCGACGCAATTGGATTCTTCATGCCTTAACTTGAATCCCTATCCCTCAGGAATGCTCCTGAGTCCTAAAAACAACCAAACTTGCCCACAATTTGATTAATAGTCCTTATAGGTCCTTAACATGCCCAGGTTTAATAAGGCTGATTCTTGCACAAAATGTGAGGGCTCGTGCCTCGTACCCGGCAGCCCGGAGGTTGAAGCTGGATCAGGGACGTGGTCCTCTTTGGAATCAAATTCCTTTTTCTTTACCAATTAAAACCACGTTTCCAATGCTCATTTTGTAAGGATATTTATCTTTATGAAAACCTCTTTATATATACTAATTCAGCAAAGGGCCCATCATTTTGTTGTCAATACATATTTTTCATTAAATATGGCATTACATACCCATTTGGTCTATTTACCACATTTATACATTACGACATTATAAGTCGTTTTCAATACCAAAATATTTACAAAACAAAATCAGAGTTTGTACAAAAAGTGTCAAATATATTTTATGAATGCATGGTGGGAACTTCCTTCCAACTCGTGAGGCCTTGACGTTGACTACGAGATAGTTCGATCTATTCAACCGTACTGTTCACTTCCGGTACCTTCACGATATTCAAAACAACGCTAATTTTCATGCCTAGTGATTCTATACGATTCTCTCTTCATTTTAGTTTAAGTAAATCATGCATTTTTCTAAATCAATGTCTTTGTATAATTTTTCAATGACCAATGCGATACAATACATATATGTATATTTTCATTTCATATACATTCAAATTACAATTCATTGGTCATTTCAATCATGCAGTTTCATGTGCAATAAATCATTCTAACACACATCATGCATTTCACAATTTTCTTTTCATTTTGTCATTAATCGAATTTAACCTATGCTTTCGATGCACAGAATAACGAATCATCGGCTGTCCGTTGGGCATGCGGGCGGTATATAAAAAAATATTTTGCCAACGCAGTGCGGTCCTGTGGGCTGCTAGCGGTGTCAAAAATGTTGATTAACACTACGATACTATCCCGGCTTTGGGCTACGGATCGGAGTGACACATCATTACGTTCGGCGTAGTACTGCTCATTTCACCCTTATTGGTATATCAATCTATCCTTATCTCGAATTTAATGGTTAACATTCTATTAAGGGTGCTCAAATCATTCATAGTAATTTACAATAGTGCATATACATTTATATTCAAATACTTGGTTTCCAATACTCATGAAATTTTTTTCATGTGCAATTCATTCTGATGGATTGTGTCAAATCCAATTTAAAACAAATCAATATGTAATTTATTGCAATTCATTCAATAAATCCATATTTCATAATCCTTCAAACATTTAGAAATGAGAAAAATTGGAGAACAAACCAATTCATTTATGGATCAAACGGAGCACACAAGCATATTCATATAAAACGTTTTAGATTTAGTTTGTCAAACAAAACACAAAATCGAAACAAAGAAAGAAGTGTGAAGAACAAACCCAAAAAGGTTATCGCTCTTCGATTCCTATCCTCGGAATCCCATTCTTGGGTAAAGCTTCCTCGTCACCAACCCCTAATCCATCACAAATAATAATGCAATCAAATAAAAACCTAAGAAAAAAATTAGATTGTGCATTCTGGTTTTAGTTGGGTTAATGTCTACCCAATACACCTTCACTTTCAAAAAATTTTGGGGACACATGAGCCATATTTTGCTCATTCTTTATTCAATAAAATGATAGTTGTATGAGTATATTTTCATTAGGAATTGGAATCATCTCATTTGGATCACCCAGACTCAAGTTACGGCATTTTAATGCAAAATTGGTTGTTATGCCCAGCTCACTCGGTTACCTACGTTTATTCTCGATTTCAGGGGTCTTAAATCCATATTTGGTAATGGTTCCTTTTACTAATTTGAAGCAATGGTTCTAAGGTTTCTTCTCTAGGTGTGAGATCATCCATGTTGGATCACCAAACTCAAATTCTGACATTTTACATCCAAACTACTCTGTTTTGCAAAACATAATCAAATTGTTCTTGCACATAGCTCCACTTTGATAGATTTCTGGGCACTTTGGGGTTACAAATTGCATACCCTTCCTCTAAGTAAATTATTTCCCTAGAAGTCTAGTTTACCCATAATTTTTAATCACTCAATTTGGATGAGTAAAACTCAATTCTGACCAAAACACCACAACTTCACCCAAGCAGGAGCATACCCATTAGCTACTCGAAACTTACCTTTAAGCCCATATTCGGGAGCCTTAGAGCTACAATTTGCTTCTGGTCCCTTTATTAATTTGTATCTCTAGCTCTTATGGTTCTTTAACAATTGGAATCACTCAATTTGGATTATTATAACTTAACTTATAGCAAAGAAACAGAACAAGGGTTTGAAAATTTTTGTCCTTTGAAACTTCATCATTTCCTTTATACAAAAATTCATCAACAACAATGTAATAGCTTAGAGCAACCCCCAAAACTGAAATCAACCAATAAAAATCTGTTTTACACAAAGCAGGGTTTTTCTAATTCAAGCTTAACCAATCTAAACCACAATACACCATGAAGTCTTACCTAATACAACCCCAAAACGAGCTACAACCTTTCAAAACACTTTTATACCACATTTGGGGTTTTTTTAAACCCAAACACAAGTAGAAAGGGAGTTAGGGTTTGGGTTTTCATACCTTAAATGCCAGTTCTCTTTCCTATTCTTCCTCCTTCTTCTTGATCCAACTTGTCCCTTGATTACATGGAGAAAATCACAAATCCCTCTCTTCTTCTCTCAACATGTGTACTAGCCTTTCTCCCTCTTTCCCTTTTTGCCAAATGAAATGGCATTTACAAGACCAAATTTGGTCTTCGCCTTAAGTCTTCATAAGGCCTTGTTTGAAACGCACATAAATTCTATTTTCCCATTTTCTCATTTTTAATTCTTCATTCACTTTCATTTTCTACTTCATTTCACTTTCATTTCACTTCATTTCATTTTCATTTTAACATACACTCCTCGTTTATGACCCTTAGGTCCTCATTTGACATTTTGCCAAATTTATTTGGCTCTGGCAATAAAATTTCACCAAAGTTTTTATCAATTTTCTTTTAAGCTAGTTTCAATGCCAGAAAAATATAATTTAATTTATTTTACACCCTGAACATATTATAAAACTATTAGGGTATTTTCAAGACGTTACAACTCTCCTCTCCTTAAAAGAATTTTTTTCTCGAAATTACCTTCATTGAACAGTTAAGGGTATTGTTGCCGCATAACTTCTTCACTTTCCCATGTGGCTTCCTCGGTCTTATGGTTTCTCCACAACACTTTAACTAATGGAATTAAACATTCCCGCAGATTCTTTGACTTCTCAAGCCAAGATCTCTACGAGGGCTCTTCTTAGTACGTCCATCCAGGTCTAAAAGCTCAATTGTCTAGAAGTACTACGTAATGATAGGTGCGACTGTACCTCATAGCATTGACACATGAAAACATTATGGATATTTTCCAACTCTGGAGAGTAAGAGCTAATTTGTGCCTCTTGGACCCCTTTCCGGTCACATCATAGCTGGCAGAACTGGGCTGACTTACTTTTCCCCAGTCTCATTACTTTTTCCAAAGTGATGCTTTCAAAATACTCGCCGATCTCATATCGAATATCCTTTCTTCTCATGTCAACGTAGGATTTTGTCTATCCATGGCCACTTTCAATCTTTCTCTAATCATTTTTCACTTTTCCTCGGTTTATTGAATCAGTCGAGGCCAAATTATCTTCTTCGCTTAACTTCGGTCCAACACAATGGTGTTTTGTATTTCTTCTGCGAGAGCCTCGTAAGGAGCCATTCAATACTCGACTGGAAGCTAATACATACCCACAAATTCAACTAGAGGATGTGTCTATCCCAACTACCCTCCTAGTTGATCACATAACTTCTTAGCATATCTTCCAACACTTGGATCACTCTTTCCGATTGTCCATTCGTCTATGGATGGAACGTTGTGCTGAAATTTAGTCGAGTGCCTAAAGCCTCTCGCAATTTTCCCCAAAATCTTGAGGTAAACCTCGGATCTCTATCTAAAATGATCGATATTGGAATCTCATGTAACCGAACTATTTCCTTTATGTAAAGCTCTGACAGCTTGTCAAGTGAATAGTCGGTCTCATTGGTAGGAAGTGAGTTGTCTTCGTCAATCAGTCTACTACGATCCAAACTGAATCATGCTTTCTTCATGTCAACGGTAACCCAACCATAAAATCCATTGTGATTCGATCCCATTCCATTCTGGTATCCTGATAGGCTATAACAATCCCGAAGGAACTTGATGTTCAACTTTCACTTTCTGACACACCATACACTTGGTCACAAATTCCGAAACATCTCTTTTCATTCCGGACCACCAATATGAAGTCTTTAAATCCTAATACATCTTTGTGCGACCGGGATGCATAGCAAAAGATCCATTGTGTGCCTCTTCGAGAATGGATTTCTTCAACTCATCATCATTAGGTACACAAACTCGATCTCTATAATACACAAATCCATCCTCGTTCACTGTAAATTCAGTTTCTTTCCCCTCTCTACTCTGATTTACAATTGCGGAAATTTTCTCATCATTCTTTTGTGCCTCTAGCACTCGATTCAACAAATTTGGTTTTGCTATCAATTTCGCTACTATTTCACCGTCGTCTAACAATGACAAATGAGCATTCAACGCTCATAGCGTTTGTACTGACTTTCTCGAGGCATGCGCTACCACATTGGCCTTCTGAGATGATAATCGATCACACAATCATAATCATGATCAATTCCATCCATCTCGTTGTCTCGAGTTAAGCTCTCTGCTTTTAGAGGGCAAATACTTAAGCTTTGATTGGTGTAGATGAAACAGCACTCTCACTAAAGATAGTGTCTCCAAATTTTCAATGCAAACACAATGGCGGCCAATTCCAAATCATGCATAGGGTAGTTATTTTCATGCGGCTTCAACTTCCTTGAAGTATAAGCTACCACTTTACCCTCTTGCATAAGGACACATCCAAGTCCATTTAATAAAGCATTACTAAAAATCAAGTATTCTTTTCTAGTGGTTGGTGGTAAACAGTGTCTCGGTTAAGAATGCTTTCAACTTTTCAAAACTAGCTTGACACTTTTCACTCCACTCAAATCTCACATTCTTTTGGAGCAATCTTGTCATCGGGGCCGCAATCATCGAAAACACCTTAACAAACCTTCTGTAGTAACCTGCCAATCCCAGGAAACTACGTACCTCCTTGACATTTCTCGATGGTTTCCATTCAATAATCACCTCTATCTTCCTTGGATCCACTTTCGAATTCATGTAGATACAATGTGTCCGAAAGGACGCCTTCCGACAAAATTCGCATTTTCTCATTTAGTATATAATTATTCGCTTTCTTAAGGTTTCTAGCACTGTTCGAAGGTGTGTATCATGATCTTCACGATCCTTTGAATATACAAGGATGTCATCTATAAACAACTCGATCGTGAATCATATAAGATTTGAACACGATTCATTGTAATGTCCGTGAAAATTAGTTGATTATTTGTCAACCCAAACGGCGTACAAGGAACTCATAATGTCCCATACATATTCTAAACACGTCTTATGCATCCACATCCTTAATCATAATTGATGATACCTAGATCATGAGTCAATCTTGAAAGACACTTGCCTTTAGATTAATTGACAGTATCAATCTGGGTAATGGATATTTGTTCTTCATTGACCATTTTGTTCGAGTTGCCTATAATCAACACTGGCAGTGTACCATCTTTCTTTTTAACAAAAGAGCACTAGACTCCCCCACGTGGTGATACACTTGGACGAATAAATCATTTATAACAATTCTTGCAACGACTTCCATTATTTTTAACCGACCATTCAATGCGATTGTAATGGATGCAGTGGCATACTGAACAACGCGTTTGATTGCAAATTCAATCTCTCCTGCGTAGACGATCCCTGCCCAGCCCCGCCGAACCGCGTTCGGATAATCACTAGCGTAGGGGTGTCCGATGGGATTGAAGCTCAGCCATTTTCGTATCAATCACATCGCGATGAGCTTCATAGCCCTTTCGAACCATTGTCCTAGCAGTAGCGAAGGATATCACATTAGAGAGGTGGTTCAACCTCTCTCCGATAAAAGTCACTTCCTCGCCACTCGGTGTCCTTAAAGTCACTCATTTCATTCTAAAATCAACTACCACTTGGTGTCAGGACAACCAATCCATCCCTAATATCACATCGAACTCTCTGAATGATAACTCGATTAAGTCTCCCGAAAACTCATACTCTCGTATTATGATGGGACAATCTCTGTAAACTCTATTCACAATGACACTATGCCCTAGTGGATTTGTCACCAAGATATCATACCCAGTTTCACTCTTTGGTAAACTACCCAAACTCGGAATGGAAGTACAAACATAGGAATGGGTTGAGTCTTATTGGGGCTTGAACTTTCCATGCTTAGCCTATTAAAATGACAGATCCATCGAATCCACGTCATCCTTTATATGAAAATGTAATGCATGTCATAAACAATTTCAAATCATTTACAAAAATTTCAAAATCATTTACTTGCTTGAGAACCGCCCCTAAACCTAGGCTCGATACCACTAAATTGTGAGTCGCCTTGCATTACGACCGACCAGGCTGAGCCCAGGATCTAGGGCGCGGATACTCTTTTGAATCAATTCCTTTTTCTTTTTTGATAAAACACATTTCGTGCTCATTTTGTAGAGGATATTTATCTTTATGAAAATATATTTGTATATCTTAATTGACTTAAAGGGGGCCCATCATTTTGTTTTCAATATACATTTTCCATTAAATATGGCATTACATGCCCATTTGGTCTATTTACCACCTTTATACATTACGGCATTATAAGTCGTTTTCAATACCAAAATATTTACAAAGCAAAATAAGAGTTTATGCAAAGTTTCAAATATATTTTCATGAATGCATAGTCGAATTTACTTCAACTCAGTGAGGCCTTAGCGTTATTTTAATCCATGCAGTCTTTTCCTTTACTGTTCACTCAAATTGCTGCGCAATAATAAAACAACGTGCTAAGAATTTTCATGTCTAGTGGTTCTATACAGTTCTCTCTTCATTTCAGTTTAAGTAAATCATGGATTTTTCTAAATCAATGTCTTTGTATAATTATTCAATGACCAATGCGGTACAATACATATATGTATATTTTCATTTCATATACATTCAAATTACAATTAATTGGTCATTTCAATCATGCAGTTTCATGTGCAATAAATAATTCTAACACAACTCATGCATTTCACAATTTTCTTTTCATTTTTCCCTTAAGCAAATTTAACTTTATGCTTTGATTGCATGAGTTAGCGAATCGCGAGCGCGGTCGAATTTGGGCTATAGGCGATATAAAAAAATGTTGTATAACCTGATGCAGTCCCGAAACATTGACTAGTTATTAAAAGATCATTTAGTGACCTCACGGAAGTACTATCATTTGTTTACGGATCAGTGACACATCATTACGTTCGGCCTTATTACTACTCATTTGGCAGATTATTGACATACTAATCTATCACTTAACTCGAATTTAACAGTTAACATTCTATGAAGGACGCTCAAATCATTCATAGCAATTTACAATAGTGTATATACATTTATATCCAAATACTTGGTTTCCAATACTCATGCAATTTTTTTCATGTGCAATTCATTTCACAATTAGTTGTATGAAATCAATTTAAAACAAATCAATATGCAATTTCTCGCATTTCATTTCAATAAATCCACTTATTTCATAATCCTTCAAACATTTAGAAATAGAGAGAAGTGGAGAACAAACCAATTCATTTATAGCTCAAACGGAGCACACATGCACATTCATATAAAACCTTTTAGATTTAGTTTGTCAAACAAAACACAAAACCGAAACAAAGAAAAAAGTGTAAGAACAAACCCAAAAAGGTTGTTGCTCTTTGATTCCTATCCTCGGAATCCCGTTCTTAGGACAAGCTTCCTTGTCACCAACCCCTAATCCATCACAAATATTTCACAATCAAAGAACAACCTAAGAAAAAAGAATCAGTTGTGCATTCTAGGATTTTTGGTTAGGGTTGATGTCTACCCAATACACCTTCACATTCAAAATTTTATGGAGACATATGAGTCATATTTTGCTCATGATTCCTTAAATAAAATGATATCTCTATGATTCTATTTTCAGTATGAATTGGTATCATCTCATTTGGATCACCCAAACTCAAGTTATAGCATTTTAATGCCAAACTAGTCGGTATGCTCAGCTCACTCGGTTACCTATTGTTATTCTCAATTTCAGGGGTCTTAAATCCATAATTTGGTAATGGTTTCTTCTACTCATTTGACTATATATGGTTCTGAGTTTCTTCTCCAGTGGAATCATCCAGTTTGGATCACCATAACTCAAGTTATGTCATTTTACATCCAGACTACTCTAATTTGAAAAACATAATCAGATTGTTCTTGCACATAGCTCCAATTTGATAGATTTCTAGGCACTTTGGGGTTACAAATTGCCTACAATTCCTTCAAGTAAATTATTCCCCTAGAACTCTAGTTTACCCATAATTTTTAATCACTCAAATTGGATGAGTGAAACTCAACTTACGGCCAAAACACCACAACTACACCCAAACAGAGCATACCCATTAGCTACCCGAAACTTACCTTTAAGCCCATATTCGAGAGCCTTAGAGCTACAATTTGCTTCTGGTTCCTTCTATACATTTATAGCTCTAGATCTGACAGTTCTTTAGAGTTTGGAATCATTCAATTTGGATGATTATAACTTAACTTATAGTCAAAACAAAAATAGGGGTTTTGAAAATTTTTTGACAGCAACTCCTTTGAAACTTCATCATTTCCTTTATACAAAAATTCATCAATAACAATCCAACCACAATAACAGCTTAAGACAACCCCAAAACTGAAATAAACCAATAAAATCCATTTTACACACAAAAGCTAGGGTTTTCTAATTCAAGCAGCAATCCAAACTACAAATACCATGAAGTCTTACGAAAACAACTAGCTTGAACTACAACCTTTCAAAACGCTTTTATACCACATTTGGGGTTTATTAAGCCAAACACAAATAGAAAGGGGGTTAGGGTTTGGTTTTTCATACCTTAAATCTTGATTCTCTTTCCTTTCTTCTTCCTCCTTCTTCTTGATCAACTTGTCCCTTGTTTACATGGAGAAGAAATCACAATCTTCTCTCAACCGGAATGTGCCTTAGCCTTTCTCCCTCTTTCTCTTTTTGCCAAATGTGAGAAATGGCATTTACAAGACCAAATTTGGTCTTAAGCCTTAAGTCTTCATAAGGCCTTGTTTGGCTTGCACATAAATTCCTATTTTCCCATTTTTCTCATTTTAAATCTTCATTTCACTTTTATTTTTCACTTCATTACATTTCATTTCATTTTAACATTACACTCCTCATTTATGACCCTTAGGTCCTCATTTGACATTTTACCAGAATTTATTTTGGCTCTTATGAAGTACAAAGTTTTTATCATTTATCATTTTTATCAGTTTAAGCTAGAAAAAATATATAATTTAATTTATTTTACACCTTGAACATGTTATAAAAGCTGTTGGGTTATTTTAGAGGCGTTACACAAAAAATGCTTAAAACTTGGAGTGTTAGGGTATGAAACAACAACATTTGGGTAGTAATCACGTTCCTTAAGATTTGCCTGGTGGGGTCATAGAATCTTCAAGGAGATTTCTTTCTCCTCTCTGAGGTTTCTTTTTTTTTTTGCTATGGACCTCAGAGTTAACTCCCTCTTCTTCTCTCTCTTTTTTATTTGCATGTAGAATGGAAAGAGGTCATGAAGAGGTTTCAACTAGTCAGGCTAGGAATATAGGGATACTCCCGGGGAGCGTGGCAAGGAGTTTAGTTGCTACCATGTCTGAGAGGAGCGAGGTTATACTACGATTTCTGTCAAAATCATTACGGGGCGATCGGGGCGGTGTGATTACCTGATTGTAGGGAGGTAGATAATGTCATATACTTTACACGGGGGCAATTTGGCTAGGCACACCTCCCATTCCATTGTTGGTGAAGCAGTTCCTTCACTTTAATCGGGGACCTCCTGCACTCATATATCTGAACGTTTTTCGAATTTTGATAGGTTGCAGTTTGTTGAACTTTCTCTACTAGCTGGATATATCGCTGGTGGAGATATGTTTCATCTATACTTTGAAGTTGGGGATTGGGGCGCTGTCCATATCGACCCACAGTCCGAACTAATTTATGTGGGCTCACGACTCCTAAGAAAGAAGCGAAAGGGTTGTCACAGTTAAGGCCATGGTATGAGACCCTTGGATCTCGAGGCTTCCTTTGATCACGAACTAGTCTCTTTTGTTCCCAAGTTTGTCTATTTTTGTATGACATTTTGGTATGTCTCATTTCCCTAGGTCGTTGGTGTGATTACATACCCGTCTTCTTAATGATTTGTAGGTAGCGAGGCGTAGAATTTGGTCGGTGGGTGGAGCGAGTGGGCACATCTGCTCGGCTTCTTGAGATCATAGAAAGGAAGCGCCACCACGAGCTCATGCATTAATGAAAGAACCTGTGGGGGTTTGGTGCGGAGTCCTTCCCCACATAGTGTATTCTTCCTCGGTCTTTGTCGGCCGAGGTCGTAGTGAGCACTTTGTTATTGTGGGACAACCATGTGGTCCTTGCCGAGGCTCTTCTGAAAGTGGAGGCCGCTCTGGAACCCCTTGTCCATCTAAATCACCTACCTTTGGCCGTGCAGGACCCAGGCTGTCCGTAAGCAGCGAAGAGAGAAAAAGAAAAAAGAAAAGCCTTAGCAGGAGGCAATCAAAGGCTTGACGAAGTTGGAGGATTCATGGATTGGGGAATGCGGGAGTTAAGCGAGTCAGGCGAAGGAGGCTGGATGTTTGGTCTTTGTTTGGGTTTCACGCAAGGATGCCTTGAAGCGGCGACTTCAGCGCTCGAGGGTTGACTACCCAATGCTGAAGTGCACGGCGGAGCGTCCGAAGGCCCGGTGGCGGCCCGTATTAAGAACCCCGAGTCGTGGTAAGCGTGGACGGACTCCTTGGGCCCGAGCTTGATGCCCGACCGACTTTGGAAGGTGCCCCGGGATGCCCAGGGGCTTGTGCACCCGTCGGAAGATGGAATCGGCCGAGGATCTCACGGTCTTCGAAGGAAGTTATGGAAGGCTGCATTAGAGGTAGTTGTTGCTCCATTGTTCTCGGCCAGGCTTATAAGCACCGACCCTCGTAGGATTAGGATGTGGCGGCTGTGATACTTCGTATGTTCCCACGGTGTGGGTCCATCCTTGACGAACCACGGTGGCTCTTGGCCCCGAAAGGGTGCACAGGAAATCAATGATCGTTGGAGCCTTGTGAGGGAATCTTCGGTCCACGCATGGCGCGACCTCTGCCCGGCTTTCAGCGGGTGTCGTTAAATTAGTATTCTATCTCGTTTATCGGCTACTGGATAGGGAGACCTTCAGTGCGATGGTCGGATGGGATTCTCATCTATGATCTGGCTTTAACCAATCAAACTAATTTGGTAAGTTTTGATTTTAGTACTGATTGTTAATTTTGTGTTTCATTTTCTTAACATCTTCTCTTTTCAGTTTGTGATGGCCATTTGCTTAACCTCTTTCTGACATAAATTCCAATCCATTGAAGCGATCTTGAGAAGTTTGTGGCTACGCCCTAGTCAGTTCTAAGCAAGACTTTAGACTCTTTCAGCTTGAGTGAAATCCCAGGATTGGAGGTACAATAGCTGATGGGGAGGATCTCATGGATGGAGAATGAGAGAGATGAAGCCAAGTAGGAGGCTTAGGTGGCCCGCTTGGTGACCCCGGTCACGGACGATGCTAAAGCAAGGGCGGAGGGACTTAGCTAGGGTCAAAGCCGGCGGTTCTTGCGGGGGGGTAGGCGCGAAGTGGAGGCTAAGACTGCCCACTTGGAGGTTTAGCTGACATCTCTCCTGCTAAAGCTCAAGGCGACCAAAGATGAGGTATCCTCCCTCCATTCTCAAGGGGGTAGGGACAAGGAGGCCATGGAGGAAGAGTATCAGAAGGCTCTAGAGGTGATCTTTACCTATGGGTACGGGTGTTGTGTGTTCAAACACAACATCTGAGCAAGTCATCCAGAGGTCCTAGAAGGTATGCCTGACTCCGCTGACCGGCTGCCTCTTGAGTTCTTTGTGAACCCCAGATGCCCCTCTATCCAAGCGGTTGAGGCCCGCGAGGGTGAAGCATCTAGGAGCCCAAGCGGCTAAGGAACCCGTAGGAGGTTGTTGTACTTGAGAACTAGAGTGGACTCTCTTACTTAATAACCAAATTTTTTTATTAAAGGGCCTTGGCGAAGCCAGTAGATTATTTAATAATACTCTTTGGGCCACTCTTTGGCCTTTAATGAAATATACAGCATATACTTTGACTGTGTTTATTTCTCATCTCAATGCCATTGACATTCTTATAATTTATAGCTTAAGCCATTGATTTCATTGTTCTTCCTTTCACTTAATTTTTAGTTAGGATGTACCATTGAAGCAAGAACTTGTACTATTTTTTGAGCCTTAGTTTGTGTGATAGGCAGGATCATGGTGGGGCCTAGTCGCGTACTAGCGGGTGGAGGCCTTATCATCCTCTACTTTGGAGTACCAATAGAATAGAGTCATGCCTGACCCAATAAGGAATTTGGTACCCCGGTTTTTGAGCTGATGGGTGGGCTTGGTCATGCATTAGGGGTCGAGCAAACCATTGACTAGCTGACCTTGGGCTATCAGAGTAGTGGGTGTAAAAACCATGGTACTCAAAATGATATTGTCTTCTAAACCTCGAGTATGGAAAGCTGAAAAGACTAGAAAATTAATGCGCACATAACCCGTGTAGGAAGGTAAAAGGTAATTAGTCACAACATGCTTGAGTAGCGTATGTGTCCCAATGTGTCTGTGGTGCAAGATTTTCTGATGGTGCATTTAATGCATATGTTGACTTTACCCACATGTAGGGAGTGACTTGAGTCTTTGCTATCCACAAAGTCTTTCACCTGCTGCGATTTCTTTTCCTCTTTGTCCACGACGGGCGAGGATAAAGAAACGGAGGAAGGCGCCAAAGTCTTTCGCGGAGTAGATCTTCACTCTATGGCTGTATAGATTGTTGTGTGTTGAACCTGCGATTGTGGAAGTCGACTAGAGGTTCCCGGATTGTGCACAGGCTCTTTGAATTTTCTTTATCGGGGTGCTTTGCAGGCCTTGGTGCCTCCTTGTCTTGGCATCTATCTAATGGCGATTTGGAGATTGCCATCAAATAAGATTGGCGGAAGACCCCAGGGAGAGGGATCTCTCTAGGGATTGTGGAACATTGTTTCTTCTTCTTTTCTCTTTTGTGTGGCCTAATATGTGGCTCTTATTCTTCCTCTTTTTTTCCATAGTGGCCCCAGTATGTGTTGGACATATATCATCATGAGCTTAATGGCGCCCATAGTATTACATTATATACTTTTGCGCAATGGGCTGTATAGTGTTGAAACCATATAATGGTTAATGACTCCGTGTGGCATTATTTATGAGATATAATTTTTGTAATGGGCCTAATATGACGGACATATATCTTCATGCGACTAATGACGCCATTGAAAATGCATTATGAATATAAATTTTGTATTAAAACGACCTCCGACTAAGATCGTTGCTTTAGAACCTCAAGTTAAGATTATCATAAAGTGGGTTCCACCTTCTTGTTTCACGGCGCCAGTCTGTGTAATAAATGATTTTATACTTTGGCATGTTCGGCATGCTAGGACCATGTTTGGTATTGCCCGAAAGTGCTTGACATGCACGGAAGCGAAATCTAGGCTTTTGAAAGGGCTAAGCAGACTTAGAGCCACACATCACAGATCTTTTTAGAGAGTACTACTTGGCTTCAGAGCCACAATTGAGGTCTTTTAGAAAGTGTCCATTAGAGGCTAAAGAGTCACCAGGTTTAGTCTTTTGAATGCGGTTAAGAGCCTGATCGAGGTCTTTTGAGTGCCCAGTAAATTTAAAAAACTGTATCAGTCTTTTGAAAGTGTGAGTGCTAAGGTCCTGAGTCACAAAGTCTTTTAGAGAATTTTGACAAGCTAGAGCCACCGATGCGGTCTTTTGATAGTGCTATTAAGCTAAGAGCCATAGTACAGTCTTTTTGAGAGTCTTCATGAATTAAGAACCACGATCAATAATTTTGAAGTGTATCGGGGAAATTTCAAGAGATAGTCTAGTCTTTTGAGAGTGCTAGCAGGCTAAGAGCCACAGTCTGGTCTTTTGAAAGTGTCAGCAAGCTGAGAGCCACAATCTGGTCTTTTGAAAGTGGCGACGGGCTAGAACCCACCAGTCTGAGTCTTTTGAAGTGCCCGATAGTAAGCCTAATCTGATCTTTGAAGTGTGGGTGGATTCAGACTATGATGCAGTCTTTTGAAGTACTGGGTTAAGATGTAGCTGTTTTCAGTTCAGACTGGTCTGATCTGATGTTTGAAGTGCCCAGGCGAATAAGAGCTATAGTCTAGTCTTTTGAAGTGCCAGCGGGGCTAAGAGCCATGAGTACGGTCTTTTGAGGTATCGGCTGGCCTAAGAGCCACGATGCGGTCTTTTAAGAAAATGATTGCAAAAATGTAAAGGAAATATTTTAAAGGAATGATCTTTATTGATAGTAATACTTTCAAAGGAAATTTTACTATTGGCCACTGTGAAGTGCATGGCATTCCACATTAAGATCTTTGAGTCACATCCCCAGCTTGATGCGCATATGATCAGTTACGTCCTCGACCTCGTATATGGCCCTTCCTAGTTTGGTTAGAATTTCTCATCTCTAAAGTTGCCCCAGCCACTTTCAGACTCTTCTCAAGACCGGTCTAACTCTCGGAATGTCAGTTTACACACTATTATCTGAGATTTTTCGAGTCTACTAGTATGACGATATACGCGCGTAGGCTGCGGCCGGGCTCATATGTCCTATCTAGGTCTTTAATAACCTTGACATTGGCCTCTTGAGATTTCAGTTCGAAGTGTGGGCATCGATATGTGGGTTATGGCCTCAAATCCGTATGTAAGGGGCGATGGCGACATCCCTGGTTGGTTTCCCTCTGGTGAGTTCCTGTGGCCCATAGAATCTGAGGCCTCATCTACCATTTTCTGGCGAGATGCAGGCCCGGTATTTCAAATTTATTAGGAGAGTCTTGTTGGATGAGTCGACCAGTCATTCTTTGCTGGGTACCATGGGGTTGAATACAAGTTCGATTTTGACTCATTGCAAAAACACCTATATACCTTGTGTTGAATACTGAAAACAACATTTATATCAGGTTTATTGACTCATATTTTGCTGCGCATTTTGTATAAGAATAGGTGCCTTGATGCGTACTCTTGTTTTTAGACTTATCGCAGTTTTTAGTTCATGCGAATTATTATAGGGGTTCGTGTCGAGGAGAAACTTGAGATATAGGCTATTGTGGTTGATGGCCAATTTGCTATCGTGAAGCTTGGGTAGTATTGGTGAGAAGGAAGGCCCGAAAGAGGCGTTGTGCGGTGCCAAATACCACAGGTCACTAAGTAACAGGCCAGTACGGTACCACTTGATCTGGTGCGGTGCCAATGCATAATATTGAGGTTAAGTAGTTACGATTAAAGAGTGCGTTGTCCTTGAACCACCATTCAGAGATCACAATGGAAAGGTATAAAGCGAAGGAAGGGTGGAATGACGTTTGGATCCTAGTTTTGGTTTTTATAGAAGGGTATGTTTTTCTCATAATTTATGGGTTCATGAGTGAGTAAATCTTCAACATATGAGATTCTGGATTTTCAAATTCTTGTAATCTTTAGTTAGATCTAACTTCGAGCTTTCTCTGATGTTTTGTGTTTTGTTCTTTGATCTTACCAAATTAGAAGTGATTTTCATAAAGTTGTTTATGGTAGTTTTTATCAAATATGATTTTTCAAATGGTTTAATGAAGTTTCTAAAACTCTGTGGTGGGGTTACAGCGGTGGAAACTCACCTCGATCAAGGTAACTCTTCAAGTTTCTTTTGCCTCAGCAGGGTTATAGTGCTAAGCATATGAAAATCTTCTGACCTTAGGTTAAGGCATCTTCAAAATAAAAGTGCCGACGAAGATCCTTAGTGTTTTAGTTGTAACGTCATAATGCAGCTGAAGTCACGAGTAAATCGTTTGAACAAGTATTTCATTTCGATGTCTTGGTTCTAAAAGCTTTGTCTGCGTCCTCATTCAAGAACCATTTATCATTGGCTCTGATGAATTGTGAATAAGAGGTGGGAATTACTTGATCGGTGATGATGACTTCAAACCATCGTGCACCTTTCTGTTTTAAAATGATCGGCAATCGGTCACTCGATCAACTGACAGTAACCCATGTTACTTTTAAATATACATTCTTTGGAGAATAACCACTAAAGATCACCTAGATACCACTCTGGAGATGACACGTGGACTTCCACAATATTAAGTGTGACGATAGCCTTAAGTTCTCAGCTTGGGGCCATCGACATATGAATTAGGCAAAGCATTTTGACCTGGACTGCGAGGGTGGCGAGCAATCTGGTTAGTTAGAGAACTGAGGTAATTTTCAATTTGCGGCCCGCAAATCTGATTACGTTCTTTACCTTTTCTTTTATTGTTTTTGTGAAGTCTAATTGGGTATCTTCTTGGAAGAGGTAAGTTGGTGCGTAACGGTTTGGGCTGCGTCGCGAAACAGCGAACTGTAGATCACCACCTCCAGTGAGTCATGTAGTCAATTGTTTCAAGAGAAACCTACACTTCAAATGAGGTCCATCACAGGAGCAATGACCTCTTTTTAATCCAAACCTTCCCGGGATCTGGGACCAGCCTGAGACTCATGAACCTCCTGCTTTGTGGAGATGTTGCCTCAATAACACCCGGCGTTAGAAGGGAAATGTTAACTTTGTGAAGAATCGTATCGGGCTCCCACCTTTGGCCCTAGAATCTTGAAAGACCTCCCAGAAAATTTGCAGCACTGAGACACACATTCGTATGACCGCCTAGAAGAGGTAGCAATTCTGTGATCGGGTAGTGCTTTTCACTGTGTAATAAAGGGTCGATTAAGAACCCTGCTCATTCATGAGAGACTTTGAGGATGTTGTAGTTGATGCTCTCTACTGAGATGCCTCTCCACATAATGTGTGGGTTCCTATTCACTCTCTCTAAGGAAAAATTTGAAATCAGTTTGAATTCAAGCCCTTAAGTTCAATCTTTGCAGGAGATATCTTGAAATGAATTCATAACAGGTTCTTCCTCGACCGTCTGATGCTCTCGTCTGAGCATCCAAAATTTTCTATAAAAATCGGGTGAACCTTTGGCGTAGTATGAAGATCTGAGGACCTCCTCCATGCTATCCCTCATCATGGTTTGAATGTTTGAACAAATCGTAGTATTTTCATCAGAATGTCCTTGAATAATAAACAATATCCAAATGATGTGTGCGGGAGAGTTTTATCGAATCTGGGGAAGTTCAGTGCTTTGACACCATAGCAGAAAATGCTCGAACATGGGAGAGATTCACGCCTCTTTAGATACTGGTGTAGTACCTACGAGGAGGAGATCCATCACTTGAGGAGAATGATGACTGCAAGCAAAATAGCTAACTTAACAAAGGTTGGGGCCATGAATTGAAAAAAGGTGATTGAGGTAACTAGTGTGCACCAGTGCCCTCTTCTTGGGACTGAGTGGAGAGCCATGCATCATTGCAGGTGACCCTACGCGCTCCAGCTCGTGCTTGAGCCTTCCTCAAGTTAAAGGGGCCAAATCAAATAGAACAAAACTCATTATACTCTTAACTACCAAAAGGAAACTTTTCAATTCTCCATACTCAGAAAAGTATAATCGAGGTGGGAGTAATCACCAGAATTTTAGTTGGAGAAATGGGGGAGGCCCACCACCCGACTTACCAACCAGCAATTTTGATTATCAAAACCAAGGTTTTTAAAACCAATCATGGTTGGAGATCAAGGTCCTCAAGGATTTCCTGAACTCTAACCCGGGTTTCCATCCGCCAAATCAAGGCCAGAGCCTGACCTTATCAGCCTCCACATAGAGAGGTTTGGAGGATATTGTGACACGGGTTCGTCGGATGACAATCCACCAACCCGGGTGTTGCCTTGAATGATGTGAGATCCCAAATCACTAAGCTAACTTCTTCTATGGGAAATTTTCAACAAGAAAAAGGGAAACTCCATTCTCAATCCATCCTGACTTGCAAGAATTTGTCACCACTCTTGATGGTAAGGTAGTGACAAGCAGTTCACTTCACAGGCCAGTGCAGAGTTTCAAAACTGAGGCCGATCGGGGGATGATGAGGTGTCGGACAAGCCTCATGTTCCTAGGGCTGATGTTATGATGATGGTCCAGTAGTGACTGCTATGTCCTCGTGCTCCATACCCTCACAGTTGCGTGCCCACGAAAGTGAACAATCGATTCACGAAATTTATGAGTTGACTCCGAGCAAGTGATTGAATATTCCTTTACTAGATGCCATTAAGCGGATAGTCATATGCGAGTTTTTGAAGATTTATTGCCTTTGTCAAAAGCTGGTGTCGACAGGCATTTATGGTGAGCAATCTACCTCATTAGTCGAAACAATATGCCCCCGAATACAAAGATGAGAAACTACTACTATTTCCATAGTAGTAGGGAATTCAAAGTTGAACACTTGTCTCTAGTGGATTTGGGGCCGAGTGTCAACTTGTTGCCTTACTACCGGTCTATGTTTGGAGTTAGGGTTAGGAGAATTAGAAACCCAGGCCAATATCACCCTCCAATTAATATGACCGTAGTGTGAAGATTCCTGGGGGATAGTGAAGGATGTAATGGTGCAGTGGACCAAGTTCTGCTTGTTGGGTTCGCAGGCGGAATATCCAATCAGGTTTGGAACATAAATGAAGCGAATTTAAAATTGCATCCCTTAACCCACGAGGATCACATGCGTTTCATAAAAAATCGAAGGAAGAGATTAGCCGAGCTTACCTCTTGTAGATCGGTCGGTCAAACTAGAAAGTGCTGCGTCTTGGTTTATTCGGATCTTCAAAGAGTCTTTTGCTACTACGGCGACCACCACTCTACAAGTATCCCACACCGAACAAATAATGAGCAATCTTGTTGAATGCTAGTTCGGGTTGTCTTCCAACAATTAGAGCCTCTTGTTTTGGTTGTTCTTAGAAGTAAAAAACTGACCACAAAAAAAAAATATATATATCTCCATATATATATATATATATATATATATATATATATATATATATATATATATATATATATATATATATATATATATATATATATATATATAAAATGCTAGAGTTTTTTTTCAAAAGCGAATTTTTATTATTATATATTTTAAGCTCTTTTTTAAATAATAACAATTTAAGTTCAATCCTTAGCAGGATAAGGAGCTTGAATTTATATTGTTATATATTTAAAACTCTTTTAAATAATAATTTAAATTCAAATCCTTATCAGAATAAAGGAAACTTAATTTATATTATTATATATTTAAAAACTCTTTAAATAATAACAATTTAAATTCAAATCCTTATCGAATAAGGAAAGCAATTTATATTATTATATATTTAAAACTCTTTTATTAAAAAAACCTTTACCGAATTATTTCATATCCAATAAGAAAAATATAACAAAATTATTATTTGTTATAATTTAAATCACGAATTTAAACTTTCTCAAAATTAAATTCGAATTTAAATAACAACTAATTGTTCTTAATGTGCGACCCTATAGATTCAATTAACATTGGCAGTAGGCCTAAATCACATTGATCTCTGATCATAAGTGGCCTCTGCGAACATTATGACTACGAAGTTAAATGAAAAAGCTCATGATCCGAAGGTAACCTTAATATAGCTAATGACGCCAATCCTTTTGTCTCATGATATCTTGATACGGGCCTATAAGGCATGGACAAAGTCAATCTTACTCGTTCTATCTTTGATTACTCGAAACCCAGTGGAAGTGACTAAACAAATGACATTGATCTCCATCAATTCATTTGAGCACGACTCATGCATTTCTCGGTCTCGATTGTTGAGTGGACCAAATATCTCTCTTATAATAAGAGGACAAATTCCATCTTGCCGCTCATATCTCACTACATAATTCTTATTGTATTCAAGTATAACCTTTATAGTCATGCGTCAAAGACGCGTTTGATTATATCAAAAACCTGATATTCCATATGTTGAGAAGCTATAAGCGATCTCGGTCAAAGTTTAATGACTGTATTAGAGATTAACTTATGACTTTGATCCATGTAATTAATCTCGAGACAGTGCATCGATATTTGTTCTCAACAAATAGATATAAATTTGATTTAATATCTCATACACATATTCATCTAATGAATATCAATCGAACTTTTATACTAATCTTAATTCATTATTATTCCCACCAACAATAACCGTTAGGGACATTTAGAATAATTAATAATATTATTCAAGACATTATAGATAATAAAACATGCAAATCTTCATAATAATAAATTCTCATACATAGTCAAAATATCACCATCCATCTGATGAGCTGAAACAGCATTACTAACACTACTTTCCTGTGGATTTTGTGGAGCTTGACACTCAACCTGTGGTGAACCAAGGGACTCGAGTTCCAGTGATTGTATTGCCATTCTTGGCTCACGCTAATGCCATCATACAACGTAGGGAGGACTAATGACACTATCCATTTGGTAACATATTTGTTAATTTGAATATCTTTAATGTTATCAAGGGAATGGGAGATGAGGAGGATGTTTGTGAGGTAAACATGGTTGAAGCTACGTGGTGCGAGAAATACTTAGATAATGTCTCATGCGAGGATCCTCTGCATGTCTTATCCTAGTAGCCAGGAGTTGGGATGAGGGAGGCCACATCTGAGACGGGTTCCTACACTCATAAATTGAACCACGATAGGGTATTGGGCGAATGGGTGGGCACAAATTTGAACCATTGCCACGATCGAGGACAAGGCATTACCTTGAAGAGACCACTAAACTTGAGTTGAAACCTTTACCATCATCTCAAATATGCATTTTGGAGTGAAGAAACTTAGATAATCATATCTTGCTCTTTAAGAGTCGAACAAGAAAATAAGTTGTTGGAGATGCAGAACCCACAAAGGCCTTTACTCAGGATGGATGATTGCACGGATATTGAAATTGGCCCTTGATGTTGCACACACGGATTCATTGGAGAAAGTGTTAAACCCTGCAGACAACCACGGCATTAGCCAGTCATGGTGGTTAAGAAAAAGGGTTTTCAAAACTCTGAGGCGTAGGTGTTGCCCATTGTGATAGCAAGTGGATCAGCCTTCGGGTAGTCCACTGAGAAATACAGAATTACGGTGGTAGAAAATGAAAATAATGAGCTAATTCCCACT
This sequence comes from Tetrastigma voinierianum, assembly GCA_016808115.1. NCBI lineage: Eukaryota > Viridiplantae > Streptophyta > Magnoliopsida > Vitales > Vitaceae > Tetrastigma > Tetrastigma voinierianum. Next base: position 121,190 of record JAEQBH010001741.1, on the reverse strand, counting down.
CGTGTCACATCAGGTTGGAGGGTGTGCATGGATTATAAAGGCTTCAATCTGTTCAGGAAGATCACTTTCCTTTACCTTTTTAATAGTCAAATCGACGGAGAGGATTGCGAGGGCATGACTTTTGTGTTTCCTTGATGGGTACTCGAGTCTGATCAAATTGAGATAACTTTAGAAGATCAGAAAACTACATTCCTTTGTCCTTTGTACGTTGCCTTTAGAGAAATGCCCTTTGGATATGTAATGCACGGGGAACCTTCCCATTAAAGTTGCATGATAGGATTTTCAATGATATGATAGAAATCATTTTGGAAAATTTCATGGATGATTTCTCAGTTTTTGGAGATTCATATGAGGGATGTCTGGAGAATCTACGTAAGGTATTGGAGAGATGTCAAGAGAAGAACCTCGTGTTAAATTGGGAAAAGTGTCACTTCATGGTGACACAAAGAGTTAATCTTAGGCCACATAGTATCGAAAAGGAATTAGGAATGGATAAAGTACAAAGTCGAGTTGATCTCCAACTTACCTACCCCTAAGTGTGTTAGAGATATAAGGTCATTCTTAGGACATCTGGATTCTATAGGAGATTCATTAAAGATTTCAGTGCCATAGCCCGTCCCTTATGCAATTTGCTTGCCAAAGACATCCCTTTTGCATGGTCACAGGCTTGTGAGGCCGCCTTTGATAAACTCAAAACTATGTTAGTGTCTCCTCCTATCATGCGATCTCTCAATTGGGAACTCCCTTTTGAGATCATGTGTGACGCTAGTGATTATGCTATAGGGGCTGTTTTAGGACAAAGGGAAGATAAAAAGGCTTTTGTGATCTACTATGCCGTGAGACTTTAGATTAAGCTGAAGCGAACTACGACTACAGGAAAAAGTTTTAATGATCGTTTTGCCTTAGAAAAGTTCAAGTCATACATTGTAGGGTCTCCTATAACCATTTTCACGGATCATGCAGCGCTAAAGTATTTGCTATCGAAGCAGGATATTAAGCCTCGGTTGATTAGGTGGATCTTACTGTGCCAAGAATTCAACCTAACTATTAAGGATAAAAAAGGAGTTGAGAATGTGGTAGCTAACCCTTTATCTCAGTCGTTCAGAATCCACTTCCACGGCTTACCCATAGGCAATAGTTTTCTGATGAAGCTGACTTTTTGCTCTTGTTCACTTTCGCCCATGGTATGCGGACATAGTCATTATCGATGGCCAGGTCAAATTACTGATGGACCTCTTAACAAGGAAATTTTGGTGGACATTAGAAATATTGTTTTGATGACCCATATCTCTTGTTTAAATATTGTCGGATCAATTGATGAAGGTGTGTACCCAATGACGATCAAATTAGGTGCTCACCTTTTGCCATTCGAGTACGTAGAGGCATTTTCACGCAGGAAAAGCTGCGAACAAAATCACGCAAGCTAGTTTCTCTTGGCCCACGCTTTTAAAGATTGCCTTTGAATTTTCAAAACCTGTGCTCAGTGCCAACAATTAGGAGGGATCACAAAAAGGAACATGATGCCTCTTACCCTATTTAATCATTGGAAATTTTCGATTATTTGGGAATTATAGACTTCATGGGGCCTTTTCCCCCTGCGTATTAGGTACCTTTACATTTTGTTGTTGTTGACTATGTGTCGAAGTGGGTGGTGGCCATTTGAACGAGAACTAATGACCACAAGGTTGTTTTGAAATTTATAAAAGAACACATTTTTTCTCGCTTTGGAGTGCCTCGTGCAATCATTACGTCTTTTAAGAATTTGTGAAAAAGTATGAGTCACCCACAAGTTTCAACGGCATATCACCCACAAACCAATGAGTCGAGGCCGAATTAGCTGTAGGGAGAATCAAAACACATTTTGGAAAAAAGCATTAGCCCTAAATGCAAGAATTGGTACAAACCGAGCTTACCGATGCTCTTTGGGCTTACCGTATTGCTTTTAAGACCATTCTTGGTATGTCTCCCTATAGGCTTGTTTATGGCAAGGCTTGTCATCTGCCGGTAGAAATGGAACACAAGGCATATTGGGCCATTAAAACTCTTAATCTTGATTTGGCGGGCGGGTAAGCGTTGGATGAGCGGCGTGATGAATTGAAGGCGTGAATCCTATGAGGCTCTCGGATTTACGAGAACCAGTTTGTTCCATGATAAGACCATTGTTCGGAAGACCTTTGAACCTCACCAAAAGGTATTGCTATACAGCTCTCGTTTGCACATGTTTCCAAGAAAACTCCGTTCTAGGTGGACTGGTGATTAGTGCCCAAAAAGTGCTATTTTGAACCCTATTTTTAATAGGTTTTGAGCGCTTTTTGTGTACTATTGTTATAATTAACTGATTGACATGTTGGATTTTATTGCTTCTAATTGCGTGCGAAGTTTTTGTAGTTTTGCGGGAATTGAAAGCAAATTATCGTGTCAATCCAATCATAACCAAAGTTGGGTTGATTCCATCAATTTCATATGGTCTTCTATCTCAATTTCGACAAGCTGAGACGAAGAATTTCAAAGCATGAAGAAATGGAATAATGCGGTGGAATAATAGCGGCAGGAGCAGTGGAGCAGTAGCCGCGGGAGAAGAGCAATTAGTTTCAGCATGGCATAGCGAAAATTTCGCAATCCCTAGCGAAATTTTAAGCTATGCACTAAATTTTAAACTAAACTAGCGATATTTACGCTAACTTAGCGAAAATTACATGCATAAGCGAAAATTTTGAATTCGGCCCATGCCTTGTATTCGCTATGATAAGCGAAATTCACTATCTGTAAGTAATTGCGCCCCTTGTTTTTTAGAATCCAAATGACGGTTATAATTGTTTATTCTGTTATAATGTATATTTTGGTGTTTTGTTATTTCTTTCTGTATATTATAACAACTTTCTATTTCTTATTATTCTTTGTTCGCGCTTCCGACGTTTTGGTTTGTATCTCTTATCTTATATATGTTCTGTTGTTCTTATGATGACATTCAAAGTTAACGCTAACCTCAGCTGAGAGGGTATAACGTTGTGGTTTGTTCATGTGTAAAGATAATCGGTACTACATTGGTTCCAAACTTTCCAAACTAGGGTTTAATGCCATTTAATGTCTTTCCCTTGGTCAATACTTGTGTGCTTTAGAGTTCGAGTGCATTCTTAATGGTAGATGCCTTGACATTCTTTAGATGTCATTCTGAGCCATTGAAATGAGGTTAAATGCTAGGGTTCAAGCGGCCAGGACATTGAATGCTTAGTATTTGATTGGACTCAAATAGGAGTGGTTCTAGGGTTAGGTTTCATAGCTAAACAAAAATCCGGTTTTGGCTTTGACTATATGTCATTTGCCCTAATGCGAGGAAATAACCCGAGGACACCTTAATAACCCCATTTTATCAAGCTAGTGACCCAAGCCTTCAAGGTTACCATTTCACACCTCAGTTTAAGCTATTTCAGTTATCCAGTGAACAACCAACTCCCCTGTTTTTAACTAAATCCAAAAATCCAAACAAAAGTCTCACCATTTTCAAACATTAATGCGAATCATTCGTGGGATGAAAACCCATCCCATTCGATACTAGACACCGCTATCTGCGGTAGCTTGACTACGCGTGGGAGAAGGCTATAGGAAACAAATTTTGTTGATTAGGATCACCCTCACCGTGTACGAATCAATGCTTGGATTCGTTGTCAATTGGTTTACCCATATGGTGCAATGGAGATTGAAAATCAGGAAAATGGAAATCCTTTAAAGTCGATAGCCAGCTTAAAGCCATTTCTCGGCGCTTTGTTGTCGAGGAGAGTAGTGAGGACACAGTAGATCGCTCTGCCAAGATGCTCCTTGAGTCATTATATCCTACCTTGTTGTATATAGTTTTTGTTTTCTTTCTTGCATTTCTTTTTTCTTTCTTTATTTCATCACATATATTTAAAGAAAAAAAAAAAGGGGTGAACCAAGCGCCTAAGCTTATTTATCTTGCAACCTCCATTGCATTTGTGGGGGGTACCTGTATTACGTGAGGACAATGCTTCATACGTAGTGGGGTGGGCTTTGCTTGGTTGGAACCAACTATGCGTATTACATGTTCGGTGTATGGCAAAATTTTCGATTTGCGGCTCTTGGGTATAGTACTTGACTTGTGATTTATGCGGCCGCTGGACCTCATGTATGCACTCCCGTGGTCTGATGCATTTACCTGGTAACAAGCATGCTGTTTTTGTGTTCATATTGTGGACCTCATCACCCCGAATTCTGTTCTAATTCCCTACACAAACCCACGAGACTTTTTGGCACAAACTCTTGTTTTGCACTGTTGTTAGCCCTTTGTGCATTATTTTATCATTCCATGTTACATACATGCATCTTATTCTCTGAGGAACACCATGCTTACCTGGAAGATGATTTGAGGCCATTATTTATGTATTACATTTTGTGAAATCATTTTGACTTACCCCTTGCACCCATCTTGAGCCTTAAGTTGCTAATTCAGTTTGAACCCTAAGACATGATCCGCAAGTCGGTGGACTCCATGGTAGAGTGAAGGTGTCGAGAGTGAAGTACCATTTAGTTAAAAGTGAACATGAATCGAGTTAGGCGAGAATATGCGCGGGAAAATGAGCATTCAATGGAATCCGAGATGGAGGCATTCGGCAGATGGAGGCATTCGAAAAGAGGTATATTTATATATTGGCTTGCTAACATCGAATTTTAAAAATATATATATATATATATATAAAAATGAAACGTGAATGCAGGTACCACTCACCCAGTGGTACCACTCACGCAAAAGTGGCGGTGGCCGTCGGTGCCCGGTGCCGTGCGCTAAGCGATGCGGTACCGTCGAGGCGAGTTTAAGGGCAAATTAGGGTTTTAACCACACTTTTTACACCTCTTTTCGTTTCCTGCTCCCCGTTTCCTACATAAGACAAGCCCTAACCACTTTTTTCTCTCCTGCAGGAGCAAACCCAGGAGTTCACCGCGTTCACACTTGGTGTTTTCATTACGTGTAGGATTCTTCTCAGTTCATTGCATATGTAGTAGAACCCGCATTCTTTGAGAGCATCTTTTCTGTGATATTTCATTGTGTCTCCATGGATTTGTTTGGGTGGCTCGGATTAGTAGTATTCTGTTCTTAGTGGATTAAGGCAGCATCTGCTGATGGTATGGGAAGGAAGTTTATGTCTGAACTAAACGAGGCCAGCCCGATACTTATAGAGATGGGGCTCTTTGGGATGTAAATTTTTGTGTGTTTGGTAGTGTTGCTATGTTGCTGTTCTTGCCATATCTATGGCAAGATCGGCTGTGGAAGGGCAAGCTCTAGCTCCTCTATGGGCGGCTTGAAAAAAGGAAAGTCGATACCTCACGGACAAGAGGAAAGGGAAAACAAAGATATTCTTCATCTGAAAGCGAGGAGGCATCGGGGAGCGAAGATGAGGAGATCGAAGCCATGTTTGCCGAGTCTTCTAATTCAGAACGGGACAAGTGGGCTCAATCAATTACAAAGCGGGGTTTTCATTACGAGCGGGGTGTGAAAGTGGACACATTCTTGTTCACCCATCCTATTAGGGCTATTATTCGGGAGACGAGAATTTTGAATATTCTATCTTGAAATCTGAGGTATCCTAGGCCTTGGTCCGGGAATTTTATGCCAATTTGAGAGAAAATCAGCATGTAGATACCTGCTAGAACCCTTGTTATGGGGAAACAATTAGGTCGATACGATTCGATGGCTCACTCATTGCGAATTATCATCAGCCTGGCGCCCGCGGCCGACCTTACCTTCTCGAGGCCCGTTCTGCGAGTTCGATGCGGGTTGTTTGCGTACCATGTGCACCCCATCAGGTTGCCATGAGAGGTTTTATGCATAAGAGTTCGTTCGGGAAGCTCAAGGCCCGGAATATGCTTTTAATGAACAAAATTATTCATAATATGATCGGACCGAGAAGGAAAGAGAAATTGCCCGGCAAAGGAAGATCTGATTTTGTGAGGTGATGATTGGGAAGATCATTGATTACGCCTTGGTTATATGGTGTGTTATGAGGGACTTTCTGCAGTCCCCAACTGAAAACAGGCATATCCCATTCCCGACTCTAGTTACGAATTTGGTGGAAGCCGCGGGGATAAGGGAGTGGTTAGAGAAAGAAATTATTCGTGGGGCCCATTGCAAACGAAATAGAGGCAAGAGCCGAGCTTCACATCCACAAGACCTCCTTCCGCGTTCTCTTCTGACTATATCGGGAGTCCTCTTCGTCCCCTCGGCTCAAGGGTCGATGAGCACATCTCCTAAAAGAGAAAAGAATGGAGCGTCGGATCGAAGTGGTTGAATGCGTAGGAAGGCAGAGCGGCTAGACCACAGGCTCTCGAGGCTTGAGAGATATATACCAGGAGAACACAACGGGTGGGAGATGCCCCCTCGACTTGGAAGGGAGTCGATGAGCTTGTGACTATGTTGATGAGAGCGCATTCTCTTCAGCGGATGATGGGAGGATGTTGAGTAGTAGTATGGAGGGTTAGAATAGGGTGGTGTTGGAAATTGGGTAGAGACCTCAGCCACGTCATGCCAACACCCATTTTGTTCATATAAGCCCTATTTGTGTAGCCTATGGTCGTTACAAGCCTGAAAGACCTTTTTATTTTAGTTGTGTTGGTTGTTCCTCTTTGACTTTTATGCATATTAGTTGCTTGGTGATGTTAACTTGGCACGCTATAATATCGTTCATTTCGGTCGGTGATGTCATTACAGCTCTTATTTCTCAATTCCATGGTCCCTTATATGAATATCTTGGTTTTGTGACAGTTTGTTATTATGTTCATTGCTTGAGGCGTTTAATTGAGTCGAGACGGTTGCACACTATGTCGGAGTTGGAAATCTGTCTTTCGATTTTTCCTTTTGGGAGGCTTACCAAAGCTCTTGCACTAGCGTATTTTGTTGGAAATCATAATCAGTAGGTGTCATTAATTCAAATCTTGCTAGGGACTAGCAAGATGCAGGTTAGGGGGTATGTTGAATACACAAAAGAGCAACATTTATATCGGATTTTAGTACCTTCAGCTCATATTTTGCTCACATTTTGTATAAGAATAGGTGTCTTTGATCGTTCTCGTGTTTTTAGACTTGTGCAGGTTTTTCGGGTTCCATGCATAATTATTATAGGGGTTCGTGTCCAGAGAACAGATATAGGCTATTGTGGTTGATGGCCGGCTATATCGTGAGCTTGGATAGTACGGTGAGAAGGAAGGCGAAAGGCGATGAGAATGCTAGGTACCATGCAAACCGTACCAGACACCCCCAAGCGAAATTCACTAGTAGCAAAGTGATGCAGGTACCACACTTGCGGTACCGGTACCAGCATATAATATTTACGGGATTTGAGCGAGAATTTGAATTCCGATGCAAGTGCGTTCATCCTTCGACTTTTAATCGAGATCCACGATGGAAAAATTTATAAAAGCCAAAATAAGGGTGGAAATAGGCAGTTTTGGACTGGGTTTTTTGGTTTTCATAGAAAAGTGTGTTTTTCTCATAGTTTGCTAGGGTTCATAGAGTATAGTAAAATACTTAACTTTTCTTCAGATTCTGGATTTTCAATTTCATGTAATCTTTCAGTTAGATCACATAACTCGGCTTTCTCTTACAGTGTTTTGTGTTTTTGATTCTTTGATCTTGTAATTGAAGTGTGATTTTCTCAAGTTTCGTTTATAAGTAGTTTTTATCAAATATGATTTGCTTTCTAGTTTCAATGAAGTTCTAAACTCCTATGATGGGGTTCTAACAGTGGAAACTCACCTCGATCAAGGTAATAACCCTCAATTCCTCTTTTGTACCTCAGCGAGTTTCGATGCTAAGCACTTGTAGAAAGAATCTTATAAAACCTTAGTTGGGCATCTTCTTGACAGCGTGTGAGCGAGATCCTGATACCGTTGTGTGATCATAAATGCAAGCTAAGAGTGCGAGTAAATCGTTTGAACAAAGTGTTTACTCTCATTTGCTTTCGTCGTCTTCGTTCTAAAGAGCTTTTAATGTAAATCCTCAGTGAACTCATTCATGTGGCTCTAGTGAGATTTATTGAATAGAAGGTGGAAATTACTTGATGGTGATGGTCAGAAACGCCTCCATCAATCACCACTCTGTTTAAAATAGTCAGCAATCGGTCCTCAATCCGCTGACCAATGACCATAATTTACTTTTAAATATACATTCTTTGAAGATAACTCTGCTAAAGATCACTGAATACCTCCTGTGGAATGGCTGTGGACTTACGGTATTACAATGTAATGACCGCAGTACTGCCAGGAATAAATTCAGCATAAGCACTGCCATCAAAGCGTAGCGTTGTCGAGTCAGCATTATTTATGGTATTCCCAGCCAGACGAGACGATGTTCTTCCATACAAATTGAATAACATCTTTGTCTTTGATGGAGGCAAAGGCTTCAGCTTTTACCTATTTTCTGAAATAGTCCGTTGCTACCAATAATAGCTTCTTTTATGCCAGGGCGATAGGTAATAGACAAGGAGGAGCACTATTTCTTTGGTTGGTAGGGATGCTGCCACTGCCAATAAGGCATCTACCTTTTCATTTGAACCCCTTGGTATATGCTCAAGCTTCCAAGCCATAAAGTTCTCTAGTTAGAGCTTAACCAGGCATACATACTTGGTCATTCGCTAGTTCCGCGTCTCGTATTCCCTGGTTTATCTGTCCATATCTGGAGTTGGGAGTCAATTTGTATGATGATCTTTTCTGAGGATACGGAGATTATGAGATCTATACCAACTAGGATTGCTTCTTATTCTGCCTCATTATTGGACACGGGGAAGTCTAACCGTATAGTCACGCTATCTCTCACGGTTGGGAGCTTTGATTACAATAACGGCTCTGTTTGCTTAGGCGTCTTCCACACTAAGGATCTACCAGTCGGCATTACTCGGTCAGTCCTATTGGGGATTTTACCGCTTCAAAGTATACTTAATATCTTTGTTCCCTTTATTGCCAAGCGGGGTTTGTACTGGAAACCGAACTCGCTTAGCTCAATAGCCCATCGAGCTATCCTTCATGACAAGTCGGGTTTATGTATGGTACTTCACAAGGGAAGATTGGTCAGCATGATGATAAGGTGTGCTTGGAAGTAAGGGCGGAGTTTTTTAGCTGCAACATGGAGAGCTAACCTTTGCTTGCCACTCCGAGAATCATTATGCTCAATTTCTTGCTTTAGATAGGATTTGCCACGAGAATACTGGTCTGTTTTTATTTTCATCTTCTTTAGAACAAATGCACTTACTAAGAAATGCGAAATTGCTATGAGTACGGATGACGTATCACCTTGATTTGTTCGACGACGGTTCGGTGAGATGCGCGATTGCCATGAAAGCCTAGTCGCATTCCTTATTCCAGTTGGTCAGTTTGGCTCCCTTAGAGTAGTGAAAAATAGCTTTAATGGGTGTAAAAACGAGATATGTAATTGTCAGGGAACCACAGTTGACGGTCGGTTCGCTCCTTTTGGATGCCAGGTTGAGTTACTATAACGACTCTAAGGTGGAATGGAATTGGCCTCTATCCCTCTCTGCATCACCATAAACCCCAAAAACTTGTCCGAACTACTTCCGAACGTACATTTTAAGGGATTGAGTTTCGTGCAGTATGTGCACAGCAGCTCAAAGGTTTCTTGCAGGTCTTTCATGTGATCAAGGCATTCTTTGGATTTGACAAGCATATCGTCGATGTAGACTTCCATGGTCTTGCCTATCAGTGGTCGAAGTATCTTGGTCACCAACCTTTGATAGGTCGCTCCGTCATTCTTCAAGCAGAAAGACATTACATTGTAGCAGTACAACCTGTGTGGTGTAATAAAGGTCATTTTCTCTACATCAGGCGGGTGCATGGGAATCTAGTGGTACCTAGAGAAAGCGTCCAGAGATGACAGCATCCCATGCCCAACTAAGGCATTGACGATCTGATCTATACGCGGCAGGGAGAAGCTATCCTTCGGGCATGCTTCGTTGACGTCTGTGTAGTCTACACATACTCTCCACTTACTACCCTTCTTTGGAACCACCACCACACACTACAAGATTCTAGCCCGCTTTCGCGGCCAGTTTTACCGTGCGATAAATCAAAAAAATCGTCGCAAAAATCCTTTAGCGACGGATTTGCGACGGAAAAAAATTCAGTAGGTAAAACGCTCCTCGCTAAATTTAGCGACTAAAATTTTCAATCGTACAAGCTCGTTTAGCGTGATATTCAAATTTTCGTCTCTAAAATAGCGGCGTAATCACGAAATCGCCGGCTAAACATAGCGGCGAATTGAGAATTTTCCGTTCGCTAAACTGCCCAACTTAGCGACAAATTGAAAATTTTCGTTGTAACTTAGCAGCCAGTTTTAATTTTCCGTCGCTAAATAGCGGCGTGTCGCGAGAAAATCCGTCGCTATATTTAGCGACGGAATGAATTTTTCTGTCGCTAAGTTTGGCAATAGATATTAATTTTAGTGCGCTAAAATAGCGGCGTAATGCATATAAATCATTAAGCTAAGTTTGGCAATGGATATTAATTTTCCGTCGCAAAGCCATGACATAATGCAACAATCGTCGCTATTATTAGCGGCGGAAAATTCAATCGTGGCTAAAATAGCGTCGGTCATTTCAAATGGAAGTAAGCTAAATTTAGTAGGAAAATTAAATCGGAAATCTCCAATATATAGCGACGTAAGTTTTGCAATCCGTCAGCTTAGTTCATTTCTTTACTTTACCGAGTTATTTTAGCGGCCAGATGTTAAGTCGCTAAATTTAATTTCTGTCACTAAAAACCATTTTTATTTAAATTTTCTTTATATTAATTTACAAATTCTTTATAATATATTTAATTTTAAATAATTTAGAAACCATAATATTAAAAAGCACACATTCATTGGAAAAACAAATATTAATTTAGTACATTTATTGAAAATAAAAGCAATACAAATAACTTACATTAATTATGTTGCAACAATTAAAAAAACTCTTAACACAATAACTAGTTCATATCATCGTCTAAAAAAAAAACTAACTCATAATCTAAAGATCATGATCCGCGACCTAAAGATGGTTATGGGGTGTAAAAGCTGGATTGGTAGGATATGGATCTTTGGGCATTGGATTGAGGCGTCAGTTAAGCATAGTTCAAGCTTGCTCCATCTTTTGTTGAAATTGTTGTTATAATTGCTCTTTGCTCTGATCTCACATCTTCATTCATTTGGTTAAGTTCTTGAACTGCCACTCTCACCCTCTGTAACCACTTCATTTACACGTTGTGTGGAAACGTTCATCGGATGTAAAATCATAGCGCGAAGTGGTAGAGGCTATTTGAAAGTCTCGGGTAAAAAATGTGGGCCTTTGAGCCAAGGCCATACACTCGCCTCTTTCTCCTCCATAGGCTCCATTGAATCCTCCTCCCGGGCGAAGCGAGAGCAGCCATGGTTTCCACAGCATCCTATATTTAATTCATTTATAAATTAATAATTATTTAAGAATAATTGTTGAGTTATTTTAATAAAGAAAAATTGAAATCCCACATTGATGTCCTTAGATCTTTTGTCAGCACCATCTTTTGGTGTGCATCTTCTTGAACACTTCAAATGGGCGTGAGGCGTTTCAATTCCTTTTCCTACAAAAAATTAATTATCAAATTAATTAGTTCGAATAAGATGATGAGGAAATGTTATTTAAAATATTCTTAAAATTCTTACCAAAGCAATACAATGTTGAATTGTGGATCACAGAGCCACACCGGCATGTGTGGAAAGGCCCAGGTGCCGGAGTCCTCCCTTTACGTACGGCGATTTTTAGCGGCTTGTTCACCTTTCTTTTTATATTGAGAGTACTCAATGTTCTTGCCATTTCCCATACATCTTCGGTATATATTCTTCTTTTTCCCTTCGATTTATCTTTTACAACCAATCCCATATCGCTTTCTGCCACCCTACTGCGTTCTCTTGAGCTAATGCATCATTGAATCATCGGTACATGCTTTACGAAGAAAAAATATATATATCAATAAATAAAATGCATAACATCATTAGTAGTTGCCTGATGTGATTTTGAAATAACACAATATTAACAAGTTTCAATGAATCTTAAACCACATCGTGTGAATTGCACATCGAGTCTGCAAATTCTTAATGAAACAAAAAACGAGAAGACAATGCATACCTTGAATCTTTGCAACACTCTAGACAAGGGCATGAATATACATGCATCTAATGTAGAGATGAAGGGCATCCATCATATGCGATATCAAACATGAATATCCCAGCACACTCTAGACAAGATATGTGTCTCTTTTTGCTCACATTTATAAAAACATTTTAGGTTCTTAAACAGGCCTTCTTTCCTCTACTTGAGTTCTCCAAACGGAATTTTTAAAACTATTTTAAAAAACGGTTACCAATAAACCTTCAATCCTAATTTATTATTTAAGATTTTGATATAATTATATAATTTATTTTCTTTAAAAAATACTACTTAATCATCAAGATCCAATTTTAGAGTAACCGATCCTAAATTTAAAATAATCAAGTAGTTTGATTTAGTATTGACCCGGATTGGTATTAGTTGAATTCTTTTCTAATTTGAATACAATTTTATATTCGAGTTTCCACATTAGCCATCAAATTTATTAGATGTAAATTAAATTAGAATTAATTTGCAGAAGTTCTGTACAAGCGTATCTAAGTAAAAAACCTATATTTATCGGGATCAAGTTAATAACGAGTAAATCATTAAATCCTCCATTTGATACTAAGGAGACTCGGCTTTTGTGATCCTCTAGCCATTCCCATCAGTTTATATGCATAAAAACATCCCACATCCACATCACGATGGTATATTTCTATGGCGACATCTCATCACAAGCTGTTCACATTCTCAAGCTTTTCCTTATAACGATAATAATATGGTCGATTTTCAGGTAGACAAACAAAAACAAGAAAACTTCACCAAAAAGCATTCGCAAACAAAAAAAACCTATATTCATTACCAACAACTAGCTTTTCCTCCATGCATTCCCTGTCAGTCCCAACCCGAAAACCATCTGAGTCTTTTTTTTTTCTTTTCTTTTACGAAAACCTTTTGCCATGGTAAAATCCTGAAACCAAATCTTTTAAGGCAGCAAGTTTTGAGCAACAAAAAAAACGAATCAAAGAAATAAATAAGCGGAAAAGATGAAGTTCTACTATACAAGAGAGAAAAAAGACTACGAAAAAAGAAAAGAAGAAAAGATATATACGAATGCGTACGTCCCATGATTCGATCTCCAAAAACCTCACTATGAAAGAAAAGATAATTTAGATTGGTATTAGAATTTTTTTTTTTTAAAGTTCCTAGTCATCATCTAGATTTAGATATCACATATACAAATACACAAAATTTGTCTTGTACTATCTCAAACAATGTAGTTGATGGATTAATGCTACCATTATAATAGTTATAGTTTATATGAGAGAACAAGTACATATGAAATACCTTAAATTCGTCCCAATAGAACTCCTTAGTGTTGGCAGGCACCAACCTCCATGTTGCACCCTCCTTTTCTAGTCTATGCTTAGAAATCTTAGTAATGTCGTTGAAGCATGGAAAATCTATTCCCGAAAATTACAAACGAATATTGAATGTTAAATCTCATATGAAAATAAATTATCTTGTAAAGCAAGCAACCAAAAAACAATAAGTTGCATAATAAACATTTTAAGCATACGTGGTCTCCCTATCAACTATTTCTATATTCTTTCTCCGTGTGGTACCACATGTGGTTGATGACTTGACAGTCTTGTGCGGTGAAGACTCAGATCAGTCTGTGGGGAAGGTGTGATAAGTTCTCCACATTGAAGGTGAGTGTCGAACCTATAGGCGATGGGGCGGTGCTTGAAGATTAGAACCCATTTGGTGCGGATAGTTGATTTGCCCCCGACCTGCGAAATTAGCTCTGCTCCTTTACGAATGGCCACCTCTCATACCTTGATGAACATAATTCTAAACAACACATTTAAGTAGAAATGACTACTATAAGTACATATATATGCAAGAAAAATACTAGTAATTAGAAAACAATATTATAAATATATTCCCTTAAGATCCTGATAATATAAAGGCATCAATCTTCAATATTGGTCACATTATTATCATCATCATCTAATTCTTCATATTCTTCATCGACTCTGTTCCTAGTTCCACCTCCTCATTTTCTTCACAAGTTCTATATCATCAATGTCTACAAAGGACATTGTGATCAACTAATGATTGAGGTTCTTTGTCTGCTGTAATATCAATATAATGGTTTTCGATGACATCCTCTTGAAATGCTCTTGCATTTGATAGAAAAATTTTCGATGTCTCGACTACTTCCACGACCCCCCAAGCTTTTATCTTGCAAATAGCCCACCAATTACACATGTTTTTCCTTGTGCTTGGATAAGATGCATAATAGACACGCATTGCTTGCTCATGAAATAAATGGTTATTATCACATTGAATCTTCTCGTGTGGTTCACATCAGCGAGCTTATACTCAGGTGACTTCTTGTACCTATGCTTGGTGTCCGGATCAAACCACTTGACAATTGGATAATATGACTCTCTTCGGTGGTAATGCGGGGTATTCAAGCGTAAAACCTCCATTAGTTGACCATAAAAGTCGATTACATTGCACTAAAATTAGAACCCTTTATGCACCTCCACACTATTCATAGTTTGCTTTATGTGATCCATGTCCCCAAAAGTGTGAAACTTATATCATTCACTAATATCTAGGAAATGTCTTAACACCTCGTAAAGGTCCTTTGCAGGTCCTTTATGAATTGGGCTGGAAGATATTGAGGAAATCGGGTCATGAGCCTATAGAAAATTGAAAGTTATAAGAATTATGGAGTAACTAAAATCCAACAATATATATATATATATATATATATATATATATATATATATATATATATATATATATATATATATATATATATATATATATATATATATATATATATATATATATATATAGTTAGTTTTTATTTACTCACATGTACCTCGAAACCAAGATCGCAGTCTTTGCTCGAGTTTAGCGCTCGACTTGACTCTTCAACGCGCTAGTTTGATGTTCTCTTAATCTAGCCACAAATAGTCTATAACTTAAATGACCATTAGTTTAAGCAATTACATAAACATTTTTGCATATAAATTAGTTTTCAATCATTTCTTTAAGAGATTGGAATGCTTACTCAATGAGGGCTTTACTTTCACGATTCAATAGAATATACGTCTGTTTGCCTTGATATTCATCGAGATGGAATATCGAAATTTTCCTTGCCAAATGCTCTACCCCCATGCTTAAAATGGAAAGCATCCCCTCATGTTCTTGAGTTTCATCTCTGTCAACGACAATTAGATTTCGTGGCACTCTTCGATGTCTTGTATTGACATATGGCTCAAAATAATGAGCACAAAATGAAGATGTCTCCTCAACCAAATATGCATTGCATATAGAACCTCAACTTTGCTTTATTACGCACATTATTTTCAACCTTGAAGGTACCTAAAGATAATCTTTGTCAAAGCTACATAAAATAAGTAGTCATTTTAAATTGGATTGACATATCAAATTCATATGATTTATTTTGGTGTAACCTCTCAAAGGGTACATCCGTAATTATTGAACGGGACACACTATCCCCTTGCTTCATACGGAAAATGGATGGGAGATGCCTCCCATACAATCAAAAAAACTTGGAGGTAATATATGCTCCAAACCTACAGGATAATACTTGAGGGCTGTCTTCAAAATTCGCCTCATGTCTTCCCTCTGTTATTCTTGTAGATGTAAGATCTTTAAAAAGTTACTCATTTCTGTCAAAGATAACCACACATTCTCTGGCAATAGTTCACGAAATGCTATTGGAATTAGCCTTTGCATAAACACATGGCAATCATGGCTTTTCATGCCAAATAATTTGAGCTTATTCATATCAACACATCTTGCCATGTTCGAGGCATACCCGTCAGGAAATCGAAGTTCTTTCAACCATTCGCACAAAATTTTTCCTCGACTTATCCAAAGTATAAGTAGCTTTTGGATATTTACTTTTATTACTCTCATTTTGGTGCAACTCTGCTTTCATTCGACAAAACTCTTTTAAGTCAGCCTAGACTTTGCATTGTCTTTTACTCCTTCAGCATTCATAACAATATTGAAGACATTATCAAAGCATTTTCAATATGCATGACATCTAGATTATGTCGAATGAGGTTTGTGCTCCAATAAGGTAAATCCCAAGATCTTCTTTTCTTCCCTCCACATTAACGCACTCTTGAAATCTGAGCATTAGTGGACTCAACATCAGTTTCGACACTTTCTTCAACCACTAATTGCCTGATTTGCTCTAATATTTCCTCCTGATCGGACATGTAAGTGCGACTTTTCTCTTTGTTTACCTACCCTTCAGAAAGAATTTTATTCCTTGAAATTGATGATGTCTTGGTAGAACTACGATGATTATTGTCAAACCACGATGTCTTGCCTTTACTCAATGTAAGTACATCTGAATCTTCCATGCAATGAGGACAAGCAAGCTTCCCTGCAGTACTCCATCAAGCTGACGTGAATATGCGGAAAATCACTAATTGTCCACATTAGAGTAGCCTTCATTTGAAAGTCTGCTTCCTCGAAATGTCATATGTATACACCCACCTCCCACAATGTTTTCAACTGCGCAATTAAGGTTGTAAAAAAGCATCGATTTTCCTTTGGATTCTTTGTACACAGCACGATTATAGATAAAAACATATTCATCTTTCCTTGCACATCCATGGGGGGAAAATTGTATGGCGTCAATATAACCGCCATGAAGAATATTGTTGTCCAGGATTGACCAAATGGATTAAAGCCATTAGTGGAAAGACCCAGTCGAACATTCGACTTTCAGTTGCAAATCGGGATGGGGTTTAGTTGAAATGTTCCAAGCGAGTCGAACAATGACGCGCAACACCATCTTGGACTCATGCTCGGCTATGCCACCTCATATCTTTAGTTTGTGGCATTAGTGCAAACAATCACACATGTCGAAGACCAAAGGAAAGTAGTACATTTTTTATAAGGAACATTTGTTTCTGCTTATGAGATCCGCTCGTTGGTCTCTGAAAGCGGGGATGGTGTGACAAAACTTGCAACTTGCAAGTTCACTATCTTCACCCGAGTATATCAGCCGCAGCCATTAATGCAACAATGAATCTTTTCAGGTAGACCCAAACCACGAACTAATTTTTTGGTCTTTTGTAGAAATATCAATCATCACATTGTCGATGGTAGTAACTGGACATCAATTGACAAATATCATCATAAGCACGTTTAGATAAATGGTGTTCGATTGTGTTCAACAATCTCGCAACGAGATAACTTTGAATGATATCTATTGCGGGCGAGATCTCTGTCTGGCACGCTTGACATTTCAAATAATTTTTGCGTTTGTTGGGTTGGGTCCTCTTCAGTAATATTGGATTAAAGGAAGGACCGATCAATTAGCATTGTATCAAAAAGCATTGTATGGTTGAGGATTGTCAAATCGTCTATGACTTCATTGAAATTGACATCGAGTTCCCCAGTATCTTCCTCGATAGGCTCACCATGTAGATACCAAGTATAATAGTCACGGACAAATCCATACTTTGCTAGATGATATCTCACAGTATCCGCCTCTTGAAAATTTCGATTCTGACACTTATGATGATCGCATGGACAAATCCTACTCCGGTCCATCAATTATGGGTGACTCGGTGAAAAGATTAATGAATCCCTCAATGCCAGCTTCCGAACTCCATAGTTAAAAGCTTTTCATCTTTCATCCGATAATCCAATCCCCTTTGTCGATGCGGTCTCATTTTCTAAACATGGATAAATTCATAATTTAAAAGAAAATCAAAATCACAGGTATAGATGAATCAATCCATAATCTAAAGAAAATCAAAATCTAGCTTAGGAAGAAATCAATTAAACAGATAATCAATTCTCTCCAAAAATACACTCCTCTATAGTTGCTCTTTATCTCGAAGCCAAAATAAGGACTTGCACGATTAGTAGCATAGTCAAAGCGAGGGGTGAACATGAGAGTAATGTTAGCAGGTATACCAACTAAAAATTGATAGTGTTTGGTATTTATATAAATAAAAAACCTAACTATCAACATGATTAGCAAATTTTAGGTTAATTTTTTTTAGACAACAAAATCATTATATATATATATATATAAAACCACGCGATTTTTGTATTTAGTAAACTGAATCGAAATTGAAACTAATATTTGTATAAAATAAAAACCAAACTTAATTAATAGGTTCCAGATTAACCTATTTTTGATTCAATCTCGATACATTTTATTTCTTAAATTTTTTTTAGCTACCATTGACCACAAAAAGAAGTCTAAGTTTATTGCCCCAGTGGCTAATAAGAAGAATTAGGAGTTAGGGTTCTACAAATTACTAGATTCGGTTGAACAATTGTATTTTGCCTTTAATTTTAATTTTTGTTAAACAATAAATTAATAAAAATTTTATGATTTTAATACCAATTCTTTAAAAAAATTTATGGCTCTAGCTTGATTATTAACTTGAAGCTAAACGAAAAAAAAAAAAAAAAAGAATTTAATCAACGGAGACATTGTTGTTGAAGCGGTGACATTCCCCTTTTAAATAGGTCTCTCTTTTTAATTTGAGTGCTACTACGAGAGCGCCGCGTTTTGAATTCAAAATTCAAATCCACATTAATAATCGATCCATAAGATGATTTACGGTAGTAACTTTGTTGGTCACCACCTTATGTACCTACACGTATTCAATTAATCAAATGTCAAGTTGTCAAATATTTACTTTAAAAAAAAAAAATGCCAAGTTGTCTCTGGGAAGAATCTAAATGGTTGGGTCTTAGGTGATCAGCCATTCCTTTTCCATCCCTCCTAACCTTGATTTATAAACTTAGAATGTCACACTCAAAACACACAAACCCCACATTGTATTATTATTTTTATTGTGTATTGTGGCTGTACATTGTGTGTGTGTTTTTTCCATCTAAATCTGGACGTTGATGTATCCAAGGAATTTCCTAAACATGGATAAATTCATAATTTAAAGAAAATCAAAATCTGGGTATAGATGAATCAATCCATCTAAAGAAAATCAAAATCCCAAGCAGGAAGAGAAATCAGGTGAAATCATACACAAGGAGGGCGCAGAAAGATCGGCGAAATCCTCATTTCATTCAACTTCTCATTTCGATTTCGGTGACCTCAAAGCGAGCGGACCAGAAAATAGTACAAGGCCCATAAAACCAAAATAATGATAGATAATAAAACATAAAATGAAGTCAATATGGCAATCTTCTCCACGCAGGATGACCTTTATCCCAAAACTCTCCACCATTTACCTCATATAAAACTAAATCAGAACCATTCAACCAAGACCAATACAATAAATCAAATACGAGAATTAATACAATAATTTACTCTTGTATAGAACTAAACTGTGATACAATCATATATTGAGAACAAGGCAGTAAAAACCATAACCTTAACAACATTGACAAGCATAATCATCATAAACAATCCAAGTCAATGATAAAGAAAAGAATAAGGAAACAAATAAAACTCTACCGACGAAACTTTACAATTGTTTTGCGCTTCTGAACATTCTCTGTCGAAGATTTTTTTTCCAAAGCAACGTCTTTCTCCTCATATCAATGACCTTCCAAACCAGCCCTCTCTCTGCCTCATTCGACACTATTTTGCCTTGAATGAAAAGCCTTGAAATGCTGCTAATCTGGGGCTAAAGATTATGCATTAGAATCGAAACCGACACAAAAGAGCAAAAATCAAAATCCCCTGAATCGAAAGAGTTTTGCCTAAGGTCGGAGATTTTCCAATCGAATGAAAAGAGAACGATAGTCACGTTGTTGATCGCACATCTCTACTGGATGGTAATTCAGAAAAATAATAACAATTCAGAACAAGCGAATAAATCGGAAATAAAATTAAAACCCTAAGGAAAGAGTTAACTGAGCATAGAATAAAGCCTAACAAAGAGGCGCAATGAACACAGGAATCAACGTCGGAGCTCAAATGCGGAGGAATTTAGATGGGTTAGTTGATTGTGCGGGAGGCAAACAAATTTGGCGGCCAGCGAATGAGAGAGCGACCACACAGAGAGGCGATGTCCGAACCCGATCAAGGCCGAGAGGGGGTAAGATCAGACCTCTGGCCATGGCTTTTGGGGTTTATTGAATATCCTAACATTTGTAGGCGGATGCTGCAGCCCGTAAGGTGAAATTGAAGATCTGAGCGGACCATTTTGTCGGCAGGTTCTTGATGGTATGGGGAAGGTGTGGATTAGTGAGTGTTGTTACAATTGAAAAATGGTTTTAGGATCTTCTTTTCGTTATATTAAAAGCGCTTCTTAACTCTATTCCCTACTAATGTTCAAACTTTCATCATATTTAGGAACATAGTGTCATTCATTCTCTCATGCTCAAACCATTACACATATCAAGGCTCTAACAAATTTAAATTTTTTATTAAATTATATGATTTTTTTCAACATATTACAACCCAGAATTTTAATATTTTTAAATTCAATTAAATGAATTGAGGAGGAGTATCAAATATCAGATATATGAAAAGATTCCATTCAGGTGTATATTGGGGGAAGGGTGTTGTCAGAAACGATTAGGACCCCATTTCATGTTAATCCCCGGCGATTTAGATTATAATCGCGATGTCTGACCATTATAGTCCCTTTTATTTTGATTTCTTTTCTTTTCTTTTTGCTTTTTTGGTTTGAAGCGCATTCTGGAAGGTTCACCACCACCTTGATCGTATCATTAATGCGGACATGGCGGAATATAGAAACACTATATTGAAATCTCATTTCCACCCTACTAAAAACACAAAAAAATACAATGAGTAAAGTCATCTCATTTTCACTATGACACTCGATTTTTACATGAACAGGCCATTCTGATGTAGAAAGTGTAATATAAAATGGAGAATATATTACTACAGTTTTTGTAATATAAAATGAATAAATAAATATGCCATCAGATTTGAGTTTTTATGAAATATATTACCCTGTTTCTTATCTAAAATGAATAAATATAAAATATGATATTAATTAATTAAATTTCACTCTTCAATACTTTGTTTACAGGTGTACTTTAAAAATTATTTTTTATAAGCTAGCTACACCTTAATTACTACGAGAATCTTTGAAATTAATATGATTTTATGGATCTGGAATGATTCTTAGGAGACTCAAATTTGAAGAAAAATCAAGAACAGAATGAATTCAAATGATAAGTTATATATATAACGATTAAATTATAGACTGAAGTTTTTGAGACTAAGTATTATTATTTTTGAAGAATGATTGGTTCCAGCATTGGAATAAATATGAGGAAAAAAAATAGAAAAAGGTAAATGAAGAAAAAACATAAAAGTAAGTTAATCTCTAATATCATATTATTTCTGGTGAAGCGGGACTCACTACAACATAGTTCCCATTCAGTTGCAGACATAAAATAACAGCAGATTTAGATCAGTTTGATTAGAAGACTTCATTTCTCTCTTTAACAAAGAAAAAATATATTTAATGTCAAAAAAATTTATATATATATATATATATATATACATATATATATATATATATACATATATATATATATATATATATATATATATATTCTATATATAAATCAAGAAAAGCAAAGAGGTAAAAAAATATTTAAAATTAACAAATTATTTTTATATACAAATGCAGTTCAGAGATATTTCCCTTTAAGTATTATATAAAAAACAAAACAATTTTAAATACATTTGTATCTTTTTTGATACTTAATATATTCTTTTTATTTTGCCCATATATATATATATATATATATATATATATATATATATATATATATATATATATATATATATAATATTAATTATATAATTTTCAATATTTTTCGCGGGAATGATGTCTTGCTATAATATTTTTTCCTTTATTAGTACTTACACCTTAATTTTTTATATAATAATCATCCGGTTAGGAAGAGTAGAAAATATTTGTCGAAAATTAGCAATTATAAAAGAGAAAGATGAAATTTGATTTTTGAAGTAGTCTTATCTTCAAAATAATGTTTTCAATATTTGACCATTTTTACTCGTTGATTTATAATAAATATGAAGAATAATTCTTCAAGATGCCACATTATTTTGAAATCCTACTTTCAAAATGATCAATGATTAAAAAAAATATTTCTGCTTCCGGAAAACTTTTGTTTCATAAAACATTTTTTAAAAATTTGTTCTCAAAAATTTATTTTTCATATGATTTATTTAGAGCCACTTTTGTCTTTCATTCTCTTCAAGTTGAAACACATACTTGCTCAGTGAAGATAATTTACTATATTATTAAATGGACTTAGTTTTAAAATAAAAATAAAACTCAATGTGGGACAAGCCATGGTCCATAGCCTCAGTTCATCTATTATCTTTTTGGTCAAAATCCTAGCCACTATTATCACCAGTGCATCTGATCACCTCCTTCTTTCAACTACTCTCCTCCGGTTAATGTCTTAAAATAGTTGTTTTTATAAAAAAACATACTAATCAAGCTTTTTCCATGGTGTATCAGCCAATCACGGATCCAGTGAATGTTCCACATGTTTTCAAGCCTCATTTAATCAAGTAGATTGTCGTTATTATGAGGTATTAAATTAAGTCATATGGTAAAAATAGATTAGTCCGTATCTTATGGTTTGGAACAGATTAACTGAAGCCCTGAGATGTAAATTAAAACATAGATTGAAAAAAATAAATAAATTTTGCAAAAAAAAAAAAGATAAGTGGAATCAAATAAAAATCTGTTCAATAAAATCCAAATTTTTTGAATCAATACATAAAAGAAGATTAAAAAAAAAAAAAAGTTTTCTGATTTTCTTTATGACTTATTTGAGGCCCAGAAAATTCAGTTTACCTAATGAAAACAAAGTAATGCATTTAGTTCACAGGCACCATTCCATTCAAATCAGCATTCATTACAAGTCTGGATTTTATTGCGTTTGCATGAAATCATTAAAATCTAGTTAACTACGTAAAATTTATGATTACTGAGAACAGTCAGGATTAAACATTTTTTAAGAAACATTAAGTTTAGGTCAAACAAAATCAGGTTTTAAATGAAACGAAAGCCACATATAACTATCATCTACTCATTTTTCTTAAGTAGTATAGTAGAGAAATAATAAAAATGGAAAGAAGTAGAGATAAGTGCAGAATATCAAAGCCAGAAGAAAGAAATAGAATTAAACTAAATTAAACAGTTAAAATGAATAAAGATAAATATAAACTAATAACCATCAGCCTATTAAATCAAAAACCAAACGTGGTTAGAAGGCAAAGCTCAGTGGCCGAAAATGAACAGGAGTTAGAAAGTCCTCTATCTCTCTAGTTCTTGACAGAATCAGAATGATCCAGCGATCCTTTAGAGTGAAGAGAAAAAATGATCTGAGGCCAAGCTCATGGATCCGGACCTGATGAGTTTCTTTAGAAACTCTCCAGGTATAGGATTCTCTGCTGGGTTTTATTCCATTTTGGGCGCTTTTGAATCACTCTTTAGGTGATTAAACCGATAAAGAGACGTTGAGTCGGTCTCAAAAGCAGGACCGAATTCATCTATAAAAATTTGAAATCAAATGAGCTGGCTTGGCCATTGCTCATATTAATAATTAATAAAAATCATGACTGGGCGCTGCAGGTGTGTGTAATGTTGAGTTGGTTGGGAGGCGGGAAGTGGTGACCAAATCTCAGGGTTCTATGGGGCTAGTCTTTGTTTGATGTTGGAGCAGAGTAAGCTAGGGTTTCATTCTAGAATAAATGGGCTTAGAAAATCTCTATTTTTGGGAAAATATCATCGCAATTAAGTAGTGAATGATAAATTGCTTATGTTTTTATATAATAGCCAGTAGAGCTAATTTTGATCATGGATAAAATTATCACGCCATGTTATGCAGAATTTAAATTTTTATCGAATCATTCTCTTTATATATTTACATATTAAGCTAAAATTGGAAGGAAGCGCATTATGCATTTCTTACTGGACATCCTGAATATAAGGTGGTATCATGGATGGATTGTGAGAACAGTTCGGATGGTAGTCTAAAAAGTAAATTATATAGGAGAAAAATTCAAATCAAAATAATATATATCAACAGTGAATGGCCCGATTGATATTTGTTTCATGGGAGGGGTGATCACAAACAAATAATATCTCTCATTGTGTCGGATGGCCCAGTGGAAGTATATATTCATCGGAAGGTGTCCACTAATGTGCAATAATTCTCCTATCTCTGAGGCTTAGGCGAGTGTGAGGAGAAATCGATGAGGACTCGGGATCTGAGTTAGTCATGTGAACTGTTCAGTGGGATCATGCATTTACAACTCAGATGTGTGCTGTTCAATTGGAACGTTACTGCTTGGGTGGTGAGTGGCCAGTTCAGTGGGTTCTCTACTGAGCTTTTATGAGCCACCACCACCCTTCCACCTTGGATGTTATAATAATGGTTTTGAAATGATTAAGGGTCAATGATGAAACGGGCAGTTAAATTTGAGATGCTCCGGACGATCATTTGGACATGAAGTGGAATTACCGAAAATTGTAACCGGTCCCTAGGAATAATGAAGTTTTTCTTATTATATCGAATGGAGGGTTGCAAAGGAATTGATAAAAATTTAGGTTCTATAAACTTTAAAGCCCGATATTACAAGGGCGAGAGATTTAATTGAATAGTGATTTCGGGACCCGAGGAATTTGAACTGTGGCTGAAATTTTAAATTGAAACCACGAAAATACGAAAAGGTGCAGAATGAAATATCATAAGAATATGAAACTGAAATAAGTGACAGTCCGTTTGGACAGTTTCAGGGTGATCCGAGCGTGGAAGCTGGAATAATAATATTGGCTGTCCGGATTCACCAGGTTTTAATGATTTAAATCAGTTGGTGATTTGAGCTGGAAATTCGCTGTGAAGGATTTAGTTAAAAATGTTATGTTCAAATTTAAATCTACTGGTGACCATAGAATATTTGCTGACATATAAAAAAATTCGATATAAAAACGATAAAAAAATGGCGAATAAAATATGCTATAATGGAGATATTTAATTGTACTAGCCAATCAAAATCTTTCTTAATATTAAATTTACAGTTTATCAACTGGGTAAATGACTTGGTGTGAATGGACAATGTGAAGCTGGATAAAGAGTAATTCACTTTAAACCAACCAATGATATTGTTTTGTGAGGCACTTTTGAATAATATTTTAAAGTCTAAAATTTGGGATTTGTGTCAAGAGTGCACGTAGAGGAGAGGAAAGAAAGAAAGAGAAAAGGAAAGAAAGGAAAGGAGAGAAGAGAAAGGTTAAGGCCAAAGTAGAGGTGATTTTATGCTCTTTCAAGCTTTCAGTGATCTTCAGTGGTAATCAAGGGAAGACCAAGAAACTCAAAGAAGCGATAATTTCATGTTGGAAAGTTGAGGATTGATAACACCATGTTTAATGTCTTAAATTCTGGTATGGATGTTATGGAAATTAAGTGGTATTTAAGGTTTAATGGTGCTGTTAATATCAATTGAAAACATGTTAGTTTAGGTTTGACAAATCAGTGAGTAAGGGTTAGTTTGATAATTGGAATTAGTATTGTGTTATGTTGAGAATGATCATATCATCAAAGTTACAGTGTTTAAATGAAAAAAAGCTGAAACTGTTTATTAAAATTTTGGCGGCGATCTCATTTGAAATATCCTGTTTTCTCTTTATTCAGTTTTTGGTATTTTAGCCATAACGCTCAATTTTGATCGATTTGAATTGATTTGAAGCAACTGTAAAACAGACTTGAAAGCCAAAACTTAAGAAGAAGAGCTGCCAAATTCGGATCCTAAAAGCCAGCTAATATTCACTCTGATAGGACCATGTACCAAGCCAAATTCTGGTTCAGTTTTGAACATAGATTATTTGGTTATTTGGACGTAAGTGAGTTTAATTCAGATTGGGTGATTCAATTGGGCAAAGCCACTTAGCACCAGCTTTAAATGATGCTAAGGACACTGATCTCCAATATGAAGTCAAGACCTCGGAAAAAAAAGGTATTACAACCTTACCAAAATGGGTAAAATGACTAGTTGGCATGAAAATGCACTTTGTTGGATGTCAGAACGGATTGATTCAATTCTATTAATGATTCCCGAAAGATAAGAATATAGGAATAGTGTTTTCATGGTGGATTAATGAAATTCTTCTGGTTGTGTGTAGTGTAGATTTTCTTGGAAAGAGTGAAAAGACTATCGGACCCGAGGCAAGAACTCAACTTGGAAGCAAAGCAGGATTAAGAAGCGGTGGGCTGTAATTAAAATGATATTTTGAGAATTGAGTTTTAAAGTGAATGGGTTTTAATATTAAACTCAGGCTCAATGTATAATTTTACATAGTAACTAAATACTGAAATGTTTTTATCTTTATTGTTTATCTTGCATCAATTGCATATGTTATATGTATATCGACCATTTTTCATATGTTAAGGTATTATGAAAGGTTTAATGTTTAAGATGTTTATGTTAATTATTATGAAAGTTTAAAATGTTTTAAAGGAATGCATATATATTTCTATTTAATAAGTAAGGATTTAAATGTATTTACTAATTCTGCTTTGAAAAAATATTTTCTTGATGAACACTATTCTCTGTATTTATTCTTATTGATATGATAAAATATGCTTTCCAACGTGTAAGGTTGGGAGTGAAGTTATGGGTTTCGCGGGGAAGAAGTAAGGTGTCTAAATAAATATCCTTACCGTGTAATCATGGCTGCTATAGTGGAACCACCAGCTACAGCGTGAAGGTTCATGAGCGCAATGGTTATGGCGGAATCTGGCATCATAAAGTGATGCAGGCTTAGGTGTGTTTATTCCTGGTTCCATCAGAAAGAAAGAAAAAGAAAAGAAAAAAGAAGAAAAGTTCTGATGCAAATGTTTAAACTTTTAAATGGATTTAATATATATTTTATTGAAAGAAAATTAAGCATAAATGTAAAACATAATGATTTAAATGCATAAGTATTTATTGAAAGGTTTAAAAGGCACATAATACTTGAAAGGCATAAATGGATTTTAAATGCATAATACTATGAAAAGAAAGTTTAAAAGAATAATAAATGTTTAAAGCATAAAGCCGTTTTAATGGTATAAGTATTTATGAGAAAGAAAGTTTAAGGCATATAATCTAACGTAATGTATAAATGGTTTTAATTGTATAAGTATGTATTATTTATTATCTAGAAAATATTATTTAGTAAAAGTATACCTCAGCAGGCTCGTTTAAGCTCACTCTTTTCCATATGTTTCAACAAATATTTGGATTTTGGGCGGTGCATCGGGATACCTCACGTCGCGGTGATGACTATCAGAGCGCGCATGGGCTACATTAGAAAACCGATTGCACATATTGTGTATACGAATATTACATCATGCTGAACAAAATTATGCATGGATTGAGAGAGGATTTAAATGTTTTGATAATTTGAAGAAATAAATGTATATATATATTGTGTTTGATTGAGGTTGTGGACGGAGATCTGGCCACGAAGTCTCGTGATTGAACTTTAGAAGTGTTTTTAAATAACCTCCGGTTTGCCAGAATTTGAAAAGTATAACAAGGGAGGAAACTCAGCGATTTTTCTGAAAAAATCTAATGTTGAAAAGAAAAGAAAAAGAAAATTTTTAGCCGCTTCATGTGTTTAAAGATAGTATCTGAAGAATTGTAAAGGGGTTCGCTCCACAGATTTTAATTTATGGTTTTTGGAAAAGTTTACATATCATTGGAGTGCGGGAGGTTCCACAAGTTGCCAGTTAATAAGGTCGGAATCTTTCAACATGTTACTGGGCGAAGTTTGAAAATGTTACTAAGAGATTTGAAAATTTTATTTTATATGATTGTTTTTAATATTTTTCTTTTAAGATTTCAAAAAATTCTGTAGTTTAAATCCTTATATACATTACATGACATATTAATTTAATTCCACAGAAAAACTAATAAGTCAGTAGCTACCACAGAGAAGCTCTGAGCGGTGCATTACCACACAGAAAGTTTCATCTTGTAGTGCATGTAACCACTCCACCCATGAAATACCCTTCAGTACTTATCTCTGAGGTTGTAAGAGACCAGTCCACCTTTTCAGACATATACAAACATAGTCTTATGCATTTAATGTTGGCCAGCAGCTTTGTGGTGATCATTGAGAGGAATTAAGGAAATTGAAGCCAAAAATTATGTGATGAATCTGAAAAGAACGCAATTAAGTAATTTGAGAGGAGTAATGGAATGAATTCATGTGAAAATGCATGGGTTTAATTTAGTTTAAGTGAATCAATGACATTAAATGAACCAATACCAATATGTTTAGCAGAAGAAAACGGAAAATTGAAGACATAATGATAGACCATATAGCAGTGAGTTTTGCCTACAAGGAAAAGTATGGAAAGGATTGATTGTTTACAGCACTAGGAAGTGTTGTTTTGAAATTGGAGTTTTTAGCTGAGACTTGATGTTCCTTTAGATATGCATGACTTTGATGTTTATATTAGGCCTTGATTTACTATCTGAACATCTATACTACAAAGTTGTTTGGAAAGAAGTTGAGTTCTATATAAGCCAAGGAAAATGGAGGTTGTTTTATGTGAGTTCTGGAAAATACCTACCTACTAATCAACTACGGCAAAGTTATGTGGGCTAGTAAAATACTTTGAAAGTTATGTTAAGTACTGTTATGCTATTCAGGGCAGAGGATGTGGTAGTCGAGATGGAAGATATTCGATAGTCAAATAATTTGGGATGTATTTCCAGAAGATCCTTCAATTCATATATAAAAAAAAAAAAAAAAAAATGATGAAAGAACACTAAGATTGTATGTCGTTCTAGAGTTGAACCAAAGTGAAAATACATAATCAACACCCTTTGATTGATCTTTGATCCAATTCTGAAGGAAGCAGAAAGGTACTTTTGAAAATGGATCTAGCTGGTTTATCAATTAAAGATTAGATCGAGTGCTCTGTGGCTAGCTACTTGTTATAGGCATAGCTGGTTCTTAGTCATGCTAGTTGGACTAACTTTTTTATATCCCGGTAAAGCTTTTATGGATCTTATGAATGGATCTTCGACCTTATTGAGTGATTGTTTGTAGCATCATTGATGACATTTTTAATCTATTTTAGTGGCGAAGATCATGAAGCATAATCGCGTTCAACCGCCAGCATTATGACTTTAAAGTAAATTCTAAGTTCGACCTGACGATGTTGCCTTTACAGGCATGTGATTTCGATGAAGGGGTTTGTTGATCCTGAAAGATTGAAAACTAATGACCCGAAAACCCTACAGTATGTGCTGAGAGATACAAAGTTTCTAGGTTAGGAGTATATAGGAGGTTATGGGTTTTCAAAGTTAAGCGTTCTTGGTGATTGACATGGAAAGAATGAAAAGTTTCTATGGTAGGTATCTCGAGAAAAAGATTGAATCATTAAAGGAATTTAGGCATAGCCTAGTTCTTTGATTCCGATCGGAGCAAGAAGCATCTCTGGGTATATTATGATGCCTGATGAAAACAGAGTGTTAATGCAACATGAAAATGTGATAGCATATGATTTAAGCAATTGAAAAACGCATGGCCGGGAATTATCGAGACAGCTTTAGGTTGGTTGTTGTAGTCTTTGTAACAATACATGAAGCCCTTCTTGATATGGGTGCATGCCAAAGATTACTACAGTCCCCAGAACATGTAATATTTGACTCACATAGAAAAGTTAAATATGAAGTGAAATCAGTTCAAGACTCATTAAGGATTATGAGTGCCTTTACCAAATCTGTCGAAATGTGTATTCTGATGTGATGCTCTTATTGGAAACCTGGACCCTCTCTACCTAAGCATTCTCTGATTTGCTGGAATTGAGGTCTTTAGGTGTTCTGAGTTCAGCGTCATGACCTTCTTAGCTACATTTCATATATTAGTCTGTACTAATAAACCAAAATAAGGGAGCTATAGACTCAAGATCTGATCTTTGTTCATTGAAAAGGAAAGGTGATGCAGCGATTAAAGTTTTTAATGCAGACGATGGTATCAGCGTGATAGGTCCTGCCCCGTTTATATTGTACTAGATGTGGGAAGAATTTAAGAAATAATTATGGAAGAGGCTCACTCTTGCATGTGATGCATCGGGGGAAACACTAAAATGTATCACCTAAAGGGAGCCCTAAAGGTGAGGAGTATAAAAGAAAATCTTTGTTCTTTTACAATGCCATTTTCAAAGAAAGACAAGGTTGAGCATGAGGAACTAGGGAGTTCTTATAGTCTCTTGGAGTCCTAGTGAGAGAATGGAGAGAATCATGATGGATTTTTTTGTTTTCCCACTTTGCAGTGAGCCTGACGCTGTCTAGGTGATTGTGGTTAGCGTGAAATGATTGTTTCTACCTGGAAAAATAGTGACTTTTAGTTGAGAAGTTGGCTGGGTTGTATATACAAAAGAGATTGTCGACTACGGGTGTAATCTGAAAAACCACCTAGGTATTGGAAGTTATGCTCCAAGGCTTGTGTTATTAAATTTAAGAGTTGAAGTATTTAACTCTTGGGTTTCCTGTATTAGTTATCATGCAAGCATTGAAATGGCACTACGGGGCCCTGGAAAGTGTAGGACTCCATTATGTTGGGATGAGGAAAGGGAGAGAAAAATTTTGGGTTATGATTATTCAGGCTATGAATGTTCTAAATTATCGATGATAAATTAAGATGGCTTCAGATTGTGGAAAAGTTATGTTGATATTGAGGAGATTTGAAATTTTAGGTGGGGATGGATGATGTTGAGATCTCTACAGGAAAGAGTGTTTATATCGGAAAGAAAATTTCGTCCTCTGGGACTTTATGAAATTATAATAATTGAGAAGTGGCATCTTGGTTGAGACACACTTACAGTGTAGCGATACATGACATATTACATTTCTATGCTTTGAAAATATATAGATTCTTCATGTGTTAAGAGATCAGCAGGTTGAATTGAAAGAAGATTTGACAGTATGAAGAAAAATAAGTTCAAGTGTTGCGTCCAATAATTAGGTGCTGAAACAAAGTGATTCTTTAGTAAAGGTGTTTGCGGGATGAATCACTATAGAGAGTGAAGCAACATGAGAATTTAAATTCTCGAGGACGAAATTTTTATAAGGAGGTGATTGTAAAACCTCAACCTTATTGAATGTTATAATAATAGTTTTTGAACTGATTTGAGGTCCAATGATAGAAACGAGGGTAGATTAGGAATTTAGAATGTCTGACGCCATTTGGACATGAAGGAATTTTCGGAAATTTTGTAAATCGAATGCCCTAAGGAATAATGATTTTTCTTATTATATCCGAATGGAGGGTTTGCAAATAATTGGTAAGAAATTTCAGTTCCTATGACTTTAAAACTGATATTTACAAGAGAATAGGAGATTTATGACAGGATTTCCGGACTAAAATTTGGAGCTCATACTGAAATTTTTCGAAATTGAGCCGAAAATACGAAAAGGTCCGGAATAAATCATAAAGACTAAACGAAACTGAAATAAAGTGAACGGAGTCCGCTTGGATAGTTTCCAGTGATCCGAACGCACTGCAATACGCTATTGTCCTGAGATTAATGATTTTAATGATTTTAACCAGATTTCCGTGATTTCAGAGCCCGAAATTAATCGTGAAGGATTTAGTTAAAATATTTTATGTTCAAATTTAAATATAGACTAATTTATAGAATATTTTTTGACATATAATTGATATAAAAGAAAAGGCGAAATCGAGATAAAATATGCTATAATGGAGATGAGTTTAATTGTACTAGCCAATCAAAAAATCTTCTTAATGGCTGGGTTATGATTTAAATAATAATGGCAGGAATGACTTGGTCTCATGGGAATGGACCAATGAGAAGCTTGGATAAAAGAGTAATTCACTTTAAACCAACCAATGATATTGTTTTACTTAAGGGCACTTTTGGAATAATATTTTAAAGTCTAAAATTTGGGGATTTAAGTGCTCAAAAGAGGGGATCACGTAGAGGAGAGGAAAGAAAGGAGAAAAGAGAGAAAAGAAAGGGAAGAAAGGAGAAAGGGGAAGAGAAAGGTTAGGGCAAAGTGGTAGAGGTGAATTTTTATGCTCTTTCAAGCTTTCAAGTGATCTTCAAGTGGTAATCAAGGAGAGGAGCCAAAGAAACTCAAGAAACAAGTGTTTTCATGGTGGAAAGCTAGGGTTTGATGTTTTCCATGTTTAATGTCTTAAATTCTGGTATGGATGTTAAATTGATGGCATTTAAGGTTTAATGGTGCTGAATTTAATATCAATTGAGAGCCATGGTTTAGGGTTAGGTTTTGACAAAATCAAGTGAGTAAGGGTTAGGTTTGATAGTGAATTGTGTGTGTTATGTGCTGAAATAGGTATAATGCATCAGATTTAAGTGTTTAGAGGAAAGAAAATGGGAAGAGAAACACAATTTCAGTAAAATTTGGGCAGTGGTCTCGGTACAGGAAATGTCCTGTTCTGTTTTGACCAGTTTTGGTATTTTGGCCATAACTTGCTCAATTTTGATCCGATTTGAGTGATTTGGTACATGTAAAATAGACTTGAAGGAGAACAAAACTTAAGAAGAAGGTATTGCCACCCGGATCCTAGCCTAAATATTCACTCCAAGTAGGACCATGCTTCAAATTCTGTCTTAGTTTTTGAACATAGATTAGCCAAGTATTTGGACGTAAGTGAGTTTCTGGTGTTCGAATTGGGTGATTCCAATTGAATAGAACCCTTAGCACCTTAGCTTTAAATGAGTATAAGGACATAGTACTGTAACATGAAGTCAAGACTGAAAAAAAAAGAGTAATACAAAATCGTTACTAGAAAAATCAAAATGACTAGTTGGCATGAAAATGCCATAATCTTTAGTTTGATGATCCGCTGATTGATTCCAATTCTAAGTAAAATAGATTCCTAGAGGAATAAGAATATAGGAATGAGTGTTTATGGTGGATTAAATGAAATTATGGTTAATGTGTAATTGTGATTTTCTTGGAAAAGGTGAAAAGGACTATCTGACGGAACTGAACTCAACGGGAAGCAAGTCGGGATTGGAGCGTGAACTGCGAGTGAAAAATGATATTTTGAGAATTGAGTTTTTTAAAAGTGAATGGTTTTAATGTTAAACTGGAAAGTTTAATGTAACACCTTTATGTAAAATGTTAAGGCATATGGAAATGTTTTATCTGCATTGTTTTATCTTGCATCACGCATATATTTATATGTGTATTAAATATGTATGCATATATGTTAAGGTATTATGAAAGTTTAAAAATGTTTTAAAGATGTATGCATATGTTAAGGTATTATGAAAGTTTAAAAAAATGTTTAAAGAATGCATATGTGTTTTAATGATAAAGTAAAGGATGAATGTATTTATAAATGTATTTTGAAAATGTTTTACCGATGGTTACCCTAAAACCCCTTATGACTGTTATGGACTCGATATCGTCAAGTACTTTAAGCGCAAGGATTTAGAGGGTAGTTATAGGTTACTAACCGAGGGGAGGGAAATAGGTGTCTAGGAGTAATATCCTTACACGTGATAGTGCTATGACTGAACTCCTATGCAAAGCGTGAGTTTCTCCGCACAGAGCGGTTATGACTGAATGTGACTGCTCTCACCGCCGGCACTGAAACTGCTCGGTGTGTTTATTCCCGGTTCCATCAGAAAGAAAGAAAGAAAGAAAGAAAGAAAGAAAGAAAGAAAGAAAGTTTACTGTGATAAATGTTTAAAGCATAAATGATTTTAAATGCATAAGTATTTATTGAAAGAAAGCTGGCGCATAAATGCTAAAGATAAATGATTTTAATGCATAAGTATTTATTGAAAGAGTTTAAGGCATAAATGCTTAAAGCATAAATGGATTTTAATGTACAAGTATTTATTGAAAGAAAGTTTAAGTATAATGTTTAAAGCATAAACCGATTTTTTAATGGTATAAGTATTTATGGAAAGAAAGTTTAAGGCATAAATGTTTAATGTATAAATGGATTTTAATTTGTGATAAGTATGTATTATTTGATATGTACCGAAAATTATTTAAATGAAAATGTACACTCACCGAGCTCGTTTAGCCTACTCTTTTCCATATGCTCAACAAATATTTTCAGACTCGAGACAGTGCACTAGTACCTCGCAAAGGAGTCGAGCTATCGAGGGCACGACGCATGTGACGATTGAAAATAATGCATATTGTATATGTGAATATTTTGTCATGTTTTGATAAAATTATGCATGGAATTGAAGAAGGTTTAAATGTTTTGATGATTTGAAAGAAATAAATGTATATATATGTATATTGTGTTTGATCGGGTTGTGGACGAGAGTCCTAATATGGGAAGTTGATGAACTGGTTTAAAGCAAGCTTTTAAATGTTTTCATCAGGTTTTGTAAATTTGGGAAAGTCCAAAATGAGGAAAACCTCGTCGATTTTCCCGAAAAATCTAAGTGTTGGAAAGAAAAGAAAGAAATTTTTTTTAGCACTTCGTCTGCGATTATTTTTGTAAAAGATATGTGAAGAATTGTAAAGGGGTTCGGCCTACCGATTTTACCTATGGTTTTAAGGAAAGTTTCTATATCCGTTGAGTGCCGAGGTTCCCAAGTTCATGAGGTTAATCCGGTCGGAACTTTCACTTTTAGCTCACCCCTAGGCCGATCCCCCTTTCGTGCAATGTGAGCGTATGAGATAAGGCTCATCTGTAGGCCGACTGTATTGTTTCTGACGTGGCTTTTGCTTGATGTTTACATGTATTAGAACTCCTTAAGTTTACTTTCTATATGTATTGTATAAGAGTAGTTTATTAACTCTTTAAAACATTATATATTTGATATGCATATTGAGCATCGTTATGGGCCCAACTGAATCACGGTAATGCAAGGCGTGTGTTCTGTTTCTGCAGATTCCCCGCACAAGAGAGACCCGCCTTATTTGTGCGGCGCCGTAACCCGACTCTCCACTTGTATTCGCTGTTGACGTGGTGGTCACCACCCCGGTTGGGGTCACACGCCAGACGAGTTTAGGTATACGAATAAATTAGAGTTTCGGTAATTCAATACTACCAGTGGTATGGTGTGAGTATAGGTTATGTGGAACCTATGGAAAATTTGGGCTTAGGCCATGTTGATGAGAGCATCACCACTAGGTGTGTGTGGTTTGATGATATGTAAAGAGACACTTTGTAAAATCATCGACAAACTGGGACACTACCTTGACGTGTTGAAGTGTTTTTGCATTGATTTTTGTGAAGTGTGTACTTTGTCTTTGGTTGTACATAACATGAATTGTTAGGTGTTATGTGATTGAAATTTTTATGAGTTATATGCTTGGTTGATAGCATATGGGGATGATGTGAGAACATTTTTGAGTGTTTACAGTGTGTAAACTTGAGACACGAAATAAAGCAAAATAAATTCATAAATTTGTTGGTTTAGAGGAGTGAAAAATTTAATTTTTAAGGGTTTTACAGTGTAAAACGGGAAAAGAATAAATAAAATAGAATTTTCTAAATTTATTTGGGTTGTTGGAAAGTGAGAAAGAGATTTTAAAGTCGAGAGAAAAAAAATTTACTAAATTTATTTGATGAGAATTGAAGAAAATAATTTTCTAAAGATTTCTGAGTGTAAAATTGAGAAGAAAAATGGAAGAAAATAAATTTTTATAGAATTTATTTGAGTGGAGAGGCTGAGTGGGAAAGCGGAAAAGGAAAATAAATTTTATAGATTTATTTGGTTATGAAGTGAGAAAGAAAGAGAAGAAATAATTTTCCCTAAGGTTTTATTTGGTGTAAAAATTAAGAAAATGGGGTTAGATAAATTTTATAAATTTATTTGAGTATTAAAAGTATGGAAAAAAATGATTTTTGTGATTTTTAGAGATTTTTTCCAATTCTGGAAAATAAAAATAAAATAAAATCATTTGAATAAGAGAAAAAAAAAAAAAGAAAATTTTTGAAGCGAGAGAGAGGAAAAAATTTTGATGGGCTACTGCCCATTTTGTATTGTGAGAGAAAAAAAAAAATTGTATTGCAAGAGAGTTGTATTGCAGGGAATAAGGTTGTGAGATTGTATTGCAAGATGGGTAAAATTGACGGAAATAGTATTGCTGTCCCCGGTGGTTATGTGCGGCTTAGGAGTGGGATGGGCGTATTCATGTCTGGTGAAGTGTTGCAGCATAGGCTGGGCAAAATTCTATCATATCTGAAATTACCTACTGAAGGAATTTGGGCGTCAGTCTTGGTTGATGGCGGGCGTGGTCCCTTGAGATGGCGTCGTGCGGGTGTGGTGGGGCGGCGAGCACGGGGCGTCTGGTATGTAGTAGCGTCTTGGCAATATGAGGCGTGCACAATGGGCTGGTAGTGTATGTGGCGCGGCGGCTGACGGCCAGCGGGGCGCGGGGCTTAGCCGGCCGAGGCGCGAGGCGTCGTCTTGTGAGGCGCGGCTGGTAGGCTGAGGCGGCCCAGGTCTGTAGGCACTGGCCCATGCTGGGGCAGCTGGGGCTTGTGCACTCGGTGCACTCGACTTGATTTTCGAACCGGTTTTTTGACTCGGTATTTTTCCTGAGTCAGTACATGAACACTGTTCATCTTGAAATTTTTCGAAAAAAAAAAATTATTTTTAAAAATATTTAAAAATCAAATAAAATCAAATAAAATTTGATAAGTGCCGAGAAAAATAAAATTTTCAAAAAAATAAAATAAAATTTTGAAAATAAAATTTCTTTGAAAACAATATTTTACATACAAAAATTCATTGCGTATACATTTGAGCTATGTGTATGATTTGTGTCTCGAGGGTGTAGGTGCCTCGGAGACCTTTGTGTGTTAACTCTGGTTGAAATCATGATTGCACGGTAGTTGTGTAGAAAGTTATATGCATAGTGTGATGCGTATAGGAAAAATGGTGAATGCTAAGGTTAGGACTGATGACCTTAGGGATTTGGATACTGAACTTGGTGGTTGGAATTTAACGCCACTTAGAAAATGAACGGGTCGGTTCATGGTTGTTAAGTCTATTGGCATGTACATTGCTAGTTAGACTGAAATGAAAGTTAAATGATTCTTGTTGCCATATAATGGTGTAAATGGCTAGTAGAGGACGAGGACATAGAGGACGTCCACGGGGCACTGGTCAGGCACCACCGACACTTGACCCATTTGTAGGCATTTGATCGTGGAAGCGCTGCAGGCGGTAGGTGTTCCCCTTAGTGGGCTGCTGTCCTTTTTGGTAGCATGCGGTGGTCGGAGACCCTAGTAACGAGGAGGTTTAGGAGCATCATCCTCAGGCATTCACGGGAGGTCCAGATGGTGGCCGACCATTGGTTCATCTGCAGAGAAACGAGAAAGTGTTAGAGGCTATGGAGTTACCTCGGCGCGACCCGGATGGAATTAGGCTGCGTTCTAGCTAGAGAATGAGGCAATGAATATGGTGCCAAATGGGCTAGGACACCCTAGAGACCTTAGAGGAGCCGTTGCATGTGAATTCCCCCTAGGGATTAGGGGCGAGAATAGGCCTGATATCGTAGAGGTTGAGTTGAGACCGAGACTCTCACGGTGGACTGAGGATTATAGACATGTCGAGTTCGATGTCATCTTGGATGGATTGGTGGCGGTTCACGGGGTTGTTAATGATTGTAGCCTTGGGGAGAGTTACCGCTACCTGGGGCGGTGCTGTCTTTGCTTATTTCAGAGGGCGAAGCACGATATTTTGCCCCGAACGGTATAAGAGTCGAGTGTCGAGACCAGATTAGCCCGGGTTGGCTCGCGAGCCTTACACAGAGAAGGACGAGGAGAGTCGGACTTGGGATCTACCTCGAGTAGTGTGTGCGAATATGTGGATGTTTTTCGGATGAGCTACACGGACTGCCTCACGTAGGGATGTAGACTTTGGTATCGAGTTACACCTGGTACCCTACGCGCTCCATGACTCCGCATAGGATGGCAGGTTGAGTTGGGAACAGGTCAAGCTACAAGGGCTGTGGACAGGGATTATTAGACCGGGCACTTCACCATGGGGCGCTTGGTTCTAGTTGCAAAAGAAGAGAGCGAGAGATTGGTTTGGGCATTGACCTTTCTGACGATTGAGCGGGATACGATTGATCGGTATCTCTCTTCTACAGGGGCGATGATTTATTTGACCGGTTGAGAAGCGGGTCTACTTCAAGATAGACTTCACAACGGACACCATCAGTTGAGGGTTAGGGATCTGGTTATCCTAAGGCCTGCGCTGGGAGCGTTATGGGCACTTTGGGTTCACGGTGTGCCCTTTGGATTGGCCGAATGCGCGGTATGATTCATGGACCTCATGCATAGGGTGTTCGGTACTTATCTGAATCGATTTGTCGGCAGTCTTCGAGGATGACATTTTGACCTACTCGGTCGGAGTGGGAGCATGAGTATCACTTGAGGATTGTGTTGATTACAGTTGTTGAGGAGACCATGTTTGCCATACCAGGACCCGATAAGTCGCAGTTTTAGCTTCTTGGCGAGGGAGATTTGGGACGCGTGGTGTCGGCGCCATGGTGTCGATCCCGGCTAGAGAAGGTTGGCAGGCGGTGATGCGTTGTGAGAGGCCCAGAATGTCAATCTTCGAGATCACGTAGTTTCTAGCCTTGGGATTGGTGGGTAATGCCAGGAGGTCGAGGATGGATTGAAGTTGTCCATTCGGGATAGGTCGTGGGGACTTCACACCTCACGGGACATGGACTCCATAGTTAGGCGGCCACGACCATGGGAAATTAGGATACCACTTGGAACACTCGGGATACGGGTGTTGGTAGCGAGAAGGAGGATCAGCTTTCTCCCCAGTTCGGGAAGGCGGAAGACTACGCTTCACAGTTTTCGAGGACTAGGGCGAGGAGTGGGCCTGAGTGGCGGGTTGCCCGAGAGACCGGGGATCGAGACTTTGGGACAATGCGATCCAGGTTAGCCATAGGACATGAGTATACAGTTCATTCCTCCACGCCTAGTAAGGGTTAGAGGAACCGATTTCAGTTAAGATTGAAGCACTCCCGGTAATGCGGCTATGCGGAGGGCGAGTGTGGGTCGAAGTCGGGGGCGGTCGAGTTCTTGCGGCCAGGCGTTATAGACCTTAGGGGTAGACACATTGGTTGTTGATGTCGGGTTTGACATGGATGGAGTTGACGACCATTGGGTTGGCAGGTGTGTGAGACCCTGGCAGGGTTGTCTCATGCTTCGACCTGACGTGGATTTGGGCTTAGAGGTTAAGGCCTTTAGAGAAGCCAAGTATGGATGTTGGCACCCTTTGAGGTGAAGGGTGAGAGTTGACTGATAGGTCGAGATTATAGTGAGATCTCAGAGATTTTGCTCATGGTGGACGGGAGTGAGTGCACGGAGTATGGTCATTACCACTCTTGGTGAGTGTGGGGTGGTTGTCTTTGGACTAGATCCAATGAAGACTCATAGTGAATCGGGGAAATGTAAGAGGAAGGCTCGGAAGTTAAGCGAAGTTATGTCGAGATGAAAACATGCTGTCAGGGTTATCCGTGGCGAGGATTAGTGTTAAGTCGGGAGTGACTCGAGGTTTGGATACCCTTTGGAAATTGCATTGGGTGTTGTTGAAATTTTGGGCTCGACAAATGGATGTCATGCAAGACATGGATTGAGTTGACAGTCCATTGGATTGTTAGTGATTGCGACCTTGGAGAGATTAGCGTTTACACACCAAGCAAGGGTTGTGTAGGGTTACGGGTGTATGGATTACATACGGGTGTTAGAGGGCATGTTGCGAACATGTGTCCTTGACAAGGGTAGATGTAATTGCCATGGTGGAATTCGCCTACAACAGCAGTTCCTCCGAGTGGGGTGTCAGATAAATACCATATGAGGCGTGTATGGGAGGCGGTGTGTTAAGATTCGTGGATTAGGATGGGCTGAGGTGGGAGAGAGATCCATCACGGGTCTGGCACGATTGAGACACCTCAGGAAGGTGAACTTGATACGATAGCGTCTTCACACGGCTCAGGAGCGACGGAAGGCTATGTAGATGTCTTGACGTCGACCCTTAGAGTTCGAGGAGGTTGAGTGATCACGTTTCCTTGAAGGTGAGATCCTGCCAGAGGAATGGTCGAGGTTCGTAGTGCGGGAAAGCTATCGCCGAGTTTATTAGACCTTCGAGATGCTGAGAGGATGGGCACTGTTTCGTACCGGTTAGCGTTACCGCCCAGCATGTCAGGTGTCCACGAGGTGTTTCAGGTCTCCATACTCCGGAAATATACTCCAGATCCAGCTCATGTGGTGGATTGGGGCGCAGAATTGAGGTTGACACGGATGGGACCTCCGAGGAGGGACCAGTGTGCATTGTTGATAGCCGTGTTCGGGTCTTGCGACGCAAGACCGTGAGGCTAGTGAGAGTGCTATGGTGGCACTATGGGTGGAGGAGTCAGCGTGGGAGGCGAGACACGATGCGGGCCGCATCCCTTCTTGATTAGGGATGAAGTGCGTAGTTTAGTCGTTTAGATTTAAATGACTGGGTTTACATGCATGATATAGTGTACGTTACGCCTTCATGTGTTTGATAAAGATCGTTTGAATTTCGGACGAAATTCCCTTTAAAGAGGAGAATGTAAGACGAAATTCCGTTCTGCGGAATAACAGGCAATCGTAATTTTGATTACAAAATTTTAATTACGGTTAAAAATCCGTAATTAATTCCACGATCGGATGACAAAGCAATTTGTGTTAGATTCACAGAATCGTCTCGAAATCTAGTTATGCGCGTAAATTCGCAATTTCTTTGAAGGCAGTCGGATTCGACCGCGTTTTTACTGAGCATTGCGTTTCGGTCTTAGTAAAATGGTTTTCGGCGTGGCCAAAGCCACATATAACATGTACTCATGTACCATAAGTAGTATGAATAGAGAGAAATAATGAAAATGGAAGTAGAATAATCAGAATATCAAAGCGGAGAAAGAAATGAATTAACTAAATTAAATGGATTAAAATAAGGGACAAAATACTCAATAGTAACCATCTCCTTCATTAAATCAAAAAGCTAGCGTGATTTGAAGGAAGCGAAGCTCAGTGTGGCCGAAAATGGTGGAGTTAAGAGAAGGTCTCTACCTTCTCTCTCTAGATTTCTCGACAGTCCAGGCCGAGTCGGCGGAGTCTTTGGGGCGAGAAGGAGGAAAAAGTGGTGAGTCTGCAGCGGAGCGGGAAGTACGCGTGGACCTTGTATTTAGTGAGTTTCTTCAAACTCCTCGAGTAGGATTTCTCCTACTTGGGTTTTATTCCCATTTTAGTGTGCTTTTCGAATGTTGAGTCGATTAGGGCCATTAGGGCGTTGATCGGTCAAGAACCTTGGGACGAGTAATGTAAAATTTTGAAACCAAATGGAAGCGACCGTGTTTATCATAGCTTAAATAAATTGTAAATGTAATATTTGTTTGGGTGTTAATCATGTGTTGATTGGATTTGAGGCAGATGATCGTGAAATGCGGGTTCTTAATATGAGCCGATGTTTTATTTGGAGTGTTGGAGCAGTAAACCCTAGGGTTTCTTGTTCTAGGAAATAATGACCAATGTATTTTATGGGAAAATATGTGCTTGATTAAAGTGGTCGAATCGAATTGCTTGTGTATATTAGCCCGATGGCTGTTTGATGTTGGTCGTTAAACCACTTAACATATTTGATTTAATTTTATGCGAATATATTCATGTTTATATATTTGCATGTAGTTAGGCCCAATTGGGCGCGTACGGCATTCCATATGCCTTTGGAACATCCTAGGAACTCATAGGAATTAGTGCATGAGATAGTCACAGAAACAAGGTTCGGAGGGTAGTCTAAAGTAAATTATCGGAGGGTAGTCCAAATCAAATAATATATATCAATAGTCGGACGGCCAGTTGATATTCATCGGAGGAGTGATCCTGAAACAAATAATATATATATCAATCGTCGGACATTGAATTGATATATATTCATCAGAGGTTTAATCATTAATAATATAATAATTCTCATACGAGGCTTAGGCGGTGTGGAGGGTCAGTGAGGACTGGGATCGAGTTAGTCATGTAGACATTCAAGTAGGATCATGCATTCTTGAATGTGTTTAATTTGGAACATTGCCGCACTTAGGTGGTGAGTAGCCCGTTTAGGGCGATTCTCCTCTGAGCTTTAGCTCGCTCGTCGTGGGATCCCCGCTTTTTGGTCACGGGGGAGCGTGCGAGGAGGCTCGTCTGGGGGTGGCGGTAGAAGAAAGCCGGGAATGTGGCTTTGTTTGATGTTTTACATGTATTAGAGACTCCTTAAGTTTAATATATGTATTGTATAAAGTAGTTTGTGCTCTTTTAAGAAACATTGGATATAGTTTGGATATGCATATTGAAGATGCGGTATGGAGCCCCAGTGGCCATATTGGACATATCTTGTATATATTGTTGTTTGGAGACCAGGTATATCGAGGTTACGTGTTGAGTGAAGCTCCCCGTACAAAGAGACTCTGCCCGATTTTCCTAAAGTGGCGTCGGGTAACGAAGCCTCAGCTGTATTCCTTAGTTGACCGGGTGATCAACGGACCCCGGGTTTTGAGCGTCACGGTAAATCCTGCCAAAAAATAAAATAAAAAAGAAAAGATTGTGTTAACTGACAATACAAACAGAGATCAAAGCGGAGATTATATCAAAAGAAGAAGAGACAACATACCAACAAATAAAATCATCAGCGAGTGTCGAGTCGGACATCGATTAGGGTAACAACCCAAATTGGTCTTGCGATTTGGTAGCGCGGCCCCGATTTTGCAAGCATAAAACACGAGACTTTTTGAGCAAAGCAGGGAAGAAAATGGCCGATTGGTCTTTGCGCGGCGATGTTGAAGATGACGGTGATGGATAACGATTGGCGATGATGTTGCAGCCGGTGATGGCGACAATTACATTGGATTGGAGCGGCAGGGTGGGCTCTTGTCTAAGCGAAGAGAATAGGTTTTAAGAGTTTAGGTTAAAGTGACTTGGGGTTCGCAAAAAAATAAAATAAAGGAAGTAGGCTTAGGGAAGCTCGAAACAGCGTGGTTATTAGTCTAAAATAAACGGGGCCTTGTTTTGGTAAAGTAATGATACCAAAGTTATATTAAAAATATAAATATGGTCTATGGCATGTTGTATAATTATTTATTTATATTTTGTAAATACCAGAAATAACAATATGGTCTATAGAAAAATTTTACATTTTGTAATAAAGATTTTATTTTTAGTAATACTTCCTATTTATTTTATATATGTTTTATTGTTATCATTTTCATATTTATTATATTATATAATTATTATTTATAAATAATTGTTTCACAAAAAAAATAACTACTAACTATTATAATACATTACACAAGTTAGCATAAATTTGCTTCCTTTGTAACAAAAACAAAGTTAGCAACTGATTTTAAATGATTAATTCAATAAATAATATTTTAAATTCTTTTTATTAAAGTTCCATTAATAAGGAAAAAATAGCATTATATAACCATATGAAAAATAATATTAATATATAAACTAAAATAGTTTAGAAAATATTAATTATCTGAACATTTATCATGCTATTCTTGAATCAAGCAATATTCATAAAATATAAATAGTAAACATTTTGCTAAATTTAGCGACGGATTCATTACAGCTAAAATCTTGAAAGTTCTATAGCGGCCAGGCCCGATAATCCGTCGCTAATATACTGACAGACGATGTCGAGTAAGCTGCCTATAGTCAATAACTTCCGCCTTAATTTGCCGGCGAAATATTATGAGTCGATGCGTCGAAATTCGGCTAATATATGACGAACTAATAATCAGTCGCTATCTAATAGCTCGCCAACTTCATGTATTTTGGCGACGGAATGATATCCGTCGATGCCGTCGATTCGCTAAGTTGGTTTAAAATCTCTAATCGATCGCTAATTTCTAA
Organism: Tetrastigma voinierianum; assembly: GCA_016808115.1. Lineage (NCBI taxonomy): Eukaryota > Viridiplantae > Streptophyta > Magnoliopsida > Vitales > Vitaceae > Tetrastigma > Tetrastigma voinierianum. Next base: position 77,134 of record JAEQBH010001741.1, on the reverse strand, counting down.
CAGGATATTATCATTCGTAAAATCAAATTGTGTCATTGTTTTTGTAGTGACATTAGCCAGCCATTCGGGGTACTTTACCTCTTTGATAAAACCTTCTCTTAGAAGATTGTCCACCTCAATTTGAATAATTTGATGGTGATCCGGGTGCAAATGCCTCACTTTTTGTCCTATTGGTTTTATGCATGAGAATAATATTCGATGTGAGAGGCCATCATCGTAATGATTCGATCGTATATCCCAGTGATTCGAGGCGAACACGTCTATGTTTAACAATGCGCTTTGTAGCTTATCTTTTTGTCGGCCCAGATGGTAGAAGCGGCCGCGTATGTGAACTATACGGCCCATCGACACCAGCAACTCTAGGGGATCCGCGACTAATGGGTCCTTCGCTTCCTGCTAACGCACAGGCGAGAACTTTGGTTGCTATCTTGAGGGTGTGATCTTTGGGGAGGACTCACTGAGCTCTTCTCCTCTTTACATTTCGTATGGATAATTCATAGAGCGTCGTGAAATTTGGATTAGCGCTTAGAAAGGTCGACTACACCACGTTAATTGAATAAGCGGCTCAAATACGTGATATATGTTGAAGGCGACCTTAATGAGTGCGATCGGGGTCCAACCTACTATGACATTGTAAGGCCCTAAGTCTTCAACGATTGAGAATAAAACCTGCTGGGTGACTAGTCCTGCTTGTACAGAGAGCGTGACGTCTTCTAGTGTCGTAGTCGTTGCGTTGTTGAAACCAAAGAGGATCCGCCCGACTAAGTTCAGCATTCTGAGGAAAGCTTCATATTATTGAAGGTTGGTAGCCGCAACAAGTCTGCATGATGCCAGGATCTACCAGCTCCCTATGCACATCAAAACTGCTAATACATAGGGTGAGTACCAGTGCATCATAATGAGGCACAATGACCCTGTTCGAGGTTACTGGAGGAAATGATATGGAGCCATCTATCAGCTTAGTTTCTTCACGGTTGCCTCACGTGTGGACATCATTTACCCAGGCCTTGATTATTGCCACTCTCAAGAGCTTCCTAACTTCTGGCCAGGCGCCCGATTGATCTGGTCAGAGCCAGACCTCACAATATATAGTTTATGGTAGCATTCTTTACTGCTTGGTGGCACTCGTTCGCCCGTGTCGACTTCCTTAACATACCTTATAGGTGCCACTGCTTTGATTAGTCTTTCAACCCGGGAACTTTAGGCCGGCACTTGTGGTCACATTCGAAGTGATCTCTATGATAATCCTTAACTGTAGGAATGGGTTCTAAGAAGAGTGCATGCAGGCGTAGATCTGAGCCACTTGAAATCTAGCAAAGTCGTGAATGAGACGATGACCTCTCATATGAGATTTGAGGGGTGGCTGCGGGGGCTCCACGCACATGTGCGATCTCGGGGATGGCTTCCGGTTCCTGCCTTACCTTCCTTGGACCCCGGGCGGCTTCTTCCACACTCTAGCTGTTACTCTCATTCGGCTTGTGATCATGACCGGTTGTATTCTTGGCGGATATCTTCCAACGTTGAGTACCTATATGCCCGCCTATACAATTCTTTCATTGTCGTCGGCGGGTCTAAAACTAGTGAGTGGAAGAAATGAGTGGATGACTGAGCTTCTCTACGAAGTTACGAAAGACTATGTCCGTGCTATAAAGCCTTTAAACGACTTGAAACCTTGTGAAGTCTTTATAGATTCCTCTTCTGTTTTATTATAGTGCGTAAACATGTTATAACACATCGTGTCGAACAAAGATATTGAGAGATGAATGCAGTCCAAAGCTCATTGAAAGAGTTTATTGAATTACACAGGAGCCGAGAATACTTTGCACAACAAACGGTCGTTGTCGGCGTTTAGTGTCATTGCCTGATTATAGTGGAGCATGTGATCATAAGGGTCATTAGAGTCATCGAACATGGTAAAAGTTGGCATGACAAACCCGCAGGGAGGCTTGTAATTAAGTATGTCTTGATGCCCACAGGGGTGAAGAGGCATGTGGTCGGACCTGTCGAGCTGCCGGGCTGCGTATAGAATGTCGACCACCCTAGAAGGAGGTATGCATAAGCGACATCGATGGCATCATGTGTCGGAGGTAATGCGGCCAGCGTTTCAAGGGGATTGAACGGTTGGTTCTTCCTCACTGTCATCCACACTCCTAGCAGGAAGCGCCAGCGGCAGCATCAGGGCGAGTATCTTGGTCTTCCTTACGCAATTTGGCCCTTGTGCTCCTCGGTTCCCGTGGATGGAACTCTGGAGGATATTTGCCCATCATACGATTGTCACCATCGTCGGAAATGTGGCTCTTTGCCTTTGTGCATTGATGGATGTTCGGCTGTCGCCATTTCATACATCCTTTCAAGATGCATTAGCTTTCTCACACATGGTCCCACAACTAATCATTCTCATGTTGCAAATGTTTAGCACGAGCTTATAACTCCTGCATCTATCTCGCCTGCTCCTCATGCTTCCTCTCCATCTCCTGCTTGCTTGATAGAGGCCAGTCTTGGTGTTTGATGCATCGATTGAGGTCTACATTGGCATGTTTGCCCGGGTAGATCGGATCTGAGAAAGGAGTCGAAAGAGTTCTAAGCTGCTGAAGTTGCCTGAGAATCGTTGAAGCCACTTGCAGCCATCATCGAGAATTTTGATGCAGCTGCCTAAGCAGCTAACTATTGGGACTTTTGATCATCGGATCCCTGAGCGTCAAGGTTGTGAGGTCTTGATCATCAAATTCCTACAGCAGTGTAGTAAGCTCATGAACCTCGATTATCTGACCTCTTGGGTATCAGTGGCGTGGTGTAAACCTGCAAAATGGGCGATCAGGCCCGGTGTGGAGCGGCCGCCTCTACGATGATTAAGTCGGTAAATACGGAGAGGAAGAGAATGAATGAAGTTGGGTGCTAACCTGCGCCTCGTGGAGGGATCTTTCCTAATTTATCATAGATGGTGCCAAATCTCCCTCCATCTGGGAAGGAATCTCACATTTTCGGATAATCTATTTTCCATATCAAAGAACTAATTCTTCCTTATCGGGGATTATCCTTACATTATCAGATTATCTCTTCGAGGAGTAAGAGGATTCGAAAATTTGCGGAAAATTAATGATAATGTAACTACCTCTGAGATTTTCCGCTATGGTGCTTGTCGTAACAAACTTCTCATATGGGATAGAATTCCCATATGGGGTAGAATGGCCGGTTGGCGGACTTGAAGTCTCAAACGGACCGCCTAAAGAAAGCATTGAAAGAATTTGACCTTGCTTTCTCAAGTGGCCTCTTTAGGCTCTTCCATCTGGAAAGTGCCCACCTAGTCTTGGTGAGGCGACTGGAATCGGGTCCTTTCATAACACAGGCCAAACAAGCCTCGAGCCCATCGAGTAGCGGATCTTACAGATCATGGTACTCATACCTACATTTTATTTTACACTGAGGAAAGTATTAATCTTTTAGTTTGAGGGTATTTTCCCAATATTTTTAGTATTTTCAGTCTTTATACTTTTATTAGTTTTCGGATAATGTTTAGTTATTTTCCTTTGCTACCAGTCTTTTAGGATATTGTTGTTGGATTTTACGTGTATGTGACTTTACTTGGTATGCTTGATCGGTTTTATACATTATTCCTTTCTTTTATTTTATCACTCGTTAGTCATAGTTAGATAGATATATATATACATATTTTGTTTTTTTTTTTTTTTTTGAGTAAATCATCCTATTGCCACAATGCACAACATTTTTGAAACAAATTTTTTGTAAATATCTAAATTGCTTTATAGTGTTGTTTGTGGGTCCATTGTTGAAATACCTAAAATGTCTATGATGATATTAAATTGTGTCATTATTTACAAATGAATAATGTGAGAGACAAGTGTGAGGATTCTTCACATTTTTTGTACCCTCCCAAAATTTCAATTTTTGTTTTACTTGTTTTAAATTATTTTCGGTCATATTTCACCTTGTAATCATCCATGGACACTATATGAACCTCAAGTCCCTTTAAGAAGCAGAAAAAATTATACTCAAAAATACTAAAAAAAATGGCAAGGGTACGAAGAATGTGAGGATTCCTCACATTTTTTGTACCCTCCCAAAATTTCAATTTTTGTTTTACTTGTTTTAAATTATTTTGGGTCATATTTCACCTTGTAATCATCCATGGACACTATATAAACCTCGAGTCAGCAATAGAAAAAATTGCTTATAAAAATACTAAAAAAAATGGCAAGGGTACGAAGAATGTGAGGATTCCTCACATTCTTCGTACACTAAATTTTCATGTTTTTTAATTTTTTTAAAATTATTTTGGGTTATATTCCACCTTGTATTAATCCATGGACACTATATGAACTTCAAGTTCCTTCAAGAAATTGAAAAATAAATACTTCTCAAAAATACTAAAAAAATGACAAGGGTACGAAGAATGTTGGGATTCCTCACATTCTTCATACCCACAAAAATTTTAAAGTTTTTTCATTTTTAAAATTATATTGGGTCATAGCCTACCATGTCATCATCCATGGATACTATATGAACCTCAAGTTCCTTCAAGAAACCAGAAAAAAATTATTTTTCAAAAATACTAAAAAATGACTAGGGTACAAAGATGTGAGGATTCTTCCCATTCTGTTTCCACCCAAATCCAAGTTTGTTATTTTTAAAATTATTTTGGGTCATATTCTTATGATATCCGCGAACCTATATGAACTCAAGTTCTTTTCGGGAAACCGGGGAAAACACACTTCTCAAAATACTAAACAAATAGCTAGAGTACGAAGAATGTGAGCATACCCACCCAAAATTTCAATTTTTAAAATTTTTTTTTAAATTATTTTGGATCATATTTCACCTTGTCTTCATCCATGGACACTATATGTACCCAAGTTCCCTTCAAATGCTTGGGGAAAAAGTACTTCTCAAAAATACTAAAAAAGGCTGAGGTGAAGAATGTGAGATTCCTCATTTTTTAAATCTCTCAAACTCAGTTCTTTATTTTTAAAAATTATTTAGAATTAAATATTCACTTTTGTGATCATCCATGGACACTATATGAACCTCAAGTTCTATAAAGAAACCGGGAAAAAAACTTACATCTAAAACATACTAAAAAAATGGTTAAGGTTCAAAGAATGTGAGGATTCCTTATTCTATGTACCCACCCAAATTTTAAAGTTTTTTAATTTTTTAAAATTATTTTGCATCATATTCCACCTTGTCATTATCCATGGACATTATATGAACATCAAGTTCCTTCAAGTAACCGAGAAAAAAAATTACTTCTCAAAAATACTAAAAAAAAATGGCTAGGGTACAAAGAATGTGAGAATTCCTCATGACCTGTCCTCCCTCCCAAGTCTCAAAATTTTTGAAATTATTTTAATTCATATTTCTCACCTTGTAATCATCCATGGCATTGTATGAACCTCAAGTTCCTTCAAAAGAGCAGAAAAGTACTTCTCAAAAATATTACAACAATGGCAAGGTAAGAAAAATGTGAGAATTCCTCCACATTCTTAAACCTTCCAAATTTTCAAGTTTTAAATTTTTTAAAAGTAATTTTGATTTATATTCCACCTAGTCATCATCCATGGACGGTATATGAACCTCAAGGTCCTTAAAGAAATTTGGAAAAAAATTCCTTTTCAAATACTAAAAAAATGGCAAAGTTCTGAGAGAATGTTGGGATTCCTCACATTTTTCATACCAACCAAAATTTTCAAGTTTTTAAAATTTTTAAAATTATTTTGGGTCATATTTCACCTTATCATCATCCATGAACACTATATGAATCTCAAGTAACTGCAAGAAACAAGGAAAAAAAATTACTTTTAAAAAATACTTAAAAATGGCTAAGTGCGAAGAATGTGATGATTCCTCAAATTCTTCGTCACCCATAAAATTTTCAGGATTTTTTTTTAATTATTTTAGGTCATATTCTACCTTCTAATCATCCATGGACACTATATGAACCTCAAGTTCCTTCGTGAAACCAGGGAAAAAAATTACTTCTCAAAAATACTAAAAAAGATGGTTAGGGTACAAAGATGTGAATCCTCACATTAACAGCCCGCCTATCTCCACATTCTTGTCTTACTCCCAAATTTTCAAGTTTAAATTTTTTTTTAAATTATGTTTAGGCCTATATTCACCTTGTAATCATCCATGGACATATGAACCTCAAGTTCTTTCAAAAACTAGGAAAAAATTAATTTTTAAAAATACTAAAAAAAATGGCTAGGGTACGAAGAATGTAAGGAATCCTCACATTCTTCGACCCTCCCAAAATTTTAAGTTTTTTAATTTTTTTTTTTTAAATTATTTTGGGTCATATTCCACCTTGTCATCATCCATGAACACTATATCAATTTCAAGTTCCTTCAAAAAACTGGGAAAAGAATTACTTCTTAAAATTACTAAAAAAATGGCTAGGGTACAAAGAATGTTAGAAGTTATCATTCTTAGTACCCTCAAGCCAAGTTTTTTAATTTTTTTAAAATTATTTTGGGTCATATTTCACCTTGTCATCATCCGTGGACACTATATGAACATCAAGTTCCTTCAAGAAACCGAGAAAAAAAATTACTTTTCAAAAAAACTAAAAAAAAATGGCTAATCTTCACATTCTCCGTACCCACCTAAATTTTCAAGTTTTTAAATTTTTTGAAATTTAATTTTGGTCATATTCCACTTTATAATATTCCATGGACACTATATGAACCTTAAGTTCCTTCATGAAACCAGGAAAAAAATTACTCTCAAAAATACTAAAAAAATGTTAAGGGTATGAAGAATCTTCCTACCCTCGCAAATTTTCAAGTTTTTTAATTTTTTAAAATTATTTTGGGCTATATTCCACCTTGTAATCATTCATGGACACTATATAAAGCTCAAGTTCTTTCAAGAAACCAGGAAAAAAATTACTTCTCAAAAATACTAAAAATATGGCTAGGGTACAAAGAATGTGCGAATTCCTCGCATTTTTCGTACCCTCCCAAATTTTCATGTTTTTTAATTTTTTACAATTATTTTGGGTTATATTCCACCTTGTAATGATCCATGGACACCATATGAACCTCAATAAACCCACTTTATTACAAAAGTATGGCTGGGGTTCCAAGAGGATTCCTCATTCTTCATACCACTCACGATTTTTTATTTTTTTAAATTATTTTTGGACATATTCCATTTTGTCATCATCCATGGACACTATATGAACCTCTCAATTCCTTAGTCGGAAAAAAATTGCTTTTCAAAAATACTAAAAAATAGCAAGGGGTACAAAGAATGTTGAGATTCCTCACATTCTTCGTACCCACTTAAATTTACAATTTTTTTTTTAATTTTTTGAAATTATTTTTTCCGTAATCCACCTTGTTATCATCCAGTGTGCTTATATGAACATGATTCTTTAAGAAACACAGAAAAAAATTACTTTTAAAAAATGGCTGAGACAGTGGTACCCTCCCAAATTTTCATGTTTTTAAAATTTTTTAAATTATTTTTGGCAATATTCCACCTTGTAATCATCTATGAACACTATATGAATCTCAAGTTCCTTCAAGAAACCGTGAAAAATTACTTCTCAAAAATACTAAAAAAAATTGGCAAGGGTACGAAGAATGTGAGGATTCCGCATATTCTTCATACCCTCCCAAATTTTCAAGTTTATTAATTTTTTAAAATTATTTTGGGCTATATTCCATGTTGTAATCATCTATGGACAATATATGAATCTCAAGTTTCTACAAGCAATCCAGAAAAAAAAAATTACTTCTCAAAAATATTAAAAAAAAATTGCAAAGGTACGAAGAATGTGTGGATTCCTCTACATTCTTTGCCACTATCTAAATTTCAAGTTTTTTAATATTTTAAAATTATTTTGGGCTATATTCCACCTTGTAGTCATCCTTGGACACTATATAAACCTCAAGTTCCTTCAAGAAACAGGGAGAAAAATTACTTCTCAAAAATACTAAAAAAATGGCTAGGGTACAAAGAATGTGAGGATTCATCACATTCTTCATACCCTCCCAAATTTTCAAGTTGTTTTAATTGTTTGAAATTATTTTTGTAAAACCCGGGAAAAATTCAATTTTTCTGAAAAATGATAAAACGGTAATTGCCGCAATAACTCAAGTGGAAAACTTGGAATTTTTCTAGATCACGGATGACGAAACGGACTTCACCGTTGAATTCGTCTCGCGGAATCTAGTTACCTAGTCGAATTTTAGGTAATTCAGGAGCGTAGGAACTTTGAGTTTTGAGGCGTTGGGTGTTGGGTGACCGCATGGAGTGGTGTCACGTAAGCGTGGCTTATGTGGATCTTGCGTAGCGTTGTAGGAGATGGACCACATGGCATGATGGCTAGTGATTGTATGAATGTGATTAGTTCATATGTGCATGTGACACATGGCATGATTTGTGTGATTAAAATACATGGCTCATCTTGGCTCATTATGTCAAAGTCAATAATGAGAGGAGAGAAATATCTTGGGAAGAGGAAGACCAAATTGGTAGAGAACCAATTCAATGGAGGAGGAGGAGAAAATAAAAGGAGAAGGAAAAGAAAAATGAAAGAAATAAAAAGAGAAAAGAAAAGGAAAAAGGGAAAAGAAGGGAGAGTGCGTGAGAGTGAGAGGAAAAAAAAAAGACAATGAGAGGAGAAAAAAAAAAAAGGAATGACACTTCCCTTCGCGATATCAGGCGACCCGGCGGTCGAAACGCATCGGGGCAAAGAGCAAAGTTAGTCCCACGCGTGAGACTCGCGTGGGTTCCGTGTCAGAGTTTTTAGGTGAGCTCTCGAGAGGTAGGGGTTTTCTCCTATCTTGGATTTCCCTCTTTATTTAAATAGTATTAAATGGCGTGTGTTTAGTGAACATGGAATTTATTTTGAGACATTATGAAATTTGTTCCCGAACGATCCGAGGACTGGGTTTGAAGGTCGATATTGGCGGTTTTGGTTGGAATGATACTAAAAATGCGAGATTTTTGTTGTGAAGCTGATTTTACGAGCAGTTTGGGCCAGATTTCGGGATTACTTAATGTCTAAATTTATAGCCGTTAATGACAGTCTTGAAAATTGACAAAAATTAAATAATTAAATAATTAAATAAAACAAAACAAAAGCTTAAATTTCTGGACTTAGTCAGTTATTTCAAAATTTGATATGATTTGGAATACTGTGGTTGTGTGGTACATTTTTTATGTGTTATTCTTTGGAAATTAAATAACATGTTGATACATGTATTTATATATATTATCATGAATTAAAGTGTAAATTATGTTTCGATATAATTATCCATGGTACTTTGCGCGAAATGCGGTTATAATTGTTCCATGTAGTGTTCATTGTGCGTGTAGCATGAGATACATGCATTGGCATTTTGCATTGCATATGCACGGGGACATCACATTGTGTTGGGTGTGTGTACATGGTTATAGTCATTCATCATTCTTGGTCAATGGGTGGTGAGCTCGATAATGGGACACCGTCCAAAATGAGTCTCATGGTTGCATAGCATGAAAAATACGTGTGTTGGGCATAACAAGAATGGATAGATACCTCGAGGTGGAAGCCGGGACTAGTTCGGACCTGACCGACGAGTCAAAAGCGTTGGAAGCGGGGGAGTCACGCGTGAGGCCAAAAATGCGTGGCCCATAAATGCACCAAACACCGCAGGTTGATTAAATCAAATGGAAATTGGAGGTATGTCCAATGGGTTTTTTTTTATAAAACCAAAATATTTTGTTTTGGAAAAAGAGTCATTAGGTGAAACACCAATGACGAGTTTTCACATTTGGCATATGCATGTGTGAGGAAGTCGGTGAAGACTCGGTACTTGGGCATGATGAGTCACATCTCATTCACAACATGTAGAATTTTAGGTATAGACTATCATTTTTACTTGGAATGTGTGAATTATTATGTGAAAACGGCATTGCATGTGCACTTAGGTGGGGAGTAACCCTTGTAGGAGTTTACTCTCCTGGGCTTCTTCACCTCGTCGTGGGACCCCCCTTCTAGGTTGTGCGAGCGGTGAAGCCCTTATCGGGATCGCAAGCATGAAGGAAGCCCGGTGGTGGCTTTCCCAGTTATATTTTGTATTTTATTTTGAGTACACTTATAACGTGTGTATATTTTGTATAAAAGAGTTGTAATCAAACTTCGTATAAACATTTGTGAGATAGTCTAGTGTATTTTATATGTCAGTTGTATACCGTGGGTATGCGAGGTTAATATATATGCCTTAGGTTGCAATCCCAAGAAATGGGATGAAGTGATGTGACATCGGGTTACTTGGTGTTTTTACAAGGTGTGCGTAGGTTGAGTTGTATTTAGGAATTTAGGGCGTCACTGACTTAGTATCGGAAAGCTTAGATTCCTGTTTTGGTGCTCGATATCTTATACCAGCTTCACAGCTTAGTATCAGAGCATAGGTATAATAATACCTAGGGCTCGTTAGGCATGGGTCTAGGACATGCGGTTGTAGTACATAGCTAAGGTATAGGAATTAAGACTCGATGTTTGGTCTGAGCATCACGACGACCCTTAGCTTCGTGTTAGGGCTTAGGTTTATGATTACCTAGTCTTTGGGTATCCCGATGCCAGGCGTCACGGCAGTATTGGGGTCTAGGTATGTGATTACTAGGAATTTATGGGATGGGTTGAACCCTTTGCATGTTCCATCATGTGCTCGATGTTATGATGTGTGTTACATATGGTGAATTTTATACATGGTATGATGTATATAGGAAAGGATGAACACTAGGGTTAGAAAACATAACCTTGGGGTTGGAATAAATGAGCATGATAGTCGAGGCAGTATTTACTAGTGTTTGGAATTGCTTATGCACCACTAACGAATATAAGGAAAGAAATCTGATTTCTATTTGACATGTGTAGATGTAGTCGAGGATGAGGGACGTAAATTAGATCCTTGGGGCGATCTTGACCACCACTGTTTTACCCACAGGCCTTGATAAAGGCTATGGGCACTGCAGTTGCCATCAATGCACAAGCGAGTGTTGTGGCTGCTGTCATTGCATGGACTAGTGCAACGGTGGGCCAAGGAGGGATGAGTAACCTCTAGAGGTTTGAGCGTATCGTCTCAGGCCACACATGGGAGGAGAACTGGATGGTCGGGCAGTTTTGGCCATTGAGAATGGATGACTACGGGCATCGAGACATGGGTGCTAGTGCTAAGAGAAGGAGAATCGATCTTCTTCTGGCTCGAGGAAAAGCATAAGACTTTTGCTTTTGCATGGATCTCGGGGGCGGTCGTGTGTATGGGTGAGGCTAAGGTCGATCTGTTCAAATTGGGAGGCACTTCAGTGCTCCTAGCCTATTAGGGTAGATCAAGTGTTACCATTGTCATGAGCCTAGACACAGGAGACAGAATTGCCCTTAGAGACAAGGATCCCAGAGTTACGAGACACCCTGATCTCGGCGTCGATCAAGACCGCATGCACCAGACGCGTTTGTTCCTCCTTATCCCGGCAGGCCCCGAGGAACCAGTGTCAGTCCTAGGGCACAGATCGGGGTCGAGGCCAGGACTTCGGCCCGGTGCCCGAATTTGAGGTGTGTCTGCCGTGATTTCACAGGCTAAGCTTGCCGGATCAGTCTAATACTGCAAGGTGTTTTCTCGAGCCACATGGGCAAGTATTGTTCGATTATGTAGCATATGCATGTGATTGTGTGTGCTAGTGTGTGTGAATTTCAGGGACAAAATTTTGTTAAGGATGGGAGAATATAACAACCGGGAAAAATTCAATTTTTCTTAAAAATGGCAAAACGGTAATTGTCACAATAGTGCATGTGGAAAACTTGGAATTTTTCTAGATCTTGAATGACAAAATGGACTTCACCGTTGAATTCACCTTGCGAACTCTAGTTACCCAGTCGAATTTCGTCAAATTCGAGACAGCCAGAATTTCTCATTTTCAAGGCACTGGGTGTCAAGTGACACATGGAGTGGTGCCACATCGCATGACTATGTGGATACCACATGGAACCTTAGGATATGGACATATGGCATGATAGCCATGTGGTGTAGAAAATGACACTTAGTTCATGTGTCCATGTGACACATGGCACTTGATTTGTGTGATTAAAACACATGGCTCATCTTAGCCCATGTGTCAGAGTGATAAGAGAGGGAGGAAATATCTTAGGAGAAGAAAGAATAAAATTGGTAGTAGAGGAGCTTGGTGGTGGAGAAGGAGAGAGAAAGAAAAGTAGAAAAGAGAAAAGAAGAAGAAAGAAAAGAAAGAATGAGGAAAAAAAAGAAAAATGAGAGAGAGTGCGTGAGAGTGAGAGGGGAAAAAACGGTGAGAGAAGAAAAAAAAGAAAAGGGAATGACACTTCCCTTAGTGAACTCCGGTGAACCGACGGTCGAAACGCGTCGGGGCAAGAGACAAAGTTGGTCCATGCAAAGAGAGCTATGCGTGGGTACCGAAATCCGAGTTTTTTGTCGAAACTCCAAGAGGTAGGGGTTTTCTCCTATAGTGGTTCCTTTTTATTTAAGAGCCATAAATGGCCGTGTGGTTCAGCCCAAACACATGACTAAATTTTCAAACTCATACTTGGGACTATTTTTGGACAATCAGGAATTTGGGTTTTAAAGGTCATTGTCAGGACCGGTTTTAGTTACGGGATGTTGGAAATGCAAAAGTTTTTGTTTGTGAGAGTACTTTTACGAAGCGGTTCAAGTAGGGATTTAAAGATTGCTTAATGGATGAATTTATAGTCATTAATAATAGTCTTGAAAGTTAACAAAAATAAATAAATAAATAAAACGGGACAAAAGCTAAAATTTCTGGACTAAGTCCAGATTATTTCAAAGGTCGAGTATGGCCGGGAATAGCTAGTTTGTGTGGACTGTTTTTTTATGTGTTATTATTGGAAATTAAATAACATGTTGATATATGTGTGTTATATATATTAGCATGAATAGATGTAAATTATATGTTTTTGATATAATTATCCATGGTACTTGACATAAAGTACGGTTTATAAATTGTTCCATGTAGTATCCATTGTACATGTAACATGAGATACATGCATTGACATTTTGCATTGCATATGCACGGGGACATCGCATTGTGTTGGGTATGTGTGCATGGTTATAGTCATTTGTCATTCTTGGTGAATGAGTGGTCAGCTCGATAATGGGACAACGTCCAAATTGAGTCTCATGTTTGCATAGCATGAAAAATGCAGGTTGGGCATAGGAAGGTATGGATAGATAATTCCTCGAGTGAAAACCCACCGCCTCGCACGCATCCGCTGCGAAAGTCCAAAACGTTGGAAAAGCGCACGACGTCCTATGGTGAGAACCCAAAAATCCGTAGCCCACAAATGCATAAACACATGAGATTTGATTAAATCAAATGGACATTTGGAGGTATATCCAATGGGTTTGCCTGCAAACCAAAAGATCTGCTGGTGGGGTCATCAGTAAACACCAATGATGAGTTTCTACCTTTCATATGCGTGAGGAGAAGAGACTCAGACTGGGTACGATGAGTCACATCTTATTCATAACATGTAGAATTTCGTATAGTCTTGCATGTTTTACTTGGAATGTGTGTATTATTGTGTGAACACGGCATTGCATGTGCGCTTAGATGGGGAGTAACCCTTATAGGAGTTTACTCTACTAGGCTTTGTTCACCCCGTCGTGGGACCCCCTTCCAGGTTTTGCATAAGACACCCCAAATCCGGGGGTCCTGTTGATAACCAGTCAACCCGCGGAATTCCTATGGATTTTGGGTGACCCAATACCACACTGTTGTGTCCCATTTATCAGGATCCATATTTTCACAAAAATCAAGGGACCTCCTTTCGTCAGGGGAGCTCTACCCAACATACAACCTGTATAATCATACCCCATCCAGGGTCTCAACAAAAGTAGTATTTACCTCACAGGTCCATCTGTTCATATCCCCAATATACATCCCTTTACCGATCCATTCATCTGGCCATTTAAATCTAAACTATGAAAAATAAAACGCTTATTTACTAACTGCAGAAGAGTCCGATCACGGCCCTCTTACCATAATTACATACCTAACTATTTATACAATAGTCCCAAAAGAATTTAATTACAATTGTTTTATACAAAATAGTTTTTACAAAAGTAATATCAAGGCCACACATCGACCTCCTTCATAATCACGGCATCGTCGGAGCGTCGTCTCCCTGTATACCCCCTATACCTGAAAGAGGGTCCCACGACGGGGTTAGCAATGCCCAATAAAAAATTTTTCCTACAAGGGCTACTCCCCGCCTAAATGCGCTTGCAATGGCATACATAAAACATCAAATCATATTCCATATAAACAATGCAACGCCAACCCGAGTCCCGACGACTCCTCAGCACTTAACGCTAAGGTGAAACCAACATTGGCAGCCACCCAATTACTTAAACCATCGACAACCTCTAATTTTAATTTATCAAACCTGCAGTGTTTCCATGGGTGACAAATTTTCTGGTCTCACCATAAAGCCGTGACGCCTTCCGATGCACTTTTGCAAACTTACATCGTAGACGACATGTCAACCCCAGAATAAAATTTCACCTTCTACCCCTCGGATCTCGGGTCGATCTGGCTTCAATTCCAAACACATGATTATATTATTATTATTTTATACAACCGGTGAGTCTCACACTTGTCCCATTTCCGGAAGCCACTACACATTCACCAAGAATGGTAAATAACCAACACCATGCACACACACCCGACTCGACGAGATGTGACCAGGCATATGAAATGCAATCATGCCATTTCATGCAATGTCAAGAACATGTGCACAATAAGAGCATGCGGCAAAGTATTTATAAATTTTTGATAATTATATTTCCTACATATAATTTCCATTTATCAAAATTTTTATGTTAATACGTCAAGCAAGTATATATAAACATGATTTTTACAAACAACAACATGTTATTTATTTTTTCAACAATAACACTCAAAATGACCCAAATCTCGGACCCATATAAAACATGGCACCTCTTGGTCCTTTCACGGTTCATCACCGAATTACTATGATACCAAAACACACCACAAAACCCGAAGACATCAGTCCCGGGATCAAAACCAAACATCAACACAATCCGGGACTGCCCGATAATAGTCCCGAAAATCTCCGTCCAAAAGGCCTGTATTTTAGCCCTGATCATTCGAAAACCCTAAAATTCATAAAATTTTACACTTAGTCCCAAAAAATTTGGGACTGAATTTATGGCCTCTCACGACTCTAAGAAACCCCAAGTCATTAAAGGGCCTTAGGTTGGGAATAACCTGCTAGAAAAATTCCTACCCGTGGAGTTTGACGAAACTCCAAGATTTTGGTACCTACGCATAGCTTTGATCAACTTTGCCTTTTGCTCCGATGAAAACCTACCGTCCGATTTCCGTAGATCTTAGAGATAAGCGAAAAAAAAATTTCCCTTTCTCTCTCTCTCTTCTTGCTCTCACTCTCTCTGTCTGTTCGATTTTCCTTTCCTTTTGACTTATATCTTTTTTTTTTTTTTTAATTTGGATACTTGACTCACATTGCACCATGTGTCCATCTCTCATTCAAGTCCGTTTCTGCCCCGAAACAATTTATTTCTTTTTAATTCAATTTATTTTAAATGAACTTAGCTCAAGCCATTTCCTGACTTCCGAGATTTTCGTAAAAATCTCATCCCTAGAGTTATTGGCAACTTATTACCCAGAAAATCGTAAAAAATTCCGATTGTCTCAGAATTCGACAAAATTTTTCTGGGTCACTAGATTTCGCGAGACGAATTTAACGGCACAGTCTGTTTTGTCATCCGAGATCTGTGAGGATTTCAGAAGCCCCGAACCATTCTCGATAATTATTATTATTATTATTATTATTATTATTATTATTATTATTATTATTATTATTATTATTATCATCATGATCATTATCATTATCATTATCATTATTATTATTATTATTATATTATCATCATTATCATCATTATCATCATTATCATTATTATCATTATTATTATTATTATTATTATTATTATCATTATTATTATTATCATTATTATCATTATTATTATTATTATTATTAATATTATCATTATTAATATTATTATCATTATCATTATTATCATCATTATTATCATTATTATCATTATTATCATTATCATTATTATCATTATTATTATTATTATCATTATTATCATTATTATTATCATTTTTCCATTTTTGAAAATTTCTAATTTTCCCGGGTTTTACAATGCAATCAGTTGACCCTTATCCAGGACCACAAGCATGAAGGGAACCGGTGGTGGCTCTGGTTATATTTTGTATTTTATTTTGAGCACACTTATGACATGTATATATTTTTGTATAAAAGAGTTGCAGTCAAACTATTATAGACTGTTTATGAGATAGTCTAGTATATTTTTTATGGAAATGATTGCCTATGCCCGAAAGGGTATGCAAGTTAATATATGTCTGCTCATGTTACAATCCCAAGAAATGGGTTGCAGTGATGTGACATCGTGGTTACCTGCTCATAGCGATTCTCGCAGATTAACTAGCCATTAACCCGACCCCCAGGATTTGGGGGCTTCACAATTTCGGGGCTATATTCCACCTCAGAATCATCCACGGACACTATATGAACCTCAAATTCCTTCAAGAACCGGGAAAAAATTACTTCAAAATACTAGTATGGCTAGGGTAATAAGAATGTGAGGGATTCTCACATTCTTCTTCGCATTCCTTCAAAATTTCAAGTTTTTTTTTTATTTTTTAAAATTATTTTGGGTCATATTCTACTTTGTCATCATCCATGGATACTATATGAACCTCAAGTTCCTTCAAGTAACCAGGAAAAAAATTACTTCTCAAAAATACTAAAAAAAATGGCCAGGGTAATAAGAATGTGCGAATTCCTCACATTTTTCTTACCCTCCCAAATTTTCATGTTTTTTATTTTGAGTCATATTTCACCTTGTATTCATCCATGGACACTATATGAACCTCAAGCTCCTTCAAGAAACCGTAGAAAAACTACTTCAAAAATACTAAAAATGGCTACAGACGAAGAACGCGTATGACCCTCCCAAAATTTCAAGTTTATTAATTTTTTAAAATTATTTTGGACTATATTCCACCTTATAATCATCCATGAACACTATATGAACCTCAAGTTCCTGCAAGAAATCGAAAAAATTACTAAAAATACTAAAATTAAGAAGTGATTCAAGAATGTGAGGATTCCTCTCACATTCTATGTACATACCCTCTCAAATTTTCAAGTTTTTAATTTTTTAAAATTATTTCGGGATATATTCCACCTTGTAATCATCCTTGGACACTATATGAACCTCAAGTTCCTTCAAGAAACCGAGAAAAAAGTTACTTCTCAAAAATACTATAAATGTCTAGTGGTAAGGAAGAATGTGAGATTCCTACATTTTCGTGATTCCTCCCAAATTTTCGTTTTTTTTTTTATTTCAATATATTCCACCTTGTCATCGCCCCGACACACATGGCCTGTCTTTCAAGAACCGTGGAAACTTCTCAAAAATACTTAAAAAATGGTTAGGGTACGAAGAATGTGAGGAATCCTCACATTCTTCGTACCCTCCCAAAATTTCAAGTTTTTTTTTAATTTTTTTAAAATTATTTTGGGACATATTCCACCTTGTCATCATCATGGGACATATTCCACCTTGTCATCATCAATGGACACTATATGAACTTCAAGTTCTTTCAAGAAACCGGAAAAAAAAATCACTTTTCAAAAATACTAAAAAAAATGGCTAGGGTATGAAGAATGTAAGGAATCCTCACATTCTTGGTACCCACCAAAATTTTCAAGTTTTTAAATTTTTTTTCTAATTATTTTGGGTCATATTTCACCTTGTCATCATCCATAAACATTATATAAACCTCAAGTTCTTTCAAGTAACCGTGAAAAAAAATTACTTCTCAAAAATATTAAAAATGGTTGTGCTGTTAACGTTATGATCCCTCACATTTTTCGTACCTTCCCAAAATTTCAAACTTTTTAATTTTTAAAAATTATTTTGGGTCATATTCCACTTTTTCATCATCCATGACATTATATGAATCTCAAGTTCCTTTAAGAAATCGGGAAAAAAATTTCTTCTCAAAATACTAAAAATAGTTAGTGTATGGAAGGATTGTGAGGATTCCTACATTCTTGGTAGTCTCCCAAATTTTAAGTTTCTTAATTTTAAAATTATTTTTGGCCATATGTTTATTTTTAGTCCATCCCAATAAATCAAAATCAAAACATATTTATTCCACAGTTTCATTTTTTATTTAATTGGAATTATTTAAATACATTTAATTTCTAAAATTGCAAAAATTATTATTTATACACTTCCAAATATATTAGTAAATGTAATATCATTAAGTAATTATTACACGATACATTCTTCAATTAAAATTTTTATTTAAAATTTTTTTCCACAATCTTTATACATGAGCTTTTAATTTTATCAATTTCTCACAAAAATTCGTCAATAATATGATTGGTAAGTGGAGAAATGGAATATATGTGGGGTGTATGAGATTGCACCCCTCCTCAAAAAGTGGTAACCTGCTATAGCAAGTCATGTACGTTTTTTTCATTTTTAATTTTACAAGGAACTTTACACATGTCAAAATAATAGTGGTGGAAGGGGAGGTATGATACCCCAATTGATAATTGGATACCATAGAATGACTTATATATATATATATATATATATATATATATATATATATATATATATATATATATATATATATATATATATATATAAAATAATAATATGAGAATATATATTTTTATATATTCAAATATTGGGATATGTGAATAGTGAAGTTACTATTTTCTCATTTTTGCTTTTTTATAATAATAAAATGAAAAAAGTGAATATATATATATATATATATATATATATATATATATATATATATATATATATATATATATATATATATATATATAAAATAATAATATGAGAATATATATTTTTATATATTCAAATATTGGGATATGTGAATAGGAAGTTACTTATTTTCTCATTTTTTATAATAAAATGAAAGTGGGAAGGAAAATTATAGTTTTTTTTTTTTTAATCTTTGAGATATTAATAGCATTTAACAATTGATAATAATGGTGGGAAAATAGAAGTAAGGTACCTGAATTGATAATTGGTGTATATATATATATATATATATATATATATATATATATATATATATATATATATATATATATATGACCTCATTATTTTCAAATATTTGATATGTGAATAAATCACTATTTTCTCATTTTTTTATTTTTATAATAATAAAAATGAAAAGTAAATGAAAAGTATATTTCTTATTTATTTATTTATTTATTAATATTTGAAGATGTTAATAATAATTTGATAATTGATAATAGTGGTGGAAAGAGGGGAGGTATGTGTGTGTGTGTGTATATATATATATATATATATATATGTGTGTGTGTGTGTGTGTGTGTGTGTGTGTGTGTGTGTGTGTGTGTGTGTGTGTGTGTGTGTGTGTGTGTGTGTGTGTGTGTGTTTGTCTCATTTTTTATTTTTTATTACTTTTACAATAATAAAAAATGAAAAAGTGAATAGAAAATTACGGTTTGTATTTTTATTTTTTTTAATATTTGGAGATGTTAATAGTAATTTGATAAGGAATTTAGAGAATATGGTTAGAGTTTGAAGCGAAAAAAGTCAACTTGACTACCTAAATATTTGGTACACACCATAAGCAAATGTTTTATGTCGCTGCGGCTCCACTAATGGTCATTTTCTTTCGGGAGACTGAGGAGAGCATCCATTACATCTTTGCTTGCTGATGAATTAGCTTCTGATTTCAACCTTTGATCGATTATACCATCAAAAGTATCAAGCAATTTATCAAAGTGAATCTTCATCTCCCGCCGTCGACCTTGTTGATCAATCCATCTAAAGGCCGGGAAATAGTCTGCAAGGTTCAGTCTTCCAACTCCTCCCATCACACCCCAGACAGTATTCTTGGACTCTTGGGAGGTACCTAGAATCATAATGAGCCAAGTCACGTGAGAAACAATGTTTGACAACAAATTAAGGCCTGCTGGTAGCGCTGCGCCGCCAATATCGACTGCGCAACCGCCGCATTTTTCACATGGTCCAGCAGTTGCTGCACAATTTTTCGCCTGATTCCCAGGCTGGCATCGACCTGCTGCATTGATAACATTTGCATGGAGCATATCTTCCTAAGCTTTCGCCAATGAGCAGATGCCGGAAGCCATACCATTGAAGATTCATGATAATTACGAATACTGACAGCGGCCGGGACTGTTCGGCCGGAGAAAGCTTGATCATTTTTGTGAAGGACCTCTTTTGCAGTTTCTGAAGAGGAAATGACTATGGCAGTAACGCCCCCAAGCTTGAGAAACATTACTGGGCCATAAGTTTTGGAGAGATTTGATAATGATAAATGGGCTTTGTCCCCAAGGTTGAGAATGTTGCCGATGATCGGCAAAGGCGGCGGCCCCGGAGGGAGGCTGGCTGTGCCGGGTTTCAGGTCAGTCAGACCGAGTTTGAGGAGAAAAAGGCATGCGCACACATAGGACAGCAAAAGCAGAAATGTTATGAAATCCATGGTGTAGTACTCCTTTCCGTTCTTCCATCTCTTATAATAGGATTCTCTCTTATCTTCTCAGGTGTGGGCAACACGAGAATCATGTTTATGAACAAGATAATTTTTACTTCGTTTTCTGCTTCGGGGGCAATGACAGTGGAAATTTAGTTGTAGACAATTGCATGTGTTTTCCCTTCTCTCTATCTTGACTGGGGTCGAGGGAACTCGAGAATCGTGTTTATGAACAAGATAATTGTTACTTGGCATTCTGTTTCAGAGACCATGACAGTGGAAATTGATTTTTACATAATTGCATGTGTTTTCCATTTCAATTTATTTTAGGCTTTGCTCGGAACTTAAAAAGTATTAAGGAATGAAAAAAAAAAAAACTAAGACTATTTAAAACCTAAAAAGTACTAACAAAAGAAAATAAAAATGAAAAATGGAAGGAAAGGAAAATTTAGAGAAAAATATGAACCTCCGTATCATTGGCTAAGTTTGGTTGCGAAAAGATACTTGAGAAAAATAAAAAAAATACAATGGAAAATCATTTCTCTAAGTTTGGATACTATGAAAAATATGAAGGGAAATTTTTTTAAAAGAAAATGGTAAAGAAAATATGGTAGTTTCTCTACTACTTTCCTTAAAACTTATCGGGAAAATAATTGGATAAGGGAAAGGAAATGTTGTTTTGCATTACATCTGTCTAATATTTGATTGCCAATCATGTATATATATATTTTTATATTTTTATGAAATAAGAAAAAAAAATATGTATAATATATGAAATAAGAAAAAATACATTTAAAAAAATTTAAGATATATTTATATTTTGGATTTCAAAATCCTAGTTTTTATGAAATAAGAAAAATATGTATAATATATGAAAGAAGAAAATACATTTAAAAAATTGAAGATATATTTTATATTGATTTGAAAATCCTAAATTTCATTTTCTCTCAACTTTCTCTTCAGCCACTGGCTCACCATGATGATTTTTGCCATTCACAACCCGTTAAATTTCATAACTCTTCTTATCCATCTAAATTTAATGTTTTGCTATTCTATATGTATCAAGATTTTATTTTGTTTTTCGTGGATTTTGGTCAATTTATTACAACATTTTATTTTTCGTCAACTTGTTGTGACATTTTATTTGTGTGCGTGTGATTCAGATGAGCAAAGCATATTCGATCAGACAAAACAAATCAGATTATATGGTATAATGCTCGTCAGTATGTTGTAGAACTAGAGAAAGTATTCTAGTCACTATAGTATTATCAAAATTGTTGGCTTGAACCGACATAGTATATTAAGTCGAGTCGCTTTG
Organism: Tetrastigma voinierianum; assembly: GCA_016808115.1. NCBI lineage: Eukaryota > Viridiplantae > Streptophyta > Magnoliopsida > Vitales > Vitaceae > Tetrastigma > Tetrastigma voinierianum. Next base: position 55,179 of record JAEQBH010001741.1, on the reverse strand, counting down.
TCGAGAGTTTGGCGTAAAACGGAAGAAGAAATATCTTGTGATATTTCAAATTGACTTGGAACCGAGTCATGTGTTGTGTAATGACTTTTTTTAAAAAAAAAATTTATTAAACTTCTTTTTGGCACCTTTTATGGAGAGATCCGTTGGGACTCCACCTATATAAAGGTGCCCTTCCCCCTTCAGTTTACACACACTTCTCACCTTGAGATCTCTCTCTCAAGCTCTTTCCTCTCTCTCTTTCTCAAGTGCTTCCAAGCACTCTTCTCTCTCTCAAGTGCTCCCAAGCACTCTCTCTAATTTTCAAGTGTTTTCATACCAAGCACATTCATCGAGGAATATCATCGTTTCGGGAGTCAGGATCAGATCTTACCAAGAGAGTGCACTTGAGGTAAGATTTGGTTGTTGAATCCTGGAGCTAGAGCATCAGTTCCCTACTGCACCAAGGTTACAAACTAGAGGAGAGTGAATCTACTTTGAGGACAGTGTTATTTCATGCCTCAGCCATCCAATCAAATAGGTCATTGTACCTCAATTGTTCCTTGTTTGATTTGTTTTGAGCTAAGCCAAACTCCCTAATCTTTTTCTAAAAGACCTTCTATTAATGGTATCGGAGCCTAAGGCAGTAAGTGGTAACTTGTTAGTACATGTCTAGGAAAGGCCTGTCAACAAGGCGATAGGAGCTTAAGGCAAGTGGGGTATAGATGACCATTGTGACCCTTCCACTTACCTAGGGACTTTTCTAGTGTACTTAACACATCTCTCACTAATGTACTGATTTTCGTTCACCTAAAATACCTAGTTCAACCAACAATCTTAAAGTAGATTATATTCCTGAATTACTGAGACTCTGACCACAACCTGTCCGAATTTCTATAAGATTCAATTTTAATGGGAAATTCTTAAGAGATGGCAAGAAAGGGTTTATTCGACATTGATGCTGTAAACCTCAGAATATCTTGACATACCCAAAAACCTAAGAGTGACTCAAGCCTTATCTAAATGGAAACAAACAAGTTAGTATGCCATTCTTAGCACACTACAAAATGAACTCTTTGATTTTCTATTGTCAATATAAAGTTGCAAATGAAATTTGGGATGCTTTGACTAAAAAATAAAAAGTAGAAGATGCTAGAATAAAAAAATATGCCATAGGAAATTTTAGAAAGTTCCAAATAACTGAGGATAGAGATGTATCATCTCAAATCCATGACTACCACATGTTGATCAATGATCTAGTCATTGAAGAAATAAAATTACCTGAAACTTTTGTGGCTGGCTACCCTATAGAGACCCTTCCAAATTCTTACAAAGACTAAGCAAAATAGCATGAAACATTAAAAGGAAACAAATGTCCCTAGAAGATTTTATAATATATATTAGGATTGAAGAACAAAATAAAACTAGGGACAAAGCTGAAAGAGCCAAGGAGTTATCCTCTAAGGCAAATGTGGTAAAGAGATACCAAGGCCCAAATTCAATAGGCCTAAGAAAGAAAACCATAGGACTAAGCCCAACTCATCAAACAAGGTCTAAAATCCTACCTTTAAAAATAGAGGTAACTGCTTTGTCTATGGCAAGCCTGGACACCATGCATCTCAATGTCACCACATAAAGAAAATTGATAAGGGCAACCTAAGAGAAAATCCGACGTAAATAGAGGCATCGCAGCGCAGTATCCTGAGGTGAGAATGGCCACCAATATGAAGGATCGGTTATAGACTCTAGGGCTACTAGGCACATATGTGGCAACATAAGTGCATTCACTTCCTATACCATGGTGAAGGAAGGAGAGGAACAAGTGTTCATGGGCGATTCTAGATGGTCCCCGATGATTGGAAAAGGGAAAGTTCTCCTTAAGCTAACCTCTAGAAAAGTTCTCGCCCTTAGTGATATACTCCATGTGCCATATATTTGTTGGAACTTTAGTCTCGGGGGTCAGTCTCTACTTTGGGAAAGCAAGAGTTAGATCATATTTGATTAAGACAAAATAAGCAGCAACAAAGAATGATGCTTTGCTGGGAAGGGTTATTGTAATCAAGGTATCTTTATGTTGATGTTTAAGAAATAATGAATAATAAAGCATATTCTTATGCTTACATAATTGATTCTTTCGATGTTTGGCACAGTAGATTAGGACATGTAAACTTTTCTTATATTAAGAAAACGAGTGAATTAAGTTTAATTCCCAAATTGTCCTTAGAAACCTCGAAATGTGAAGTATGTAGAATTTAAACCACAAAGAAATCTGGGTAAACCCAAGAGAAAGAGGTCATAAATATTAAGTTTGATTAATAGTGACCTAGGAGACTTGCAAAACACCATGACCAAAGGTGGTAAAAGGTTTTATATTACCTTCATAGATGACTACTCAAGATATACAAGAGTGCATCTTTCAAGAAACAAAGATGAAGCAATAGATGCTTTCATCAAGTATAAAAATGAAGTAGAGAACCCACTAAGTAAATGAAGAGACTTAGATCTGATAGGGGTGGAGAATGTGAGTCCAACCCCTTCAATACCTTTTGTGATGAACATGAAATTATATATGAAACCACTCTTCCTTATTCCTCTTAATCTAATGGAGTAGCTGAAAGAAAAAATATAACCCAAAAATAGATGACGAATGTCATGTTAGTAAGTTCAAGAGCATCCTTTAACTTGTGGGGGGAAGCTATATATCCTCTCCACCTATCATATTCAAAATATAATACCCTACAAGAAGACAAGTAAGACTCCCTATGAGTTATGGAAAGGATATGCACCTAACATTGGATACCTAAAAGTGTAGGGGTGTTTAGCAAAAGTACTTATTCTAGAACCAAAGAAAAGAAAATTAGGACCTAAAACCTTTGATGTAGCATTTATTAGTTATGCAGAGAATAGTGCTGCTTCATGTGTTTTTGTCATCAAATCAAAAAATGGCCTAGTGGAAGTAAGCTCTATAATTGAGACTAAGAATGTTGACTTCTTTGAAAATCTTTTTCCTTGAAAAACAAATGGACGACAACAAATTCAAAGAAATCTTAGAATTGAGTCTAGTGATCCTTCTAAACCAGAATTGAGAAGAAGTAAAAGGGAAAGGAAAGAGACTAATCTTGGTGACAACTTTTACACTTTCCTAATTGATGACGACCCTAGATCTAAAAGGAAGCTTATGACTTATCCGATGTGACCTGTCACACTTCGATTCCTATCCGACCAATATGTGATCCAAACCGGTCTGGGGTGCGTAGACTATAAACTCGGACTCTTAATTGCTTTTCTTTTTTAGACATTGTGGCCCAAGTCTTATAATCGAATCAACATCTCATATATCCAAAGATACTCAAAATAAAACTACCAATCGTAGTGGTGTTTATAGTGTCATATACATACACCCCGAGTCCCATTTATCTATACAAAACTGCACTTTACATTTACAACCGTGAGCGTGAACCTACATGTAGTGAACCCCTACTAGTGTGTCGCCCAAAGCAAAGAGGCGGGAAGTTTTCTGACGCCTTCTCCCGTACCTACACGATTAAAACTCGTATAAGCTTTACGCTAGTGGGAAACATATGACTTATACGTAAACACATGCACTATTACCTCTATAGTGGAGCATATAACAATAATAGATATGCAGAATATATACTCAAAAAATTTAAATCAATTCATACAAAGAAATTATACACATATTCGCACTTATAGCAAACGATACTTGTTCAAGTCTCAGACACATACTTGTATCGGTATCTAAGCATACGTATCTCGCATCTCCCAAAGGACATATATATATCTGACCTATATTTATACTTTGTCTTATGGATCTTATACTTGTATTACTTGAGTTTATTCTTGTATTTCCTGATCTTTATACTTGTATTATGAGCATATACTTGTCTTTAACGGATCTTATACTTGTATTACGGAGTCTATTCTTGTATTTCGGATCTTATACTTGTATTACGGAGCATATACTTGTCTTACAGATCTTATACTTGTATTACGGAGCTTATTCTTGTATTTCGGATCTTATACTTGTATTACGAAACTTATTCTTGTATTTCGAATCTTATACTTGTATTACAGAGCATATACTTGTCTTACAGATCTTATACTTGTATTACGGAGCTTATTTTTGTGGCTTTGATCTTATACTTCAGATACGGAACAACATCATTTTACCTGATCTTATACTTGTATTACGTATCTTATGCCCAGATACGGAACTTATTCTATGCGAAGGTACCGTAGTATTATAAGTCGGAATGCATCGGGACGATGCGTATAATTTTACATTAGTCCGCATAGGTATAGATCACATCAAATACATATACCGAGTTCATACAAATTTAACATATCCAAAACAAATAGATTTCTGTGCTTATCGAATCATATTCAGACTTATACATATTCATGTCAAGGTATCTGATTCGTCTCCTTTTTACATGTTTCATGACTTTGTTATACAAATCGGAACGTATGGTACCCAAGGGTACATAGTACGGTACAGAAGTATGCTAAGCATACTGGGTCTTATTCATGTACTTTTTATATACGTGTATTCATCAACGTCTACACACTACATATCTATAAATATTATCTAGACCGAACCATGAATGATGGACACAAAGACACCGTGAACCCGAAGGTATGGTACAAGACTAAACTAATAATGCGGTTCGCCTGTAATAGAAGTGACATAGCATCAGCGTGGAGTGCCGGGCACCGACGTAAAGTGTCTCCCACGTAACAAGTGTCAGAAGACTAAAGGTGAGTACCGGTTAATCGATCGTGAACGCGGCCACCACATAATGTGGCGTCGTAGCACTAGCAAGAGTGTCAAGACCGATCGTAACGCGGTATGCCCACGCAATGTAAGTGTCAGAAGACTAGCAAGAGGCCGGCACCGACGGAACGCGCTCGCCCCACGCAACAGGCGTATCGTAGCACCAGCAGGAGCGCCGGGCACCGACGTGGCGTCTCGGCCGACGAATAAGTGTCGTGAGCACTAGCAGAGTGCCAAAGCAATCGACGTAACGTGTCTCGCCATAATAAGTGTCGTAGCGCACCAAAGCAGAGTGCCGGCACCGACAATGTGTCCGCCACGCAATGCAAGTGTCGTAAAGACGCCAGCGGTGAGTGCCGGGCGCACCGACGTGAACGTGCACTCATTCATTCTTCGGTCCTAGGTAATCATACTATCATATGTCTTTAAGAACTCATAACCTATCTTAATCACATCTCGTCTTCATCATTTATGTAGATCTACTGTGCTTATTTATTCATGTACTCTTCTTAATCGGGCTATCACTTGTTCATTCATGTATTTCATATCATTTGTTATCTTTTCTGGTTATATGTGATAATAATCATATATAACTTAACCACATTATGTGTTCATGACATATTACCTTTCATGTTCGTGTTCATGTTTCAGTTTGTTTTCAGGTTTCATATCATATTCATGTTTCATGAACACATCTATACATATTGCATTTCCTATATTTTTCCTGTTTCATGTCTGTTGCATATGGCATTTCATATACTTGTATGGTATGACACCTATTTATTCACACATCATTCATGTATTTCTTGTTCCTCTATGAATCTACTTTACTTAGAAATTGGAATCATTCCAAACTCAAGTTATGACATTTTCATGCCAAACTAGTCATTTTGTCCATATTACACTAGGGACAGTTTGAAATACTCATTTTCAGGGGTCTTAACTTCATACCCGACACTGGTTCTTTGTACCCTTGAAGCAGGTGCCATGGTTCTCTCAACTAATCACCCTAAACGGTGAGCATCGAAACTCAAGATATGTCCTAAACAACCGACTACCATGTTCAAACCGAACTGTAAATTGGCTTGAAATGCCCCCACTTGGAGGAATTTCTGGCCAAATAGAGTCGACCAAGGCACCTATTTCAAAGGAGATTTGCTCTCCTCAAGCCTAGTTTAACTAACTACTAATCACTCAAATTGATAAGAAATGACCAAGTTATACAAAATACTAACATCGGTCCAAAATGGTAACATTGGGTACCTGCATCAACTTTTCAGAATCTGGGCATTCACGACTGTAACCACTTATGGTACCGGTACTAAAACCTCGAAATGCTCCGTGAATGGTGGTTTTTCTCCATTTTCCATATATTTCACCTAAACCAACTCAATACTCAATACACTCCATCAAAACCACTCCATATCCATCTTCAGAACCTCTATTATACTCAAATCATCTTTCAATACTTAAATTTTTACTTCAAAAAAAACCTTTCATGAATTACTCCCAAAACAACTCTAATATGGGTCATAACCCATACATAAACCAAACATATGGATTAGTTAGGGTTTGTTCTAACCCAAACTCCATTACTTTGCAATTAAACCATGAATCCAACCTCAAAGGGAGGATTCCATATTTTTCTTGTACCATTTAGGGTTTTACCAACCCTACTTTCAAGAAATCTGGTGGTCGGATGAAATCCAACAAAACCCTAGGCTCAAAACCATAGAAATCCTACCATGGTCTAAATACATAATCCCATACAAATTCATAATTTCCATACAAAACTAAAGATCCATACCTTAAACTTGGCTTCTTCTTCTTCCTTCTTCTTCTTCTTTTCCTTCCCTTCTCTTCTTTCTCCACCTTTTCTTCTCCAACAGACCAATTTTGTCTTAAATCAAAGATTCTCCTAGCCCCAGCCAGGCTCCTAAACCCATTTTTTTGCTGTTTTCATTTATTTCACTTTAGTCCTGTTCTTCTCTTTTTGCAAAATCAAGTTAGGCATATTTATTTTAACCCATAGCCTTCTTATTTTATGACTTATATGTCCTTGGCAAATTATATATGTAATTTTGTTTTATCCTCGTACAAATTCCTGGTTTCTTGTTTTATTTCAAAATTCATATTTAACTTTTATTAAACCCTAAACATGTCCGAAAATTACTAGGGTATTTTTCGGGGTGTTACAAAGACTCAGGAAGGAGGCCACACAGTGAATTGAATCAATAATGCATAACCATACTTGGGAGATAATAGACTTGCCTCCAGGTGCTAAAACTATAGCTTGTAAATGGATCTTTAAAAGGAAACGAAAAACCAAATGGGTTTATTGAGAAATATAAGGCATGTTTAGTTGCTAAAGGTTTTAAACAAAAGAAAGGTGTAGATTACTTTAATACCTTTGCTCCTATGACAATGATTTCCTTAAGTAGGGTGTTAATTGCTTTAGCATTGGTTCATAACCTAGTGATACACCAAACCGCCTTTGTGAATGGGGAACTAGAATAGGAAATTTATATGGATCAACCTAACAGGCTTATGGTTCCAAGATATGAGCAAAAAGTTTGTAGGCTAGTTAAATCTTTTTATGGGTTAAAACAAGCACCCAAACAATGGCATAACAAATTTGATCATGTGTTGATATCTAATGATTTCCATTAAAGATGCTGATAAATGCATTTATAGCAAAGTTAAAAATAACTCATTAATTATCATTTGTTTATACGTTCATGATATGCTTATATTTGGGACTAACCTACAAGTTGTAATTAATACTAAGAGTTTCCTAAGATCGAAGTTTGATATGAAAGATCTAGGAGAAGGTGAGGTGATTCCAGGAATCAAAATAACTAGAACACTTAATGGGCTCAACCTCTCAAGAACACTATGTTGAGAAGATTTTAAAGAGGTTTGAACACTTTGATTATAAACCAGTGTCAACTCCTTATGATCCCAGCTCACAGCAAAAGAAAAAAAAAAGAACATAGTGTTGCCAAACTGAGTATGGTCAGATAATTGATAGCCTAATGTACTTGGAAAATTGTACCGAACCTGACATTGCCTACGTAATTGGAAGATTGAGTCAGTACACCCAAAGTCCTAATCAAGATCATTGGGTTGCCATTCATAGAGTACTAAAGTACTTGAGAGGCATAAATGTCGTAGAAGGATTCAGTGATTCCAACTGGATCTTTGATTCAGATGAGATGAAATCCACAAGTGGATACATTTTTACCCTTGGAGGAGGTGCAGTTTCTTCGAAATCATCTAAGCAAACTTGCAAAACTCGGTCCACTATGGAGGCCAAGTTTATAGCCTTATAAAGGCAAGTTTTGAAGCTAAGTGGCTCATAAATCTATGGTAAGATATCCCATTATGGACAAGACCAACACTGTATGTGTCCATGCGTTATGATAGCCAATCTACAATAGCTAAAGCTAAAAGTAAAATGTTTAATGGGAAGAACAGACATATACGCCTAAGGCACAATATTGTGTGACTGCTGCTTGAGACAGTTGTTATATCCTTGGATTTCGTGAGGTCAAAGTTGAATTTGACCAATTCTCTTACTAAACCACTAAAAAGAAAACTAGTGGAAAACATCACGGGGATCGGGCTTTGCCTATTACAAAGTCAAAGGTGATGGGTAACCAAAACCCGCAGCGAAGGGTTTCAAGGTGAACGCCTAAACAAAGGAAAATCACAAAAAATTTCTTCAATAATCCACCCAAGGACCCCTTAAGGCATCAAATTCGGTTCAAGCCAAAGAGAATGGTGCGAGATTACCTTGTGTCGGTTTCAAAACGATCCAATGGTCGAGGCAACAAAGACTGAAACAAACCAAGTCCTAAGTTCGTGTGAAGCCCCAAAATCCAAGGGTCCGTTGATCACCCATCAACCCACAGAAAGCTTATGGATATCGTGTAACTCGATACCACACCGTTGTGTCCCATTTACAGGGATCCATAATTTAACAAAAATCGGACAAAGTCCCATTTTTATGGGGAGCTCTATCCAAAACTCAATCTGTACAATAATACAATCACATGGTCCATTCGGGGCCCAATATAACACAATGACCACACCGGGTCCATTTATGAGTAAAAATTGACACACCAGGCCCATTTATCGACATTCATATAAAACATATAAGACTATATTAAAAAACAAATAATATGAGTTCAATTACAACTCATTAATACATTTATACACGTCAAAATGAATTTACTTCAAACATTTTTACAAAAATGGTTACAAAGCCACAAGTTGGCTTTCTTCACTCTCGCGACTCTAGACGAGAACCGCCCACCTACTCATTTCCCGCACCTGAAATGTTATCCCATATAGAGTGAGCCACGCCCAGTAGAGTAATTTCTATAGAGGCTACTCCCCATCTAAGTGCACATGCAATGTTCACCTTAACAATCACATTCACATCACAATTCCAAATAAGAATATGCAATCCTAGGTTGGAATTCTACAGGTTATGCCATGAAATGAGATGAGACTCACTCATGCACCATGCCCGAGTCTTTACTAACTCCCATACCCGAGTCTTTACCGACTCCCATACTTGAGTCTTTATTGACTCCCACCACCCAATGTGATGCCCATGTGTGATTAAAACTGTCATTGATGGATTACATCCATTGATCCTTTTTAAAACAAAAGTCATGTTTTATAAACCAAAACTTTTTGGATGTCATTTCTCAAATGATCATTTCATTTCTAAAATCATTGTGTCTTTTGTAGGTAGCGGATTTCTAGAGTCTCACCGCCGACTCCACACACCGTCTACACTTTTTTTGGACTTTCAACTGCCTACAGATAGTAAACCGATCCCGCATTTCACCCGAGGGAGTGTCTAGCCTTCTTCTATTACCCGATTAATAAGTTTTATTTTATACAACCTGTAATTGCTGGACTCGTCTAATCCGCATCGACCCACCCACCAAATCACCAATTGTGTTAGGATTCAACTATGCACCCACACCCATGAAATGCGATGTTCACTAAGATGACACGTAACGTGCCATCGCATGTTAATGCCATATCCCACATGTAATGAATGCCATATGAGCCATATAAACTATACAATTTACCTTGTATCCCTATGTTCGAGTTTCCAATTCATGATCATGTCATTTGGACCTTTAAATTAGGTGATATGGCCAAAACATTAACCGCTTCGAACAGCTCTGTGGGTAGTATTATGTTCTCAATTGGATGAATTTATGGGAACAATAGACACATAATGTGACCATACTTTCTTCATACAAGTTACCCTCCTGGGTGTCTTGTTTCAATAGGATTTTGATTCACATCATTTGGATCAGTATAACCCAATATATGGTCCAAATAACATGAGCTACTCTTGTAGAGGGGACAGAATCAGTATCTTACTATAAAACTCATTTTTAGGGTTTTTAGAGTCAGATTTAAGAATCGGCCTCTTCTATACATTTGTAGCTCTTGTTCTTAGGGTTCATCTCCAACTAGAATCATTCAATTTGAAGGTTAGTAGGCCAAGTTATGGGCCAAAACATGGACACCTGGTCTAGGTAAATATTGGCATAATTTCCCCTTAACCACCCACATATCATTTTTCACATCTTTGGAAGACCACTACCAAACCAAACCACAAATAAGCCAACAATTACCCAACAAAACAGGCTAAACATCCCCTTAGGGCATCAACACAACCAAACTCCCTTAAAACAACCCTAAGGTTGGAAATAAACCAAAGTAGGAACCCCACCTTCTCGGAGCGTAGGTAGAACTGGAAGGAGGTCTCGAGAACACCTCCTAAACCCGAAAAATTTGATTTCCCCCAAATCTCCTCCTTTGGACCTTCGGTAAAATTCCTTATTTTTGGTACCCACGCGTAGCGCTCATTGAGGCAATGAACTTTAAGCCTTGGCCCGATGAATTTCGATCGACGGAATTCTGTGGATCGAAGAAAGAAGCTTGGAGTTCTCTCTTTTCTCTCCCTTTCTCCTCTCTCACGGTTTCCAGTAGGAAATCAGAATGGGACCTTTTATCGTAAGCCCCTCATTTAAGTGTAAGAGAGTGGCTCACGTCGAGCCACGTGTCCACAACTGGTCCGTGTCTATTTTCGCCTCGAAACAATTTATGTCGTCCCGGTTCAAGTTCAATTTATTTTAAATTGACTTTACTTAATTTATTTTTTTCACTTTCGAGATTTTTCTCAAAGACCCCTTTTTTTTTTTTGTCCAACAAGCACCCGACGCCTTGAAAATCGTGAAAATCAGACTGTCTCGGAATTCAATGAAATTCATCTAGATAACTAGATTTTGTGAGACGAATCCAACGATGAGGTCCATTTCGTCATCCAAGATCTACAAAATTTCAGGTCTGCAGCTTATACTATAGTGGCAATTTACCGTTTTTCCATTTTTCGGAAAAATTCAAATTTACCCAGGTTTTACAGTTTGCCTCTAACAGTATCAACATGAAGAGTGGAGTCGATAACCTCTAAGGCAATGGTCTTGAAAGAAGTCTCAGTGCTAGCTAAGTCTTGATCCAAAGAGGGAAGCCAAAAACCCGATCTTACCAAGAGGAGTTGTTCTTGAAGAACACTCTCTCTATCTCTCAAGAACACCCTTCATGAGAGGAGTGAACAAAAAGGCTTAGCCTTGGTAGGATTTTCCATAAAGGTCCTTTTATAGGAAAACCCTATCTCATAAAATGTCTAAAGTGCCCCTCTCTTTAAGAGATTATAGGATACACACATCCCTATGCGTTATGGTGTGTTCCCTCATGGGTCTTAAGCCCATGAATAAGCCAAGCTTGCATTCTCTCTTCGTGAGGGCCTTTGATCTCATGATTCCACTAATCTCTTGACATTCCATTCTCGATCGATCTCCTCGCATTCGATCACATCCTATCGGTTTCTACAGCGATTACATAAACACAACGGAAAAATTAAAAATTTCGCCTTTTTCTAACCCGACCAGGGATCCATGTGATCCGATCAGATGATTCAGGGATAGAAGAATACCTTATTCTCACAGGAAGATCCTTATGCCGCAATGTCATGTGTGTGTCAATCCTCTTTGTCGAACTGAAAGGTGCAGCAAATCGCTCCACCCTCTACAGTTATCCACACGAACGAGCCTTCTTCGGAAACCGAGAGAAACGAGTGAGCTGAAGACTCATCGAGTCTCACGAAACCCCTAGCCGCCTCTCTATCGCGGAAAAACTAATGAATTCCATCCCATAGGGATCCTCGGGTTTAAATACCAATTTTAGGCCCAAGGGTCAGGGTTTCCGCCCATTCTATGTGCGCGAATTTGCTAGGTCCACATAATGTTAGCAAGTGGCCTAAAAGCCCATTTCTCGAGCCAATCTGATCATAAGCTACTCTAGCAAGGCATTATGACCACCCCAAATTATGTGGGATGTCAATAAATCTTAACATAACCTAATCCATAATAAATGTCGTAGTCCCTTTGTCTCACGATATCCTAATTGAACACAAGGCAAGGACTATGTCTCCCTTGCAAAGTTCAATCATGCAATTTTCTCAACCTCCATGTAAACTTATAATACAAATGACATTAATAGCCCTTATTAATTCATTTGAGCATGGTCATGCAATTTTCAGTCTCACATGTCGAGGGGCCCACAGATATCTCTTTAAAATGAGGGACAAATCCCTTCACCACTACCCTATATGGATTTATTCTATGTCTAACTACAATTAGACACACCATTACGTATGATGCTGAACCGTGTCAAAACATAAAGCTCCTCATGTGTGGACTCATATATGTTAGTCAAGGACAAAAAGAAGATATTATGATGAAGCACTGCGGACTTATAATCCATGTAGTATTCTCATGATGGGTCGATCCAAGATAATGTTCACCAACATGTACTTAAGGAGTCGAATTTAATATCATATGCATGATCGCTAGAACATGATCATCAGTCAAACTCCAAACTAATCTTAATTCACTATTGCTCCACCAATAATGAACGACCAGGGACAATTTAGAATAGTATTCTATTTGAAGTTCAGGATTCTACTATCAAGTCACACACTTGATGACCATAAGTGGAATCAACTATTCATGGAGTAAATCACCAACCGAAATGTGTAAGATGATAATGAAAATACCTCTTTATTATGTAAATATGAAAGTAATAAATAATTAGAGCATTAGACACTTATTTAACATAAAAACACTAAAAAAAGTTAGTAAAACACAGGGATAAAATGAGTATTTAAGATACTCATCAGTACACAATCATTCAAGACATCCCTTTTGATGTGGGACAAGTCATAGAGGACACCACCTCTTCAACAAGGACACTAAGATGAACCTTGGGCACCCATTCCTTATCTATGGATTATGAAAACAAGCTTGGGTGCCCGCAAGTGATGAGACTCGATACACCCCATCAAGCCTTGAAGTTATGTAGAACAGTTAGGTATCACACCTGAAGGGGTGTATGACTCAGGCCACAAGCCTTCAGATGAAGAGGAATTAAGGGCTTATCAGGCCATAGAAGAGAGGAAAGATGAAGAAAGAAAAGAAGTAGGGCAATCTTTCTACCCATCCTCTACCACCCACATCCAATGAAGAGGAAGAGCCCATTCTCCCTCAATATATAGAGGATCAACTTCATGACCTCACTACGACGTTTGATTCATTTTGGGATGAAGCACAAGAGTATCATGTCTCCATGACCCAAGAGATGGAAGAGCTCAAGAGCCAAGTGAGCATAGTTCTACGCAATAAAGAGATCATCTAGCAACAACTTCCTCAACTCTTCTCCTATCACACTCCATCACCACCACCACCACAGTGATCATTCATATCACTAGGGGAGTTCTCATCACTCTTCTTTTATGTTTATTTCGATTAAGGACAATGTTCATCTTAAATTAGGGGGTGAGGGTGATTGGTTTGGTATTACTTGTTATTGGCTCTTGATTGCTCATTTATTACTCTTTGGGTCATTTCAGTTTTTTTTTACTCACTTGTGCTTACCATGATCACACATGCTTGTTTGGGTCTATATGGATGACTTTGCACTAATTGGGGTGGTTTTATGCTTAAATTTTTCTTATTTGGCCTATCTCGAGGCCTCGAGCTTGTTGAATATGGTTTAGTTTAGTTTTATGCTCGATAGTTAGCTTTCATGCTTTTAGAGCAATTCTGTATGTTTTTAGATAATTTAGCTTAGTTTAGCTTTTGCTTTATTTCTCTTGCATGTTTCCATAATTTCTGCATGATTGTTTGTGTTTGGTTTGTCTTTTTTGCTTGTTTGTGTGCTTTATGCATGATTGCATGACTATGTGTTACCTTAGTCTTTGCTTGGTTAGTTGTTAGTTTTGTTTGTTTTTGCATATTTAGTAGTTTTTAGGTTGTTTGGCCTTTCTTAGCTTTTTAAGTGTCTTAGGTTTGGTACTCAGTTCTTTTAGTTTTTGTTTCTGGTATCTTTGTTAGATTTTGTGTCCTTGCTTGCTTAAGTGTGTCTTTGTTGGCTTCTAGGTGTGTTTAGTGTGTCTTGAGGAGTTTGATGCCTTGTTGGCTAGTAGAAGGCCATTTGAACACAAAGTCACCTGAAATATTAGGGCAAGTGTAAGGTGGATTGGACCCCAGGTTATAATGATCTAGAATTATGCTTGCTTGGCATGGGTGACTTAGCTTACTCACCACCCCCCCCCCCCTCCCCTCTCTTAAAGAAGCTTTACGTGAACTCCATCGCACACACTTCTTTGATCTTCCTAAATACCTTGGTCCTGGACCCTTTATTTTGAATCTGGCTAACCTGGGGATTCAACCCACCAAGGATGGACATCTAATCAAAAGAGGATTACCATTGAGCCCCAACCAAAAAGAGAAAAATGTAAAAACAAAAGAAAAAGTGAAAAAGAAAGATAAAAAGCAAAAGAAACAAGAAAATTGTCAAAAAGAGGCTTGTAAATAAGAATAAGTGGGATCATCCAATCAGAATCTCGGGCATAGTCTAAGGGGCCTTTCAAAGCCTAATGCCCTAAGCCAACTGGCAAGGAGTCATTGACTTCACTGCTTGCTACATGAGACAGAAGATGGATCCTTCCCACAACCTTGTGCCTTTGAGTTTGATTGAGTGTTCGGGGTGAAGATTGAAGGAGATTTAATGCCTAGTGCCCTTAACCAACTAGTGGGGAGTCGCCAATGGATCCTCGTTATAGGGACACTCATCTAAAACTTCTTAGCATTGGTTTTCTTTCATTTTAGGCATTTTGGTATGAATAAAATGGGTGTGTTCTTATCCTTTCTTAGTTAGCTTCTTCCAAATGGGAGAGTTGAGCTTAAGTTCGGGGTGCTAGACCTTGTTATACATTTAGATCATGCTATCACCTACACTTAGATTCCTGGGAACTGGCCATTAAGGACTCGGGGGTTGATTTTCCTTGCTCACCATGCTTTGTTTTGCCATGCCCTTGTAAAGAGTTTAAAAGTTTAAGGATCCTAAATTTTGGTTGAAAATCTATATTGATAAAATGTGTCTATGTTAATCCTTCTTCTGACATCATGTTATCACATACACATCCATATGTTTGTTAGTTCGTGTCATTTTCAATTTTTGTTTTATTTTGAGTCAATCTCTTGCTCAGGAAAGTAAGAAGTTAAGTTTAGAGGTGATGAGTATCCAAACACCTACAAATACTCAGGTTTTTATAGTAATTTTGATCGCTTGTACATAAATAAGTGGTGTTTTTGCTTCATCACTAACATCTAGGTTTCATTTTTTGTGAACAGAGGGCTGGGGCAACATTTGGAGTATGTTGAGACTTGAAGATGGAGGAATGCAGATCCTGATCTAACATCTCGACATTGAGCCCCACTGATGTCCTGCAACCCAACGTCTTCATAACCCCACATTGCAACGTCGCTTGGCCTATTCGAGAGTTCATCCCATTTTTGGTAATAATCGTGGTGCTGATTCTTCGAGGTATATAAGGAATAATGCCCTAATTTGGAGTGGTTCTCACTTTTAGGACCAAGAAGGAGGCTTGCAGTTGTTCTTCAAGATTGAGAGAAGAACTTAGATTTGGAGGAAAGGACTGAGGACTCATCATTTCCTTCTATGATTAGTGTTTCTTCTTCCCTTTTTCTCATGTTTTATCCTAAATTTGTGATGTACCGAACCTCCATTATGTTCTAAATTCATAGTCTAGGGTTTTTGTTGTATTATGAACATGAATACTATATCTAATTGTTGATTTATGTGTTCTGTTGTCTCCTTGTGATTGCTTATCTATTGATTAATGTTTGGTTTCTATTTACATATTGATTTCTAATCGATCTCAATATGGTGAGTGGTACATTATGAAATCCGAGAAGGTAAGGAATTGCATAGATGAATCAACCTAATTAGCGGTGGTAATAGAGGTATTAGCTGTAATTAGAGGTCAGGAGATTTTGGTCTTGAAGCATCTCTGTAATGCTTTGGGTTGAACTAAGAATCAAGAAACCTAGTATTAGTTGGTAGATTATTTGACCTTGAGAGATGCTTATAATTAAATTAGGCAATAGTCACCTTGGAGAGCTTTTTCAAGAGAAAACAGGATAGAATTTTGGCCTAGATTTAGTAGGATTGTTCATATGCACCAAATACCCTAGGATTTTATCATCTCTTGGTATCCTTTAGTTGCGCATTTCATTTGTTAGATTGAGATTTCATTAGTTTAGTTTAAATTATGTTTTGATCTCCCATTGACCGTTTGGATATTAGATAAAGTATTTCAATTTTGGTACTTAGCAGCCCCCATTTTCCTAATGGAATGATCTCTGTACATTCCGTACATTGTATTACTTGGACAAACATATACTTGAGCTCATAGGTGCTCATTACACATTTTATTAAATATTTCACACACATCATGTTATATGCCTATCAAGTGGACATTTCTCTTTCTTAACATCATGATCACCAAAGATTTTCAAATCATATGGTATCACCCTAAGTACTAGCTCGACTGATGAGACCATGGTTCATTTTTTCTTCATTAATGGCTCCACGTTATTCCAATACATCGCATTGATCAACAATTTCTGTGGACCACCTTAGCTCATAAATGAACTACCTTGTCCAAACCGCTTCCGTAGCTACCATCGGAAGTAACAATGTACTCTAATTCAGTTACAAAATCCACAATCATTTCCTATTTGGAACTCTTCCAACTGGTTGCGCCACCATTCATTGTGAACATATAGTCCGATTGAGATTTGAAATCATCTCTATCAGATTGGAAGTTGGTATCTTACCATAAGATCCCTATCTCCATAAATCAAGAATACATCCTTATTGCTTCTTAAGTACTCAAGGATATTCTTAACAACCACCCAATGACCCTCACCTGGGTCTAACTGGTATCTGCTCGTGACACTCAAAGCATATGATACATGGGGTCTAGTACATTACATAGCCTACATGATTGATCCTATAGCCAAAGCATATGGGGTCATACTCATCTTGTGTCTTTTGGACACATGGACTTCGAGAGGGTGATCCCATTAGACCTAGGAACGTTTCCTCTAGTGGACTACTCCATGCTAAACTTCTTTAGCATCTAAGATATGTATGTAGACTGTGAAAGACCAAGCAACCTTCCCGATCTATCTATATAGATCTCAATCCCAAATGATAAGGTTGCTTCTCCAAGGTCTTTCATGGAGAGAATTCTTAGATAACCAATATATATTGACAGATAGTAACATTGAGACATCACTTCCACACCACATGCCATCCATATAATTCGAACACGACCTAATAATCGACTAACCTTCTCGTACACACAAGCTTCATCCTTATTTGTGAGAAAAAAAAAATCTTTGATTGTCTTATTAAATCGGATATTCCAACTCATAGATGTTTGCTTCAATTCATAAATGGATTTATGAAGTTTGCATACTTTACTACCAACTCTTGGTGTGAAGACCGGCTGTGTCAGGTACATCCTTGCCTAGGATTTAATTCTTCGAAAAACCGCCTTTCACATCCATTTGTCATATCTCATAATTATAATGAGCAAAAGAATGGCTAAGAGTATCCTTGGATTTAAGCATAGCTGTGAGTATCCTCGATTTGTGCCAAATGACTAAACGATGATAACCCTACTATAAGCCTTGCTTTTATAGGTGATCACATTACCTTCCATGTCGGTCTTCTTTGAAGATCCACTTGCACCTTGGTTTTTATCCGCTTCTCAAGATCCAACCCACCCACATCAGCCGACTACAGAATCACCTTGATCGAATGGCTACAAGCCACCCATCGACTCGAACTATTCGTAGAATCATTGTATGTAGTAGGCTCCATCGATCTCTGCTGTCCCTATTCATTGATAAGAAATCCATATTTCTTTGGAACAAGACGTATCCTACTCAGGCTACGACGTACTTCAGGTTTCGTAACGATCACGCTACTTCATCAACACATGAATAATAGTCTCCTCGATTAAGTCGCTTGATTTGTGTATGTTCGAGCACTTTGAACTCACTAAGTTCACCCTGTTCTACCGCTTTTCTTAGAAGAACTCCTTTCTAAGATGATCAGATGCTTGAAACAAACAACCTTGTTCCAAATTGTTCTAACCGACATCCAATTTTTCAGATATCTTATAAATGCATACCCTACTAGATGGCTTGTCAAGTTATTTGCACAATCCGCTTCATGTAAGCAAGATAACCCCATACTTTCATGTGAGAAAGATAGTGGCTTTTGCTAGTCCATATCTCATATATGAAGTAACCACAACCGACTCGATTGACTTTTTTAACACTTAAACAATACCATGTGCATACCCTGTGAGTGAGTCGAGCAGGGTCCCCGTCTTGCCTATCATGTACTCCCACCAAGTACAACCGTGTTCGCTTTATCTCTTAACCACACCACATGATGTGGGTGTGTAAGGTGGGAGCCCACCTGGATAAAAAATATCATTATCTCAAGATAAGCTTAGAAACTCTCGCCGAGTATTCATCAATTTGGATCAAATCTGATTTGATACTCTTCCCAAGTCGTTTCCACTTCATCTCTGAATTCTTTGAACTTTTCAAAAACCTCATAAGATACAAGTATACCCATATCATGAATAATCATTGATAAAGGTTATGAAGTAGACGAAACCACCTCTGAAATTAATGGACACTGACCACAAACATCATAATATATGGTCTAATAGCCCATAAGCACGCTTCACCCCTTTCACAGCGGTAACTTAGTCATCTTCGCTTAACAAGATTCACATTTGTCAAACGAATCACAATCAAACG
This sequence comes from Tetrastigma voinierianum, assembly GCA_016808115.1. Classification (NCBI taxonomy): domain Eukaryota; kingdom Viridiplantae; phylum Streptophyta; class Magnoliopsida; order Vitales; family Vitaceae; genus Tetrastigma; species Tetrastigma voinierianum. Next base: position 36,099 of record JAEQBH010001741.1, on the reverse strand, counting down.
ACCCCAAGTCGCCATACTGTAACCTACCATGCTTTCTCACTGCATGGCTAAACAGATAATGCCGCCAGTAAGATGATTTGTGATTATCTCCCTTTAGCTTATCATTACACATTTAAAATTGATTGCATATATGTTATATGTAGATTCCATTGCTTAATTGTATTGCTAGCATAAAATTGACATTCAACTAATGTACTCGTCAATGCTAGTCCATAAAAGCAATCATCCAAATATAAACAAAGATCACTAGGGAGTTTCAAAACATAACTTCAGATAAGAGCAATCGCAACCCGTGACTATTGCTCACGCGAGGTCGCATTCCTCTCTGATCTTCCTATCGTCTTGGCAGCCCTACATATCAAACCATATGTATGAGCCACAACTGGTATCATATACCTTAATGTTGTCAGGAGAAATAGTATTAACCTTAATGACATAAATACCTGAAGTAGATAGAGCATCACATGCCACCTGCTTCCTGGATTCAAAGTAGGTCGTGCAGTCCCTCTTCCAATGGTAAACTTGATCACAACAGAAGCAAGTCCCTTTCGGTGTAGTCACTTTGGCCTTCTTCTCAACCAATTTTCCCTTAGCTATTTTTGGAAGACAAGTGATCAACCTCCAATGGACACGATGTAGTTCATCCCATAGTCACAATGTAAACCATGCAAAACTATCAAAGTAAACTCCATCTGGCCAATCAAGTCTACACTCAATTCAATGTCCATCCAATAACCCAATTGATTCAACCTCTCAATATATTCACACATCTTTAGTGCATGCTACACTGGGGATGTCTCCTTCTCCATCATGGAACCAAAAAACACTTCAGAGATTTTGAACCTTTCAGTTCTCGCTCACTCATTATAATGTTCCCTTAGATGGCATACTATGGAATATGCATCCACAGTCTTATACTACGTTTGAAACTCAAGTGACATGGAGGTGAGGATTATTAATCCCACTCTCGCACTATCAACCAAGCGCTTCTAATATGCCCTCTGAACTATTTCATATGCACCAATAGCTGGGTATTGAGGGACTGGTTCAACAAGGACATGGCTAATCTTTCCCTTTTAAGAACTATTCAAGCCTTTAGCCAGCTAAGAAGATTTGGTCTTAGCCAAATAAGTATCCATTATTGATCATGAGTTCACAATTATTTGGCTATGGTGAGATTCTAGCAACCTAGATGTAAAATAGATCATGTTAGATTGTACTTCTAAATGCATGATTATTACGACTTGATAATTACCCAATATAGCTCCCACTATTTTATTGCTAATCGTTAGCCCTCACTATTGATCCGAGAGAACCTATATGGAGGTTATCCCAGTGGGACGATATCCAATATCACCAAGAATGACCTTGGGTTACCCAACAAGTCACCTTGGGTCAATAGGTAGTTATCTTGTCCATACCAATTGCAATTTCATGCAACTATTGGAACCAATGCTATTAACTATTGACTTGTACATTATCATTAGGTTATCAACTCATGATGCGTGTACATCTCATGTACACTTACCCAACTACGTCTCTATCCAACATTAACCTTAGGTTTTCCCAACAAGCTAATGAGTCTAGTTAAAGACAACCCACTAATCAAGAAAGCATATTTCCATGGATAGAACATGTCCTTATAGAAATGGCTTAGGTTTACCCAACAACCCCAATTCTAGAAGAACTTAGGATCACACCACATTAGTGGAAGACGTTAGCCTTAATATTTATAATTGAGGGTTTTCTTTAGATTAGTCTAATCACCATATTAGCATTCTTATATATATATATATATATATATATATATGGTATATATATATATATATATATATATATATATATTCATCTCCTCAAAATATAAATATAGTTACTCTGACTATATGGCATGATTATGGACATTCTAAAATCAATTCCATGGGCCAAAATGGAATTTACTAGGTCAAACCTAGGGACATGCATTATTATTACAACTTATGAAATTAAATCAAATCTCTACATTTCTGTCTTTCGATCCTCCTCCATGCTCCTTTCATTTGTATCTCCACCAACTAATCCTAACCTTATGTAATCTAATTACATACATTCAAAAGAAGAACCTCAAGTTATATTTGAGGGGGATTTAGATGAGAAGATAAATACATCGAGAAAATAGAGAAAGGCAGGGACACACGTGCCTTATTTACCCAAAAAGAAGTAATTATGCAAAATGCTCAATCACCATTGGGCAAAGTCCATAATCATCTATCATGCCAATATACACCCTTAAACATGCATTCTCTAATGCATAACATTGAAAGTAATGGATAATGGCACCCCACAATTTCAAAACACATGAAAAGGTTTTTCAACACTTGAACTAAAATGATCCATGAACCGATTCGACTCTTGAATCACAAGCCTGGTTCAACTCTTTAATCTTTAACTAGCTTAAATCCTTTAACCAGAAACCCCGATTCAACTCATGAACCATACTTGCCAAATGGTGCTATTTTTCCCAATGTCCCTTTAAAATAATTTCAATCATGGTTTTAGAATTATTGAAATCTCTTTAATAATCCACGTTTCTAGAAATTTAAGGTTGAACACTTCAATCTTGACTTGAACATTTCATCTAAGCCACACTTGAGATGATTCCTAAAAAATGCAAGAGAAAACAAGAGAAAAAAATGAGCAAAAAAATCCACACTACAGGTCTTCACGTCGAGACGTCGCTGCATGAAAAAGAAGAACATAGTCGTCCACATCGCAATGTCAAAGACTCACATCGCGACGTCAAAAACACACGACACGACATCGAAGACTCCCGTCGTGACGTTGAAGACCCAAGTCGCGACGTCGAAGACTCACATTGCAACGTCGTAGGGTGTAGGGTTTGAAGGATCTTGGAGGATCTTGGGTGGTTGCTCCTCAAAACGTAGAAGTGAGCTCTCTCACCAGAGGCAACAGCTTTTTTCTTTCATCCGTAAGTCAGATGTTTGTGGAGGTTAAACTTCACTTTTTCCTTACCAATTAGTAAGTCATCTCCCATGTTCTATATCAATTCATGCTTAACTTGTGGCATTGGAAGGTATTACTATCAATGAGGCTTGTTGGTCCTCTTTCATGCCCAAAGTCACCAAGTCTATGGGGAAATTGAATTTGTCAATCCCAACCAAAACATTATCAATTGTGGTTCGCGGATGGTGCTCTTCAACTTGCCTCTTTTCCACTAACAGCTCTTCCCCATTAGCAAGTTCATTCTTTTTCTCCTCAACCAATGTCTGGTTCTGGATTTCCTCCTTAAACTCAAAGGCACAAAGTTACATTCTCTTATGTCCTCATCCTTTATGTCACTTGGGAGTGTCCTAAAATGCTGTCTTCTAATGTATAAAGTAAGTCGACCACCTAGATTTTCTATATTTGTCACATGAGCTTCTTCATTGGTGACTTGATCTTTCATTTTGGCTTCCCATGCGGCTTTTTCCTTCTTCACCTCATTCCATAAGGCATAAAACATTTCTTCATCAGAAGGTTGCTGGATTTGTTCTTGATAATTGTAACTTGAGCCTCTCACTTTCAAAATTTTCGTTTATGTGGGAAATCCTCATATGTCCTCCAACCTGAATGAAAGTAGCTTGGCATGATGTGTCGGGGTTGAAAGTAATGACCTCCATTGTAGTTGAAATAATTAGGTTCTCTTTGAATTTGTTGGTCAATGAGGTTTGTGAGAGCATCAACCTTTTTCTCAAGTGTGGATAGGCGCTCATCTATTGATAAATTACTCATTTATGCAAAGCACCTATAAGAAAAAATACAAAATAAAAGAAAAAATGAAGTATGCTAAATACAAAAAAGATACAAAAGAAAGTATGAAAAGAAAATTTTTGCTCAAATTACAAACTTCTCTTTTCCTAAAATATCAATCCAAACCAAACCATACCTTCCCCGGCAACGGCGCCTAAAACTTGTTAGCGATTTTCCACAAGCCCGCAAGTCGCACAAGTAATACAGTAGACTAGCAAGTCCAGATATCGATCCTATAGGGAAGGTGTGGTTTTAGTGAGTATTAAATACCCCGGCAACTAAAATGTTTTAAAATGTTTTAAAAACAAAACAAAGTAGGGTATGATCAATGCTCACTTACAAGGAATGGGTTAATTTCAAAGAAAGAACACAAGGAAGGGTAATAGGGTTGATTGCTTCCATTGATGCATTTGATTTATATTTATGAAGTCCTAATTAAGTAAAAATATACTTATGCACGATATAGGGTTTACACTTTCGTGTCTCCCCTCAATTTCTCAAACCAACTCCCTATTCTCCTTTCGGTCCATCCAGGTAATTAAATGCGATACTTTTCTAAGGCAGTTCTTATAAAACCCGAGAAAAATTCAATTTTACTAAAAAATGGTAAAACAGTAATTTCGGTTGGAAACCAGAAATTTCCTAGATCTCAGATGACGAAACGAACTTCACTGTTGAATTCGTCTTGCGAAATCTAGTTACCCTGTCGACCTCAATAATTCCAAGCATACCGAAATTTCATGTTTTCGAGGCCGGGTGACACACGGTACGAAATGTGGATGTCAGCACGGCACCTAGAGACGGACACATGTCATGATGACCATGCGACGTATTATGACGACATTTGGATAAATGGCCCATCGAGCCATGTGTCAAATGAAAATAAATTTCAAAAGAAAAATCAGTTAAAATAAGGAGATATCGAGAAAATGTCTTGTGGATCGACCAAACAAAGAAATGAGAGAGAGGAGACAAATTCGATGGATGAGAAGAAAAGAAAAGAGAAAAAGAAAGAGAATTAAGGAGAAATAAAGGAAACAAAGTCAAATTGAATAATAAAGAAAAATGAAAATTAAAAAGAAATGGGAAGGGTGCAAACAAAAAGAGTTCGGTGGGATAAGTGGGCAGATAAGAAAGAAAACAAAAAAAAGGACAAGAGAAGAGGGGAGAAGAAAGAAGAAAACGGATCAGAAAGAGAGAAAAAAAAAAAGGAAAAATGGGTTTTCTGCTTCTCTCTAAGATCTACGGCGATCGGACCGTCGATTTTCATCGGAGTAAGAGGCAAAGCTCATCTACATGATGAGAGCTACGCGTGGGTACCAAAATCTGGGAGTTTCGTCAAACTCCAAAAGGTAGGGAAGTTTCCTACTTGGATTATTTTTAGCCTAAAATCCATTTAATGGCATAGGTTTTCTTCGGGGCCGTGACTGACCGTGTGATTTAGTCCCAAGATTTTTGATACTGAATAATGGAAACTTTTTGGATTGGTTCTGGGCAGTCCCGGACTGCATTGAGATTTGGTTTTGATCCCGGGACTGATGTCTTTGGGTTTTGTTATGTGTTTTGGTATCACAGTGATTCGGTGACGAATGGAACCAAAAATGGTTCATAGCCGTGAAGGGACCGATAGGTGCCCTGTTTTTATGGATCCGAGATTAGCCATTTTATGTCGTTGATCAATAACATATTATGTGTGAAAAGATCATGTAATATATGCTCTTTTGATGAATGTGAATTATATGTAGAAAATATAATTATCCATGTTTTGGTAATGTTGCATGTAGCTCTCATTATGTATGTAACATGATATGGCATGAAATGGCATATTCGCATTTTATATGCACGAGGACATTGTGTTGAGTGGGGTGTGTGTTCATGGTAATGGTTATTCACCATTCTGTGAATACGTATGAGTCAAAATGGGACGACGCTCCAAAAATTGAGACTCACAAATGCATAACATTAAATACAATAAATATACGTAAGCCGAGCGGCAAGCATAGATAATCCCCCTTCTCTCTCAAGGGTGAAAGACCCAAATTTTATTCTTGGTTAGACATTTGTATTTGGCGATCAAAGTTCGGAAAAGTGTCGAAAGACGTGTGAAGCCTACAGTGAGACCTCGGAAATTTGCTACCCACAAAAACACACGGATTTGCAAATCTAAATGAATATTAGAGGGTTCTGGGAATGGTTGCTTCATTAGATGAAATACTAATGACTAGTTTTCACACTTGGCATCGTGTGCGAGGGAGTTTTCCGTTAGGACTCTGCTAAGGGCATGAAGAGTCTTATCTCATTCATAACACGAAACATTCCATGTAGGATTGCATTTATGTATGGAACATGGTATGATGTATGTGTACCATTGCATGTGCATTTAGTGGGGAGTGTACTTTGCAGAGAATTCTACTAGGCATTGCTCCTTTCAAGCATGTGGAGTGTACAGGAGACGACGCCCGATGAGCTCGATTATGAAGGAGGCCGATGTGTGTCTTGATATTACCTTTGTAAAAGGTGTTTTCAGAGGAAGAATTGCATTCACTCCTTGGGACTATCACCTAAATAATGGGTATATAATTATGGTAAGAGGGTCGTGGATCGAATCTTACGGGACTGTGAATTAAGTGTTTTATTTTCATATTTTAGATTTAAATGTGAATGAATGGGTCCCAGAAGGGATGGTATATTAGGATAAGGGATGATGGACCCACGTGGTCATTACTACTCGTTGAGATCGCTGACGGGTTATGATTATATCAAGAGCATTGTGTCAGACAATGGTAGAGCTCCCTAACAAAGAGACTCGCCCATTTTGTGAAAAACATGGATCCCTATAATGGACATTAACAACGTGGTATCTGGCCACCAAATCCATAGGAATTCTATGGCTGACCGTCAATAACGGGACCCCGGAAGCCTAGGCTACAAACGAGTATCACATAACTTAATTACGATATATTATGCGACTTGATGAATAAATATGTGTGATGTGCATCATATGGTATCATATATTGTGAAAATCATATACTTGGTAAATAGTGTAACACCCCGAAATATACCCTAGTCGTTTTCGACATGTTTAGGGTATTTTGTAAGCATAATTTGACTGTTTCGTGAGTTAAATGCGAAACACGGAAACGAGACCCGAAAGTTACAAAACTTAAGGACAACATGTAAATTGTCCAAAAGGGGCTTAAAAGTTATAAATTGAAAAGACTATAAATAAAATACAATTTTGGGAACTTGAAATATAAATGGTCAAAACATGAGGACCTTTTTGCAATTAGAGAAAGCCAACTCCAAAATGGGTTTTATTTAGGCCAACATGGCCTTATCAAATCCATGGGATTTAAAGACCAATTTGGTCTCCAAAGGGCAAAAAAAGAACAAACCGTGAAGGGAGGAAAGGAGAGCAAAAGAAGAGAAGAAGAGAAAAGGAAGAAGAGGAGGAAGGATTCAAGCCAAGATCAAGCCAAAAAGGTATGGATGCTTGACTCGTATGGAACTTTAGTTTGTATGGAAACCGAATTCAAGTATGGATTTATGGAATTCTAAGGCTTCGGTTTAGTTATCAGCTTGTCTAAAAGCTAGGTTTTGTTAGAATTCATTCTAACCTTGGATCTCTTGAAATTAGGTTGGTAAAAACCCCATATGGAACAAGGTAGGCATAGAATCCTCCCGGGTCGGGATACAGTTAAACAAAGGAGACTGAAGCTGTGGTTTTGACCAAACCCTAACAAATCTTGGTATTTGTGTGTATATGGTGGTAACCTATATTAGAATGATATTGGGAGAGATTAATGGAAAGTTTTAAAGAAGACAAGAAGTGAAAGAGGAATTGAGTAGAAAAGTGATTATAAGACGACTCAAGGATTCAAGTGATTATGAGGTATAGAGTTGATCAGTTGAAACATATGGAAAATGTGAGAAAACACCTATCTGGGCATTCTCGGTGTCTTCTATCTGACAAGCTGAAGTCTCACCCCAAGACAACTTTGATTCGCTGGTCGATTTGCCAAGTTCTACCGGTAGCTAAGTTCCCACCTGACAACCTCGGCTCTGCTTTCCTGTTCTGATCAGTTTTCATTTTGGCCATAACTTGCCTATTTCTTATCCGATTTGAGTGATTCAAGTGGCCACTTAAAATAGACTTCAAGGAGAACAAACCATATTTAATAAGTATCTCCAAATTCTGACTATATATAATCCAAAAATTCACTCAAAGTGGGGCTATGTGCAAGCTCATTTCTTGCATCAGTTGATCATAGAGAAGTCTGGGTTGTTTCGGACGTAACTCGAGTTCCGGTGCTCTGAATTGGGTGATTCCAGTTGGAATAGAACCCTTAGCACCTTAAATTTAAAGGAGTACAAAGATCCAGTGTCAAATATTGAGACAAGGCACTGGAAAATAATATTTCAAACTGTCCTCCGGTAAAATCGGTAAGCAGAGCTAGTTGGCATGAAAATGCCATAACTTGAGTTGGATGATCCGTTGGATTGATTCAATTCCTAAGAAAATATATTCATAGAGGACTAGAATACATGAATTATGTGTGGATATACATCCTTATCCTTACCAGTATCAATGCCATGGAATAGGCATAAAACTGAATAGTATATGAAATTTACAGCGAAATGAAACATAGACATGAACATGAAAAACAATATGTGATCACGAGAATGTGATTAAGATGGCTTATAAGTTATGAAAGATATATGATCATATGACTATCTAGGATCAAAGAATGAATGAGTGGACGTCTGATTGAGTACTCTACGGCACTCTGATTAGTGCCGTGCTCACGATTGAGTGCTACGGCACTCTGATTAATTAACTCGGCCTCATTTCGAATGCCCGGTACTCTAGCGGTGCTATGGCACTTGATCTTAATATCGTGCAGCCCGGTACTTAATAAATCTTGCGTCCTACTCATTTCTTATAATTAGTCTAGATAGTCAGACAGACATATGATAAGATGCTTTGAATAAAGAATAGAGTAAAGATATGAGCGTCATCTGATGCGTCTGTAGTACCTCACGGTACTCCACGTATCGATAAGTTCACGTAGTACCTACGGGTACTCCTGTGTTGTGAGTCCTGTCTCTGAATAAGTTACGTAATTTCTGGGTACTCACATGCGATTAAGCTGTAGTACCTCTGGTACTCCACGCTATCTGAAAATGTTACATGTACCTCGGTACTCATGTTTAATTAAGTTGTGTTGTCTCTTTGATTTAGTCCTATAATTGCCTACGGGTACTCACATGTCTGATAAGTCTTGTCTCTGAATAAGTCTGTAGTACACATGGGTACTCCTGTCTCTGTATAAGTTATGTAGTACCTCACGGGTGCTCGATATCTGAATAAGTTCAGGTCCCGATTAACTCCTGTATCGATAGGATTACGTAGTACCTCTGGGTACTCCTGTATTTGACAAGTCCTGTCTCTGAATAAGTTCTGTAGTACCTGGTGCTCCTGTCTGCGATTAAGCTGCGCCAGTACTGCGGGTACTCACGTATCTGAAAATGTGCAGCATTTCTCACGGGTACTCACATGTTGGAATTAAGTTATGTTCTGTCTCTTATTTAGTCCTATAGTACCTACGGGCCTCCACGTATCGATAAATTCTGTATACGATAAGTCCTTGTCTGAATAAGTCTGTAAGTACCTATGGAGCCTCCTTGTCTAATATAAGTTAGTACCTCTGGGTACTCCGATGTACGAATAAGTTAGGTCTGATTAACTCACAATATACGAATAAGTTCGAGTCTCGATAAGTTACGTCTCTGTATAAGTTAAAGTAGTACCTCTGGGTACTCACATGTCACGATAAGTCACGTCTGCAGACAAGTCACGTCACGATAAGTTAAGTAGCTGAGGTACTCTTGTATTTGAATAAGTCCTGTAGTACCTACGGGTACTCATGTATCTGAATAAGTCCTGTAGTACCTTCTGGTACTCCCGTATCTAAACAAGTTCAGTAGTACCTACGGAGGTACTCACGTATACGATAAGTCTTATTATACGAATAAGTTAAAGTCTCTGATTAAATCACAGTCTCTGCTTAAGTTCGTAGTACCACGGTGCTCCTGTATTCGATTAAGTGCAGCTATTTTTATGGGTACTCTCGTATTTCATGTCGAGTTCGTGAGTACCCAGGGGTACTCTTGTCTCGATAACATAAATTATAAGTTACGTATTACCCACGGGTACTCATTATCGGTGAGTAGAGTCTGAGGATTACGCCAAATTAGAGTATAAGTCAGTGGTACCTCACAAAAGTACTCAGTATCGATAAAGCAGTATAAGTCCATTAGTACCTAAAGGGTACTCTGTATCCGTAAGATAAGAGTATATGCTCCGTGGGCGGTAAGTTCCGTGGAGCCAATTATAAGTTCCGTAAGACGAATAAGTTCCATAAGACAAGTATGTGCTCGAGAGAAATACGGTATACGTTCGTAATCTCTGTGGTACCTACGGTACCTCCGAATAGGTTAAACTGCGCTGTATAAGCATAAGTTACGTAACTCCTACGAAGTCCTAAATGCACATAAAATTCTGTTATAAGGATAAGTTACGCATAAGAATAGGATTACGCCAACTCTGAGTCCCGTATGAACATAAGCTGTGATAAGCATAAGTGTATATAAGTCCATGATATGAATGCATGGAAATTTACGATATACATTATGGTTATACACTTATTATAATTTTGTATATGCATGTGTTTCTATATAGAAATGTTTCCTTTCTAAAGCGTAAAGAGCTTAGCACGGGTTTTAATGTGTGTAGGTACGGGGAAGACATCCAGCGAGCTTGTCCGCGTACGGCTAGGCTGACACACACTTGTAAGGGGTTCACTACGTGTAGGTTAGGTGCTCACGATTTGTAATTGTAAAGTGTAAAGTTTTGTATTTGTAAATGGGACTCATTAAATGTATAGGTCATTATTGATTGTGATATTTATAATATGTGGGCCATACCCACCGGGTATAATTGGCTTTAAAATCGGGTAAAGAGTCCCGATTATAAATTTATGCGTCCGGACTCAGTTTGGATCCATGATCGAGTCGGACTTGGATTCGGGCGTGTGAAATAGTATATGGGAATAAGTTTGATGTATGTTAGTGGTGGCATATCTACTGCTAATTGGTAAAGAGAAGAAACCTCGATTTTGTTGACTTATGTAGATGGTAAGTCGAGGAAGATGACGTAAGGGTCGGTCGCGAGGCACTCCACCTGTGTTTGATCAGCAGGCCTTTGTTGAGGCCATGGGTGCTGCAATTGCTACCATTGCATAGGCTAGTGCAGCTAGGGGTCAAGGGGGACCAAGTAACCTCTAACGGTTTATAGCACATCATCCTCCGGCATTCACCAGGGGAGGGGATCCAGTGGTAGCTGGTCATTGGTTCCAACAGGTTGAGAGGATTTTGGAGGCTATGGAGATTACCTCTAATGCTACGAGGATCAGGCTAGCCACATTTCGACTAAAGGGTGAATCCTAGTTATGGTGGGATTGGGTTAAAGTCTCACGGGATCGGTGATGACATGAGGAGAGTTAGAAACTCTTCATGGATAAGTTTTCAGGCATCTTCCTAGGCATGCAAAAGCTCGGGAGTTCCTTGAGTTGAAGCGAGGAAGTGAGTTGTGCTCGGAGCCTATAGCGAGTTCAACGCGGGTGACGTTTGGGGATGATTATGTGGCCACATATATGGCTAAGGTGCACGGAAGTTCGAGGATGGCCCAAAGTTGTCCATGCGGGGGCGAGATTGTAGGATTCCTCCCGACCGACATAGACTACATGGTCGGGCGGCTATGGCCATAGAGAGATAGAGGATGCCGAGGCATCCGAGATACAGTTGCTAGTAAGCGAGAGGAAGGAGGATCGACCTTAACTTTAGTTGGAAAGAAGCGAAGACACATTCCACGAGGATTTCAAGGGCCCAGTGCGTATCGGGACGAGACGGACGAAACCTGTCAGGCCGGATGACATGTTATTATTGCCATCAGCCTGGACATATGAAGCGGGATTACCCTCAGAGGCAAGGATCCTAGGGTTTAGGACAATGCAGTCCCAGTCATCAGTAGGATGACACAATTTATTCATACCGCTGGGCGCGGAAGGAACTGACCTCGATCTCGGGGGTATTATACGAGCGTATACGCTACATAGACAGCCAAAAAGGCTAGGGTATGGGTCGAGGTCGAGGTCGAGGATAGAGCTCACAGGTTGAGACTTCAAGGACCTAGGGGAGTGTCTACGCTATCACCTCTGGCGGGCGGATTGTGGATGAGTGATCAGTGTTCTTTCTGTTGTCTCTTTGCTGTTTGAGATGTTGTTGGATGGTAACATCGCATTCTTTGTTGTTAAATCTAGTGTGGATGTTTAGGCTTAGGGTGTGATTCCTTAGGAGATCCGTTTCATGAGTTCTCCTCTAGGGACTAGGGTGAGGATTGATAAGACATGTCGAGATTGCGAGTTAGAGATCTCAGGGATTCTGCTCACTGTGGACCTTCGGGTGATGGACATGTCAGACTTTGACGTCATTCTTGGCATGGATTGGTTGATGGCACACCGAGTCGCCATTGATTGTGATAGTAGGAGGATTACTGCCTACACATGGGACGGTATTCATGTGACTTTTCAAGGGGAGAAGCATGATTCTTTACCCCAGACCATGCACGACTCCAGATGAAGTAGACAATTGATAATTTGGCTAGCAAGCCTTACCCTAGAGGACGAGGTGAGGCGAGTTTGAGTCACCACAAAGTGCGGTTTCTTGATATGAGGATGTCTTTCCGAGATAGGCTACGGGATTACCTACGCCGCGGGGATGTGGACTGTCATTGAGTTACACCTGATGCATTAAGCCCATTTCTATGACTCCTCTCATAAGATGGCACCGGTTAGGTTGCATGAACTCAAGGTCAACTCCGAATTGTTGGACAAAGTTTTTGTGGAGCCGAGCACTTCACCATGGGGCACTCCGGTTTTATTTACTAAGAAGAAGGACAAGACTCTTATTTGTGCATTGACTATCTACGGGGTTGAAGAGCGAGTTACGATCAAGAATCGGTATCCATTACCAAGGATTGATGACTTGTTTGATCAGCTGAGAGGGGCGCGAGTCTACTCCAAGATAGACCTTCGTACCGGTTACCATCAGTTGAGAGTTATGGAGACTAATATCCCTAAGACAACGTTTAGGACACGGTATAGGCATTTCAAGTTCACAATGATGCCTTTCGGGTTGACGAATGCCCCTACAACATTCATGGATCTTATGCATAGGGCATTCCAACCCTATTTGGATCAATTTGTTGTGGTCTTTGTTGACGACATCTTGATCTACTTCCATCATGAGGAGGAGCATGAGGATCATTTGAGGTTGTTCTCGGACACCCGAGGGACCATCAATTGTATGCCAAGTTCGGTAAGTCAATTTTGGCTTCTTAAGGTTAGAATTCTTTGGGACACGTCGTGTCGAAGCAGTGTGTTAGTAGACCCTAATAAGGTAAATTTGTTATAATTTAGGAGAGGCCCGAAGTCGGTCTTAGAATACGCGAGTTTCTTGGGATTGGCGGTACTACGGGGAGTTCATTAAGGATTTCTCCGGCTAGCGGCTTTATGACTAGATTGATCGTGAAGGGTCGGTTTGGAGTGGAATGACGCGTGAGAAGGCATTCTAGGTGTTGAAAGGCTTACGCCCGGCTCCTGATAGTCTTGGAACCGAGGGACGGAGGTACACGGTATCTTGTGATGCCTCTAAGAATGGGGCTTGGGATGTGTGTCTTGATCGATGCAGGAGGGTTGTAGCTTATGATTCGAACTGACTAAAGAATCGCGAAATGAGTGTCCATGACTTAGAGTTGGCGGCCATAGTCTTTGCCTTAAAGATTTGGTGCCACTACTTATATGGTGAATAGTTTGAAGTATTTTCAGACCACAAGAGTCTGAAGTATATTTCACACAGCGTGACCTCAACATGAGGCAATGCATATGGATGGAATGTCGGAACATGACTTAGCTGCATTACCATCCTAGGAAGGAAAATGTAATGGGATGCACTTTCGGTCGGAAGTCACGGGGAGTGCTGGCTAGTGTGGCTTCCCGAGAAGTGGCAAATGCTCGAGACTATAGGGCAGTTTGAGGCTGCGATCACAGGTGATGTTCGAGGAGCATTAGGAGTTTGGTGGCTACGTCTCGTCCTCTTAGTAGAATTGATTGAGTCTGAGAGCGGGGCGTAGAATATCATCCATCGGGGACGGTACGATTAAGTGCAATTGGCGAAGGCTGAGCCATCCACATATGGTAGTCTTCGATATAGGGGACGGGTTGTGGTTCCCCAGTTGATCGACCTGAGAAAGGAGATCCTTAGGGAGTTCCATTGCTCCCGATTTGTTGTGCATCCAGGTTGCACGAAGATGTATTGTGATCTTCATCGCCAGTATTACTGGAGCAAGATGAAGTGACACGTTGGAGATTTTATTCGATTGTGTCTCACGTGTCAGCAGGTAAAGGCTAAGCATCAGAAGCCAATAGGGCTACTCTAGCCATTGGAAATGGCTGAGTGGAAGTGGGAGCACGTCACGATGGACTTTGTGACCCACTTTCCACGGACACCGCGAAGGCATGATGTTGTGTGGGTGATTGTGGACCCGACTCCCACTAGAGTGGCACATTTTCTAGTAATCACGAGATGACCTTCACACTGGAGGAATTCTACCGGTTGTACATTAGAGAGATTGTCCGGTTACATGGAGTGTCAGTCTCTATCGTATCGAACAGGGATCCCAAGTCTACGACACACTTTTGGAAGAGTTTCCAAAAGGCCATGGGGACACAGTTGACGATGAGCACTGCATTTCATCCGCAGATGATGAGTGCCCAAAAACATTCATTACAAACCCGGGATTTAGCGAGATTCGGGATTGATTTCATATATATATGACTGTGTTTTGATTACTTTTCTAATATTTAGTTTTATTTGGTTTTTGTAGGAGAAACACTGGAAAATGTTGAAAATGGAGCCTTACAAGAGGCCTGGAGAAGAGTGGTGCAGAAATCAGCCTAACGTTGCGACGTTGCGGGAAAGTCTCAACAAACCTTATCTTGGAGAGGCTATAAAAGGAACAGGAGAATCCAATTGCAGGGGGTTTGAAATTAATTTTCAGAGCTAGCGTTTGAGGAATTGGAGTGTGGAACAAAGGAAAGAAGACTTGAAGACCGACCTTTGGGAGAGAGACTTGAAGAATCCGGGAGATCATCATTCCCTCGATCATTGAAGTTTTCTCTATTCCTATTCTTATGTCTTGCTTTTCATTTGTATTGGAACATAACATAATGAGGTTATAATTTCATGGTTTAGGGTGTTAGTAGAGATTTGGACATGAATACTATGTTAAAGTTTTAGCCTTTTTAAAATTATGTTATCTTTTATATACTTGTTTTACCATTAACTCATGCTTAGATGAATTCATATTAATTTATGATCAATCTTGATATGTGAGTGGTCCTTTGTAAGATCTGAGAAGTGAATGAAGAATTAGACATAGTTGGGTTAACCTAATAAACTTGGTAATATAGGATTATCAATGATTAGGAGGCTTAAAAGTTCTTTGCACTCTATGCACCTTTAATGCTTAGGGTTGAGCCAAGGAGTAAGAAACCTAGTGATAAAGGGAGGTTAAATTACCTTGAGAAAGGCTTTAATTACATTAGATAAGAGCCACCTTGGAAATCACTATATTAGATAATGGAATGAAATCGCATCATTACATAGTAGGATTGTCCAACAACACCAACACCTTGACCTTTTTGCATCTTTGAGAACTTTTACATCTGAAACGAACATTTACCTTAGTAATAGTTTAATTCGCTTTTAGTTCAGCTTAGCCATCATGATTGCTAGTTTGAATATTAAAAGAGTATTGTAATTTTGGTACTTAGCATGCTACGATTAAGGTTTTCCCTATGGATTGATATCCATACTTAGGTACACTTTATTACTTGACAAGCGTATACTTGCGCAGAATAGGCACTTTGCACTTCTATTTGCATGTCCACAAAAACACAATCACATAAACGCCTATCAAGTTTTTGGCATCGTTGCCGGGGATTTCCTATTTATTCATAGTGTTTATACTAATATCAATACTAAGTACTTCTTTGGTACTTCAAACATTTTGTTTGCTTAAATTTTTGATGCTTTATAGCTCTTTTGCTTTGTGACAAACTTGCGGGTTTGTTAGGTTTATCTGTGAGACACACTGAAAATCTTATTCCTTTGGATCATGAAATCGAGAGAGCTTTAGAAAGAATTTTGAGGGAATGAAAGAAGCTGACAAGAATGGGCGACTACCTATGGGACCGATGGAAGAAAATAGGGAGACTGGCGGTATTGGTTTCGACTAGAGGGGTTAGTATACATCCTGATGCAGCAAATATGGATAATTTGTTGCCACCTATCAGGGATTATGGTTTCCCTTCTACGATTACTCCACCTGTGATTAGGAGACTAGAAATACAAGCGAACAACTTCGAGCTCAAGTCCATCACCCTCCAATTACTGCAAGGAATCCAGTTCCATGGGATCGCACATGAGGACCCGAATGCTCATATCCTTAACTTTTTGGAAGTGTGTGATATAGTGAAATATAACGGGAAGAGCAATGATGCTATTCGGCTTCGATTGTTCCCATTCTCATTGAAGAATAAAGCCAAGCATTGGCTGATTTCAGATTTGCCAGATTCAATAACATCATGGGATGACTTATCAAACAAATTTTTGGCTATATTCTTTCCACCAGCAAAAGCAACAAAGTTGAGAATTGACATCAATAGCTTTTATCAGTATGAAGGAGAGTCGTTCTATGAAGCGTGGGAGAGATTCAAAGATTTGTTGAGAAAGTGCCTTCACCATAGTTTCACCAAATGGATGCAAGTCCATCATTTCTACAATGGGTTGTTCGTCCCACTAGGACTCTGTGGCGCTTCTGGCAGAGGCGATTATAGGAGAGCAGTGGAGGCTTGTCAAATTCTTGAGAACATAGCCTTGAAAGATTGTCAATGGCCAATTGAGAGAGCAGCACCGAAGAAACCAACTGGGGTGTTTGATTTAGACATGTTCATAAACTTGTCTGCTCAAGTGTCTACACTCTCCAAGCAATTACAAGCTTCTCAACAATTAGGCTCTCAAGTATCTGTGCATAAAGTTAAAGAAAGCCCACCCGCATGCGAACAATGTCATGGACCTCATCCCACCTCTCAGTGCCTAATAATGAATGACATGGGGGATTTGACTATTGAACAAGCTCAATATATGGCAAAGTTCCCCAAAAACCAGAACTTTAACCCATATGGTCAGAATTACAATCCGGGGTGGAAGAACCATCCTAATTTCTCATGGAAAAAATCAGAATGCGGATAATCCTATGGAGCAAGCCAAACCTCTCTAACCACCTTAAGAGAAGAAGTCGAGTCTAGATCTGAAAATGAGCAGTTAGGCGATATGCATATGAATATGATGAAGTCACGCAGTAAGTTAGAATGAGACTAGGACATCATTGAACAATCAGCGGCTTCGGCTCAAATTTGGAGGTCCCGAATGGGCCAAATGGCTTCGTTATTGCAAAGAACCTTGAGGAAAATCTACCTATTATACGAGTCGACCCAAGGAGAGAAGGAAAGGAGCACTGCAAAGATGTAACCTTGAGGAGTAGTAAGACTATGAAACAGTCAGTTGAGGCCCAAGAAGAGGATAAAAACCCAGTGGAAAATGAGAAAAGCAGTGCCGAGATCACTGAAGATGTTGAAAGATTAGTAAAGAACCCAGTCTCATATACACCAGAGAAAGTTGAAGTTCATAAACCTAAGTATGATGAGAAGCCTATTATCCCGTATCCGCGTGAAGAGCAGATTGGATAAACGGTTAAAGCGAGGTTCATGGATATCTTCAAAAAGATTCACATAAACATCCTATTTGCTGAAGCACTTGAGCAAATGCCGGGATACGTGAAATTCATGAAGGACATCTTGTCCAAAAAAAGGAAGTTGGGAGACTATGAGACTGTTGCTCTGTCAAAAGAGTGTAGTGCCATATTGCAAAAGAAGCTACCCTCTAAGTTGAAAGATTCAGGTAGTTTCACAATCCCATGTGTTATTGAGATACGTATTTGAAAGACCTGTGTGATTGGAATTAGAGCATTAATCTTATGCCATGGTCGATCTTTAAGAAACTGAAATTGGGAGAAGCGCGTCCGACGACAATCACTTTGCATCTAGCAGATCGGTCACTAACTCATCCGCGTGGTCTCATAAAGGATGTGTTAGTCAAAGTATATAAATTTATCTTCCTGTAGATTTAATCATTCTAGACATGCAAGAAGATAAAGAGGTCCCAATCATCCTGGGATGACCATTCCTAGCCACGGGAAGGGCAATGATTGATGTGCAAAAGGGTAGGCGGGTTGAGAGTTCAAGAAGGAGAGTGACATTCAATGTCTTTAATTCCATAAGCATCCACATGATAAAGCCGGTTGCTTCCGAGTGGATATGCAAGAGGCTATAGTGTCTAGCCAATTGGTTCCTTCAAAACCATTGGAGACTAGCTAAACATCTGTGGGGACCATTCACGAATCCACGGGCGTGCAGCTAAACACTTTTAAATGGAAGGAAAATGTGGAGTTGATTTTGAATTTTAGAAAATCCGTCCTCGGGAAGGTGATTTTTCTTTGGAGTCGTCACTTACTTTTGTTGTTATTTTATAAAGGGAAAACCAAGTAGAGCAAAAAAACTGACTCCGATTATGGAAAAACGATGCGAAAACTAGATTTAAGATTAGGGGTCGATTACCTATCGGAAGATACCTCATATGAGGTAGCACCCCTCTAGGCCCGGAACTCGGTCTCTACTAGTGAATTGGGTATGTAAAGGAGCATATGGGTCACGAGATCGGATAATTCTCTAGGCTAAACATACAACCGTCCGGACCAGCCTAATTGGTATCTAGCATGTAAAAACACTCAACCAAAGAGCAAATGGCGTGTGCACATTGGTCCTTATTACCTTCTACATCAAAGGTTAATATAAACATAGCAAGCATGCATGCCACCCAAACACAAAGCATCTATGTGAAATTCATTTACCAAACATTAAAGCACATACTTGTGGTCCCTAATGACGCTACATAAGAGGTCAATCAAAAGCTCAAATGCATCACAAATCTTCGGAATCCAAACACCATGTACGCATATGAATACAAATACCAGCGACTAAGCATGTACTTGAGGTCCTAGCCATGTATAGCAGGAATAGATAGGGCAAATAGCCCATCATACATCATGCATTTAAACCAAATATTGGATCCTATACCAAAAGAGGCAGTTTGGAAGGAGGTAAGTGGTTTGCTTACTTTGCTTTATTCCCTTTAAAATCCCACAAGCTAAACCATACATATAATCCCACGGCCTTTTCACCTCACTTTGTTTCAAGCCAAACTGAACTCAAACCAAAGACAGCCTACAAGGTTTCACAGGGTAACTAAGAGCATGCCATGATAGATTCGAGTTGAAACATGCTAAAATATGGGGCTGCCCATGAGCTGTCTTGCAAAACCGATTGAATATGTTCTCAACTAGTCCAAACGATTGAGAAAAATTCTGAAACATTGTCAGAAAATTCCACTCCACAAGATTGGGAATCCAACAAAACAAGGAATGCAATTCCGATTTCTAATGACAGAACTAGCAAACAAGAAAAGTATCAAACTATCATTCCAGCAAGCCGAACCTAATGAACCGGCTGAAGTTTGAGTTTCCCAACCAGTCAGACGGTTGAAAAGATTTCAAAAAAATTTCAGAACCATCCTTACAAAGTCAGGAATCCTAGCACAACAAACGGTGATCGATTCACCAGCTCGGATGAGTGAGAATAGCCAAAACTAACCGAACCACACAAACTGCCTTTCCTGCAAATACCTAAATGAACCGACTGATCTGGTTTCCAACCAGTCCATATCGTGTCAGAGGCTCTCAAAATTTTCCCAGAACTTTTATAAAAGAGTTAGAAATCTAAGAAAACAAACGGTGATCGATTCTCAGCTTCGGATGAGTGAGAACCAACCAAAACCAGCAAACTCGCAAACTGCCTTTCCTGCAAACCTAGCCTAAATGAACCGACTAATCTTGTTTTCAAACCAGTCCAAATCGTTGAGAGAATATCAAAATTTTCCAGAATTTTTATAAAAGAGTTATAAGTCTAACAAAACAAGCGGTGATCGATTCTCAGCTCGGATGAGTGAGAACCAGCAAAACCAGCAAACTCACATAAACTGCCTTTCCTGCAAACCTAACCTAAATGAACCGACTAATCTTGTTTTCAAACCAGTCCAAATCGTTGAGAGAGGCTCTCAAAATTTTCCAGAACTTTTATAAAAGAGTTATAAATCTAAAAAAACAAACGGTGATCGATTCTCAGCTCAGTTAGTGAGAACCAACCACTTCAACCAAATACGCAAGCACCTTTCCTGCAAACCTAACCTAAATGAACAGACTAATCTTGTTTTCAAACCAGTCCAAATCGTTGAGAGAGGCTCTCAAAATTTTCCAGAACTTTTATAAAAGATTTATAAATCTAAAAAAACAAACGGTGATAGATTCTCAGCTCGGATGAGTGAGAACCAACCAAAACCAACCAAACTACGCAAACTGCCTTTCCTGCAAACCTAACCTAAATGAACCGACTAATCTGGTTTCCCAACCAGTTCATCTCGTTGAGAGAGGATCTCAAAATTTTCTGGAACCTTCTAAGAGAGTCAGAATATAAAACAAGCGGTGATCGATTCTCATCTAGGATGAGTAGAGACCAACCAAAACAACCAAACTACGCAAACTGCCTTTCCACATGGAAACTAACCTAAATGAGCAGAAATGATCTGGTTTCTGACCAGTCCAAATCTTTAGAAGACTCTCAAAATTTTTAAGAACTTTTATAAAGAGTTATAAATCTAAAAAAAACAAACGGTGATGGATTCTCAGCTCTGATGGTAGAACCAGCAAAACCAACTTAAACTGCAAAACGCTCACGCAAACTAACCTAAATGGGCTTGAATGATCTGGTTTCCCAACCAGTTCATCTCGTAGAGAGAGGATCTCAAAATTTTCTGGAATCTTCCTAAGAGAGTCAAGAATCTAACAAAACAAACGGTGATATATTCTCATCTTGGATGAGTGAGAACCAACCAAAATAAGCCAAACTACTTAAAATGCGTGGCCCCATTGGCAGAAACTTTCCACGTATGGCGTGAAGCCGGCTCAAATGGTTGAGGAGAAACCTCAAATTTGACCCGAATGTATCTTAACCCAAAGAATAGAGAGTGGAGCCAGGGTATATTTCTTACCTCTCTTCCACAAAAGCGCCAAAGGCCCGAGCATCGAAGCGAATCGATAGCGTCGCGTTTGAGCGGGAAAAGTGTCCCGCAAGGTCCCTTCCACTTTGATCTTTCTCCTTACCATCCTTGGTTCCTCAGCATCTGAACCTACCTGGTGTTTTCCACCTTCAAGCTTTGGAAAGGGCCCCCCAATCGAGTCTCGAGCTTGACTTCCCCCATTAACTCCCTCTCCTCATTTTCCATGAAATTTGAATATCTTAAGATTTCGAAACGCTTCACCCTAAGTATCCACATGGATTCATGGTGGGCTGCATGCTCAACAAGCCAAGGCCCAAAATGGACCCAATACTGCCCATGGTCGAGCTGGAGCTTATGGGCCCGAACCATATAAGTTTGGGCTCCCGAATCACAAAAACAGCGCTCCACACAAGCTGTCTGATTAAGCAGTTGAACCAGATGCCAGCAGTCCATCCGAGGAAAATTATGAAATTTTGATAGAATGTTCCCTGAAGAATAAGGAGACCAAAAAAAAACGGTGCACCATTCCAAGTCCGGATGAGGGAGATATGATCGAAACAAGGAGGAGTGCTCACCAAAATCACCCAAAAACAATGTTATTTATCGTATTGCCTGATGAACCCGGTCAAACCAATTAGTCAAGCGGTTGACAAAAGTATGGTACAATAAAACCTCCTTGGCAAATAAGAGTCAACAAAACAAGCAGATGAACACAATTGTGAGTTCGGACAAGGGAGATATAGTCGAAACAAGCTCAATTACTCGAATTTGACATACTCCCTAATAAACTTTGATTGAGCTAAACCTCGAGGGCAGCTTGCTTCCCTATAGCACGTGCAATAACTAAAAAATAAGCCATGATGAAACTCGTGAACTACATACATACTCAACGGACCACATACAGAAGCCCACCCCGAGGCTCGAGAGGCAGACTAAACAAAAGGGCCCTAATGGTGTTATATGAGAACGATGGGTGAGTGTGACACCCATAGGATAAATGCAATTGTTGAGGGGCAAAATTGAGGGTCTACACCATGATGACCCTTCCTCTTGTGAAGATGAGATGGTTCAAGAGTATGTAAAATGGATGGATTCCTTCGACCCGAATAGAAGAAAGTATTTTGAATCTTTGGGAGCTAGCCCAAGCCTATTGACTCCCTCTATTGAGAAGCCCCCTATTGTGGAAGAGAAGCAACTCCCCAATCATTTGAGATATGCTTATCTTGGGGAGGAATCTACACTCCCGATTATCATCTCATCCTCCCTCTCTAACAAGGAGGAAGAGAAATAGTTAAAGATCCTTAAGGAGCATAAAGAAGCAATTGGATGGTCCCTAGCTGATATAAAGGGGATAAGGCCATCTATGTGTATGCATAGGATATTACTAGAGGAAGACAGCAAGCCGACAGTGGATGCCCAGAGACGTTTAAATCCTTCCATGAAAGAGGTAGTTCGGAAGGAGGTACTTAAATGGTTAGATGCAAGAGTGATATATCCTATCTCTGATAGTTTATGGGTAAGCCCTATCCAAGTGGTGCCTAAGAAAGGAGGGACTACGTTGGTAGTAAATGAGAAAAATGAATTGCTCCCAACTAGAACAGTTACAGGATGGAGGATTTGTATTGACTACCGGAGACTGAAAAAAGTAACCAGAAAAGACCATTTCCCACTGTCATAAATTGATCAGATGTTAGATAGACTAGTAGGGAATGAGTACTTCTGCTTTCTGGACGGATATTCAGGATACAATCCATATCACCATAGCTCCAGAAGATCAGGAAAAGACCACCTTCATGTGCCCTTATGGCACATTCGCTTTCTGGAGAATGCCATTTGGGTTATGTAACGCCCCAGGAACCTTTTAGAGATGTATGATGGCAATATTTTCAAACATGGTCGAAAAATCCATTGAAGTCTTCATGTATGATTTCTCAGTGATTGGATCTACGTTTATTTGCCTCCTGTAAGCGTTGGTAGAAGGGTGAATGGGAAACCAATTTAGTATTAAATTGGGAAAAGTATACTATGTTGAGAGAAGGCATAGTATTGGGGCATCGCATATCTGAAGAGTGAGGTTAGCCAAGGCCAAGATTGAGATCATGAAGCGCCTCTCGTATCGAGTAAAGGAGTGCAGTTTGGTCCACACAGGTTTTTATAGACGGTTCATCCGAGATTTCTCTAAAGTTTCCAAACCATTGTCTAATCTTCTTATGCATGGTGTGGTTTGAATTCAATGAGCCATGCCTGCATGCTTTTGAGTCACTGAAAAAGAAGTTGACCTCAGCCCCTATAGTAGTCGCTCCAGATTGGAACCTTCCATTTCAACTTATGTGCGATGCAAGTGACTTTGCAGTTGGGGTTATTTGGGCCAGAGAAAAGAAAAGGTCTTCTATGCCTTGTATTATGCCAATCGAACGTTGAATAATGCACAACTCAATTATGCTGCTTGAGAGAAGAGAATTGTTAAGTACATTTGTGTTTGCTTTGACAAATTAAGACCTTATCTTATAGGAACAAGGTTATTGTGTTCCTGGATCATTCATGTCGATATGATGACTAAGAAAGGCAGAAACCTAGACTTATTCAGCACAAAGATTTTTGTTTGCTCCTATTGCAAGAATTTGATGTGGTCGAGATGGAGGTTTGAAAACATGGTAGCCGATCATCCGTCAAGACTGGAAACTCCAAAAACATCATTTGCAGATTGATGACATGTTCCCAGATGAACAGATACTATCTTTGTCACATGATGAAACATCACCATGGTTTGCCGACATAGCCAATTATCTATCTACTAGTATTACCCCACGACCTCAGCCAACAAAGAATAGTTACTTTGCATAAGTGGCTTACTATTTCTAGGAAGATAATCCTCTTCAAGCGATTGCACCAATCGGATTGTGTGTGTGCCGGAAAGTGAAGTGGGTGAGATACTAACGCATTACCACTCTTTAGAGTGTGGGGGTCATTTCAATGGATAGAAACGTAAAGATGCGCAATCGGGTTTTATTATTTTATATTCAAAGATATACACACTCATTTTAAGAGTCTACGTGATCAATGTCAAAGGACCAAGACATTGATTAAAGTAAGCCTTTGGCGAATATTCTAGAGTCAGAACCTTTTTATGCGGGAATTGACTTTGTGGTCCGTTCCATGTCATCCTAAGGCGAAGTACTACTTTTGGCGGTGGATTCACGTCCCAGTGGGTCGAAGTCATTCGACCATTACTTGTGATGCAAAAGCGATCTGCTATGCTTCATCCAGAAGTAACATCTTTTCAGGTTGGGGACCCACAGAGCGTGTCAATGATGGCTCTCATTTGTAACTGTGATTGTTTGCATTATCTTTGGCCAATAGGCTAAAGCATCGGGTAACACTTGCAT
The DNA here is from genome assembly GCA_016808115.1 of Tetrastigma voinierianum. Lineage (NCBI taxonomy): Eukaryota > Viridiplantae > Streptophyta > Magnoliopsida > Vitales > Vitaceae > Tetrastigma > Tetrastigma voinierianum. The sequence goes on along the minus strand of JAEQBH010001741.1, from coordinate 11,515 downwards.
ATCAAATAGGGAGATCAAGAAAATCCTAGAAGAGCCGATTAATCACGATAGAAAAATTTGAGCGAAAAAAAATCGCCATGACTTATGGGCTTATCACCTGACTTTCAAGACCCTATTGGGCATGTCCACGTACCAAATCGTCTATGGTAAGGCCTGCCACCTACTTGTAGAATTGGAGCACAAAGCATAATGGGTAACTAGAATACTAAACATGAATTTCGAACTGGCCGAGAAAAAGAGGATGCTTCAGTTGAATGAGTTGGAAGAACTTAGGCAGAATGCATATGACAATTCAAGAATCTATAAGGAGAAAACCAAGGCGTGGCAGGACAAGCACCTACTACATAATGAGCTGAAACAGGGACAACAAGTATTACTATTCAATTCACGGCTGAAATTGTTCCTAGGAAAACTCAAGTCAAGATGGTCTGGACCGTTTGTGATCACTCAAGTCTTCCCCTAAGGTAGTGTCGAGATATGCACCTAAGTCAGTTCAAGGTGAATAGACCTTAGTGAAGATGTCTGGTGCCAATTTGAAGCATAATTTCACCATAAGTTTGAAACCGACATAAGAAATGAGTGGGATCACAAAATTTTTGTTGGTCAACAGTTGTCTATGTTTGGGCACCAGTTAGATGGACACAGCTTGGTCGAGCTAACGGCAGTAAACAAAGCGCTACTTAGGAGGCAACCTAAGCCTTTAAATTATTGTGGTCTTCAGTTTTTCTAATTTTAAGTTTGCTAGGTTTACTTTTGTTAGTTTTAATTTTAATGCATTTGTGTTGCAGGTTTCGAGGTTTTGCGATTGCCGTGGCGAATGAGAGATAGCACGACAAGCCTTGTGCAAGCTTTGGGAGGAGTAGATCTAATACAAGGATTTTTTTCTATACGTAGAAATTTTTTGTAAAATTTCCTGGTTGTTAGTGTCGAGAACATCGCTACGTTGAAACCGAGCGTCGCGGCGTTGAGCGAACATCGCGGCGTTGTGGTCAACCTCTCGTAACATCAGCGATGTTGGCTTTGGGTATCGCGACATTGAACTAAACTCGTGGAATGTCACGGCGTTGGCACTGGCTTGTCGTGGCATTGCCTGTTTGAACCCCAAAAAACATTCATTTTCTCCCCTTCAACATTTCCAAAACCCTAGTGTGCTCTCCACTTTAGAACGCGGTTTTTCGACGGATACGATCCCATCACTTCCACATGTTCAGATTAGGCGTCCTTAGAACCCTCCATAGCCCAAGGCCCACCCCAGCTTCGAAACATCTAGTGTTCACTGACATTTGGAGACCCTTCCTACGATCTCCTTTTTGGCTCTATTCAGGTATTGGTTCTGCTACACTCCCCTCTTACTAGTTGATTTGTGTCTTAGAAGGTCTTTTAGAAATTTCAGTTAGGGTTCTAGACCCGTTTTTGTAGTCAAGCTCCTACCCACTTTATTGCCCACTCGTGTTTGTTAATTGGCACAGTGGGTTTGGATCATTTCCTATGTTCTTTTTAACAAGGTGCAATCCCACTAGGGGTGTGGTAGCTTACTAGAGTCCTTTCACCTTTACATTCACCCCATCGTGATCCCGAACCCGTGCCCAATGTTGAGCAAAAAGTGAAAATCAAAGTGGCCAGGAACCCAATGAAGAACCCTCTCGGGCCCTCGACCACGGTAAGTTGTCAATGAGAACTGGGCCAAAGATTTAGCCTCATCTGCCCAATCTCTCCTTCATTAAGGAGAAGGGATTCCAACATCATGACGATTTTTTCTGGAAAACCATTGCAAGAAAGGGTTGGGGTGCTTTGTGCCAACCCCCGTGACCAACTGCCACGATGGTTGTGAGGGAATTCTACGCCAACCTAGTGGCCCTTGTGCTCAAGAAGGTCCACGTCCGTGGGGTGTTGGTAGACTTCAGTGCGAAGTCTATCAACTGCTATTACAACTTTAAGTCGCTTAACTCCGAGGCCTTTGATGGCTGGAACAGCCTAACTATCAGTCATCCGGTTGCTCATAAAATGGGCGGGAGTGAAGTGGAAATTAAGCGACGAGGACATGTGGAGTACTTTAAGACCAAACACTTGGCCTATATGCCCTAGGTGTGGCACATTTTATCACCTCTCATTTCAATTTAAGACGGTTTAGAGGTGATGGTAAGCTTGAGCATTAGTTGTTCATCATTCGAGACATCCGTTAATGTGATCAGGTTATAGGGGATGCCATCCTCTATCGTAGGGACCTTAGATAACCTCAGACTTACCTGCTTATCTATGGCTGAGCAGAGCAGCCGAGGGGGTGTTGTTGGGGATAACGAGCTGGATCCATCCCATGAGGCCATCATTATTGAAAAAGATAAGTAGGGTGTTCCTCGATCGGCGTGGTTTTATAGATTAGGTCATGAGCATTGAATGGGAATCTGAGGAAGAGTTGGCATACCGGACCTTGTTTGGCATCGTGTTAGGAGACCCCGAGTGGAGCGGCGTATCAGCACCCATCCACCCATCCACTTCAGTCCACCCATCCTCCGCTCAGTTGGGCGTTGTCACTTAGTCCTTTGCTACCCTTAAGGACGGGTTCGGGACCTCACTACTCGACGATGCGTTGGGATGAGACCAGGGGCATTGGGTCACCATCGCGTCCGGGTTATGGATGCCCTACGGGCGACATGCGCCTGATGCTCCGCCTTCTAGCATGTCATCCGACTCGCGGTGCGCGCGCATGTGCCACCACCACCACCACGCACTTAATGATCCCAGGATCGATGGGGAGTTCCTTCTCTCTTTCTTTCTTGCTTGCTAATGAGGACATTGTCCATTTTGTTTAGGGGGTGGTTGTGGGTGGTCGGGTTGGCATCATTTACTTTCGTGTTTAGCTATGTTTATGTGTATATTTATATTCGTTGTTTACATATGTTTATGCTTATGTTTATGTTCGTGTTTATATATGTTTAGGTTATGTTTATGTTCGTATGTTCACAGTTTCATCTAGGTTTGTGTGTTAGGATGTCTTAGTGTAATTTCTTATTCTAGGATTGTGCTAAGTAGTATGTGTGCGTGATGCCATGTTTGCCAATCAAGGATCTTTTTTTCCTCTCCAAAACTTTCGAAAACACATAGTGCAAGTAACAAGAAAGGATCCTTAGGCTGTTAGATGCTTGGGAATTACATGCTTGGATAGGTAAGAATGACATACTAAGTCACCTCCTTGGTGTTCAAGAAACCGATTCTAGAGTAGTCTACCATACACTCAATAGTGTGATCTCCAGGATATGACTAGGTTCCGGACCCTACTCACTAACGTTCCATGAGCCTTGGCCATTTCTAAACACCCAAGTGATGGGACACCGTATAAAGGAGGATTTCCATTAAGCCCCAACCAAAAAAAAAAAAGACAAATCAAAAAGAAAGTGTGAATAGAATAAATTGGGACCTTAGTGGAATCACGGGCATAGTGAGGGGCCTCTCAAAGCCTAACGCGAGCCAAGCGGTAAGGAGCCATTGACTTCTTGCCCAGATTACATGGGACCGGAGGATAGAAGTTTCCACGACCCTAGAGGCCCTTAAGGACTTTGTTGAGTGTTCGGGGTAGGTTGAGGACTAGTGCTGGTGCCCATAACCAGGCGAGGTGGGAGTCACGATGGATCCCGCTACAAGACACTCAACTAAAACTTCTGGGCACTAGGAATTCGTTCATTAATGGTAGGTTCAAGATGAATAAAAATAGTGCGTTCTTATCCTTTCGTAGTTAGACTCCCAAATAGGCAAAGTTAGTTGAGTTTGGGGGGTCGAAATAGGGTTATATGTAAGTCATACATCCAATGCACATAGACTTCCTGGGAAAGGCGATCGAAAACCTAGGAGGTAAGTCACTTGTCGATCGAACCAGATTCAACTGAATTCTTTCGAAAGTCAAACAACCTTAAGGATCCTCTAAAATTATAAACAAAGGGCACGATTTGTGAGTTCGGTTCATTTTGATCCTCCATCCTTGCAACATGTGCATCACCCTCGTATCGTTAAGTTTAGTATGTTATTATATGTGTGTCTGGTTTAGAGTCTGTTTCTTGCTTGGGGACAAGCAAGAAGCTAAGTTTGGGGGTGTGATGAGTGCCCAAAAACACTCATTACAAACCCGGGATTTAGCGAGATTCGGGATCAATTTCATATATATGACCCATGTTTTTCATTGCTTTTCCACAATATTTAGTTTTTATTTGGTTTTTGAGAGAAACTCAACGGAAAATCTTTAATGGAGCCTTGTGGAGGCTGGAGAAGAGTGGTCTTGTCCATTAACGTCGCAACGTTCTTGAGAGAAAGTCTCAACAAACCTTATCTTGGAGAGGCTATAAAAGGAATGGGAGAATCCAATTGCAGAGGGTTTGACATTAATTTTCAGAGCTAGGGTTTGAGGAATTGGAGCGTGGAACAAAGGAAATAAGACTTGAAGACCGACCTTTGGGAGAAAGACTTGAAGAATCCGGGAGATCATCATTCCCTCGATTATTGAAGTTTTCTCTATTCCTATTCTTATGTCTTGCTTTTCATTTGTATTGGAGCTTATAACATAATGAGGTTCCTAATTTAGTGGTTTTAGGGTGTTGGTGAGATTTGGACATGAATATATGTTAAAAGTTTTAGCCTTTTTATAATTAAACCTATCTTTTATACTTGTTTTACCATTAACTCATGCTTTGATGAATTCATATTAATTTATGATCAATCTTGATATGTGAGTGGTTCTTTGTAAGATCTGAGAAGTGAATGAAGAATTAGACATAGTTGGGCTAACCTAATAAACTTGGTAATATAGGATTATCAATGATTAGGAGGCTTAAAAGTTCTTTGCACTCTATCTTTAATGCTTGAGGTTGAGCCAGGGATAAAACCTAGTGATAATGGTTAAATGACGAAGGCTTTAATTAAATTAGATAAGAGCCACCTTGGAAAACACTATATTAGATAATGGAATGAAATCGCAGCATTACATAGTAGGATTGTCCAACAACACCAACACCCTGACCTTTTTGCATATTTGAGCACTTTTACATCTAAAACAAACATTTACCTTAGTAATAGTTTAATTCGCTTTTAGTTCAGCTTAGTCATCACGATTGCTAGTTTGAATATTAAAATAATATTGTAATTTTGGTACTTAGCATACTACGATTAAGGTTTTCCTGTGGATCGATATAGGTACTTAGGTACATTTTGTGCCCGACAAGCGTATACTTGTGCAGAATAGGTACTTTGCACTTTTATTTGCATGTCCAAAAAAACACAATCACGCAAAATCCTATCAAGTTTTTTTGGGACGTCGCGACGTTGTGAAGTCACGACGTGGTGATGTTGGGGCGTCGACGTTGAGGTGTTTACCCTGCCACTCTTCTCCAGGGCCTCTGCAGAGGTATCCATTTTCATCGTTTTCCGGTGTTTCTCTACCAAAACCAAATAAAACTAAATATTAGAAAAGTAATCAAAACACAGTCATATATATATGAAATCGATCCTGAATCTCGCTAAATCCGGGTTTGTAATGAATGTTTTTGGGCACTCATCAGCAGACAGATGGTCAGTCGGAGAAGACCATACAAGTTTTAGAGGACATCCTACGAGCATGCGTCCTGGATCTTAAGGGTAGCTGGAAGGAGCACTTACCCTTAGTGGAATTCGCCTACAACAACAGTTATCAGGCGAGTATATAGATGGCACGCTATGAGGATTTATATGGGAGGCCATGTTGATCCCCGATTTGTTGGACAAAGGTGGGAGAGCGTTCCATCACTGGTTCGGATATGATTAGAGACACCTTTGAGAAGGTGGATTTGATATGGAAGCGTCTTCTCATGGCTCAGAGTCAATAGAAGAGCTACGCCGATAAACGTCGTCGACCTCTAGAGTTTGAGGTAGGTGATCACGTCTTCTTGAAGGTGATGCCTAAGAGAGAAGTTGTCAGATTCGGCAAGCGAGGGAAGCTAGCACCGAGGTATATTGGGCCCTTCGAGATACTCGAGAGGGTGGGCACAATTGCATATCGGTTGGCATTACCGCCGAGTTTATTAGGTGTCCATGAGGTGTTCCACGTTTCCATGCTCAGTTATCTCGAGATCCGATATGTAGTGGATTGGGGAGGATTACTATTGATCTTTTGATGGGACCTTCGAGGAGGGACCGGTCTGCGTGTATCTTGGATAGCGAGGATCAAAGTCTTGACATAAGACCGTCTGACTAGTAGAAAGTGTTGTGGTAACACTAAGGAGTTGAGAGGCAGCTTAGGAGCCTTGGGGACACGATACAAGCCACCCTATCCCTTCTGTTGAGGGCAGAAGGTGTGTTGTCTAATATTTGGCACTAGAATAAATTATTGCATATGCATGTGTTTGTGTGTTCAAGTGTGTGTGAATTTTGGGGACAAAATTCTGTTAAGGAGGGAAGAATGTAAAACTTGGGGAAAATTCAATTTTTCTGAAAAATGGTAAAAAGGTAATTTCGACAAGAGGCCATAGGTAGGAGTGGCGAATCATTTGTTGGCTACTCAATTACGTTCGAATACCTCAAGTTATACCCCGACCATCACCCAAGAAGCGTGCCAAAGAGACGACATGGATCAAGGTCAAAGTATGATCCCGGCATCAAGATACTATTGAGCACCTGATGCAGATGCATGAACCATTGCTATGATGAGACAATCATCTACATATAAATAGATAATCCATATGATTGTCTCATAGCAGGTCTCTAGTGTACTTAGCTACTCTTAGCAATCATCCACATGTCCACTCTAATCAACTCATGATCATAGTTTATAAGATCCATTGCTTGATATAATCAAGGAGTATGACATATGCTAGTATGTCCGAATCAACAATGTCTAGTCTCGTTGATCCTATATGACTAAGGATAATTCAGATACCAACATAATTGCACATGAAAAGAATCTTATTATCTGGATCTCATCATGATTTCCTTCATGCTATGTTATGTATCATGGACTTCATAAATTTGATTAAAGATCTAAATCAATTCAACGTATGAATTTCAAATTAATTAAGAAGTCTTTAATAGTAACATAAGACGTATAATAAGTTCTAAGGGTGATTTCCTTTAGAGCACTACTGTAAGGCGCGAGAGCGTGTATGTAAAATTGATGAGTGCCTAAAACACTCATATTATGCTCGCGTCATTATACATTTTTCTTGTTTATTTTAGAGTAATTTTATAGTTTTAGACTAGAATCACGAATTGATGTCTTTTTGTGAATATAGGAGCATTGGGGTGAAAGGCGTGCGAAGCGGATCTTGGAGCAAATGGGAACAAAGCGATGGAAATTAATGCGTCGCGTCGCGGCGTCCCCACGTCGCGATGTCGCCCGCGTCGCGGCCGTCCCACGTGCGACATCACCCGCGTCAGCTGACGATCACCCGCGTCAGCGGCGTCGGCCGCGAAAATCGCTCTCATCATTAAAGCACATTAAGGGTTGAAATCGGGAGATCGGAGGCGCACGAGCGGGCACGGGTTTCGAAGCGAGTGACGACGACTTGAGGAAGTGCTCGGGAATTATAACGCTTTTGACTTTTCGTATATTTCGGATTTTAGAACAATGTTTTCATTATTAAACAGTTTCATCTTTTCTTCCATTATGTTCTAGATCTTTTTCTAGGGTTATCAAACCTGTCATCTGATATGGATTAAGTTGATCTTTATGTTATTCAATTGTTTATAAATTGTGAATCTACTCTATACACAGTATTTAAATTATATGATAATGTTTGGCCCGGCAGTAGCATAAGCGCTTGAAGATCCGAGATTCGAGAGATGAGGTATTCGAGGATCAGGTAAGAAATAACCTTCGGTTGATTCGGTCAATAGAGATGTCCCGGACACGAGGTGGTATCTAGGAATTAGAACATTTAAGCATTTCGAGATCACAAGTCGAGATAGAGATATCTTTCGATTCTATTTTGCGAGAGATGAGGCGGATATACCTCGAGAGAGGATATCGTAGGCAAGATCCCACCTCACCATAGGCGGATTATAAATGTATTGAATAGCAATCTCTTTTAGAAAAACAATCCATTGAGCGTGGCGGGGAGATATAACCCTAGACTTTAAATAACACTTTAATTAAATCACTTGATTAAGTTAGTTTTACATAATTGAACTCCCATTTAAAGTCATTCTTGAGATATTATAAAAGCGAGTCTACGTAGTCAATTTGCCTTTCCTGTGGATCGATATAATACGTTAAGTACACTATATTACTTGGGGCTCTGGCGTGCATGGCGCGCCCAGGCATTCATTTTATACACTTGCGTTTTTCGAAGCTGTCGAAGTTTGGCACGTTCTTGGGGAAAGGTTTAATTTGATGAAAATGACATATAGATAATGTTAAATTTTTTTATTTTGTTATTTTACAAGTGCGGTAATTGGGTTTTGTTGGTTGGTGTGTTATTGCGATACGGGGTTTCGGTGGTATGCGACGGCAAAACCCGAGATTAATCAACACTTGTGTGATCAGGAGCGAAAGACGCACGGTTGCGTCGAACGGAGAGCGAGGCAATTAGAACTCCAGTAGTCATGGAAAACAACGAAGAAACGAATTTTGGCGTGGAACAAAGCCCGAACCCTGAAGAAGCGAACTAGAAATCAAGCGCCTAGGCCATTCATCTGGCCCGGGCGATCCGTACATGCTATTGACAGTTCGTTCTCCGGCGATTGTTGAGGCGGCGATCGAGGCGCCAATTCAAGCGAGCAATTTTGAATTGAAGTCAGTCCACGATTACAAATGCTTCGAGAACATATTGTTCCATGGATTACCCCATGAGCGAACATGCATTTGACTAACTTCCTCGAGTTTGCGATACCATCAAATACAGCGGGGTCCTTTGAAGAAGCCCAAGATTGCGGTTATTCCCGCACCATCGGGGATGGGGCCAAGCATTGTAACCAGTCCAACCACCAGTTCATTACTACATGGAGCAATTGAGTATAAAGTTTCGACCAAGTTTTTTCCACCTTGGTGCACAAGCGGTGTAGAGATCGATACGTTCGGTCGATTAGAGGGGAGGAACTGGCGAAGCATGGGACAGTTCCATGGTGTGCGGAAGTGTCCTCACCAGGCTAACCGGATGGATGCAAGTCCACCAGCCACAATGGTGCGAAACCTGGCAGGAACAATGATAGATGCCTCGAAATTTGGAGGATCATTGATGAAGAAAACCACGGACCCGGGCGTATGTAGAATATTGGAAGATCTTCATGACCAACACTAATCGGTGGCCTAGAGAGAAGGCTACCGGTAAACACGATCGTTGGCACAGACAATGAAGTCCTCGACAATCGGTAAATCATGTGGCTTTCGGTGACTAAACGGCTAAATAGGCGACCGAGGAGCGACACATGCTATACGGACCACTCCATGGGGTTGTGTGGCGGTCTGTGGAGGGCCGACATAGTAGTGTAGAATGTCAGTTAGAAACCTACAATGGAGCAAGCCCGATGCGTATCGGTTTAATCGGGAATCAATCACGTGACAAGGACCGTATGGGAGTACTTGACTACGATCGAATCGGGGACAAGGATGGCATGTATTCAGGGCAGAATAATCAAAACAACCAAGGGTATGGATGGCGGAACAATCGAGCAATGTGATCGAGGCCGAGCTAATGAACCACCTGAAAAGAAGAATTTGGATTTAGAGCAAGCTCCTAGCCTGAGATGTTAACTTCTCATTCGCGTTTATGAATGAGACTAAAGAGCGAACATGCGACGACAAACAACCAGGTTCATAATCCAAGCGGCCTGATAAGGAGTTTGGAGGCACAAATGGGCCAAATGGCCAATCTGTTGGCAGAAAAGCAGCCGGGATCATTGCCAAGCAATTAAATTAAGCCCTAGAGGAGAAGGGGAAGTCTTGCAGGCCATCACTCTAAGGAGTGGAAAAGAATTGGAGAACTTGGGGCCACAACCAGTGGTAAGAGAATTGAAAACTAAGGAGCAAGACCAAAGTATCCCGACCGACCAGATGAAAAATGAGCAACCACGAGATGTGAGGGCGGCCAAGGATAATAAAGTCAGGGAAGGAACAACGAAACAGACAAAAACAGATGAACCTGTCATACCAATTCCGTATCCTCAGAGGTTGAAGAAAGGCAAGTTAGAGAAGCAATTTGCAAAGTTTCTTGACGTCTTCAAGAAGCTACATATTAATATACCCTTTTTGGGAGCCTTTGGAGAACATGCCAAGTTATGTGAATTCATATGAAAAAGATCTTGGCAAGTAAGAAAAGAAATTGGAAGAGTATGGGACCATTATGGCGAGGAATGCGAGTGCCATCTTGCAAAAGAAGCTTCCCCCGAAACTTCAAGATCCGGGTAAATTTGCTATACCATTCTCTATAGGGAATCGGGTATCGGGAAAAGCCTTATGTGACTTGGGAGCGAGCATCAACTTGATGCCACTCTCGATGTTTAAAAGGCTAAAGTTGGGAGAACCGAAATCAACAACAATCAGTCTACAACTTGCGGATAGGTCATACCAACACCCTCGAGGTATAGTCGAAAATGTGCTAATAAAAGTTGGTAAATTCGTCCTTCCAGCAGACTTTGTCATTCTGGACATGGAAGAAGACGACTCGGTCCCATCATGCTTGGTAGACTGCCTCCTCGCCAGGAGCTTCAGGTAATGTGCGAAGGTGAACTCAAACTAAAGAGTCCAAGGAGGCGAATCACTTTCATGTTTTCCACCACGAAGCACCAGAGATGGCGATCAGTGAGATATCTCGAACTTGATTATCACGGTGTCGCGAGCGATGAGAAAATTTGAGGATAAACCGCTTATTGCACGAAAGACGCGAGAGAAACTGAGGGCATGTACGGAAAAGTATTTCATCCACCTTGAGCATTGGGTGTGAGCACTATAAGGATGCGCATAAGCATTTCCCGGTTTATCCTAAGTATCGTGCACATTGAGATTCAGGGTCGTCGAGCTAACGACATTAAACATAGCGCTTCTTGGGAGGCAACCCAAGTGTTCTAAAACTTTGTTTAAGTTTTGATTCTATTATTGTTTAATAATTCTTGATTTCATTGTATCCATGATCGGTGTTTACGTTTGTTGGTTTAATTTCGGGAGCCGGAGGTGTAAGGTACGAGGCTTCTGAGTTCAAGTCGAGAAGTTTACAAGTGGAAGTTCTCGAAAAATTGAGGTTTTAGTATATAAATTCTCTTGGGAAGTTCACGCCACGTCGCGACGTGAGATTTCACGTCGCGACGTCATTTTTTGAAGCTCTCTGCCACGTCGCGACGTGGATTTCTCACGTCGCGACGTCATTTTAACACTCCTCTGTCACGTCGCGACGTGTATTCTCACGTCGCGACGTCAATTTATGAAGCCAGCCCTCACGTCGCGTCGCGGCGTGGTTCCTCCGTCGCGAGCGTCATTGGAGTCATTAACTACGTCACGTCGCGGCCCGTGGTCCCGCCTGTCGCGGCGTCATTTGGTGTTGTCCTGCGCCCGCGTCGCGGCGTGGTC